>CM030367.1:145005117-146205117 GCA_017893485.1 Hemerocallis citrina
TTATTTTAAATTTTTTTAATGTTGAGATCAGCTGCCTTCGTTTGGCGTGCCCTTTCTCTTCCTTTTGCTGTTGTCTTTATAGGAGCACGGACGTGGGAATTAGGGTTTATTTTTGCAGAAAACCCCACATCTTCATTTATTTGATTTGCTCTTTATTTCTTGCTTCTTTTTCTTCTCTTTCTTTTCTTGAAGCAGGCGCTTCACACACACAAAATAAAATCAGAATTTAAGATTTTAAAAATAAAATAAAGTTAATTAGTAACTAACTAATAATCACATTAGCTCAGTTAAAATCTTTTAAATTTGTTTATTTCATTTTCACCTCTATTGGCAATTAAAAATTTCTATTTTGCTTTTCACATGGCCAAATTGTAAAATTCAAGTTTCAACAAAACAATAAAAATTAATCAATCACTCTCCTTGTTTTGTTTGTTGATTTTTACGAAAAATCTTCACCTTTTGCATCAAAAATCTTATTCCTTCAAAAGTAATTAATTAACTGAAATCTATGGAAATAAGATGAATTTTTAACAAGATAGACAAATACAAGCAATTTTTATGGGTAAACGAGTACAAATATTTATATAAAAATTATAAACATTAAATACCCCCAAACTTAAGATTTTGCTTGTCCTCGAGCAAAAAGTAAAATCATGAATAACGGAACAATAATCAATAATAGGCTCAGCTCATCACTTCAAGAGATCTCATCATGTAAGCATCAAAACTGCAATTAAACATATAAATAAAACCAAGTATACCCACTTTCTCCAGTGCAATTATTCATTTATAATTCCAAACCCAATCATATTCATCATGCAATTAGTATAATTATAGTATGTAACAACTTCATCTGTGATTACCTCTTCTCACTACTACAAACCGTGTAGCAAACTAGAGTTTTTTTTTCCGTTCTTCTCTAAGTTGTCACTTGTCTTTTGACGTGAATGCAAATATTTGTGATGAATTCACCCAGTTACTCAACAAGTCATAAACTTAAAGTGCTTTGCATACTCATATTTCAAGTTGTCGTTTGACGTAAAAGTAAACATTGGTGACTTAGTTACTAAGCAACTCAAAACATTGAAATAGATAGACTTTATTCAAATAATTATTGTTTTTAATAATAATTATCACTCTATTTACTTAAACTCTGTTTAGGACTAGATCAAAGGGGATAATCACATGAAAAGCATCATATTTTTCTTTTATGTATAATCACATGACTCACATAATTTTGTAAGGAAATTTGAAATTCAATAATCCTAAAGTAAATAGGTATGCTTAATCTTGCTTTATAAGATATTGTTTATCCTAAAAAATATTTCAATGCTTTAGCACAATAAAAAACTCAAAAGTGTAATGGTAAGCCTAATTGAAATCCTTTTGCGTTGTTTTTTTTTTCATTTAATATATATATAAAATAATAATAATAAAAATTTACTCCTTCCCCCAAACTTGAATATCACAATGTACTCAATGGGAAAGGAAAGGAAAAACAAAAAGAATGCAAAAAGTTCAGAATTTCTCTCCTGATTCGTGTTAAAATTTTACACGCGCGACGTTTATTGTTTCAGCAATATCTGGAGCTGTGGATGTCCAAATGGCCTGATTCTTTTTGTTATGGAAAGCAAAGACAATTTACTACAATCTCTCTTTGAAACATTCTTCCAGATTCGGACTCCATCCTACTCAAAAACAGCAATCAATGTAGGTATAGAAAACAGCTCTGGCCAGCGACTTCCAAACTCATGCAATCCTACAAAATAAAAATCAAAAATTAAAATAATAATAAACGAAAAGAAAAAAAATCAAATCTAATTTAGTAAAAGAAAGCATGGGTTGCCTCCTAAGAAGCGCTAAGTTTTAAGTCTTCAGCCAGACTTTTTTCATCTCTCATTGAGGGTTTGCTAGATCGATGTTCAACTTTTGCTCGCCAAATTCCCCATCCATATACGGCTTCAATCGCTGTCCATTTACCTTGAATTTCCCCTTTTTCTCATCGTGTATCTCAATGGATTGATGTTGAATATTTGCAAGTGTACAAAATCGCAACAAGTAATATAGTAAGTGAATAGAGTGTCGAATCCACAGGGACTAGATATTTATTGACTACCGATATCACTAGATTAATCACTATTTAGAAGATCGAAATTTATAAATTATAAAACAACTAAATTAAATTAATCTAATTAAATCTAACTAAATTTGTGAAGAGGGAGAGGGCTGTGAAACTATGAAGCTTTTGTACTTTGTTAAGGGTAAAATTAGTTCTAGGGCTCTTAGTTCACCTCGTTTATCACACACACAAATTATAACTCCTTATAAATAAAAATATTATCTTTCCCAAGTTGTAGACCAAAATCCTAAAAATATTAATCACTCTATCCACGTAGTCTAAAAACTATTCTCAACTAATCATTTGCATATCCATCAAATTATTAATTGAAAATTTGGATTTCTTAACGGTCACGTCCTCCAATAACGGTATTTAATTTTTATTAATCACAAATCACCTGTTCGGTCTCTTCATGATTTAAAAGAATCATACAAATGTCTATCCACCATTTTGTACACATAAATAATAAAAATTAAAACACAACCAGGAAAAACAGAATAAAAATAAGGAATTAAAATTTGTGTTCTACAAAACTAGGCTACATCTTAGCCTCTAGAACAATAAATTCAGTTCATGTCAAATTTGCAATTAATAAAAATATTTGGAATTGCATCAAAAGAAATTTGGAGAAGAAAAGATACAAAAAGGAATACAAAATTTAAAGCAAACCAGATCCTTTCTCTCTTTCTGTCTCAAAAACTGAACCCCAAACTGTCTCGTAGCTGCCGTCGGTCTTGGAAACTGTGCCAGGATCAGCAGAGCTCGCCACGTCAGCCGCCCTGCCACACGCCGCTATCGTTTCGGCTTGTCATGTCGCCGCGTCAGCGAGCTCCTGGACACGCGCCGTCACGTTAACACGTTAGCCTGTCACCCTGCTGTTGTCGAGCCGCGTGTCCACACAACCAGAGGCGCCACGTCACACCCAGGAGCTCTGATC
This sequence comes from Hemerocallis citrina, assembly GCA_017893485.1. Classification (NCBI taxonomy): domain Eukaryota; kingdom Viridiplantae; phylum Streptophyta; class Magnoliopsida; order Asparagales; family Asphodelaceae; genus Hemerocallis; species Hemerocallis citrina. The sequence continues at coordinate 145,008,174 of CM030367.1, forward strand.
CCTTGCTTCGATTTCGCCCTCACGTGCAGACTCCCCTTTTCTTTTGTTCTGAGACCAAAGCAAGGTCTCTCTCTCTTACCCTTTTTATATATATATATTTTTTTCTTTTGTGTTAGCCGTCACCTCTTAATTCTTCTCTCTCCCTTTGGTTTGTACTTATAGACAACGGAAGAGGAGTTAGGGTTTGCACTTTTTGCAGAATAGTCCTTCTTCTTTTATTTATTTCCTTTCTTATTTGACCTGAATTTTATTTCTTTCTCTTTTCTCCTTTTCTGCCAACCACGTGCTGCTGCATACACAAAATAAGATCAGAATTTAGGATTTAAAAATAAAATAAATTAATTAGTTTAAAATTAATTAATCTAACTAAAAATCATATTAGCTCATTAAAATCCTTCTAAAAATTTTTTTACTCAACGAAACAATAAAAATTGATAAATCCATTGTTTTACTTTGTTTGTTGATTTTTTCCCACAAATCTTTACTTTTTGCATCAAAAATATTATTTCTTCAAAAATAATTAATTAATTGAAATCTTATAGAAATAAGATGAATTATAGACAATATCAACGAAAAACAAGCGATTTTAATGGGTAAATGAGTACAAATATATATATATATATATATATATATATATATATATATATATATATATATATAAATTAGACACATCAAATACCCCCAAACTTAAGATTTTGCTTGTCCTCGAGCAAAAAGTAGAATCATGAACAAGGGAATAATAATAGTAGACTCAATCCATCACACTAAGAGATTATATCATGCAAGCATCAAAATGTCAATTAATAATATAAACAATAGCAAATAAAGTAAAACTAAGCATACCCACTTTCTCCAGTGCAATTATTTATTCATAATTCCAAACCCAATCATATTTTTCATGCAATTAATGTAATTATAGTATGTAACAACTCAATCTGTGATTATCCCTTCTCACTACTACAAACCGAGTAGCAAACTAGAGTTTTTTTTTTTTTAAGGGATAATTTTTTTTTTTTCAGTCTCTTCTCTAAGTTGTCACTTGCCTTTTGACGCGAATGCAAAATATTTGTGATGAATTCACCCGGTTACTCAACAAGTCACAAACTTAAAGTGCTTTGCATCTCATATTTCAAGTTGCCGTTTTACGTAAAAGTAAACATTGGTGATGAATACCCCTAGTTACTAAGCAACTCAAAATATTGGAGTAGATTGACTTTATTCATAATTTTTTTTTTCATTATTACTCTATTTACTTAAACCCTGTTTAGGACTAGATCAAAGGGGATAATCACAAGAAGAAGCATCACATTTGTCTTTAATGTATAATAGCATGACCTACACAATTTTGAAAGGAATTGTGAAATTCAATAATCTTAAAGTAAATAAGTATGCTTACTCTTGCTTTATAAGAAATTTTCTATTCCAAAAAAAATTATTTCAATGCTTATCACAATAAAGAACTCAAAAGTGTAATAGTAAGCCTAATTGAAATCATTCTGTTTCCTTTTTCTTTTCAAAAATAAATAATAAATTTGTAAACCTTCAAATACCCCCAAACTTAAGATTTTGCTTGTCCTCGAGCAAAAAGTAGAATCATGAACAAGGGAATAATAATAGTAGACTCAACCCATCACACTAAGAGATCATATTATGCAAGCATCAAAATGTCAATTAACAATATAAACAATAGCAAATAAAGTAAAACTAAGCATACCCACTTTCACCAGTGCAATTATTTATTCATAATTTCAAACCCAATCATATTTGTCATGCAATTAATGTAATTATAGTATGTAACAACTCAATCTGTGATTATCCCTTCTCACTACTACAAACCGAGTAGCAAACTAGATTTTTTTTTTTTTTTTTTTTTTAGGAATAATTTTTTTTTCAGTCTCTTCTTTAAGTTGTCACTTGCCTTTTGACGCGAATACAAAACATTTGTGATGAATTCACCCGGTTACTCAACAAGTCACAACTTAAAGTGCTTTGCATACTCATATTTCAAGTTGTCGTTTTACATAAAAGTAAACATTGGTGATAAATACCCCTAGTTACTAAGCAACTCAAAACATTGGAGTAGATTGACTTTATTCATAATTTTTTTTTTCATTATTACTCTATTTACTTAAACCCTGTTTAGGACTAGATCAACGGGGATAATCACAAGAAGAAGCATCACATTTATATTTAATGTATAATAGCATGACCCACACATTTTTGTAAGGAATTGTGAAATTCAATAATCCTAAAGTAAATAAGTATGCTTACTCTTGCTTTATAAGAAATTTTCTATCCCAAAAAAAATTATTTCAATGCTTATCACAATAAAGAACACAAAAGTGTAATAGTAAGCCTAATTGAAATCATTCTGTTTTCTTTTTCTTTTCAAAAATAAATAATAAATTTGTAAACCTTCCCCCCAAACTTGAATATCACATTGTCCTCAATGGGAAAAGAAAAAGAAAAACAAAAAGAATGCAAAAAGTTTAGAATTTCTCCCCTGATTCGTCCTTAAATTTCTGCACGAGCAACGTTCAGTATTTTGGCGATATCTGGAGCTGTAGATGTCCAAATGGGCTGATTTTTTTTTTTTTTTTCCTTTTTTTTTGGGAAAGCTAAGACAATAGGCTACAATTTCTCTTTGAATCAGGTTTCCAGATACTGACTCCATACTGCTCAAAAACAGCCATCAATGAAGGCGTACAAAACAGCTCCGCCCGGCAACTTCCAAAATTTATCCAATCCTACAAAATAAAATCAAAAATTATAATAAAATAAACTAAAAGATAAACCAAAACTAAATGCAATAAAAGAAAACATGGGTTGCCTCCCAAGAAGCGCTAAGTTTTAAGTCTTCAGCTAGACATGGGGGTGAAATGGTTAAGTAACGCCAAGATCCAACAACATTAACACATCCTTTCTAATTTTTCTCTTCAGATGTGGATCAGGTTCAAGCTCCAGTTTGAAGCGTTTCCTTTTAGATGATGATGTCTTTGATTCTCCCACCTCTTTGAATTTATGTTCCAAAAATGAATAAATAGAAGGTTCAACATCCAAATACATGACATGTTCAAAAATATTTTCTTTCTTAGTTTCAAAAATTTCTGCATTTGTTGGACATACTTTAATTGGTGATTTTTCATTTTCAGCCTTATGTTTCTCGCCCACAATTAAATGAGTTTCACTTACTTGAATAGATGACTGTTCTTCAGGAGGAAACTTCATGGAATTAAAAATATCATACATTACTTGCTCATGTTGAATTTGTTCCTCCTTAATTTGTTCAATCTTACTTTGCTTTTCAACCACATTCTGTTCGCCATTTTCTTCTTGTGGTTGTTCAATTGTCCTCCCGCTTCCTAGTGTTATAGCCTCGACATGCTCCTTGGGATGGACAACTGTATTGCGTGGTAATGTTCCTGCAGTTTTTTCATTAAGAATATTCGAAATTTGACTAATTTGTACCTCAAGATTGTGAATGGAAGCCGAAGTTGAATTTGCAACATTTTGAATTGCCAAATCTGTTTTTTGTATGTATTGTTCTGCCCTTTGCATGTAGTGCATAAACATGTCTTCGAGTGTCAGCTTCTTTTCTGGCTGTGGAAAATTTTGAGGTTGTATAACTGCTCCTTGATTGTTGTTCCATAGACAATTTGGGGTGTTTCTCCATTCTGAATTGTCTGTGTTTGCATAATGATCGTTTTGCATTTGAAAGTTTGACACAAAATTTTCATGTTCGGCATTTGATGGAGCAAAAGGGTTTCCCACTTGACAATTTGAACTTGAATAATTTCCTGCACAAAGATCACAAATCATATTAGATTGAATAGCATTAAAATTCATATTTTCTACTTGTTTAGATAAAATATCATTTTTTGAATTTAATGTAGAAAAAGGATCAAGTTCAAAAACTCCAGCCACTTTTCTTGGCATCGTTCTCTCTGAAGACCACTGGTAATAATTTGATGCCATCTCCTCTAAAAGATCATAGGCTGCTTGGTAAGTTTTGCTCATCAGTGCACCACCAGCTGCTGCGACAACCATAGATCTATGTATAACTCCCAAACCATTATAAATTGTTTGCAATTGCAGCCATTTCGGTAGTTCATGATTAGGACACTTTCTCAATAACTCTTTAAACCTTTCCCATGCATCATACAAAGACTCAGTCTCAAATTGAATAATTCTGACAATATCATTCCTTAGTTTTGCTGTCTTTGCTGGAGGAAAATATTTAGCCAAAACTTTTTTTGTAAGTCCCTCCCAAGTAGTAATACTACTGGGTGGTAGATAACGTAGCCAAGCCTTCTCCTTATCTCGTAATGAAAAAGGAAAGAGTCTCAATCTGATCGCATCATCTGATACTCCGTTGTGTTTGAAAGTGTCACAAATTTCTAGAAAGTTTGAAATGTGAGCGTAAGGATCTTCATACGGTAGTCCCCAAAATTGAACAGTCTGATGAATCATTAGAATAGTTTCCGGTTCAATCTCAAAATCTTTAGCTTCAATAACCGACTTCTTTATGCTTGATTCATAAATTGAGGGCTTAGCATAGTCTCTCAAAGGCTTGTTCTCATTGTTCTCCAAGATAATGTACGTGTATGTCCTGAAATGTAAGTATCGAAAAAGAAAAAAAAATAGAAAAAATAGAAAAAATAAAAAAAGAAAAATAAATCAAAGTAAAAGTTAGTCAAAAGAAAATAAAGATGTAAAATAATAATAAAATAAAAATAATTACAAAAAATCCAAACTAGCAATAATCTAGCAATTTTCAATATCAATAAAAAAATAACTAGTCCTTGAAAATGGCGCCAAAAACTTGATATTGAATATTTGCAAGTGTACAAAATCGTAACAAGTAATATAGTTAGTGAATAGAGTGCCGAACCCACAGGGAACTAGATATTTTATTGACTACCGATATCACTAGATTAATCACTATTTGGAAGATCGAAATTTATAAATTATAAAACAACTAAATTAAATTAATCTAATTAAATCTAACTAAATTTGTGAAGAGGGAGAGGGCTGTGAAACTATGAAGCTTTTGTACTTTGTTAAGGGTAAAATTAGTTCTAGGGCTCTTGGTTCACCTCGTTTATCACACACACAAATTATAACTCCTTATAAATAAAAAAAATTATCTTTCCCAAGTTGTAGACCAAAATCCTAAAAATATTAACCACTCTATCCACGTAGTCTAAAAATTATTCTCAACTAATCATTTGCCTATCCATCAAATTATTAATTGAAAATTTGGATTTCTTAACGGTCACGTCCTCCAATAACGGTATTTAATTTTTATTAATCACAAATCACCTGTTCGGTCTCTTCATGATTTAAAATAATCATACAAATGTCTATCCACCATTTTGTACGCATAAATAATAAAAATTAAAACACAACTAGGAAAAATAGAATAAAAATAAGGAATTAAAATTTGTGTTCTACAAAACTAGGCTACATCTTAGCCTCTAGAACAATAAATTCAGTTCATATCAAATTTGCAATTAATAAAAATATTTGGGATTGCATCAAATGAAATTTGGAGAAGAAAAGATACAAAAAGGAATACAAAATTTAAAGCAAACCAGTTCCTTTCTCTCTCTTTCTGTCTCAAAAACTGAACCCCAAACTGTCTCGTAGCTGCCGTCGGTCTTGGAAACTGCGCCAGGATCAGCAGAGCTCGCCACGTCAGCCGCCCTGCCACACGCCGCTGTCGTTTCGGCTTGTCACGTCGCCTGCGTCAGCGAGCTCCTGGACACGCGCCGTCATGTCAAAGCGTCAGTCTGTCACCCTGCTGTTGTTGAGCCGCATGTCCACACAACCAGAGGCGCCACGTCACACCCAGGAGCTCTGATCCCTTGCTTCGATTTCGCCCTCACGTGCAGACTTCCCTTTTCTTTTGTTCTGAGATCAAAGCAAGAGAGAGAGACAACCTCTCTCTCTCTCTTACCCTTTTTATATATATATTTTTTCTTTTGTGTTAGCCGTCACCTCTTAATTCTTCTCTCTCCCTTTGGTTTGTACTTATAAACAACGGAAGAGGAGTTAGGGTTTGCACTTTTTGCAGAATAGTCCTTCTTCTTTTATTTATTTCCTTCCTTATTTGACCTGAATTTTATTTCTTTCTCTTTTCTCCTTTTCTTCCTTTTCTGTCAACCACGTGCTGCTGCATACACAAAATAAGATCAGAATTTAGGATTCAAAAATAAAATTAATTAATTAGTTTAAAATTAATTAAACTAACTAAAAATCATATTAGCTCATTAAAATTCTTCTAAAATTATTTTTACTCAATGAAACAATAAAAATTGATAAACCCATTGTTTTACTTTGTTTATTGATTTTTTTCCACAAATCTTTACTTTTTGCATCAAAAATATCATTTCTTCAAAAATAATTAATTAATTGAAATCTTACAGAAATAAGATGAATTATAGACAATATGAACGAAAACAAGCGATTGTAATGGGTAAATGAGTACAAATATATATATATATATATAAATTAGACACATCATGGATCCATATGGAAAAAAATTTGTCACAACAAATGGTCTCGACCACCTAGACCTCAATTTCCCTGGAAAAAGTCCAAGTTTTGAATTGAATAGCAATACCTTCTCCCCTACATTATTTTCTCATAGTATGCTTATCATGCCATCGTTTAGTTTTCTCTTTATAGATCTTTGCATTTTCATAAGCATCATTGCGAAATTCGTCCATCTTATTTAGTTGCATCATTCTCTTCTCGCCTGCATCTTTCGTGTCAAAATTAAGTTCCTTTATTGCCCAATAAGCGTGATGCTCAAGTTCCACTAGTAAGTGACATGCTTTACCATACACCAATCTATATGGGGAAATTCCAATTGGTGTTTTAAATGCCGTCCTATATGCCCATAGTACATCATCTAATTTTCTTGCCCAATCTGTTCGTGACATATTCACTGTCTTCTCAAGTATACACTTCAACTCTCGATTTGAAACCTCCACTTGACCACTTATTCGAGGGTGATACGGTGTTGCCACATGATGAGTAACTCCATACTTAGCAAGTAAAGCATCAAATTGACGGTTGCAAAAAAGTTTTCCTCCATCGCTAATAATTACCCTTGGAGCTCCAAATCGCGAAAAGATATTTTTCCTAAAGAAGTTCGCCACCACTCTTGCATCATTGGTGGTAAGGCAACAGCTTCCACCCACTTGGAGACATAATCTACAACAACCAAAATATATTTATTAGAAAATGAAGATGGAAAAGGACCCATAAAATCTATCCCCCAAACATCAAATAATTCAATCACTAAAATATTATTTAGGCGGATCTTGTAACGCCCCGATTTTCAGTAACTGGGAGACCGTGACACATGCCAGAATCTTTCCCTTCAAATGCATCTCAACACAGTAAATAACACAGAATTTTAAACACTTTTATTGCCATCAGAGTTAATACACAATAATTACAAATATCGATTTGCCATATCAATCTGTAACGCCCCCCCCCCCCCCCCCCCCCCCCCCCCCTTTTTTTTTCTTTTGACTCCAAAAATCAATTCTTTCAATTTCTATATCACTTTAAACACAAACTAAGATAGTTATATTTCAAGAAAAATTTTGGCAGAGTTTCCCCTGAAAATTCTGCCCCGAAACACCAAAAAGCTTACAGAATTCTGCTCTAAATTTCGTAGCTCACATCACAGGCAATAATATCATGGGCTCTCCAGGTCAAAATGAGCAGAATCATACAGGCAATATAAATATCATGCTCTGGGGGCCAAACTCAGAACATGATATCAATTATCAATTAAAAACCATAAATTCCTTTGAAAACGTAGTAAATTTTTTAGAAAATAACTTAGAAACACACCACAAGGCCCGGTACTCCACAACGAGATAAGGTACGGGTCAAAACATATCATGCCACTCCACACTATTACTCATCATCATCATCCACGTCCTTATACATGAAAAATACAATTTAAAACATAAATTTCACTATTCACGTAATTAAACCTTAACCAACAAATTATAAAATGAAGCTTCACTCCACAGAACCATGAATCTGCACCTCACCTCTGCACTGCTAAGGACCTGTAACAGTAGGGGACCTAGGATAGTCCTGGGACTCCCTAACCCCTAAACACTAAGGGGTTAGCCATTTCTGATGTGAGTATAATTTATTAATTAAGCAAATAAATTAAACTTTATAAGTAAAACAGAACGAACTTACAAATACCAAGATAATCAAAGTTTACTTGACATCTGAACATGTAAACATCATAAATGGGATTTCACATCAAATACTCTCTGAGTCATTACCCGTATGTATATCCATACCCGCTCATAACACCTTATCTTTAGCTTGGAAAAATCATTCATAAATTAGTCGCTTAACTCACAAATGCTTAACGCCCATCACTTTATGCCTTATACAAATATTCCTATAACTTTACTTTCTCATAAAGCTTTACATTCACAAATAACTTTACTTTCACATAAACTGCACCTTATTTACCATTCATTTATATTTACAGACTCACGACTTATATTCTTTCGTGCTCATCTCCATTCATAAACACGATCCTACTCAATCTTATATCACATAACATCGCATTTATTCATTTCTTACAACACATATCATCACGTCCCGCAAAACATCACTTTCACACTCATTATACACTTCAACTATCACACTCGCAATTCATCTTAATGGAAAAGAAACGTGTACATATAATTGATGTGCCAGTGTATGTTATGACTTAAACTCTAATGCAAGATTACCAATACAATGATGCTCTTATTCTAATACAAGCAAGTCTCGAGAACTATAGCGCCCCAGATTCCCGTTACCGGACATCCGTGACACTCACCAGAATCTTTACCTTTAAATGCATCTCAACACAGTAATAACATGGAAATTTAAAAACTTTTTATTGCCAAATAAGTCATTACATCATTGATTACAACCGATAACTTGTTCTTGGATAAGGAGTACAAATCTCATCCGCTTATTACAACTTGTTACAAATAATTTATAGACTCCACTTGTAAAGCTATCAGCTGCCTCCTGGAAGGGTAATCAACTGATTACTGCTAAACTTCGCTGAGTGGCCCATCGGCTCCCCTGGGACTTGCTCCTCGGCTTCAGGCTTCTGCTGCGCGACTCTGATATCTCTGCACCTGCTCGAAAGGTAGAACCGATACCTAAAAGGTGGGGAACTTCAGTACTTCAACTGACGCAAAGCTGGTGATAACAGCGATCCTCTAAAATTCAATCACAACCAATAATTTATGCAAAATAGAAAAGTGTTGTGCCAAAACAAGGGTTTAATGGATTTGGGTTCTAGTGCAGTGATATGACATGACCCTATGACTAGATGCAGCAAACTCACATGCCTGATTCTAATGCAAGCAAGACTTTAGAGCACGAATGAATCTCATACTACATATGCCCCCAAATCTAGCCATCTTTCTCCACAATTTAGGGATTCGAACCCTCGCCATGCACTCTACTCTTGTACTCAACCAGTTCCCAATAGATTGTCCATCGCCCAAGGAGGTTGCAGTTGGTCGGTCCAGTTCCGCCACTACAGTGCCTAAGTGGTAGCCGCCACTTGGTACCCACGTACGGATCTCCTCAGAAAGCTGCGTTGAATCCGGCCACCCAACCGATTGATTCCCCAAGTCCACCTATGGACTGATGCATGCGTGTTCACCCCTGACCGGGTTATGAACTTATATATATACCAAACACAAACCCCCGTGCATAGGGACGTGAGCACCTCGGGAGCTCAAATCCTCCTGGCCTCCCGTACCTTACTCTGGCAAAACTTTGGGAATTAACAGATCCAGATACGAGCTGAGGACTCATCCATGAGTGCCGAAAACGTATCCCTACGACTGGAAGGTACAATACCGACTATGGTTTACTAGGACTAATGCAATTTTTCAATCCCTTAATATGTCATTCTAACCCCTGTCTTACTCTAATTACTTCGAGTAAAGATAAAACTGCTTCCACACTTGCCTATCAACCTCTGACTTTGGCGATACCGGTCCGGTTCGCCACTTTCCCGGTTTGGAATTGTCCAGCATTCCGGCCTACATTTGCCGCTGCCCCGGCTGTGAATGTATGTTCACCCTTATGAACTTATAATAATGGCACGGCTCGGATGTCCTACGCTTCGGCAAAAGTTTATAATGTAGGGATGATAGGTGCAGGGTATTCCTTACCCTAGTGACTAACTCGAGTCACACATCCCCACTCTGGGAGTCAACAACCTCAATAACAGATATCAACCATCCCTAGAAAAGAGTCATCAACTCTGATAGAATACAGGGAAAAAATGTCCTCACAATACCTAGTCAACACCAAGACTAAGCGACCTACGGGGTTTTTGTCCGAATCTTAAAATGGTCATAACTCTCTTGATACAACTCTGGTTGGAGTGTACGAGCCCAATCCGGAAAGGTAAGATCCTAACCTACAACTTCCTAGTTGATCATGAACTCAAATTCAATCATCTTGCTCCCCAAAATAGCCTCTCAAGTCTCAGCCTAGTGCTTCCTGTAGACGGGCTGTACCTTACCTGGTAGCACAAAACATTACTTGTTAGTCAGAATGTCACAAACCCAATTTCTATAGAAGGGTGTGGGTGTCCTCAACAACTCTCTAGTTGTTCATAAGTCCAAATTATACCAATAAGTCACCCTAACACACACATCTCTCACCAATGCACTAAATCACACAATGGGTCTCTCTAAATCAGAGCACTTAGATCCACTCTAGGTCTCTGTCCAGTATTACAAAAATCACAGTAAATCAACCCTTTACTGGAATCACATCAAATTGGTCTTGTTGGAAAGATATAGGTGTCTACTACAAATCTCTAATGAACCAGGTTCTCAAATTGTGCTCTTAATGAGCCTCAAGAGTCCAATCTCTATAGGGTATCCAAACTGGCTGAAACTAGCACAGTGCATACTCATAAAATTATATTAAATTCCGTACTTGTCCAAATGACACAAAATTTTTGGTGATGAAACTAGAGATCATAATAAACAACATGGAAAAAAACTTCATATTAAAACTCTAAGTATATAGTGAGGTCTCTCTATTTCACTCAAGTATAGAAAGTCATCATGTTCTTCAGTTCAGCTTCAGCTACTGATTAGAGATCAATTTTTCTCAAGCCTATAAATTTAACCAAACATTTTCCTGATTTTTGTATAGAATCTAGATGCATGTGGGAATATAGGGTAAAAATGTCAGGTCAATAAAATGCTCCAATAAATTAGAAAAATTCCAACAATATCAGTCATTCTGTTAACCAATTACTGATTCTGCCTTACGACACAGTTCTACCATTCAATTTTATTAAAATATCAAATGACTTCAGAAAAATCCGAAATAAATCATGCACTATATGCACATATATAGAAACAATCCCTGAAAATTTCATGTCCTAATTCTTTGTAGTTTGCTCTCGAAAAAATCTACAAAATAGCATTCTGAACTAGTTTTCTAGTTTCAGTTCTGATTGCAACTTTCAAGCTCTTAGATGTTCATCCTAGCACATCCTACCATACATGCATGCAAGAAAAACAATTAAAAGAAAATAAATGAATGTTTAGAGTAACTCCCCACCCTTTGTTGCTGTAGAGGAATTGATCTCCTTGAGCTTCCTTTCTTGAAAAATCCTTCCTTGAGTCTTCTTCTTCACTCTCTCTTCTTCCTTTCTTTTTCTCTCTTGGAGGAATTCTGAAATTTCCAGAGCAAGGAGGTGGAATGGAGTGGAGAAATGAAGGAGAAGAGATGGGGATATGGCCGGTTTAGAGCTGGGGGGGGGGGGGGGGGGGGTAGGCTAGGTTAGTATGTGGTTTTGGATCAAACCATGGCTTGAGCCCCTTGTTTTGTGGTTGTTGTGTTGGCTGCCCATATTAAGTTAAATGGGTTCCTACGAGTGCGAGACGAAAGGTTTATCAAGCGCACACAATATATATCCACTGTAGTATCATACAATATTATATTTGCATAGGCGTCGTACCGAAAATTAGTGTTTATACTAGTATCGGTCCTCCTCGTTCTCGTGCATCTTTTAGAATGCAATCCTCCCATGAACCGTACCGTAACCCTAACCACACACCATAATAGCAAAATCAACCCAAACACTGCAATCATGTGCACGCATACAGACAATATACATACACATATATATACAAGCATCATACAATTCGAGGTGTTACAGGAACAGTATGCATCCCATACTACATACGCCCCATCTCAAGCCGTTTCTCCATATATAGGGATTTGAACCCGCATTATGAATTTCTATTTGTACACAACCTATTCCTGAAAGATACAACGTGACTGATGAGGTTGCTGATGTGGTCAAGTCCTACCAATACAGTACGCTCATGGTGTCTATGTTTGCCACTACTACCTGGCTAACCGGACCTTACTCAAAAACCAGACGAACCCTCGGGGTTACTGTAACACAGGTTAGCTCGAAGCATCCCCTGTGGTCCCCTAACTCATAGAACGTAGTCTATGGCCTGTTCGCTTCCCTGACATAGAACACGACGGAGTTCCGGGGTCCATCCCCTAACTCCGCCTGCCCTTATCATGGCACTTCAGGAATTAACAGTGTGAGATAAGCAACCCGTGCTCCCAACTCGTGAGAAGGCACCTTATGTATCCCTTTGACAGGAAGGTACAACCCAATAACACCGCCTAGTGTCGGCCTATAGGACAGGTCGGATCATAAGGAATCACCCTTAACACCAACTCTTTCTCTTCGGCAAAAATGATAATAAGTAAAGGTTAAGTAGTAAATAGCCATAAATTACTACTCTAACGATGTTATTAACCCTAAACAACCTTAGGGATGTCAACAGTATAAACACCACATGCTCGGTCTTAAGTTTAGACTTCGCAAGATAACTCTACTAGGCTGCTCAACCTAGACTTACCAGAATCTCTAAGGATCTGGTTCATGGCCTATCGATTCAAGACCTTGGCAATACGAACGTGTTTGCATGCTACTACCCTGAACTTGGATTCCATCATACTCCGGTCCGCGATCAACCAACTCGGTTAAGATCTGACGGTACACGCGAGTGACTCGTACACAGTCTCTTAGGAGTAAGGTAAATACACGTCTTGATAGTCGATAGCCCTAGGACAATGATATCACCCTAGATGAGCAGAACAAACTGTGTATTAGCTAAAAAGCTATATACGAGTAACCAAAAGCACATACGAGCTAAACAAGCTACATATGGGACCAACAGCTACATACGGGCCAGTTGAGCAGCGTATGAGACAACAACATATATACAAGCCAAATAAGCCACATATGAGACCAACAGCTACATACTGGCCAGGCGAGCCGCATATGAGACAACAACATACATACGAGCCAAATAAGCCACCTATGAGACCAACATCTACATACGAGCCAGGCGAGCCACGTATGAGCAAAACCACACATAAAAATAATCAACCTAGAAGCAACCAAATGTGCTTACTAGCAAACTTGATCTTCTATAATTAGAAGCAATGGAAGAATCTTCTAATGGTCTAAAAGAGGCATTCTACCAATGAGAAGCCGAAGAAGTGACATCAAACTTTTATCAAGCTAACGATTATTAGTGAACTTCCCAACCCTTATTACCCATGAAGATGAGTAATGTTCTTATGATACGGTCCAACTTTACTTATGGTCTCATACAACTAGAATCCATGGTTTCTCTCCCCAAATTGAACTAGAACTACATGCACTAGATTCTTGGGTTCTTTTCTTCAAGTTTGAGCTAGAATCACCTAGGACTAAAAGCCTGGGCTCATGGGTTCTTTTTAATCTTCCACTACAATCATAATACAATTCAAATATGGTTCCTTTGAATCTAGAACTACTATGCAACTTGAGTATTGCATCTATAACACGATCGTTCTTCACTAATGCTACCACCACAACATGATAGTTCTTTACTAATACTACGACTACAACGCGATAGTTAACACCACAACTACAACAACATGATTATTTTCTATTACTTAATCACGGATCTACAATGGCCTTAAGCATGGTATATAACTTATATAACTCAAGTATGATGGGTTACTAGGATGTCACATAGGCATGAATGGGTTCTTAATACTACCTAAGCATGGTATATAGCATGAGCCTCAAGCCTACAATAATCCAAGGTTTGATATTATTATATAAGTGTAACTCATCCCATATACATAACTAATCCATAATATAGGTTTTATATACCCAAAATAGTTAATTTCACCAAATATCACAAAAATCCATTTTCGGGCCCATAAAAATCCGTATTATCCCTCAAAATCAATTTTTAACATAACTTCTACGAAATATATCAAAAAGCCATGAAATTTGGTCACAACATAAAATATAGGTAGATACATCATACTCACATATTTCCCGCGAAGATTCGAAGCGCCATCATGCCACCCCGCATCCAAAGTCGCTAATATTCCTATCATCAAATTTCAAAGCAATTAAAACTCAAATCATCCATACCAATCACAAGAGCTAATAACACTATTCCAAATATTGCACAAGCGTTTATTGAACGCCTGGGGTACACACGTGCGATGCACGTAATAATCTAATGCCTATGGAATTTTTATCCCCAAATAATTTCTAGAACTACTCCTAAATTTTCTAATGGCCCAACTATACTTTCCACTACTATACGAGAAATAATTCATACACATATAGTTCTCTTTTACAAATCCAAAACCCTAATTTATTAGCAACTTACAAATTCTCTAACAACTTGCTAATTTCTCGCCTCTACTACTCCTAACATCTCCAAATCTTCCTACCATAATACTCCTACTCAAAAGAAATTAACCCAACTTAATTTTATACAATAAAATAATTTAGGATTTATCTTCCCGAAATCCTTTCAAAAATCCGACGCTATCACGATGTAGAGAACCCATCAATTAGCCTAACCTTCAATTTAATTTGAAAACTACAGAGAAATGGAAGGGATTTGAGCGGGGAGAGAGAGAGCCGAAGTGGGTTCGGCTTGGGGGTTCTTTTCGGTCGGGATGGAAACATGATGGGAAAGAAAGAAGAAGGAGAAGGGGGGGTTGTAAAAAAAGTAAATAAATAAATAATTAGGTAAATAAATAAAGTACGGGAATATTACCCATAAGCCCCCAAGTCTCTAAAATATAGCTAATAAGCCATAATCTCTACTTTAATAATATAAACAATACAAAATACATTAAAACTACCTCGTAATAATCCTTCAAAGTTATAAAATAAAGTAGATAATAAATTTGATATTTCTCAATTAAAAATAATTATTATCAGAAAATACATAATTGCATGCAATTTTCAATTGCGCACAGATTACGATGCAAATTAGCCATATGCTATTTTGCGGGGTATTACAGATCTCATATTTCCTAGAAATATTTCCCACCCTTTGACAATGATCACATAATTTAACAAAATGAAAAGCATCTTTAAAAATTGATGGCCAATAAAATCCTGATTGTAAAATTTTTGTTGCTGATTTTGCCCCACTAAAATGGCCACCAACTTTCAATGTGTGGCAATGTTTGAGTATGCTTTCCATCTCCTCTTCAGGTAAACTTCTCCTTATTACTTGAACTGCACAATGCCGAAATTGAAAAGGTTCCTCCCAAAAATAATATTTCAAGACAGAAAAATTTCTTCTTTTGTTGATAATTAATTTCAAGAGGTAGAATTTTTGATACCAAGTAGTTAACTATATCGGCATACCATGGAGGAGTTTGTATCATCATTAAATACTCATCTGGAAATTTTTTATTGATTGGATTTTACTCTTACAAACATTTGTTGTGGAAATCAAGGACAAGAAGGGTGTGGAAAATGTGGTGGCCGATCATTTATCTCGTATTGAGCCTAAAGAAGAAAATTATTTGTGAGCTGAATGATCCGTGTACACAACCACCTTTGAACCTATCAAATAAGATCGAATTTTGTCAAAAGCAAATACAACAGCCAATAATTCTTTTTCAGTAGTAGTATAATTAAGCTGTGCTTCTGTCAAAGTTCTACTTGCATAATAAATGGTGTGAAAAATTTTGTTTTTTCTTTGCCCTAAAACAGCACCTATCACCACATCACTAGCATCACACATTAATTCAAAACACAAATTCCAATCTGGTGCAATAATTATAGGTGCTGAAATCAATTTCTTTTTCAATGTTTCAAAAGCATGCAAGCAATCACGGGAAAAATCAAAAGGTGTATCTTTATTCAAAAGATTGCAAAAAGGTTTAGTGATTAAAGAATTTATTTTATAAATCGTCGATAAAATCCTGCATGACCCAAGAAACTTCTCACTCCCTTGACATTAGTTGGTGGAGGTAGTTTTTCAATGACATCTATTTTAGCACGATCCACTTCAATTTCTTTAAAGAAAATATTGTGGCCTAACACAATCCCTTCTTCCACCATAAAGTCACATTTCTCCTAATTCAAAATCAGATTTGTTTCCTTGCAATGCTACAAAACCAAAGCTAAGTTAAATAAACAATTATCAATTGAATAACCAAAAACTGAAAAATCATCCATAAAAATTTCAATAAATTTCTCAACCATATCCGAAAAAATTGACATCATGCAGCATGGTGGGGGCATTGCAAAGACCAAAAGGCATTCTTCTATATGCAAAAGTTCCATATGGCCAAGTGTTGCTGCTGAAATCGGTGTGGGGGCAAACAGATAGATTTGTGGATTCGAGAAAAGTTGAATAGTCAAACCTGAACACCTTCACCGGAGCTTGACCGAGTTTCTCCCACTGTCGACCTGCAAAAAGTGTGAAACACCGGGGTTGATTCTGGCAAAGCAGCCTCCGACGCTCTTGTCAGTAATCAGAAAGATTATGAAAAAGCTTTGATTGGCGAAAGATTGATTACCTAGTAATAGTGGGGGATGGGGGGTATTTATAGATGCCTTGGGATAAGATCAAATTCCTACTTCCCAGTGAATGGATAGAAGTGATCAGGACCGTTGATTAAGGTCAATCATAAACCCTAATTCTCCTATCCAGCTGGACTGGGCTTCTTGCGGATTGGAATCCGCACCCAGTAAGATGGACCCTTTTATGGGTTATTGGGTCTTTGGAAAAAGGCTCAGTTCCCATTTCAGACCCGTTTGTAGGTGAAATTGCCATTTTACCCCCGAGCTTTAAGATTCGTGTCCGATTTGGATGATTCCGATTTAACCCTATTTTTACCCATATCATGAGCCCCCCGCTCCCAAAGACTGAGTTTGATCAGTCTTTGAGGAGTAGTTTTATTGTTTTAATGGCTTACGGAGTTGTATCGGAGTCCAAATGAGGGGTGTCGAATCTTTATATGAGGTATCATGGTGATTTTCGGTGTTGGTTGCGTGCTCAAGGTTTTTCTTGAGCCCTCCTGGATTTTTGGTGACTTTTCTTAATTTTTATTTATTTTCTGGATCAGTTATTTAAGTTTGCGAAGCGGTGATTTATTGTTCGGGGGCATTAATTAATTATCCTAAACAATAATTATTTTCTCGGGGGTTCAAAAAATTTTCCCCGAAGTTATAATTTTTTTTAGAATTTTTAATTAATTTTCCTATATTTCTAATCATTTTTTCGCAATTTCTAAATAAATAATTCGAATTTAATAAATAAAAAATTGATTTTTAATACCATTTGTGACGTGGCGCAATCTGGGCCGCTCATCAGCAAAAAATGCGAATATCTGAGCGATCGGACAGTCTGGGTGGCTCGGCAGCACTTTTCTCTGTTTGTGGAGGTCGGTGCCCCGGTAGCTCGGTCATAGCTCCTCGGTAGCTCGGTAGCTCGGCGCTTCATGAGCTGCCAAGCTACGTGGCTGAATCTGGAGCATCCATCATGGCGTGAATCACGAGGTAGGTGGCTCAGATCACGAGAAAACGTGATTTTTTTGTTTTTTGGTCGTGGCGTGATCTGATCTGCTCATCATCTTTTGGCACGAATCTAGAACGATCTGACGATTTGAGTAGCTTGGCAGCATTTTTCTCCAAATGTGGAGGTCGGTGCCACGGTAGCTCGGCAAAGTGCCTTGGCAGCTCGGTAGCTCGGCGCTTCGTGAGCTGCCGAGCTACGTGGCTGAATCTGGAGCGTCCATCAGGGTACGAATCACAATGCAGGTGGCTCAGATCACGAGAAAACGTGATTTTTTCCTTTTGTGGGCGTGGCATGATCTGATCCGCTCATCATCTTTTGGCACGAATCTTGGGACGATTTGACGTCACACAGAGTTTGGCAGCATTTTTCTCCAAATATGGAGGTCAGTGCCTCGGTAGCTCGGTAGGGTGCCTCGGTGGCTCGGCTTCTCCTGAGTCGTTTCAGCCACGTGGCGACATCTAGAGCGTCCATCAGGGCACGAATCACGATGCAGTCGGCTCAGATCACGAGAAAACGTGATTTTGTCATTTTTTGGGCGTGTCTAAATCTGAGCCGCTCATCAAACTTTGGCACGAATCTTGGGACGATCTGACGTCCCACAGAGTTCGACAGCATTTTTCTCCAAATATGGAGGTCGGTGCCTTGGTAGCTCGGCAGAGTGCCTCAGTGGCTCGGCTCCTCCTGATTCATTGAGCCATGTGGCAACATCTGGAGTGTCCATCAGGGCACGAATCACGATGCAGGTGGCTCAGATCTCTAGAAAACGTGATTTTTTCATTTTGTGGGCGTGTCTAAATCTGAGCGGCTTATCAACCTTTAGCACGAATCTTGGGATGATCTGACATCCCACAGAGTTCGGCGTTGTTTTTCTCCAAATATAGAGGTCGGTGCCTCGTAGCTTGGCAGAGTGGCTTGGTAGCTCGGCTCCTCCTGAGTCGTTGAGCCACGTGGCAACATCTGGAGCATCCATCAGGGCACGAATCACGATGCAGTCAGGCTCAGATTACGAGAAAACGTGATTTTGTCATTTTCTGGGCGTGTATGGATCTGAGCCGCTCATCAACCTTTGGCACGAATCATGGGACGATCTGACGTCCCACAGAGTTCGGCAACATTTTTCTCTAAATGTGAAGGTCGGTGCCTTGGTAGCTCGACAGAGTGCCTCGGTAGCTCGGCTCCTCCTGAGTCGTTGAGCCACGTGGCGACATCTGGAGCGTCCTTCAGAGCATGAATCACGATGGAGTCGGCTTAGATCACGAGAAAACATAATTTTGTCATTTTCTGGGCGTGTCTGGATCTGAGCTGCTCATCAACCTTTGGTATGAATCTTGGGATGATCTGACGTCCCATAGAGTTCGGCAGCATTTTTCTCCAAATGTGGTGGTCGGTGCCTCTATAGCTCGGCAGAGTGCCTCGGTGGCTCGGCTCCTCCTGAGTCGTTAAGCCACGTGGTGACATCTGGAGCGTCCATCAGGGCACGAATCACGATGCAGGCGGGTCAAATCTCGAGAAAATGTGATTTTGTCATTTTGTTGGCGTGTCTAAATCTGAGCCGCTTATCAACATTTGGCACAAATCTTGGTACGATCCGACGTCCCACAGAGTTCGGTAGCATTTTTCTCCAAATGTGGAGATCGGTGCCTCGGTAACTTGGCAGAGTGCCTCGATGGCTTGGTGCCTCGTGAATTGCCGAGCTGCGTGGCTAAGACTGAACCGTCGTCTGCCCTTCTCCAAACCATCGCCGCCCAAAGCATTTCAAAAGCCCAAGAGTTGCTTTATTGACTATAAGTTTTCACCCCCTTCACTCCTTCTCTCATTCTTTCACTTTTCACTCTCAGAACTCAATTTTGCTCTTGAGTTGCTCTGCTAGCGGAGATTTGAGCTCAAGGGCGGTTGTGTTAGCTGTCGCGGCAGGCCAGGAGATTTTCGGCGAGGTTTTTCTGACCGTAAATGTCACATCAAGGTTAGTATATATATTCTTAATCTCATATATATACCCTACGAGATGTCACGAGTGTCCTCGAGTAGTGAGGCTTCTTCCTCAGGGGGTCGGAGCGACGAACGGTTAGTTCATAAGGAAAGGGGAGAAGTGGTGAGCAGACGGAAGGGGAAGGAGATAGTAGGGTCGGCCGAGGAGATGGGGAAGGAAGTGGCCTGGTCTTCGGTTGTTGAAACGGTTGTAGAGACCGTGAGACAAGCAGGTGAAATGGATCGGCTACCGACCGTGATATCTGGTCACGGGGGAATTCGGTAGTACACCGATGAGCTGCTGACTAAGGCCGTCTACGGACGCTCGGAAACATACGAGGAGAACGAACCGAGGGAGGTTACCGAAGTCGACGATATCCCCTCGGTTCTAACTGAACGAGATCTGCTTCGGATTCGGAAGAGCTTCGTCATTCCCCCGGAGTACACCCTGATTCTCCCCGGTCCCGGGGTGCGAGCGTGCACGGCCTTCTCGCCCGATACTTGCATCTTCGCCTACGATGCGTTGAACGCCGGAATGCGTCTTCCCCTCCATCCCTTCGTGACCGAGGTTCTTCGGTGGTATGGACTGAGCCCAATCTTGTTCATGCCGAACATGTGGCGACATGTGCTCGGATTTTTGCTCCAATGCCGAACAGCAAAGGTGGAGCCCCAGCTTGTCGTTCTTAGGAGTTTGTACCGGATCAATCGGATGAGCAAGACTGAACACCGGTACTATCTGTCACCTCGAAAAGGCATCAAGTTGATAGAGAATCCTGACTCTATCAAGTCGTGGAAGGGTAAGTTATTTTTGATCCGAGGCCCTTCGGCATGAGACTTCCCGACCCGATGGACGGAGGACGTGCCGAAGTATGCGAAGGCCGAGCCGGTGTTGACTCCGGCCAAAGCAGAGGTTGCAGTGAAGCTGGTCGAACTCCCGATGTTGAGTTGGAGGGACATGACCGAGGAGGTGCTTCACGGGTCGGGCCTTAGTCTTATCGACCCGAGTATGCTCCGGACATCTTTTTTTTTCTTGTATACTTTCTGTTATGCCTTGTATTTTCTAACTTTGTTTTCTTTATTCGACAGAGGCTCCAAGCATGGACTTCCGAGCAATTATGGACGAGCGAAACAAGGCCTCTGATGCTAAGAAGAGGAAGAGGACGAGCATGGGACCTTCGTCCGGCCGACCAACCAAGGTTCCTTCGGCTGCAGTCATGGATCTGGCCTCTCCTCGGTGATCGGCCTCGGCTGTAGGTCTTGTTCAGCCGACCCCCTCTGGTCCTTCGGGGCGAAGGCTTCTCCGTCTCGGTGGCTCTGGCACTCGAGGCCCCGCCCCTTACCGAGCAGGCCGATGCCATACTGACGAGGCCTGCAAGAAACTGTTTGTCCTCGATTGGCGGGTGATGAACCACGACGGTTTCTTGGGGAACTCGGCAATGAGTATGCAGGCTCTTCGTCATCTCCTGACCCCAAAAGACTGAGCTGCACTGAAGTCGACGATGTTCTAGAGGTAGCTCGGTCACTCATGTCGGTAAGTTTTCTTAGTTGATTTCGATGACCTTTTGAAAATTTTCTAAGTTTTTAGCTCGGCTTTTATTGCGCTCTAATTGCTTCTTCTTGCAGGCCACGTGCCACTTCAACCACCTTCTCGAGCAGTACGCTGAGCAAGAGAGGGAGTTGAAGGTCGCTTGCGACAAAGACCGAGCGGAGAGGGCGAGGGTCGTGAAGCAGTTCGAGGCGGAGCAGCACCACTCGGATGCTTTAGTGGCACAGGTCGCTGACTTGGAGTCGGCCTTGGCGCAGGCGAGGGAGAAGCTCGCTTCGAAGGTGGCCAAGGCAGCCGAGGAGAAGGCCGAGGCGAAGAGGGCCCTGGAGGTGGTGATGCGGCAAAAAGACGAGGCCGTGAAGGCGGCAAGGGCAGAGATTGAGGTCGAGGCTAAGAAGCATATGATGGCCAACATGGAACAGCCTTATGCCACCGCGCTCGAGCACATCGAGGCTCGAGCCCCCGGCTTCGACAGGTCGGGGTACGGACTGTGGGGTCCGGTCGGTGAGGAGGATCCGGAAGCCGACCAAGAGGCCGAAGAAGAGGAAGGGGAAAAGCAACAAGGTGACGATGCTCCGGCCGATCCCGAGGTCGTGGTGGTGGAGGGAGGGGGCGACGAGGCTGCGGCCGACCCCCGAGCCATAGTGGCAGAGGAAGGGGAGCCGTCCACCGAGGTGCCCATCACCGAGCTACCACCCAAGGTGGCCCCTTGATCTTTGTTGTTTTGTACTTTTTCTTCTCTCTTCATGTATTGCCTTGTAGCGAACTGGCCACCGCTTTTTGTTATAAATGAAATTTTGCTTTCTTTGACTAAGTGTTGGGGTCGATCTTGTTTTGGAGTCGTCTTGATTTGAA
This sequence comes from Hemerocallis citrina, assembly GCA_017893485.1. Lineage (NCBI taxonomy): Eukaryota > Viridiplantae > Streptophyta > Magnoliopsida > Asparagales > Asphodelaceae > Hemerocallis > Hemerocallis citrina. Next base: position 145,030,506 of record CM030367.1, read on the forward strand.
ATTTTTCTAAGGGTTGAAAATAATTTTGTTTTGAAATCCAACTAAGTTTTAAGCATCACTCACTTGAGAACAACTCGCTTTGTCATCTTGCTCCGTGTTGGTAACAACTTTGCTTTGAAGTTTAGCAATGTGTTGCTCGAGCTTAGTGTTGTTGTGTTTTCTCAGATCGCCGAGTTACGTCTAGCGGAGGCATCGCCAAACACGGTAGCGTCTGAGGTCTCTTTTCTCCGAGCTGACTTAATAGCGACGAAGCTGGCCCTTTCTCGCAGTTGAGAGTGTTTTCTCAAGAGCGAGTTAGATCAGGACCACCTCAAGCTAACGTTGTCGAAGCGTCCCTCTGAGCTAAAGCAATTAAAGAAACGAGCTCGAGAAGCTCCTCCCGAAGGGGAGGTGGAATCGCTTCGGCAGGCGCTATTTGATGTCTCAGTGGAGAGAGATGAACTGTTAGCTAAGGTCCACGAATTATCGATAGCCGAAGACGAGCTTTTGGCGGAGAGAGAAGAATTAACAGCGGTGATGGGCAAGTTAACGGCCGAGCGAGATGAGCTGTTAGCAACCATGAGCAAGGCAACGGCGGAGGTTGACGAGCTGAAGAGGGTTACGGTCGATAAGAGCATCGAAGTTACTCATCTCTGTCGAATTATTGCCGACAGCTCTGGTGCCGCAGGCTCCGTTTAGCTTCCTCACTTCAAGATTTCCGTGAAGGATGACTCTCTGAAGGATCGAATCGTCGAACTCGAGGAGGTCGCTCGGCTCAAACCCCAACTTGAATGGATTAATGTCAGAAGCACGTCGTGTATCCGTGAAGAGAGCGAGAGAGGAATTTCCTTTTACGATCTTGTGACTCGCTCGCCTGCTGCTTGGCAGAGCCCTGTTGACGCACAAAGTGGTGTGGCTACTTCGTCGAGCGGAGCGTCCGTTGGGGCCACCATCAGATGCAGTGCTGAAGATGCATCTCAGTTTGCCTGTCTAGAGACAAGCTCCGAGGTCAGGCATCGCCATCCCTGGGTGTCTTTGAACCGAAACATCCCTGCCCCGAGGAGGCGTTGAAAGAGTTGTCTTGTAATTTTGGCTTTTCGAATTTTGTAACTCGTCGTAGAGGAGAGTAGCTGGTCTTGTAATCTAAGTTTCCTCAAACTTTAAACTTTATAGAAGTGAGAGCTTGTTTATTCTATTGCGCTTGTGTGTTTGCGTGTTTTGTTAATCATCTATGGTTATAGGACCACTTCTTACCCGCTTATGAGCGAGGAGTAGAAGCGGAGTCGAGCCTAGCTCTAAACTCCGAACTCTTTGCTTGAGTAGGTTTCAACGGTTGTAGGAGCAATTCCGAATGGAGAACCACTTCTAGCTCGCTTAAGAGCAGGCTTGCGAACCAGAATCGAGCCATGTTTTGGACTCCGAACTCGTCGTTTGAGTAAATTTCAACGGTTGTGGGAGTAGTTCCGAGTGGCGAACCACTTCTAGCTCGCTTAAGAGCGAGCATGCAAAGCAAAATCGAGCCAAGTTTTGGACTCCGAACACGTTGTTTGAGTAAGTTTCAACGGTTGTGGGAGCAGTTCCGAATGGCGAACCACTTCTAGCTCACTTAAGAGCGAGCTTGCAAAGCAGAATCGAGCCAAGTTTTGGACTCCGAACTCGTCGTTTGAGTAAATTTCAACGGTTGTGGGAGCAGTTCCGAATGGCAAACCACTTCTAGCTCACTTAAGAGCAAGCTTGCAAAGTAGAATCGAGCCAAGTTTTGGACTCCGAACTCGTCGTTTGAGTGAATTTCAACGGTTGTGGGAGCAGTTCCGAATGGCGAACCAAGTCTAGCTCGCTTAAGAGCGAGCTTGCAAAGCGGAATCGAGCCAAGTTTTGGACTTCGAACTCATCGTTTGAGTAAATTTCAACGGTTGTGGGAGCAGTTCTGAATGGCGAACCACTTCTAGCTCACTTTAGAGCGAGCTTGCAAAGCAGAATCGAGCCAAGTTTTGGATTCCGAACAGGTCGTTTGAGTAAGTTTCAACGGTTGTGGGAGCAGTTCCGAATGGCGAACCACTTCTAGCTCGCTTAAGAGCGAGCTTGCAAAGCGGAATCGAACCAAGTTTTGGACTCTGAACTCATCGTTTGAGTAAATTTCAACCGTTGTGGGACCAGTTCCGAATGGCGAACCACTTCTAGCTCAATTAAGAGTGATCTTGCAAAGCGGAATCGAGCCAAGTTTTGGACTCCGAACTCGTCATTTGAGTAAATTTCAACGGTTGTAGGAGCAGTTCCGAATGGCGAACCACTTCTAGCTCGCTTAAGAGCGAGCTTGCAAAGCGGAATCGAGCCAAGTTTTGGACTATGAACATGTCGTTTGAGTAAGCACAATTAAGGTTTTAAAAAGAGAGATATAACAATCATAAGAGAATTACTAGGCGAAAAAAAGTTCTTTATGGATAACTGCTAACCGGCCTGCTTCTAAGTTGCAAGTCATTATTACAATGGGAAAATAAAGAAGCAAGTACAAATAAAAAGAAGATAGGAATGGCTCGATATTTGATGGTACTCGGAGAGGCGTTCAAACACCCTCTTGGTACTTCAGTAAATGGTCGGCATTCCAAGTTCTTGGTATCTCTCTGCTTTCGAGGTCTTCAAGGCGATATGCTCCTGGCCGAACTACTCTGGAGACCTTGTATGGTCCTTCCCAATTCGAGGTTAGCTTGCTCTTTTGGCTGGGGAATGAGATGGCTAGCTTTCTGAGGACTAAGTCCCCCTCCTTGAGATCTGTGGGATGGACCCTTTTGTTGTAGGCCTGCTCGATTCTTCTCCAATAATTTCCCTGGCAAATCGAAGCTCTTTCGCGGAGCTCGTCGATGAGGTCTAGGTTGGCTCGGAGCTCCTTGGCATTTTTCTCTTCATTATATGCGACTAAGCGAGGAGACGACAAACCAACTTCTAAGGGGATTACGGCCTTGGACCCGTAGGTGAGATTGAAGGGCAACTCTCCTGTGGGGGTCCTTTTTGTAGTAAGGTAGTTCCACAATATGTTAGGAAGTTGATCTGCCCATAAGCCTTTGGCAGATTTGTCTAATCTCTTCTTGATGCCTGAGAGGATCTGCCTGTTGGCGTTCTCTACTTGACCATTGGATTGAGGATGGGAGATGGAGGAGAAGCATTGCTGAATGCCGAGGTCTTCACATAAAGAGCGGAATGCTGTCCCTGTAAACTGTGTTCCGTTATCTTTTACCAGGACTTGAGGTATGCCGAACCTACAGATTACATTTTTCTAGAAGAACTGCAGCACTTTGTTCTCAGTAATGGTTGCCAGTGGTTCGGCCTCGATCCATTTGGAGAAATAGTCGATTGCCACGACTAGGAACTTGAGCTGGCCCGGAGCTGGTGGGAATGGACCTAGCAAGTCCATCCCCCACATTGCGAAGGGGATTGGACTCGAGAGAGATGTGAGTTATGCTTGAGGTAGGCGGCGGATGTTGGAGAATTGTTGACAGGGGCTGCATTACCGAACATGTTGCTCGGCATCCCGAAGTAGGGTAGGCCAGAAGTACCCGTAGTTCAAAACTTTCCTGGCGAGGGATCTTGATCCTGAATGGGCCCTGCCTATACCTTCGTGAAGTTCTTTCAAGGCATACAAGGCTTCTTCTGGAGAGAGACATCTCAAGTAGGGTTTGCCATCTACTTGGGTATAGGAGCGTTTGTACAAGACTCCCTCAACAAGGGTGTACCACTCCGCTCTCGTTCGAATTCGGCGAGCTTCTTTAGGATCTTGGGGAAGGTTCCCGTCTCTGAGGAACTCAATCAAAGGCTTCATCCAGTTATCCCTGAGTTGGACGGGCAGTGACTCCATTGAGTCAGGGGCTTCTTCGTCGATGCTGGGCCTTAGTAGGACTTCGATCGGGACGGTCTGCTTGAGACCTTAGAGAGAGGAAGTGGCTAGTTTTGAAAGGGCATCTTCTTGGGCATTCTCTTCTCTAGGGATCCGCTGGAGTTGTGCCTTTTCGAACAAAGCCATAAGATTTTGGACCTTGGTTAGGTACTTAGCCATTCGGTCGTCTTGCGCCTCGTATTCTCCTAAGACCTGATTTACCACAAGCTGCGAGTCACTGAATATTCAGACATGTTGCGCTCCTGCCTGGCAAGCCATGCCCCAGGCCTGCTATTAGGGCTTCATACTCCGCTTCGTTATTGGAAGCCTTGAAATTAATGCAGAGGGAGTATTGGAGAACGAAATCATCTGAGCCTGCCAGAATAACTCCGGCTCCACTCCCTTCGGCACAAGACGACCCATCTACATACACCGTCTAGATTAGAGGTCCAATTGCTGCTTGACTTACTTCCGGGATCGTGCTTTCCACTATAAATTCGGCTAGGGCTTGGGCCTTGATAGCAGTCCGAGGCTAATAAGATATGTCATGTTGACTTAGCTCGATTGACCACTTCATTAGATGTCCGGAGGTCTCGGGCTTATGCAGAACCTGCTTGAGCGGCTGGTCGGTAAGGATGACCACCGAGTGGGATTGAAAATAGGGGCAGAGCTTCCTGGCTGCCATAACCAAGGCATATGCTATCTTTTTCAATCTCGGATAGCGAAGCTCAGCGTCTCTAAGGACCTTGCTCACATAATAGATAGGCTTTAGAGCCTTGTTTTCTTCCCTTACTAGGACAGCGCTGAGGGTTTGTTCGGAGGCAGCGAGGTAGAGGTAGAGTGTTTCCCCAGGGATAGGCTTGCTGAGTAGTGGGGGGTTGACCAGATAGGTTTTCAGTTGGTCGAACGATTCTTGCTGCTGCTGGCCCCACTCAAAGCCCTTAGCCCCCCTGAGGGCTTTGAAGAAAGGAAGACAATTTTCCCCTGAACAAGACAGGAAGTGCCCTATGATCGTGAGGCATCCTGTAAGCTTTTGCACTTCTTTCACATTTGTAGGAGGAGCCATGTTAAGGATGGCTTTTATCTTCTCGGGGTTGGCTTCAATCCCCCTCTGACTAACCATGAAGCCCAGGAACTTACCAGATGAGACCCCGAATGCACACTTGCTCGGGTTTAGTCTCATATTATGCTTCCTTAACACGTCGAAGGCTTCTTGGAGGTTGGCGACATGGTCAGACCCCTGGATACTTTTTACTAGCATATCATCGACGTAAACCTCCATGTTCCAGCCGATCTAATTTTGGAAGACCTTGTTGATGAGGCGTTGGTAGGTGGCACTGGCATTTTTGAGCCCAAAGGGCATTACCCTATAGTAGTAGAGGCCTTGATCTATGATGAAGGATGTCTTTGGTATATCCGGGGGGAACATACAAATTTGGTTGTAACCAGAGAAGGCGTCCATGAAGCTCAGAAGCTCATGACCTGAAGTGGCGTCGATCAATGTGTCGATGCTGGGGAGCGAGAAAGGATCTTTGGGGCATGCCTTGTTCAAGTCGGTGAAGTCGATGCAAATCCTCCAACTTCCATTGGCCTTCTTTACCATAACAACATTGGAGAGCCACTCGGGATAATTAACCTCTTGTATGAACCGGGCTTTGAGGAGCTTCTCCACTTCTTCCTTTATAGCCTGCTGGCACTCCAGGGCAAATTTATGCCTCTTCTGCTGGACCGGTTTGGATCCCGGAGCAACACTTATGTGGTGGACGACGATGTCTTCGGAAATCCCTAGCATGTCGGCAGCTGTCCATGCGAAGAGGTCCCGATTCCTCTTTACGCACTGGACTATATCGGAACAGAGGGCAGGGGAAGGGTTTTGCTGATAAAGAATTTGCGGGTCGGATCTTGCTCCGAGAAGAGCACTTCTTCCAGCTCGTCTACCGGCTCTGAAATAGGCTGGGTGTTTCCCCTGAGGAATTTCAATGGTCTCGAGGGAAAGGACGGGTCCTCCGATCGAGGTCATGTAGCATTTGCAGGCCATCTCTTGACTTCCCCGTACTTCCCCTACACCTGTCTTGGTGGGGAACTTCATTTTCAGATGCCAGGTCGACCTAGGATCACATTGTAAGCGGCTGGGATGTCGACAACCATAAAATCCATTGGCTCCGTTCGGGTAGTAGGAATTTTACCAGCGGTTATGTCGAGGGTTATCACCCCTTCAATTGTCACTGGCACTCCCATGAACCCATGGAGAGTGTAGACGGTGGGCTTGAGCCTGTCCTGCGATAATTTGAGTCCTCGAAAGGCCGCCAGGAAGAGGATGTTGACAGAACTGCCGTTATCCACTAGAATTCTTTCCACTTTGAAGTTTGCCATGTGGAGATTAATCACCAGTGCATCACAGTGGGGGGTTCGGACTCCTTCTAGATCTTCATCCGAGAAAGTAACCGAGACTCCAAGACCTTTGGGAGAGGGTATGCTGTGCATCGAATTGACTTCCCTGATGAAAGCCTTTTGAGATGAGTTAGAGGTTCCTCCCATTGGACCTCCATGGATGAGGTGCAAGATGCGCTCTTCGTCGAATTCGGGAGTCTCATCATGCCTCTTGGGTCTCTTGTTAGCCCCCCTGGGGGGTGGAGGAAGGTCGACCCGGTTCTTTCTTACAAACTTGGAGAGCTGCCCTCTCTGAATAAGGGCTTCGATCTCATTCTTTAGGGCCCGACAGTCATTGGTGTCGTGGCCGTGGTCTCGATGGTAGCGGCACCATTTCTCCTTATCCCTCTTTTTCCCGGGGGTATTCATCTTCGGGGCAGGAGACAAGATTCCCTCTTTCTCCACTTCCATGAGAATGGTTGAGACATTGGCGCTGAGAGGGGTAAACTTTTCAAACCTGGGAGGTGGATGACGCTGACCCCCGTTGTCCTTCTGGAGCTTCTTGGCTCCTTCTTCTTCAGCAGCCTTCCTCTTATTTCTAGAAGAGGATCCCTCGAATGTGGGGCGAAGTTCAGCCTCCTCCGTGCAGATGTACTTCTCGCTTCGGAGAAGAAAATCGGAGAAATCCCGCAGGGGCTTTTCGGCTAGGGAGGACCGGAGGTTGGAGTTGAGGACGTTGGACTGGAAGGCGGCTGCAGCGACCGATTGGTCGAGGGAGGCGATGGACCTGGCCTCCGTGGTAAACCGCTTGACATAATCTCTTCACTTCTCGCCTTTCTTCTGATTGAGGAAGAGTAGTGAAATACTCGCCTTTTCGGAGCGGCGACTGCTCACGAAGTGGGTTATGAAGAGGGTCTCAAACTGTTCAAAAGAGAATATGGAGGATGGAGCGAGGCAGGAGTATCATTACCGAGCTGGGCCTTTGAGGGTGGTTGGGAAGGTCTTGCATAGGAGGGCATCAGAGGCTTGATGAATCATCATAAGAGTCTTGAAACTCTCGATGTGATCCATGGGATCTGATCCCCGTATATGTCTCGAACTGCGGGGGCTTGAAGTTTGCTGGAATGGGTGCCTCCATGATGGTTCGAGAAAATGGAGGTCTGCTTGGTCGGAGGGTCCTTCCTCTCAGTTCCTCGTCCCTATCGAGTTGACCGAGATGCCTCTCCATCTCGTGGAGATGGCGGTAGACAGCATCATCCATTCAACAGTATTCTGGTGAGCCTCTGGACTCGTCTTGGTATGAAGGGGAACATGGTCTACGGCGTCGGTAGCTCAGAGATGGGTGAGGGCTAGGAATGTGATGGCGGTGGCTCAGAGCTTGAGGAGGACTGAGGGACCGATGGCGACGGCTGCGAATCGACAGAGGAGTGGGGACCCTCTGAACATTATTGTTGTTGTTTGGCTGGAGATTGAGGGCCTGCAAGATTGTTCCCTGGAACTCTTGGAATTCTGCTCGGGTGATAGGTCTGTTTTGATCCCTCTGGGGTTGTCGACCAGCAGAAGAATAATGCCTTCTTCAGTGGTACTCCGTGGACTCTCTCCGCCTCCTATGAAGAGGGGACCTCCTGTGATCGCGACGTCGAGGAGATCGCGCATTTGGACGTTCTGAGTGGGAGACTCCCTCACAGGCCCACCTTTCATCCAAACGGTGGCGAAGGTCCTCTTCTTTCTGCCGGTTGATGATGACGTTGCGGAGGTCTTCTTAGGGCCGAGGGTTATGGGATTCCATGGAGTCGGTCGAAGGGTTGTGTACTGAGATATGGTCGCAGTGAAGAGGTTGCTTCTGAGGGTGAGGACGAGAGGTCCCTATACCAGCATTCTGGGGCCCGAGTGGAGCCTGCTGGTGTTGAAGATTTTGGAGAGGAGGCTGTAACTACTGCAGCGGCTGATCGGGTTGAGGAGAGAGCTGTCCCTGAGGCTGGATGGGTTGGAGGGGAGCCTCCAGTTGTGGTTGAGGAGGAGTAGGTCCACGGTTGGATCCTCTAGATCTTAGCTTCCTTGGTGGCATGGCTGGAGGTGGTGTTGACCAGTGGAAGAGGTTGGACTGCTATTCGTGTTTCCCACAGGCGGCGCCATTCTGTTACTACTGAAATCGGTGTGGAGGCAAACAGATAGATTTGTGGATTCGAGGAAAGTTGAATAGTCAAACCTGAACACCTTCACTAGAGCTTGACCGAGATTCTCCCACCGTTGACCTGCAAAAAGTGCGAAACATCGGGGTTGATTCCGGCGATGCGCCCTCCGACGCTCTTGTCAGTAATCAGAAAGATTATAAAAGAGCTTTGATTGGCGAAAGATTGATTACCTGGTAACAGTGGGGGATGGGGGGTAGTTATAGCCGCCTTAGGAACCAGTTTCGCTATAAGATCGAATCCCTACTTCCCAGTGAATGGATAGAAGTGATCATGACCGTTGATTAAGGTCAATCATAAACCCTAATTCTCCTATCCAGCTGGACTGGGCTTCTTGCGGGTTGGAATCTGCACCCAGTCAGATGGACCCGTTTATGGGTTATTAGGCCTTTGGAAAAAGGCCCAGTTCCCATTTCAGACCCGTTTGTAGGTGAAATTACCATTTTACCCCCGAGCTTTAAGATTCATGTCCGATTTGGACGGTTCCAATTTAACCCTATTTTTACCCATATCAGCAAATAAAGGTGGTCTTCTCTTGATCTTCTGGTGCTATGGCGATTTGATTGTATCTCGAATACCCATCAAGAAAACAATAGTAGGAGTGACCTGCAAGTCTTTCTAGCATTTGGTCAATGAAGGGTAGTGGAAAATGATCATTTCCAGTTCCATCGTTTAGTCTTCGATAATCTATGCACACTCGCCATCCCGTGACTGTTCTTGTTGGTATAAGCTCATTATTGTCATTCTTCACTACAGTTATTCCTCCTTTCTTTGGCACAACATGTATAGAACTTACCCATGCACTATCTTAAATTGGATAAATGATACCTGCATCTAAAAGCTTCAAGACCTCCTTATGCACCACTTCCTGCATTGATGGATTTAATCTCCGCTGTGGCTGCACTATATGCTTAAAATCATCCTCCATTAAAATTTTATGCATGCATATTGAATATATCAGAAATGTTCCATCCCAAGACTGTTTTATGTTCTCTCAAAATTCTTAGCAATTTCTCTTCTTCAACATTATTCAAAGAATCATTAATAATAACTGGAAAAGTGGATTCTTGGCCTAGGAAGGCATACCTCAAATTAGATGGCAGTGGTTTTAACTCGAGTTTGGGTGGTTCATCTGTTAATAATTACAGCTTTCCTATCCCCACATCTTTGAATTTTAGCTGAGCTGAAGGATGAATAGATAGTGTAGCCTCCAAATACCGAACACATTCCAAAACCACTTCATTTTCGGATTCTAAAGTTGCTGAATTTGTTAGGCACTCTTCTAGAGGTAATTTTTCAACTTCACCCTTATGTGTCTTGATGATGGCTAGATCAGTTTCGCTACTTGAAAACATGAGTGAACTTCGGCAGGATACTCCATGGATTTAAGTATATCAAAAGTCACTTGCTCGTTGTCAACCCTTAGAATAAGTTTTCCTTGTTGCACATCAATTAGTATTCTCCCTGTTGCAAGAAAAGGTCTCCCCAAAATCAAAGGAATTTGTTCATCTTCCTCCATGTCAAGCACAACAAAATTAGCTGGAAATATGAATTTGTCAACTTTCACCAAAACATCTTCAATGATCCCTTTTAGGTATTTGATAGACCTATCTGCCAATTGCAAGAAAATTGTGGCAGGCTTTGCTTCTCCATTACCTAATTTCCTGAAAACAGAATAGGGCATAAGATTAATACTTGTTCCTAAATCACATAGTGCTTTATGAAAGAAGAATTTCTAATAGTGCAAGGAATTGTAAAAACTCCCTGGATCTTTAAGTTTAGGCGGCAGCTTCTTTTGTAAAATTGCACTACTTTCTTCTGTTAGCATCACCATCTCATGCTCTTCCAGCTTCCTCTTGTTTTGATAAAATATCCTTAAAAAATTTAGCATATTTAGGCATTTGTTCTAAAGCTTCAATAAGAGGAATATTAATATGAAATTGCTTAAAAATATTTAAAAATTTTGAAAACTGATTATCAAGCTTATTATTTTTAAGTCTTTGTGGAAAAGGAATAGGTGCATCATAAGGAGAATTAGGATAAGTGTTAAAATTGAACTCCCCTGAAATTGTTTGGCTTGGAACCTCCTTTATCCTTCTTAGAATGGTGATTGTCTACCTGCTACGTTTGTTCCTCCAAAATTTGCTCACTCTCACTTTGCTTTTCAACTACATTTTGCTGCTCAACTATTGTACCACTTCTAATTGTTATTGCTTTGACATGCTCCTTGAAATTGACCACTGTGTTACTAGGTAATGTTCCTACCGTTCTTTCTGTAAGAATATTTGAAATTTGACCAATTTGAGCTTTAAGATTGTGAATTGAAGTCGTATTATTTTGTATTGCCAAATCTGTCATCTGCATGTACTGTTCTGTCTTCTGGATGTATTGCATGAAAATATCTTCAAGTGTCGGCTTCTTTTCTTGTTGTTAAAAATTTTGTTGTGGTCTAGCTCCTCCTTGATTATTGTTCCAAGAAAAGTTGGGGTGATTTCTCCATCCTGGATTGTATGTGTTTGCATAAGGATTGTTTTGCTTTTGAAAGTTTGACACAAAATTTGCTTGTTCGGAATTTGATGGAGCAAAAGGGTTCCCAACTTGGCAATCTGCACTTGAATGATTTCCTGCACATAGATATCAAATCATATTAGGTTGAATAACATTAACATTCATATTACTTATTAGTTTAGATAAAATATCAGTTTTTTTAGTTAAAGTAGTAATAGGATCAAGTTCAAAAACTCCCGCCACTTTTCTTGGCATTGCTCTCTTTGAAGATCACTAGTAATTATTTGATGCCATCTTCTCTAAAAGATCATAGGCTGCTTCATGAGTTTTGCTCATAAGTGCACCTCCAGCTGCTGGGTCAACCATAAATTGATTTGTAACTCCTAACCCATTATAGAATGTCTGCTTCAATCACAGGCCTTTTGATGCTGGATATTGCTCCATTGACTGTGGGCATTGCATAATCCCTCAAGGCTTTGTTCTCCTCTTCGTTTGTCATGGATAAAAATAATGTTGTGTTTTCTTTCTTCTTCTTTCTGATATGTCGTAAGGTTCTCTCAATCTCTGGGTCAAAAAGTGTAGGCTCCAATGATTTGGATCTGGGCATACACTCCTAAGTCCTGAAAAAAATAAAGAAAAATAAGTCAAAAGAGAATAAAAAGGTAAAATAAAAATTAAATCTAAAATAAAAATAAAAATTTAAACTAGTAACAATCTAGCAATTTTCTATCAATAAAAGAATAATTATTCCCCGGCAGCGGCGCCAAAAACTTGATGTGAATATTTGCAAGTGTACAAAATTGCAACAAGTAGTATAGTTATGTAAAAAGAGTGTCGAACCCACAAGGACTAATTATTTTATCAAGTACTGAAATTACTAGATTAATTACTATTTGGAAAATTGAAATTTAATAAAGAAAGCAATTAAATTAAATTAATCTAAAAAACTAACTAAATTAATTAAAAAGGTACGGAATCTGAAATTATGTTGTTAATTAATTGCAAAATTAATTCTAGGGCTTTTGATTTCACCTAGTTTATCCCACACAATTCATAATTTCATGTAATAATAAATTTTACTTTTCCAAGTTGTAGACCAAAATCCCCTAATTATTCAATGTTTTCTCTCAAACAACATCAAAAATATCTCCAAATAACATTTTGTCATATCTTTATGCAGATTTAATTAATCGAGGACTCATTAAGTTCTATTGATTTCTTTATAGTCACATTATTCGCGGCAAATCATCTCTAATTTTGCTCAATCAATGGTGTTTAATTATATAGTTCTAAATCACAAATTACCTCTCGGTTTCTCTATGATCCAATAAATCATACAAAAGTTGGCCAAACAATTGTAAGAATTAAGAACATAAATCAAACACACAACCAATGAAAAATAAAAAATAATATGGAATTAAAATTGTGTTATCAAAACTAGGCTAAATCGAAGCCCTAGAAAAATAAATTTTGCAGAAAACCTCACATCTTCATTTATTTGATTCCTTATTTGATTTGCTCTTTATTTCTTGCTTATTTTTCTTCTTTTTATTTTCTTGAAGCACATGCTGCACACACACAAAATAAAATCAGAATTTAGGATTTTAAAAATAAAATAAAATTAATTAGTTTAAATTATTTAAACTAACTAATAATCACATTAGCTCATTAAACCCTTTTAAATTTGTTTATTTCATTTTGACCTCTATTGGAAATTTAAAATTTCTATTTTGCTTTTCATATGGCCAAATTGTAAAGTTCAAGTTTCAACAAAACAATAAAAATTAATCAATCACTCTACTTGTTTTGTTTGTTGATTTTTACCAAAAATCTTCACCTTTTGCATCAAAATTTTTATTCCTTCAAATATGATTAATTAACTGAAATCTATGGAAATAAGATGAATTTTTAACAAGATAGACGAATGCAAGCAATTTTTATGGGTAAATGAGTACAAATATTTATATAAAAATTATACACATCAATGGCGATGAATTTTTAGCTAGTTTTGAATCGATATTGAATAACTTGTATGATTATTATGATAGAACTTTTGCATCTAGTAATACAACTAGTATAGTTACTTCTTCTTCTTCTTCTACTTCTAGTAGGCATGGAAAACAGGCCGGATTGACCTGTGACCCACCCGCGACCCGCTCGCTCCAATCCGGCCCGCAATATAGCGGTTCGGGTCTAGGTCGAACCCGCGGGTGTAAGCAGGTCAACCCGGGTCGCCGAAAGTGCAATTTCAACCCGCTCGACGCGGCCCGCCAACCTGCGGGTTTCGACGTTAGACTTGAATGGGTCAAACGTTTCGACCCGCGAGTCGAACGGTAAAAATAGAGTCAGAGCCTCAACGGCTCTGTTTTTAGCCGTTGTTTTTTTTTTTTTGGTTTTTTTAAAATTTTTTCCCTTATAGATACCCCGTTAATTCAATCTAAAAATTTCACACCATACTCTCTTACTCTCTCTACTACTACTACTCAATTCAATCTCAATTCAATCAAAATTTTTCAACAAAGAAGCAAGCAACATAGAAGCGAAAAATTCCGATCGTATCGAATTCAACTCTCAACTACGTCTACTTCAACTCCTCCAACAAAGAAGCTCTCTTTCTCTCTCTTTCAGCGATGGACGGTCCGAACTTCTACTTATACTTTTATTTTCACTCTCATTCCTATATACGATTATCCGCGAAGTACGGTATCCAAATTTCACAACCCTCCTATTGTCTTGATTTTTTTTTGTAGTTCTAATTTTTTGTATCATATTTGTTTGTTGGTTTTTTTGGATTTTCTCTCTCTCAACTCTCCTATTGTTTTTTAGATTTTATTTTTTAACATATACCTCCAACATTGTTTTCTATTATTTCACATACACTAGTACAACACTAGAAATCTTTTTTTTTTCTTTCACATACACTATTTACTATTACCATGTCTAGATCACGCGATAGAGGCCGTAGCTAAAGTGGAAAAGAATCCAACGGAGCTCCACGTCGGCCTCCAATAGTTCCACATGTAGAGCCCGACGAATATATACCGAATCCTTAGGAACTCACGATATCACTACACATGAAATAAAAGAAGAAATGCATGATGTTGCCACACAAATACAATAAACTAAACCTAGTAGTACTAGAAAAACTCGGGGGGAAAACAAGTGATTGACATAGATTTTATGACTATATCCCCGATCCGGGAAATCCGGGTGTAGGACATAAGATTTGTAAACATTGTGACAAGAGTTACAAATGGAAGAAGGGTGAGGGAACGGGTACAATAAAAAGACACATTATGAATGTACACAAAGACTTATTAAAAGACCTACAAGGCCAACAAAAAATCAACCCTAAAACCGGACAAATAGATAGCCAACTCTATGATCCCGAACTTGTTCGTCGGGAAATGACCCGACTAGTTATTAAGGATGAGCTACCTTTTTCCTATTTCGAGAGTAGGAATGTAGATTCTTTCAACCAAAATGCACTAAATCAACATTTTAGAAGAATTTCTCGAAAAACATTAAAATCCGATTGTTTTAAACTTTACATCGAAATGAGAGATGGTTTAATTACAATCTTGTATTCTTTAACTTGTAGGGTATTGTTAACTTCCGATTGTTGGAAATGTTGTAACGATATTCCGACGATGGACTTAACTTGTTATTGAATAAATAGTGATTGGATGATTCAAAAGAGAATCATCTCACTTGCGGCTTTATTGTATTCCCATAGTGGTTTTGTTATTGCACATCATATTTTAGAAGTTTGTGATATCTTCCATATTCGTGATAAAATTTTTACTATTAGTTTTGATAATGCATCTAATAACAATGCTTCAATTAGTACATTAAAAACACAATTAGATCCTCCATGTTTAAAAACTTTTCATATTAGATGTGTGTGTGTCATATTTTAAATTTATGTGTACAAGATGCATTGGAAGTAGCTGATCCATATATAACTGCAATTAGAAATTGTGTACATTTTATTGCTTCGAGTGGTCTTACGCTCCAAGAATTTAAAAGATTGTGTAAGGCAAGGGAAATACAATTTAGAAAATTTTCTGAAGATGTTAAACACCTATGTAACTCTACTTTCGATTTACTTAATGTTGTAACTCAATACAAAGATATTATAAACGATTTTTATCTTGCAAAAAATGTGAAAAATTTTCTAATGACTCCTGAATCATGGTATTTTTTCGAATCTTTATTACGATTTTTGGAACCTTTTAAAACCGCAACTGTGAAGGTTTCTACATCTTATGATTCTACCTTATGAAATTTTTTTGAAGTATTTTAATCCTCCTCCTATGTTGTATTGTATTACTACTGTTATGGATCCTCGTATCAAATTAGCGGGTACGAAGAGTTTGATTGAATGTTTTTTTACATTACATGGAGAGGATTCTGAACATAAATGTAATGATTTTGTAGCTAGCTTTAAAAAGACATTGAATAACTTGTATGATTATTATGCTAGAATTTTTACATCTAGTAGTACAACTAGTATAAGTACTTCTTCTTCTACTGCTAGAGGTAAGGGTAAAAGTATATTAGAAGATGCCATTGCTAATTTACTTGCTCGTATTAAATCAAAATAACCTAGGACTAATGCACCTAATGAATTAAATTGGTATAATCAACAAGATAATGAGAGTTCTAGTAGAAAGATTGAAGTGCTACAATGGTGGAAAAAACATGAAAATCTTTTTCCTATTCTTTCACATATGGCTAGAGATCTACTAACTCCTCCTGTCTCCACAGTTGCTTCAGAAAGTATTTTTTCAACAAGTGCTAGAATTCTAACAGATTTCAGGAATCGCTTGAAGCCAGATACGATGGAGATGCTCGTCTACACTGAAGATTGGATGAAGGCGGATGACCGGACTCAAGGAAAAGCGGCATCTGTAACCCCGCCCTAATTCAGCAATTTTTCTAACAACTGCCCACCACATGCTTGCCTCATAAAATGTGCTATAGATGATTGGTGACCTATAATCCCAGGCAATTATATATATATATATATATATATAGGCAATTAATCTTTCAAATCCTCGATATGGGATCAACTCCATCCATTCCCGCCTCTCTCTTTGCGTCATGTGGGCCCCAACCTGGGCGCCATGTCACCTGCAACAGAGAACAGTAGCAAAGCTACTGTTCTTCTCCTCTGGCGGGCCCCCATCTGACCCCCTTCACGTCAGCGACATGTATAAAGCAGCAGCACAACAACATGTGCTACAATGGGGCCCACCACCAACCATTAAATCCCATATAACCCCCTAATAAGAAATCCTATAGGGCATATATATATATTCTTAACTCGGGGTGTTACAACATCTACATCAACAAGTGGTAGCAACTCGCCTGAAGTCCAACAACAAGATTTGTAAATAAAAAACTTGTAAACAATTCATATTAGTTGTAAATTTTTTTTTAAAGTCAAGTTGTAAAAAAAATTATAAAATATAAATTTGTACAAATTTCATACAAGTTGAAATGAATAATAAATACAATTTTGTTAAATTCTTGCTTTTCGACTCTTAAACTTGTTGTACATTTGTTTATTTATTTATTTATTTTTTTAGATTAAAAGAAAGACAAAAAAAACTTCTTATTGAATAATATATACAATTATATAAAAAAGTCATTGTAGTTGTATATTTTTTTAAAGTGAACTTGTAAAAAAAATTAGTTATAAAATAAAAACTTGTACAAATTTCATACAAGTTGTAATGAATAATATATACAACTTTGTTTAATTCTTAATGTCTTAGACCCTTATAGTTGTTGTACAGTTTTTATTTATTTATTTTTTAAGGTTAAAAAAGATGAAAAAACTTATATTTGAATGTTAAAAACTTGCAAAAAACTCATAGTACAAATGAATAATATATGCAAAATTTAAAGTGAATTTGTAAAAAAAAGAATTAAAAAAAAATTAAAAAAAAAAATTAAAATCTAATTGGGCCAACCCGTGACCCGGCCCGACTCGACACGGGTAGAGCCCGAATAGGTTCACGGGTTGGCTGGGTTGAAGTTTTCACTTTTGAACCCGGCCCGGTTAAACCCACGACCCAACCCGAACCTGCACACTTTCTTCTTCAACTCGCACGGGTTCGACCCGACCCGGCCCGATCGACCCGATTGCCACCCCTAACTTCTGGAGGTAAGGGTAAAAGTAAATTAGACGGTGCCACTTTTAATTTACTTGCTCAAATTCACACAAAAAACCTAGGACTAATCAACTGAATGAATTAAATTGGATAATCAACAAGATAGTGAAAGTTCTAATGCTAAAATTGATGTGCTACAATGGTGGAAAGAACATGAACATGTTCATAATATTCATAAACATATGGATAAGAATCGACTAACTCCTCATGTCTCTAGAGTTACTTCAGAAAGTGTATTTTCTACAAGCGGCAGAGTTCTAACAGATTACAAGAATTGCCTAAAGCCCCAATTGTTGGATATGCTCGTATGCACAGAAGATTGGATGAAGGCTGAAGATAGGACCTAAGGAACTAGGTCGATACGTTAACAAGTGGAAGCAACTCGCCCGAAGAATACCAACAACAATAGTAAGGACCAACAACAACAACAACAACAGTAGATTCTGATTATCCCCTTAAATATTTAATTCAAAATATATTGTATGCTCTTTTTATAGTTTCTAACTTTCTAATCTATTACTTGTATTATACAAGTAATAGAAAGTATTCTAGTTGTATTTGTATGTAAAAAGTTGTAAGAAATAAAATAAAAGTTGAATGAAATAATATATATATAATTTTTATTCACACATTCATAGTTTCACTCTTATATATTTATGTCACGCCCTGCTTCCCAAAATACGGGAACACGAGCACGTAACAAAGGCCCAGCGAATGATGTGTACATCATCCATAAGCTGTAATAGATTAGTTCAACATTATGCAAGAGATCACAACCACGCAAGAATAAATAACCACATAAATAATGAATAAACCTCAATAGTCCATGAAATAAATCCATAAAATAATATCCAACATTTGGGAAAAAAGTAAACTTCGGGTCATAAAAGTCCAGAATACAAAGTACGACAAAAGTAACAATGCGGGAAAGTAAATAACATGAACAAAATAATTATAGTAGTCTAATGATTCAGCTCCATTCTCTGGAAGGTTTTCTCACCAAGTCCTCTAGTCAAATCTCCTCATGTACCTGCAAACTCATCAATTAGAGATTGGGAGTTAGGGTAGGGGGGGGGGGTCCGTTAGAAAAAGTTATGGACAACAAGTAGTAGAACTAAAGAAGCAAGAAAATATGGTATATCAAGAAATAATGAACTAGATCAAAATCAAGATCAATATTAAGGGTTGATAATACGATCAAAAGACTATAGTGAAAGAGGTAATAATCGAGACAACAATCCATAATCAAGTTGATAACTATAATCATGATAAGAGTGCAAGTGTCAATCCTAGATTTATTAGTCATTTATTATCCTATCTAATGCACGTAATTCTACGTCCCAAACCACAGGTTCGGTGCATGCAAACAGTGATCATTTAGACTATAGTGGTGAACTCTACAGATCATGTAATCGGCATAATAATCAATAATCCATAATCAGTAATTCATAACCATAATCAATCAAACAATAAGAGACCATTCCCTGAGTACAGTCTCCGATTGTTCACAACCAAGTCGACCCTTATTACCCCGGCTTGTTATTATTTTATTATTCTTGTGGACATGTAATGGGTACAGAAGTATCGAGATGATGTCAAGAAGGTGTCAAGGCTGTGCAATGCATGGTATAATTAATTTTATTCACTAGATGTAAAATCAAACATACTTATACTTAAAAACACACATTCTTGACAGCAAGATGTTTCGGTACAAAAACTAACTTTTCTGTTGCTACAGGAAAGTAAATCAGGTTCCGTCAGGGGTTCTGGAAACTAGACTCCCTACTGGTTCCAACGCATATTCACACGACATATAATAATCATGGTAGCTAGGTGAATAGTTCCATTCTTTACTGGTTTCATGCAAAAGCAGCATATCCGGGTCAAATTCTTATATATAAAAGTTTATTGTAAAATCATTTAAAAATTTTGTAAAAATCATAATTTAGTTCCTAACAATGTTCAGTAACAACACGATTAATCTCATGTCTAAATTCTTAATTTAATCCGTTGTTTCAATTAGTTAAGCATGATAATGTACTTTCGAACTGTATTCTGAAATTCAGATGTTAAACCACGAGAATCTGAATATCTTGTAATTCGTATGTCGGATTAAAAAATCATCAGATAGTCTGGATTTTGACACAGAGGGCTACAACTATCATTTAATAAGTTATAAATTATATCATAAGTAACAAGGTCAAAAGTCTGGTTCATTACTGAACTAGTGCCCTGGAAGAAACTTAGGATCATATTTTCATATATATATCGGGTCTGGAAAATTCACCAAATAATCGTAAAAAGTTCATAGTGAGTCCTAATCATGTCTAGTAACAACTTAGTAAATGCCATGTTTCAATTAACAGTTAACATATTATTTTAATTAACAATTAATGTTGATATGCTTGAAAATGACAATCAGGAAATTTAAACCTAGTAGTGTAAAAAAATATGATAACATGCATTTTATTAATCGGAATTTAGATCCGTAGAATGTTCTGGAAATTAGACGCAGTGGGCTACAAATGTCGTTTACAAAGTTCTACCAAATTAAAACAGCAACTGGATCAAAATCTCAACACAACATGGAATAAATAGCAGGCCAGCAAGTTGATTATTATTAATTAGCAACAAACTATGTACACAAACTTATAACTTTATGGCTATAATTAACATGAAATTATACTCAATCATAAGGGTGGAATTCTACTATTAACAAGACAAACCATTATTTCCTTAACATTAAATTCATGAATCACGTTATAACATCATAACCAATCGAAAACATTCAAATCATCATTCTTCTATATAACATGTTTCTAATCTATGTTTTCATGTAGTGTATGCATATGAAGATGTATAATAAGGCTTGGGTTTGAATCAAGGGAATGGCACGAAAAGAAAATAACTACTTGGTTTCGCTGATGAATCCATAATAGTTTCTTTGAGAGGTATCAAGCAAATAAAATATGATAATTGAAATGAGAACTACTTGCGGAGATCAAATGAATCTCAAACAAGAATAATAAACTAGTTTAAGGGAAACTTGCCTTTATATGACGTTTGCACGTGCAATGAGAAACAACAGAAGAATAACGGTGGCAACACACGGCAGCGGATAGTAATAAGAAGTGGCAGCAATCGGGTCAACTTCGGTGCTGCGATTGAGAGCGGGTCGCGATGAAGGGCTGCAGCGAGGTGGCTGTCGGGGTTGCGGTGCTTGCGACTTTTGGTCGGCTTCGGAGGTGAGATGGTGTGTGGCAGCGGACGGCAGGGGATGCAGCAGCGGTGGTGGTGCTTAATGATCGGTAATGAGGGGGACTGCGTTCAGTGGTGAGAACAGCAATGGCAGTCGGGATGGCTTGGGGATGATGCTCGGGATGCTGACATTGGCTTGAGGGGATGGTGGAGTAGGGAGGTGGGGATGACGAGGTGCAGGATGAGCAGGGGATGTGGCGACGATGGAGGAAGAAGAAGAAGTCGGGGATGAGGAGCTCGGCAGTAAGGAGGAAGAAGAAGAGGGGTAGAGGATTAGGCGGCTGGCAGGGATTAGGAGGTGATTTATATTAGTGTTTAATGGGATTAATTAGTATATACTTAGGGGATTAAGCCATTGGGTTTCGGGTTAATGGGTTTGGGTTAACGGGTTAAGATCTAAAAGAAAATAATAAATCAACTAATGGGTTTAATAAAAGAAATCAGATAATAATATAATATTATAGATGAATTAAACACCCAATACACAATAAATAAGATAAAGTGTACTGGAAAACCAGAGTTCAAGCAAAAAAGAATTCAGATGATCAAATGAGAACAAATGATTTTAAAGAATAGTAAGATTTATTATTAAATATTTCAGAATACAAGAATTTAGGAAAAGAAAAGAATTACAAAAGAAATCCAAAAAATCGAAAATATGGGTTACAATTCCTACCCACCTTATAAGAAGAATTTCATCATCGAAATTCATTCAAGTGGAACTTAGGATAAACCCCGAGAAATGTCTACTCGAAGAGATGAGGGAACTTCTTCTAGATTTCAACCTCAAGTTCCTAAGTCGACTCACCCGACGAGTGAGGATTCCAAGATATCCGAACAAGCTTGATGACTTTATTCTTCAGTACTTTCTCACGCCTGTCCAAGATTGAGATTGGTTGGATCTCGCATAATAAGTCTGGCCTCACAGACAACTCCGAGTAGTCAATCACATGACTGTCATCCATGATGTACTTCCTAAGCTGGGACACATGGAATACATCATGAAATCTAGATAAAGCCGGTGGCAGTGCGAGCCTGCAGGCTACCTTGCCCACTCGTTCCACAATATCGAATGGACCGATGAATCGGGGACTTAGCTTGCCCCCATCTCCAAAATGGATAACACCTCTCCATGGTGATACCTTAAGGAATACATGATCGCCCGCCAGAAATTCTAAAGGCCTTGGATGACAACCTGCCCAATTTTTCTGCCTGTCTTGGGCTACTTGCAAGTGCTTCCTAATCTGAGCCACACTGTCTACTGTCTATGTGATCAACTCAGGCCCCAAAAGTTTTCTCTCACTGATGTCATCCCAATAGAATGGCGATCGACACTCCCAACCATAAAGTGCCTCGTACAGAGCTACCTTGAGACTCTCCTGTAGCTATTGTTGTACGAGAACTCAACCAAGTGCAGATGATCTTCCCAACAACCTCCAAACTGAAGAACACAAGACCTCAATATGTCCTCCAGTATCTGAATCTTCCTCTCGGACTGCCCGTCTGTCTGTGGGTGAAATGCAGTGTTGTAGCTCAACTTACTCCCCAAGCTACTATGAAGACTCTCCCAAAACTGGGATCTGAATCTCGTATTTCTATCCGATACGCTGCTGACAGGAACTCCATGCAGTCTCACAACTTCCTGTAAATAATTCTTGTCCATGCTCTCTGTGGACGGGTCCACTATGAAAGGGATGAAATGGGCACTCTTCATCAAACGGTCTACTATTATTACCTAAATAGCATTGTGACCTTTGGGACTTGTTGGCAATGCCATCAAGATTTCCATAGTGATGTTCTCTCATTTCTACTCCAGGATTGGAAGAGGTTGAAGGAGTCCAGCGATCCTCTAATGCTTTGCCTTCACTTGCTGACAGATAGACACTGCAACACAAATCTCACCACTGCTCTCTTCATATCATGCCACCGAAAGTGCTGTTTCAGATCTTTGTACATCTTTGTGCCTCCAGGGGTGAATAGAATAGGGCGAGCAGTGGGTTTCTACAAGTAGCTTCTGTCTAACTTCTTCTCTAGGTATACAAAACCTAGCTCCAAAATGAAGTGACCCATCTGAATGAATGATCAAGTCAGTTCTCAAGCCTGCTTCAACTTCGCCTCGGAATTTCAGTAACTGCTTATCACTTGCCTGGGCTTCTTTGATCTGTCCTATCAGTGAAGATTGCAATTTCAACATCATACACTATCGTGCTATACCAGAAGAATCACATCCAATTCCAGCTTCCTCATATCCTCCAAAATTTCCTTACGCTTTGTGAGGAACATAGCAGTAGGTAGTCTGCTCAAAACATCGATCAGGTACCAAATTCACTTTACCTAGGTGATACTCCAAGTTAATGTCGTAATCTGCCAACAGTTCCAACCATCTTCTCTGTGTAACACCACGAATTCCAAATAAAACTGAATTCGAAGTTCCAAAGGATCTTTACACTTCTCTTCGTACAATTTTACAAGGAATTTAAAACTTTTACTACATCAAAGTTACATCAATGCAGCAGAATTATAAAGTACAATATTTACACATGAATTGAATAAAACTTGAACATTTCTTTAAGCAGCAATCAGTCTTTTGTCTTGTCACTCACTTTATCCTGCATAGAAACTGTGGGCACGTCATTTCATTCAAATGATGCTAGGATATAATACATCAATTTTCTCTTACTTAAAAAGCACACACTTGTCACAAAACAAAGCTACGGGGACTATCCTATTGATGTCGTGTGTGAATGTGCACTTAGTCCTTAATGCAATTATTTGTATTATATGTGCGCACTTGTTCAGATTCTATGCATCCCATACTACATAGGTCCAAGGGCAAGCCCTTAATCGTTCTTCATCTTGTAGGGTTCAATCCCTCGCCATGAATTAAACTACTACGGTAACTATGGTAAGTATCCTAGATGTTCTATGAGTTATGAGCCTATGTCCAGACAGTCTTGAGGGAAATCCTACGTCGTGACATGACGCATCATGCAGAGCTTGTGGACAATTTAGCCTCCATCATGGAACGATGGCACCAGCCATAGTCACCAAACACTCCACAAGCGTCGTCACCCGAACGATAATTCCGGAGTAGTGTTTACGCCATGACATGACGCATCAAGCAGGCAATCTATAAATCACTCTCACACTGCCAATCCGATGGCCCTCATACTCGTGTTTTTCTCTTACTTTTATCACATCTTCACTATGTATCTAAATCCTTAATTATTGAATCATGAATAAAATCGACATTCTAGAGTTGGCACCTCCTCTATACCGGTCTTAACCATCAATCAAGAATTTATTCGAATGCCGGTATAAGGTCTTAGCCATACTCTAGTCTTTAATCTCATTTCATGTTCATAGAATTGAGTATTCACACTCATAAAGTTTTTCACAATTCAACATGATTCTTCTATTTCATTCTTGTGCATCAATTTTATGCACAAAGAGACAAATTTACATTAGTCCTTTCACATTCATAATTGAATTTCCATATAATTCCTTTATTTCTCACATTATCATTTCTTTCCTTTACTTGATTCAGAAATCACAATTATATGTTAAGTAAACTTCCCATGCCTTAAAACTCACAATTTTATGAATGAAAACCCATAATAAGCCACACTTTAATTTCTCATACAAAATTAATTTTTATAAACTACATAGAGTTTTCTCTAGAATTAATCACATTTTTATTTCCACAAACGTCAACCCTATGGAGTTCTTTCAATTATTTTTTCTCAACTTTGGTCTCTAAATCTCATTTTATTAGTCCAAATAATGTAGAAATATTTTTCATGAAGTCTAAATATTTTTATAACAATTATAGTATTTTTTATGAATTTTTAAAGTTCGTAAAACTCAAGAAAAAAAAAAGAAAGAAAATGTGTTTAAGAAGCCAAAGCCAGGTTTCAAACCCGAGACGCAAGGCAAACCCACGCTACAGTAACCACACTGTGGCGCCATCGAAGACCAGAAATCCGAAAGCGGCTATGCGATATGAAATGGACTTAGGTCCATATAGGTCAACTTTGGGTCTTTCGGATTTTAAAATTTTTTTGGAATCAAATGGGCACTGCCCAGTTTCGAACCCTCAACCAAAGGCCAGACCCGGGCTACAGTAACCACACTGTGGCGCACCCAAGGACCAGAAATTCCAAGTGACTAACTTGATTTGAGTTGAGTTAAATTGTTTATAGTTCGACTCTTTGTTCAATACGAATTTTAATAAAAATCAAGTGTTGTTAATTCTTTTCTTCTCTACTTTGTATTCTAAATTTTCAGGATATAATCTCTATAAATTTACAGTATATCAGTGAGATAAAATATTATTATTTGACACAAAAACATAAATTTCACTCTCTACTTTGTATTTTTAATCTAAAATTTCGAAAATGAGGACGTAATTATAACTCTCTTTTCACTACAATTTTCCATAACTCTCTTTTCTTATTCTTTTGTGATTGTACAAGCATTTCTACTACAAAATTTGTTCTTTTTCATACTATCATCAAGCCAATTTAGGCAACTTATATCAATGATGCTAATTTAATTAACTAGCCATTCCAACACAATTTTTCTTAATCTAATACATCACAAATCACGTAATTCATGGTAGCATGGTAAAAATCACAATTTGCATCAACTAACATTCAATTTAATAAGCATTCACATTATTTGCAATTTGTCTCCTTTTTAATCACATGGCTAACCTAATTGGGTTTTTCTTATCAATTTTATCAATACCAACCCTAGCATGATATCTAGTTAGAAGTTCGAGAAAATCACCCACCTTTATGGAGAGAAACAACTAAGAACTCCTAAAATCTCCTAGAATGAACGAATGGCTCATTCTCCTCCGAGCTTGTGCCACCAATTGACTTCTCCTCCTAGCTTGAATGGAAACCGGCTCTCTTCTTGCTCCTATGGTGTAGGCCGGCCACCTCTTGGAAGGGGAACACACAAGCTCTCAATCTTTTAATCTCACAAAAATACTCTTAATCTTTTGCTCACAAAATGCCTTTCTTTCTTTTCAATTTTTCAAGTGTAATTTATGAAGATAGTGAGGGGGTATTTATACATCTTTTTGAGTGAGAATAGATGGCTAGGATTAAATCAAATGGTTAGAGATCAAACGCTAGGATGAGTTAGGGAGTTGTAGTAACTACCCATGATAGAGAAAACTACCTCTCCACTATCTCCATCTCTCCCTCTCTCTTTGTCCACCATCCGGCCAACACTAGGAGGCTCCAAACAAGTGCTAGTGCAATGCACGTATTATCCAAACACCCCCTAGTTACTAGTTTGTACAAGTTTAATTAATTTAATTTGCTACAAAACTAGCCTACACTACAAATCATGTTAAAAAAAAGAATTTAATTAATGGGCTCACACTAATGGGCTAAAAGTCCATGGGTTTCTAAATAAAATTTATTAATTAATTAGGGTGGGCTAGAAAGAGACAAATAGGCCTAGAGTTTAAATAGGCTTTCTAATTAAGGAGAGGAATAATTAAAACACTTGTGAATAATAATTCTTAGGGAAAATGCACAATAAATTTGCACGTGCACAACACGTGAAATCAAACAACTCTTATTTAATTAAAGCTGAAAATTCAGGATGTTACAGCACTCCCTCTTTAGAATAGTTCCGTCCCTGGAACTACGCTTAAAGAGTAAGAAAACAAAACACAACAAGAAAAAAGAAAAGAGAAGAAAAAAAAGATACAAATCAAACAAAGAGCTCAGGATGATCCTTCATCATTCTCTCCTCAGATTCCCAATTAGCCTCTTCAACCAACTGGTTCTTCCAGACTACTTTGACCATCGGTATCGTCTTGTTCCTCAACGCTTTCTCTTGATGATCCACAATCTCAACCGGGGGCTCAATGTAACTCAGATCCAACTGCAAACCCTCCGGCACTTCAGGCAAATGGTGACTCGGATCTAGAATGTAACCTCTCAGCATAGACACATGGAAGACATTGTGCACCTGAGACAACTCTTCCGGCAACTCCAACCGATAATCAGTTTTCCCAATTCGCTTCAATATCTTGTACGAGCCTATGAACCTTGGGGCTAACTTCCCACATC
This sequence comes from Hemerocallis citrina, assembly GCA_017893485.1. Lineage (NCBI taxonomy): Eukaryota > Viridiplantae > Streptophyta > Magnoliopsida > Asparagales > Asphodelaceae > Hemerocallis > Hemerocallis citrina. The sequence goes on from CM030367.1 coordinate 145,056,958, forward strand.
TGCCAAAGCGAATCACACCTTTGCTAGGTGATACCTTCAGAATGACAAAGTCACCAACCTCAAATTCAAGATCCCTCATCCGGTTGTCTGCATAGCTCTTCTACCTACTCTGAGCATCCACCAACCTCTTCCTGGTCATATCGATCTTTTTGGAGGTCTACTGCACAATCTCAGGCCCAAACATCTGCCGCTCCCCCACTTCAAACCAACAGACAGGTATTCTGCACTTCCTGCCATACAGAGTTTCGTACGGCACCATCCCGATACTAGTATGAAAACTATTGTTGTAGGCAAACTCTACCAGAGCTAGATGCCTTTCCCAACTACCTCCAAAATCTAGCACACAACATCAGAGCATATTCTCAAGAATACAGTTGACTCTCTCGGTCTGTCCATCAGTCTGAGGATGGAAAGCAGTGCTGAAATCCATCTTGGTACCTGATGTGAATATTTGCAAGTGTACAAAATCGCAACAAGTAGTATAGTTAAGTGAAAAGAGTATCGAACCCATATGGACTAATTATTTTATCGAGTACCGAAATTACCAGATTAACTACTATTTGGAAAATCGAGAATTAATAAAGAAAGAAACTAAATTAAATTAATCTCAAAATTTAACTAAATTAATTAAGAGGCGGTGAAATCTGAAATTTTGTAATTTGTTAATTCTAGGGCTTTTGATTTCACCTAGTTCATCCCACACAATTTATAAGTCCATATGAATAAATAGATTATTTTTCCAAGTTGTAGACCAAAATTCCCAAATTATTCAATATTCTCTCTCAAGCAATATCAAAATTATTCTCAACTAATCATTTGTCATAGTTCATGCACAAATTACCAATTGAAAGTCATTAAGATCTATGGATTTCTTAACAGTCACATTAACAGCAGTTCGCTATTATAACGGTATTTAATTTTTATTAATCACAAATTACCAGTTCGGTCTCTTCATGATTTAATAGGTCATACAAATGTCTATCCACCAATTGTACACATTAAGAATAAAAATCAACACACAACCATGGAAAAATAGAAAAATAATATGGAATTAAAATTGTGTTCTCAAAACTAGGCTACATCGAAGCCCTAGAAAAATAATATTTAGTGTTGATTCTTGATTTTGATGATTACAACACAATGCAAAGTTGTTGTGCTACTTCTTATATATTACAGGATGTACACACAAGCTCAAAGCAAATTGATCAAGCTCTACAAGGTTCTAAAGCTCAAGTGTGATCAAGCATTCAAAGTCAAAGACAAGGCTAAAGCTCCATTTCAAGACTCAAGATACAAGGCAAAACCAATGCTGAAATGTGTTATCTTATATGTCTTGTAAACAATTTGTAATTTTTTCCTTTCTTTTAGTCTTAGATTGATGTAACAGCCTTGTCGCACACACACACTCACACTTACTTTATAACTGAGTGTTGCTTTTTCAAAAGATTAAAAGGTCGAAACAGTTTGGTTTAGATCAGCTGTTGAGTACCCGTCGACTGTCTTATGGCATTAGTCAACTATTCAGTACGAAACTGTCGGAACTCTTTCAAACTCTGACCAGTCGACTCATCATGGAAACCCAGTCGACTGTTCAAGTCGTTTCGACAGTTTACTGATTTCAAAACTTGAATTTTTGAATTCAAAAGTTTATATCTGTTTTTAATCAGTTTTATAAACTGTTTTTATAACGTTTCAATGGACTCCAGTCTATATATAGAGTCTGTGAAAATTTGTCTAGTAAGTTGACTAGTTCTTCTATAAGCCGACTGATCAGACTCGTCTTAAAATACACTTCTTAACTGTCATACCAGTCGACTGGTTTCTCTTTTCAAGTCGACTAGACAGAAGAAAAATTTTTAATTCCGCAATTATTTTTTATAAAACACTATTCACTCCCCTCTAGTGTTTCTTGCCTTGCCTACAGGATCCAACACTTAGTATCAGAGCCTGGTTGAGTGCAATGGCAACTACTTCTCATGCAAATCAATACCAAGAAGGCCAATCTACACAAAGGGCACCCCTCTTTGATAGAACCAATTACAACTATTGGAAGTGTAGAATGAAGATCTACCTTCAGTCCATCAACTATGAAATATGGAACATGACGGAGATCGAGTACACCGCTCCTACCATTCCATATGCACAATGGAATGACGACATGAAGAACCAAACAATGAACAATGAAAAGGCGATGAATGCGCTATTTTGTGCTCTTACAAAAGAGGAGTTCAACCGTGTGTCCAATGCAACAACCGCACATCAAATTTGGCACACACTCGAGGTAACTCATGAAGGAACAAATAAAGTAAAAGAATCTAAAATATATGTTTTTGTTCACAGGTTCGAAATGTTCTGCATGAAGGAGAACAAGAATGTGTCTGAGATGATTATAAGGTTCACAGACATCACAAATTCACTTGTGGTGCTTGGGAAGACGTACACTCAAACTGAAATGGTGAGGAAGGTCCTCCGTGCACTTACCCCCGAATGGGAGAAGAAGACCACCGCTATAGAAGAAGCCAATGATTTAACACAACTTTCTCTTGAGAATCTTGTGGAAAATCTCATGGCGTATGAAGTTCAACTTGAAGAGCGCAAGAAGGATCTGGAACCACAAAAATCAAAGAAGAAGACACTAGCATTCAAAGCCATGTCGAACTCCGAGGATGAAGAAGAAGATGAGGAAAAGATAGCCTTGTTCACAAGAAAGTGTAACAAAACAGGACACATGAAGAAGGATTGCCCACTAGAGAACGCGAAGTCTAAAGGAAAGGCATCAAACTTCAAGAAGGACAAATACACAGAACAAGTTCAGAAAGAACAAAAAGGCATACCAAACAACTTGGGATGACAGCGACTCTTCATCGGAAGAAGAAAATGAAGAGACAAATGAGGTTGCTAACGTTTGCTTTATGGTGTCTCAAAGTCAAGTAAGTGATGATTATGATTCTAATGATTTACTTGATGCTTTCAACGATATTTTTCAAGAACTTAAGAAAGAAAAAATTAGAGTTAAGAACTTGGAGAAAGTAAATCAAACACTTTCCCAAGAGAATCTTAACCTTGATAAAGAAGTGAAATCTTTAAATTCTCGTCTTTCTAGTTTAGATATAGATCTTGTGTCTCTAAAGAAAAATTATGAGGAGATATCCAAGAATGTATCTATATTTAATAAAGGAAAAGAGAATTTAAATGATGTTCTCCAAAATCAAGTGCAATCCAATGAAAGGTTTGGACTTGGTTATCAAAAGTCTCTTGAAAAACTTCATGTTTCTAAAAACACTAGTGTAAATAAACCTGTACCTATTTCTAGTGTTAAGAATAAACTGTATGAGTTTTTTGAAAAACCTAAAACTGTAAGTTTTAATGATAAAAGTAAGTCTATAGTTCAGACCAGTTGACTGAACCCAATTATATGTCGTCTGTCCAAAGGTTCTGAGTTTCATTCAAAGAAACAAAAACCTCAGATAAGTCAACCTAATCTACCTCCCAGTCGACTGAATTTAAGGAACAATCGACTAACTGGTAACATAAAGTCAACTGGACAGAGCAAAAATATATGAGTTCCAGTCAACCTGAGTCCGAAAGATAGAACTACTTACATTAATTCATACATTCTTTCTGTATGTAATTCTATTAATTATATTTCTGCTTTTGGTGGAAAACCAAACTCTCTTTGGGTTTGGTTTCCCACAAACTAATCTTTTTTGGACCCAATAAAAAAGGTACCATATTCACATTGAATATTTTATAGGTACCTAAGAGAGATCGTTGGATACTTGACAGTGGATGCTCAAAGCACATGACTGGTCATGCCAACCTCCTATCTTCCATTCAAGACATTGATGGAGGAACAGTCACATTCGGTGACAACAACAAAGGGAAGGTCATTGGAATAGGCATGGTCGGTAAGTACACTAACGCGTTAATAGAAGATGTTTTTCTAGTTAGTGGACTTAAACATAACTTGTTATGTATTAGCCAACTATGTGATAAAGATTATAAAATCATGTTTGAAAAAGATGCATGTTTAATTTATGACTCTACCATGCAAAATATAATTTTTGAAGGATGTAGGAAAAATAACATTTATGAATTGTGTTTAAAGTCTAATAATTTTTCGAATGATTTCTGCTTACACTACAACACAAAACCTATTCGCCGGCATTTTTTTAGACCTTCACCGGCGGTTTTTTACGTCGGTGAAACATTCACCGGTGCTTATAAAAATGCCGGTGCAAATGCCGCCGAATCCAGCGTTGCGGAAAGATAGGCGTATTCACCGGCGTTTTTACTGGACGCCGGTATATCTTTAAAATACACCGGCGGCCAGACAAACGTCGGTATATGGCGATTTCTGGGTGCCGTTCTTTTCCCAATATACATTCACCGGCGGTCACATGCCGCCGGTATATATCTTTTCACCGGCGATTGTACAAACGCCGGTGAATGTGTAATATTTACCGGCGGTCATAGAACGCCGGTGTATGCTTGTTTCTAAGCGCCCTTCTTTTCCTAATTACAAACACCGGCGTGTCGTAAAACGCCGCTATAGAGATATTCACCGGCGTTTTATAAAACGCCGGTGTATCTTAGGAGTGTTGCAACTTACGGGTACACCGGCCTGTGTGGAAACGCCTCTCTAACGAAATTTTCAACTAAACAATTAGATACACCGGCGTTCTATGAAACGCCGGTGTATGCCCGTTGGTTTTTCTTGCTCTAATTTTTCATTCAATTTCAATTCACAATTTCATTTTAAAAACCTGTAAACTAATTCACAACTGATTCAACCAATTTCAGGCATATTAATGCGCAAATCACAACCAAACACAAGAATTAATTAAGATAATAAAGTTTCATACATAGTCTATTAATCGTCCAAATTCACTGCTTAATTAACATCATAATTAACAAATACGGTAATTAACATCCCAAATATCTCAACAACTACTTAAAACAACAATCCATAACATAACAACAACAAGAACAACATAACAACAACAACTAGAGTAGGCCGACCACAGATCCATACCCCTCGAGTAGCTTCAGTGCTGATCATTAGAATTTCCTGGGTGACCGCTCTATGAAAAAAAAACAATAATTTAGTTCAACAGGAAACCAAATATGAGAAAAATAAGTAAAATAAGAAGGGGCTCATATCAAGTGTAGTTTTAAGGAACTGTCATCGTGGAAGGAAACCAAATATAGAAGCCAGAAATGGAAACAGAGAATGGTAGAGAATGAGGATACACCAGGCTAACATAGCGGCATTTTCCTCATCTCTCTCTCATCCCTTCTTTCCCTTCAGCACACGCACACAACGAGACATTAGCAACAACAGCAAGAGCGACAAGAACAACAATAATAATAAATTATTATAAACGAAATGTCTCTATATGGGTTACCATATCTCCACTCGAGCCCTCTTTTTCTAATCACAGCCCAATTAAGAACATAGACGACAGCCACTAAACAATCCAATCACAGCCCAATCAAAATTTGCCATCCTGGATCTTAAATCTTCAGATGCATGAATTCAGCTTCTTTAACAGTAAAAGAAAATGAAAATGATAATCAAAATCATGCTAAGATGATAATCAGATGCATGAATTCAGTTTCTTTAACAGTAAATGAAAATGAAAATTTCCAGTATCTAAGCATATATGTTTCTCCATTAATTCATCATCCAAACTAAATCATGATGTTTGTGGCTCCAAAAGAAACCTGCACAAGGTTTGTTCAGCCCAATTCTTGTACAGATTTGGAGGATTTTGGTATACATACAGCATCCTCTAGTTGACAGTTAACAAATTTTGGTAAAAAAATCATGCTAAGATGACAATCAGATGCATGAATTCAGTTTCTTTAACAGTAAAAAGAAATGAAATTTCTAGTATCTAAGCATATATGTTTCTCCATTAATTCTTCATCCCAACTAAATCATGATGTTTGTGGCTCCAAAAGAAACCTGCACAAGGTTTATTCAACCCAACTCTTGTACAGATTTGGAGGATTTTGGTATACATACAGCATCCTCTAGTTGACAGCACATTTTGGTAAAAAAATCATGCTAAGATGACAATCAGATGCATGAATTCAGCTTCTTTAACAGTAAAAGAAAATGAAAATTTCCAGTATCTAAGCATATATGTTTCTCCATTAATTCTTCATCCCAACTAAATCATGATGTTTGTGGCTACAAAAGAAACCTGCACAAGGTTTATTCAGCCCAACTCTTGTACAGATTTGGAGGATTTTGGTATACATACAGCATCCTCTTGACAGTGAACACATTTTGGTAAAAAAATCATGCTAAGATGACAATCAGATGCATGAATTCAGTTTCTTTAACAATAAAAGAAAATGAAAATTTCCAGTATCTAAGCATATATGTTTCTCCATTAATTCTTCATCCCAACTAAATCATGATGTTTGTGGCTCCAAAAGAAACTTGCACAAGGTTTGTTCAGCCCAATTCTTGTACAGATTTGGAGGAATTTAGTATACATACAACATCCTCTAGTTGACAGTTAACAAATTTTGGTTAAAAAATCATGCTAAGATGACAATCAGATGTATGCGATCAGTTTCTTTAACAGTAAAAGGATATGAAAATTTCCAGTATCTAAGCATATATGTTTCTCCATTAATTCTTCATCCCAACTAAATCATGATGTTTGTGGCACCAAAAGAAACCTGCACAAGGTTTGTTCAGCCCAATTCTTGTACAGATTTGGAGGATTTTGGTATACATACAGCATCCTCTAGTTGACAGTTAACACATTTTGGTAAAAAAATCATGCTAAGATGACAATCATATGCATGCGATCAGTTTCTTTAACAGTAAAAGGAAATGAAAATTTCCAGTATCTAAGCATATATGTTTCTCCATTAATTCTTCATCCCAACTAAATCTTGATGTTTGTGGCTCCAAAATAAACCTGCACAAGGTTTGTTCTCACCCAATTCTTGTACAGATTCGGAGGATTTTGGTATACATACAGCATCCTTAGTTGACAGTTAACCCATTTTGGTAAAAAAATCATGCTAAGATGACAATCAGATGCATGAATTCAGCATCTTTGACAGTAAAAGAAAATGAAAATTTCCAGTATATAAGCATATATGTTTCTCTATTAATTCTTCATCCCAACTAAATCATGATGTTTGTGGCTACAAAAGAAACTTGCACAAGGTTTGTTCTCACCCAATTCTTGTACAGATTTGGAGGATTTTGGTATACATACAACATCCTTAGTTGACAGTTAATCCATTTTGGGTAAAAAAATCATGCTAAGATGACAATCAGATGCATGAATTCAGCTTCTTTCACAGTAAAAGAAAATGAAAATTTCCAGTATATAAGCATATATGTTTCTCTATTAATTCTTCATCCCAACTAAATCATGATGTTTGTGGCTACAGAAGAAACCTGCACAAGGTTTGTTCTCACCCAATTCTTGTACAGATTTGGAGGATTTTGGTATATATACAGCATCCTTAGTTGACAGTCAACCCATTTTGGTAAAAAAATCATGCTAAGAAGGCAATCAGATGCATGAATTCAGCTTCTTTCACAGTAAAAGAAAATGAAAATTTCCAGTATATAAGCATATATGTTTCTCTATTAATTCTTCATCCCAACTAAATCATGATGTTTGTGGCTACAAAAGAAACCTGCACAAGGTTTGTTCTCACCCAATTCTTGTACAGATTTGGAGGATTTTGGTATACATACAACATCCTTAGTTGACAGTTAACCCATTTTGGTAAAAAAATCATGCTAAGATGACAATCAGATGCATGAATTCAGCATCTTTGACAGTAAAAGAAAATGAAAATTTCCAGTATATAAGCATATATGTTTCTCTATTAATTCTTCATCCCAACTAAATCATGATGTTTGTGGCTAATGAAGAAACTTGCACAAGGTTTGTTCTCACCCAATTCTTGTACAGATTTGGAGAATTTTGGTATACATACAGCATCCTTAGTTGACAGTCAACCCATTTTGGGTAAAAAAATCATGCTAAGATGACAATCAGATGCATGAATTCAGCTTCTTTCACAGTAAAAGAAAATGAAAATTTCCACTATATAAGCATATATGTTTCTATATTTTCATCCCAACTAAATCATGATGTTTGTGGCTAATGAAGAAACCTGCACAAGGTTTGTTCTCACCCAATTCTTGTACAGATTTGGAGGATTTTGGTATACATACAGCATCCTTAGTTGACAGTCAACCCATTTTGGTAAAAAATCATGCTAAGATGACAATCAGATGCATGAATTCAGTATCTTTGATAGTGAAAGAAAATGAAAATTTCCAGTATATAAGCATATATGTTTCTCTAATAATTCTTCATTCCAACTAAACCATTGATGTTTGTGGCTACAAAAGAAACCTGCACAAGGTTTGTTCTCACCCAATTCTTGTACAGATTTGGAGGATTTTGGTATATATACAGCATCCTTAGTTGACAGTCAACCCATTTTGGTAAAAAAATCATGCTAATATGGCAATCAGATGCATGAATTCAGCTTCTTTCACAGTAAAACAAAATGAAAATTTCCAGTGTCTAAGCATATATGTTTCTCTATTAATTCTTCATCCCAACTAAACCATTGATGTTTGTGGCTCCAAAGAAACCTGCACAAGGTTTGTTCTCACCCAATTCTTGTACAGATTTGGAGGATTTTGGTATACATACAGCATCCTTAGTTGACAGTGAACCCATTTTGGTAAAAAAAATCATGGTAAGATTACATTCAGATTCATGCGATCAGTTTCTTTAACAGTAAAAGGAAATGAAAATTTCCAGTATCTAAGCATATATGTTTGTCTATTAATTCTTCATCCCAACTAAACCATTGATGTTTTTGGCTCCAAAATAAACCTGCACAAGGTTTGTTCTCACCCAATTCTTGTACAGATTTGGAGGATTTTGGTATACATACAGCATCCTTAGTTGACAGTGAACCCATTTTGGTAAAAAAAACTTGCTTAGAAGGCAATTAGATGCATGAACTCAGATTCTTTAACAGTAAAAGAAAATGAAAATTTCCAGTATCTAAGCATATATGTTTCTCTATTAATTCTTCATCCCAACTAAACCATTGATGTTTGTGGCTCAATGAAGATTTTAGATCCAGGATGACAAATTTTGATTGGGCTTTGAATGGAGATTCTAGTCATAGATCGATTCTTCGGAGTCCGACTTTCTAAAGGAAATGCCATTTGGAAGTATGTGGGTACATGTTTGTTGGATACCAAAACTTCCATTTTTATTGAAGAAAAATAAGAATAGGGCTCATATCACGTGTAGTTTTAAGGACCTGTCATCGTGGAAGGACCTGGACATGGTTGCCCGACACCGTTTTCCTCCACCACAATCCTTTCGTCATTCTTAAGTTTCCATATGCCCGTCATCTTAGTTCGCCCTCGATGTTTTTTGACACTTGTTGCGGCGTGCTACCCTCCCCCTCCTCTGTTTGACTGCCACTATTATCTAGGATTAACAAACCAACATAATTACAAAAAATAAAAAAAGTGAGATTTGTAACAAATTCTACTACAATCATAGTTTGATGCAAATGACACTAATCATTGTTTAATGTAAATGACACCAAGTAGTAGAAAATAGAAAGATAATTAAACCAATTATTAAATTCACATACAACATGTTCGGAATTACAAGATATAATATTACAACAAGATTTAAGACACGAAAATTACAGGACATATAATATTGAGCTATGAAAATCAAGTAAACTACAATACGACATCTTCCAATACATCGCCCTCTTCTCCATCCTTGCGGAGCCAAGTCCCGCAAATTTCGCCGTCGGTTGTGTTTACATCAAACATAGGAAACTCAGAAGCAATGTAACTGTTCATGGCTTCACCGTCTTCATCGTCTGAAGTATCGCCCAGTTGGAATACATCTCTTGGTTGCATCTCAAGAGCCACATACGATTTTGGCAGGGTTGGATCTTCAATGTAGAACACTTGTTGCACTTGGGATGGGAACACAAATGGTTCTTGGCTAATGTGTGTACCGATGTGAATCAATTTTGAGAAGTTTACAACTGTGAAACCTAACTTATCCTTGTTATTAGCAAAATTCCTATCAAACTCAGCCCAATCCCCACGAAATAAGACAACACGAAAATGACCAAAATAGTTCAACTCAATGATATTCGTGAGCACTCCATACACGATCTTGTTATTAGCACTCCATAGTCGAGATCTCCATCTACCGGCCTCGTGTCCGACTTGGAAGTATAACTTCTAGTCTTAGAAGTCACTACCATTCCACTATTTTGAGACTTCAAATTACATTCACGATCTTTAGTACGAAATCTAAAGTCATTGAATATGTATCCTCCGTATCTTCTGGCCATCTTATAGGGACCCTTGGCAAGTACTTGTATTTCAGATGACACACCTTCAGGAGCCAAAGAATGTACCTATTAATTTTGCACAAATCGTATCAGCACCATGGATAATGTAGATATAATGAAGATTAACTTGCATTTTCTTAATTCACCTACATGAGATTCAAACCACATATGAAATTTTTCATTCATCAACTTGTTTTGTTCACATGGTGGTAGTCTTCTTGGTCTAGCCCTTCATTTGATGTCCCTGACAAATTTGCTAAAATACAAGCAATTGAAATAAGGAATAACAAAAGTAAGTTAATATCGAACTCTGCGGTTTTCACTATATTCGATTTAAATTCAAAAGCAACTTACTTTCGAAATGGTTCCACTGATGCATGGTGGTCTAGCACATATCGATGTGCCTGTTTCCACGTTAAGTTATCTAGCTCAATTGCATCAACTTTACCAACAGTAGTGACAGCGGTATCAAAAAGATATTTAGCTCCATCAAGATTGGAAATGTCTGGATTTCTTCTTGGTCTAGTCAAAGATGTCTCTACACCCTGCAGATACCTGGAACAAAAATGTGAGCACTCCTCTGATAGATATCCCTGAGCTATTGACCCTTCAGGATATGCTCTATTTTTAACATAACCCTTGAGCCGGTATAGGTACCTGAACATGTATAATTAATGAATTAGAGCGAAGTAGGGGATTAAAAGAAATGAGCTTTTGAAAATTCTATTTTGTAAGATGCATGAATTCTTTTACCTCTCAATGGGGTACATCCACCGATAGTGAACAGGACTGCCGATTCTGGCTTCACCAGCTAGGTGGATTATCAAGTAAATCATTATATTGAAGAACGATGGCGGAAATATCATCTCCATTTTACTAACTGTCAATGCCGCCCGCTGCTCCAATTGGTCAATATCTTCAACACGAAGCATTCTTGAGCAAATACCTTTATATATGCTACAAAGATCTTTCAGGACAGTAGTAATTTGCTCACACATTGAGGACCTTAGGGCCACAGGAAGGAGATCCTGCATTAGGACGTGGTAGTCGTGTGACTTTAGACCCTGAAGCATATTCTCTTTAAAGTTGACACATCTTATGTTAGAAGAATAGCCATCAGAAACTTTAAGTTCCAGTAGAACTTTGCAAAACAATTCCAACTCCGATTTTGACATTGAATAGATTGCAGGAGGTAGGAGTACTTTCCCGTTCGGTAATTCCTCTGGGTGCAACTCATGTCGGATGCCCATTGACTTCAAATCAAGTCGACTCTTGAGATTGTCCTTTGTCTTCCGGTCATCTCCCATAACTGTTCCTATACAATTTTCACCAATATTTTTTTCGATATGCATCACATCTAAATTATGTCGCAATAAGTTGAATTCCCAATACGACAACTTGAAGAAAATACTCTTCTTCTTCCATGCACCTAAACTCGTCATGTTCTGATCCTCATCATCGCCACATAGATTGGTCTCCTCACCTTGCTCCGGCCTTGCCCTTTTCTTGTCCTTTTTGCTGACTTGTGGTTCTTTTCCATATTTGAACAGATGACCATCTACCCGCCTCAAAATATCTGACCCAGAAGAAGCTCTAGGAGCATGTTCCCACTTATCGGTACCATCAAATGTCGCTGTCTCTGCCCGAAATATATGTGTGTCAGGCAACCATCTCCTATAACCCATATAGCAAAACTTTCTGCCATTGTACAACCACCTTGAACTAGTTTGGTCAGCACAACAAGGACATGCATAACGTCCTTTAGTGCTATATCGAGATAAATTTGCATATGCTGGAAAATCATTGATTGTCCAAGACAGTGCGACCCGAAGAGAAAATGTTTCTTTAGCCACAGCATCATAGGTTGGAACACCCACCCACAATTTCTGAAGTTCATCTATTAACGGCTGTAGGTACACATCTATATCATTTCCAGGACCTTTCGGTCCAGGAACTATCATGGACAAAATAAATGAGGACTGCTTCATGCATTTCCAAGGCGGCAAATTGTATGGTATTAACACAATAGGCCATATGCTGTATGTACTACTCATTTGCCTAAAAGGGTTGAAACCATCACTAGCTAGTCCAAGTCTCACATTTCGAGGATCTTCCGCAAAATCGGGATATCTTTCATCAAATTTTTTCCAAGATTAAGAATCAGCAGGATGTCTAAGAATCTCATCATTAGTGTGACCTTCAGCATGCCATTTCATATCAGAAGAAGTTTTCGTAGACATAAACAATCTTTGTAGCCTAGGAATCAGAGGAAAGTAACGCAATATTTTGGCAGGCTTCTTTCTCCTACTTCGCTTAGTAGATCCACTGGCTTGATCGTCTTGATTTGTTGTTTCTGTCCATTTCGAAGAACCACATACTTCGCAATTCTCCAGACTTTCCTTACCTCCCGTGAAAAGCATACAGTCATTTGGACATGTTGCTATCTTCTCATACCCTAAATAGAAAGAATTTAGGAATTTTTTGATTTTATAGGCTGAGTTTGGAATACAGATTTCTGGAAATGCTTCAATCAACAGTTCAAGTAGCATACTGAAGGACTTAGCAGACCACCCGTTTAATCATTTAATCTGAAATAGTCTAACAATGAATGAGAATTTATAGAATTTGGTGCAATCGCGGTATAGCGGAGTACTAGCATCTTCAAGCAACTTAGCGAAGGATTCTTGCTGTTTATTATTTTCAGGGGCGGGGTCAGGCATTTCCTCGTCCACTCCACCACCAATGTGAGATGTTTCTGTTGACTCATTATGAACTTGGATTGTTGGATTATTGGTGTAGAAAGAAACATTATGAATCCCCAAGGCGTCTTGCAACAAAGCATGCATCTCATCGGGAACACTTAAGTCTTCGTTCACTAAGTGCTCATCTACATTTTCTAATACAACCGGACGAACAGGAGCTGGCGTATGATCCTCTCCATGACAAAACCACCGTGTGTATCCTTGAAAAAAACCGTTGACAACCAAATGTGTATGTACTACGTCACATGTCCTTAAATTACAATTTGTACACCGGAGGCATGGACAAAGGATTAGGTTGGGATCACGGGAATGTCGTTTGGCAAAGATAATAAAATCTTTAATACCATTACGGTACTCCTTGGATAATCATGGTTTACTAATCCAACTTCTATCCATTATAACAATAGCACATAATCTGAAATTAAAATTTGACATATTAAATAGTATTGACAGTAAAGGGCATTTTGTATATTTAATTTCACATTTTTTAAAACCATCCCTAGCTGCAAATAAATAAACGATATAACAATTAACTGTAAAATAAAGAAATCGTGGTTCCAAAAATGTATAAAAAAAAATTAAATCTTAATACAATCTACTCTATTTACATAACCCTAAACTACCTTTGTGGAAATTATCACAACCACCTTAGTGGCATTTTATCGCACACCTTGTGTTCGAGTCTAATATCGATTCGACTATAGTCTCCCCTATATTTGGCTTTCCGTTCAAGGAGATGATGATGGTAAAGAGTATTTGTTGAGGAAGAGGAATCGGACGAATAACGAAGGCGTCGTGCTGTAAATACGGTAACAAGAAGATCTGATGACTCATGAACTATTCTGTTTATGGCTACTAATAATTAGTTACTCATCCCAAAATAATAATAATAATAAACCTGCACAAAAGAAACTAATATGGCTACTAATATGTTGCTCTATTAATTCTTCATCCCAACTAAATCATTGATGTTTGTAGCTCCAAAAGAAACCTGCACAAGGTTTGTTCAGCCCAATTCTTGTACAGATTTGGAGGATTTTGGTATACAGCTAGCATCCTTAGATAACAATCAGATGCATGAATTCAGCTTCTTTAACAGTAAAAGAAAATGAAAATTTCCAGCATCTAAGCATATATGTTTCTCCATTAATTCTTCATCCCAACTAAACCATGATGTTTGTGGCTCCAAAAGAAACCTGCACAAGGTTTGTTCAGCCCAATTCTTGTACAGATTTGGAGGATTTTGGTATACATACAGCATCCTTAGTTGACAGTGAACCCATTTTGGTAAAAAAAAAAAACATATTAAGAAGGCAATCAGATGCATGAACTCAGATTCTTTAACAGTAAAAGGTATTGAAAATTTTCAGTATCTAAGCATATATGTTTCTCTATTAATTCTTCATCCCAACTAAATCATGATGTTTGTGCCTCCAAAAGAAACCTGCACAAGGTTTGTTCTCACCCAATTCTTGTACAGATTTGGAGGATTTTGGTATATATACAGCATCCTTAGTTGACAGTCAACCCATTTTGGTAAAAAAATCATGCTAAGATGGCAATCAGATGCATGAATTCAGTTTCTTTAACAGTAAAAGAAAATGAAAATTTCCAGTATCTAAGCATATATGTTTCTCTATTAATTCTTCATCCCAACTAAACCATTGATGTTTGTGGCTCCAAAATAAACCTGCACAAGATTTGTTCAGCCCAATTCTTGTACAGATTTGGAGGATTTTGGTATACAGCCAGCATCCTTAGTTGACAATTAACCCATTTTGGTAAAAAAAAACATGCTAAGAAGGCAATCAGATGCATGAACTTAGATTCTTTAACAGTAAAAGAAAATGAAAATTTCCAGTATCTAAGCATATATGTTTCTATATTAATTCTTCATCCCAACTAAACCATTGATGTTTGTGGCTCCAAAAGAAACCTGCACAAGATTTGTTCAGCCCAATTCTTGTACATATTTGGAGGATTTTGGTATACATACAGCATCCTTAGTTGACAGTGAACCCATTTTGGTAAAAAAATCATGCTAAGATGACAATCAGATGCATAAATTCAGTTTCTTTAACAGTAAAAGAAAATGAAAATTTCCAGTATCTAAGCATATATGTTTCTCTATTAATTCTTCATCCCAAATAAATCATGATGTTTGTGGCTCCAAAATAAACCTGTACAAGGTTTGTTCAGCCCAATTCTTGTACAGATTTGGAGGATTTTGGTATACAGCCAGCATCCTTAGTTGACAGTTAACCCATTTTGGTAAAAAAATCATGCTAAGATGCCAATTAGATGCATGAATTCAGCATCTTTGACAGTGAAAAGGAGTGAAATCAAGAGAAATTACCGAAGAGAGAGAGGGGGGCGACGAGCAGTGGATTTCGATCGCAAATTCACCGCGAAATAGAGAGAGGGAGGAGGGAAATCGAATTGGGCTGTCGAAGATGACGAAGGGACGGAGGCGAAGCGCGAGAAATAGAGAGAGGGAGGAGGGAAAACGAAGGTGGCAAAATTAGGTTTGGGAAATTAGCGAGCGAAATCTTAGGGTTCGCGGGGATTTATCTCAGTTAATTCACCGGCGTTTGAAATTACGAACGCCGGTGAATGTATCTATATATTCCCCGGCGTTTCTTATTAAAACGCCGGTGAATAATACCATTCACCGGAGTTTCTAAATAAAACGCCGGTGAATATCATGATTCCCCGGCGTTTTATAGAGGTCGCCGGTGTATAACCATCCAATCTGACGCCCCATTCCTGGTCACTCCCTACCCCGGTGCGAATGGTAAAACGCCGGGGAATATACGCCGGTAAATCGCATATGTTTTGTAGTGTTAGTAGCTTCTAATAATGATTCTTGGCTATGACATAAATATTTTGGCCATGTGAACATGAAAACTCTTGCTAAATTGTCTAAGTACAACCTAGTTAAAGGGCTGCCAAGACTATCCTATAAAAATGATAAGTTATGTGATGCATGTCAACTATGTAAACAAATTAAATCTACTTTTAAAATAAAAAAAAGTAATTTCTACTAGTAGGCCACTCGAATTAATCCACATGGATTTATTTGGCCCTACTAGAGTTGCTCCTTTAAATAAAAGTAGGTATGTATTTGTTTTAGTAGACGATTTTTCACGATTCACTTGGACTTTCTTTTTAAAATATAAGAATGATGCTTTTGTAGAATTTTCTAATTTTTGTAAACGAATTCAAAATCAAAATTCATTAACCAAAATCACTATTAGAAGTGATCATGGTGGAGAATTTGAAAATGAAACGTTTGTAGAATATTGCAACAAGAATGGTATAACTCATTCGTTTGCATTTCCTAGTACTTCACCACAAAATGGAGTGGTTGAAAGGAAGAATAGGACATTGTAAGAATATGCACGTACCATGCTTGTTGAAAGCAAGTTACCTAAGTATTTTTGGGCTAAAGCCGTTGCTACAGCTTGTTATATTTTAAATAGAATTTTGATTAGGCCTAAGCTAAAAAAAACATATTATGAGCTATTTTTTTATAGAATTCCTAAGGTTTCTTACTTTAAGATATTTGGATGTAAATATTTTATTCTGAACACTAAAGATAATTTAGATAAGTTTGATCTTAGATCTAATGAGGGTATCTTTATAGGATAGTCAAATAGGTTTAAGGCATATAGGATCTTCAACAAGTCAACATTGACTACTGAAGAATCCATGCATGTTGCATTTGATGAATCTCTGCCTTCATCAACTTTAATTGAAGATGATGAAACTGATTCATCGCCTTTAAATAAGGTTATTACATCTTTAGAGCAAACTACCCTTGCGGATAAGTTGACTGACAAGGAAGTCAAGTCGACTGGTGTGAATCAGTCGACTGATGGACAAGTCAAGTCGACTGATCCTGTTGTGATGTCTCCAACTTTACCCAAATCTTTTGTTGAAGTTAGAGATCATCCTCATGACTTAATAATTGGTGACATTTCCCGTGGTATTCAGACATGATCTCATGTTAACATGATTTCTCACACAGCTTTCTTGTTGGATTTTGAACCGAAGAATATACAAGAAGCTTGTGAGAATGAGTTTTGGATGAATGCCATGCAAGATGACTTAAATCAATTTATAAGGAATGATGTATGGGATTTAGTTCCACGACCTCCTGAGCATACTGTAATTGGTACCAAAAGATAAATTAGGACAAGTCGTTAGGAACAAAGCTAGGTTAGTTGCTCAAGGATATAATCAAGAAGAATGCATAGATTTTGATGAAATGTATGCTCCTGTTGTAGACTAGAATCCATTCGTATTTTATTATCTTTTGCTTGTTTCATGAGTTTTACACTCTTTCAAATGGACGTGAAAAGTGCTTTCCTTAATGGGTTTATAAAATAAGATATTTATGTTAAGCAACCACCTGATTTCGAACATGAACAATTCCCAAACTATATTTTTAGATTGAAAAAGGTCTTATACGGTCTTAAACAAGCACCACGTGCTTGGTATGATCGATTGAAGACTTTTCTTTTAGAAACGGGTTTTGAAATAGGTAAAGTAGACATTACCATGTTTATTAAAAGAATAGAGACATATATTCTGATCATACAAATATATGTAGATGACATAATTTTTTGTTCTACTAATTGTAATCTCTGTCAAGAGTTTGCTAACACCATGAAAAACGAGTTTGAGATGAGTCACATGGGTGAACTCAACTATTTCCTTGGACTGCAAATTAAACAGTCACTTAATGGAATATTTATTAATCAAGGAAAATATGCTAAGGAATTACTCAAATGATTTGGCATGGATAGCACGAGTAGTAAGACCACACCTATGGCTACTACCACTACCCTTGACAAAGATGAATTAGGTAAGAGTGTCGATCAAAAACTCTATCGAGGTATGATTGGCTCACTCTTATATATAACTGCTAGTAGACCTGACATTATATTTAGTGTATGTTTGTGTGCTAGATATCAGTCAAGTCCTAAACAGTCTCACTTAAAAGCTGTGAAACGCATTTTAAGATATATTAAAGGCACGTCTGATTATGGTCTATTTTATCCACGCACCGATAACTTTCAACTTTTGTTTTATAGCGATGCAGATTTTGCCGGTAGTAAAACTGACCGCAAGCGCACTAGTGGAACATGTCACTTTTTGGGACATTCTCTAGTATCTTGGTGTAGTAAGAAGCAAAATTTCGTATTCCTATCAACTACAGAAGCTGAATATATCACTGCAAGTTTGGCATGTGCCCAAATTTTGTGGATGAAACAAACCCTATTAGACTATGGTATTTCTTTTTCAAAGCCTACTATAATGTGTGATAATACCAGTGCCATTAACTTATCTAAAAATCCGGTTCAACATTCATGTACGAAACACATTGATATTAGACATCATTTTCTACGTGATCATGTTTTAAAGGGAGACATTTCTTTAGACTTTATTTCTACTGATAAACAGATAACTGACATCTTTACTAAACCAGTTAAAGAAGACACATTTATCACTTTAAGAATAGAACTAGGAATTTGTAGTTTTTCTGATGTTTCTTGAGATTTTAACTCTGGTAAGTCGACTTAAGACCTTATTTCAGTCGACTGACCAACTACTTTTAGTCATATATATTTTTCTGAGTTTTATGCTCTGGAAAGTCGACTGTGAACAGTAATCCATTTGACTTCCAGTTGTATTTGTGCTATTTTTTGTTTCTTTATTTTGCTCTTGACTAAGTCGACTGCCCTACATATCAATCGACTGTCGTGAATCAGGTTTCGTCAAATTCGAAATTTTAACACATCTTTTGAGGTGACTCTTTACCTTTGACCAATCCGAGCCGTTGATACTCTTTTATTATAATCTCAACCATCTATCTTGAGTAAAACCCTACACTCTTACCCCTTTCCTTCACTTTTACTTTCAATCTTTCTCTCTCATTGATAAATGGTACATTATTTGTTCCATTATCATTTTTCCGGTAGGTTTGTGAATTTTCCGGATTTAGATCGGTTCCTTCTAGCCCCATTGTTTGAGTAATGTGGGTTATTTGATATATTGTCTCTTGTAAATCAACCGTCTTACTATCCTCACCTAATATATTTGTTTTACACAAATATGAAGATTACTACTTCGGAGGATGGTAATGAGACTTTTATTTTTTCATCTGTCAAAGATAAACGTATGAAAATCTCCCCTACTAGAATAAGTCTTATTTTGGGTCTGTCTGATGAAGGGTGTTATTTAGGAGATGTTGATATGGATGATGACTCCATTTTTTCTAGAATTTATTTGCCAAATCATGGTCTTCCTATGACCAATTGATCAATTACTCCTATTGCTAAGCTAGTTGCTCGCATACTGCCATATAACATTATTCCCAAAACAGGGAGTTATGACCAGTATTCTCTTGAGTTGCAACAAGCTGTTTATACAATTTTTGGCAACATAAAAATAAATTGGGGTCAAGTTATCTTCAATCGTCTTGCTAAGGCTCATACTTCGTTTCTTCCATTTGGTGCTTTACTCACTCACGTCTCCTATGCTTATGATGTTAATCTCGAATCTGAGACGAATGTTGTAAAACACTTTGATTCGTTTGATCGTGCTAGTTTAGCACGTATGAAGTTACTAAATTCTCCACCTAGGTCTCCTTCTAGGAATGTACCTCCTATCCCCTTAGCCACTTCAGCTCGTCGGTCTTCTGCTTCTAGTTCATCTCGTCCTCATGCTGATTTTGATGATCCAAGAAGTCTTTACACTTCTGTTAATTATCTTATGGATCGTCAAGATTCTCTTGAAGCAAGTATTTCTCATCTCACTCAGTTGTTCACCTCTCAGTTTCCTCCTCCCTTTCAAGGTGTTCAAGATGAAGATGACGATAATTGACCAGCGAAATTTTTATTTTTTATGTATTTTTTTATTTTGTATTTTGTCTTTATGTAGCTCGTTTGAACTATGTATTTTTCACCTTCTATGTATAAATTTGCTTTTGCTTCTTTATGCTTCCTATGCTTGTCTCTCCTATTTTTTGTTTTTGTTGATGGCAAAAGGGGAGAGAATATTGTGCATTTTTTTGTGTCATTTCGTGCATGTTTTATTGTTGTGCATGTTGTGCGTGTTTTTTCAATATATGCATAGTGTACATTTATTAGGGGGAGCATTGAACATTGAGCATGTGTAATATTTTTGTAATATTCCTATTATTGTAAGCTATTGTGTTGTCATCATCAAAAAGAGGGAGAATGTTGATTCTTGATTTTGATGATTACAACACAATGCAAAGTTGTTGTGCTACTTCTTATATATTATAGGGTGTACACACAAGCTCAAAGCAAATTAAACAAGCTCTACAAGGTTCTAAAGCTCAAGTGTGATCAAGCATTCAAAGTCAAAGACAAGGCTAAAGCTCCATTTCAAGACTCAAGACATAAGGCAAGACCAATGCTGAAATGTGTTATCTTATATGTCTTGTAAACAATTTGTAATTTTTTCCTTTCTTTGAGTCTTAGATTGATGTAACAGCCTTGTCACACACACACTCACACTTATTTTATAACTGAGTGTTGCTTTTTCAAAAGATTAAAAGGTCGAAACAGTTTGGTTTAGATCAGCTGTTGAGTACCAGTAGACTGTCTTATGGCATCAGTCAATTGTTTAGTACGAAACTGTCGGAACTCTTTCAAACTCTGACCAATCGACTCATCATGGAAACCCAGTCGACTGTTCAAGTCGTTTCGACAGTTTACTGATTTCAAAACTTGAATTTTTGAATTCAAAAGTTTATATCCGTTTTTAATTAGTTTTATTAACTGTTTTTATAATGTTTCAATGGACTCCAGTCTATATATAGAGCCTGTGAATCAATATTGAAAGGTTCAAATATTTTTGCTTAAAAATTTTAAGACTCTTACTTTCAAAAGAACAAGCATTCTAACTTGCACTCCAAAATTTCCAAGTCTTGGTTCTCTGTTTTCAGTCCAGCATAACATCAAATTTGTTTTGGACTGAATTCAGAAGTTGACAGAATAGCCACGTACAAAATCACATTCACAACAAGGCTATAGGTTGATTTTAAACATTTTATTGTTTTCTTTTCACTCTCGGTTGTAAGAATGGTCCTCTCGGTTGGAGAGTAGGACTCTAGGTTGTAGAGTCAGGTTTTCACTCTTGGTGGAAGATTGGGTTGCTCTCTCTCGTTTGAGAGAGGACTACGGGTTGGACAAGGTTGTTGTCTAACGCCATAGGGTATTCTTGTACTTTTTCAAGAATAGTGGAAAATCTTAAGTGGGTTGCTTGGAGACTGGATGTAGGTCGGGAGGACCGAACCAGGATACATCGTGTGTACTCTGTGGTTGTATTTCTCTGAACTTGTATTTTATTTACTTGGTTTTTTAAGTTCTTTGTGAAACTTATCTGGACAGTCGACTGCTTCTCGTTTTAAGTCGACTGGTCAGACTTGTACTACATACTCTATGAAAACTTATCTGGTAAGTCAACTGGTTCTTCTATAAGTCGACTGATCAGACTCGTCTTAAAATACTCTTCTTAACTGTCACCCTAGTCGACTGGTTTCTCTTTTCAAGTCGACTGGACAGAAGAAAAAAGTTTAATTCCGTAATTATTTTTTATAAAACACTATTCACTCCCCTCTAGTGTTTCTTGCCTTGCCTACAGGATCCAACATTTAGTTCATAATAAATTTATTGCAACTAACAAATACAGTCTTGAATTGCATGATAAAAATTAGACAAAGAGAAACGATGAACACAAAAAAAAAACTATTTTGTAAACAAAAATTTTGCAAACCGAACAGCCTCGAACTGCATTCAGAAAAGCAAAATCAGTTCTCTCTCCTGTCTGTCTTCTTTGAATTCCGAGCCGCTGCTGACGTCACGTCTGGAGCACGTGGGCCTACTTCGTCTTGGTCTCGGAGTGCACGCGCGAAGGGACACAGCTGACGTCAGCGAGTCAGAGACCCACTCTCTCCTTCCCTCAGTCATTTCTGCGCCACTGGGACCCGCCGCCACATCAGCGCTAGCTGACGTCACACCCTCTCTCTTTTCACTGGTTTTCGCGCCAGAGAACCAGAGCCTCTGTCTCTGTCTGTCGCTTTCATTTTGAACAGTGCCGAAGCCATGTCAGCACTCAACTCTCCTCAGTTTCGTCTTCAGCCTTTTGTTTTTGTTATTATTTTTTTATAATAGGGTTAGCCGTCGCTCTTCCCTTCGTTAAGCTCTCCCTTCTCTTCTTGTCTTCTCTTCTATTTATAGGCACGGTTAGGAGAATTAGGGTTTACTTTTGCAGAAAAAACCCTAATCTTTCTTTATTTCCTTCTTCTTTAATTTGCTATTTTGTTTCTTGCTTCTTTTTCTTCTCTTTCACGTGCTGCACACACAAAATAAATCAGAAATTAGAATTTAGAAATGAAAAATAAAATTAATTAGTTTAAATTAATTAACTAACTAAAAATCATATTAGCTTATTTAAACCCTTTTAAAATTTGTTTATTGCACTTTCAGCTCAATTAGCAAATAAAATTTATATCTTGCATTTCACACGGTCAAATTGTAAAATTTAAAATTCAACAAATCAATAAAAATTAATAAATCATTCTGTTTATTTTGTTTGTTGAATTTTACCAAAAATCTTCACTTTTTGCATCAAAAATCTTATTCCTTCAAAAATAATTTATTAACTGAAATCTTATAGAAATAAGACGAATTATAAACAAGATAGACGAATACAAGCAATTTTAATGGGTAAATGAGTACAAATATTTATATATAAATTAGACACATCATTACCCAAAGCTGTCTGAAGACTCCTCCAGAAATGCTAAGTAAAGCACGCATCTCGATCAGACACAATGGTTAACGGAACACCATGAAGCCTGACGATCTCTCCAACATACAGCTCGGCCAACTTGTCCATAGACGACGTGAGTTTCATTGCCAAGAAGTGAGCAGACTTGGTTAGTCGATCCACTATAACCCAAATCGCAGCATTGCCCTTTGAACTCTTGGGCAAACCCGTGATGAAATTCATACTGATGTTATCCCACTTCCACTCCGGAATAGGTAATGGCTGCAATAAACCTTCGGGTTTCTGATTCTCGGCTTTCACCTGCTGACAAATCTCACACCTCGCCACAAATTCAACCACATCCCGCTTCAGACCTGACCACCAGAAATGCTGCTTAATGTCCTTGTACATCTTAGTGCTTCGAGGATGTACCGACAAAAGAGTAGCATGCGCCTCTTGAAGAATACTCTCCTTCAAGTCCGACTGATTCGGAACACACAGCCTCTCACCAAACAACAATACTCCATCCCTGATCCGAATCTCGGACAACCTGCCTGCACCAACCTGCTCCTTCATCCTCTGAATGTCTGCATCTTATCTCTGACTTGCTATAATCCTCTCGTTCAGCATTGGCTGAATCCTCAACTGAGCTAAGGATGCTCCCAAGCTATGCAGAACGACTTAAATACTAGCCTAATCCAACTCCACCACAGGACCCTTCTGAGTTGTAATAAAACTAGCCAGACTGCTTTTACGGCTAAGTGCATCAGCAACAACATTAGCCCTTCCCAGGATGGTACTTAATCTCAGGAAGAATGTCCTTAATTACTTCTAGCCATCTCCGTTGCCTCAGATTTAGGTCCTTCTGCTGATAGATGTACTTCAAGCTTTTGTGGTCCGTGTACATATTCAATTTCTCACCGTACACGTAATGTCTCCATTGCTTCAAGGCGAAGATAATCGCAGCCAACTCCAGATCATGAGTCGGATAATTCTTCTCATGCGGTCTTAGTTGCCTAGACCCATAAGCGATCACTTTTCCTTCTTGCATTAAGACACAACCCAGCCCACGATGTGAAGCATCGCTGTAGACATCATACTCAACACCTGCTCTAGGTAAAGCCAAATTGGGAGTAGTGGTCAACTTCTCTTTCAACTCCTGAAAGCTTGCCTCACACTGCTCAGTTCACTTGAAGTTCACATTCTTCTTGGTTAGACTAGTGAGCGGCACGGCTATCTGAGCAAAGCCCTGAATGAATCTTCTGTAGTATCCAATTAGCCCAAGGAAACTCTTGATTTCCTTCACTGTAGTAGGCCTTGCCCAATCCTTCACCGCCTCTATCTTCTGCAGATCAGTTGCCACTCCTTCCTTAGAAAGGATGTGACTCAGGAATGCCACTTCAGATTTTCAGAAATTGTACTTAGACAACTTGGCAACAACTCCTGCTCTTCCAGCTTCTTCAAAACTGCAGCCAGATGCTCTGTGTGCTCCTCCTCCGACTTGGAGTATACAAGAATGTCGTCGATAAACACCACGACGAAAGAATCAATAAATAGCCTCAGAACTCTGTTCACCATATCCATAAAGATTGCAGGTGTATTCGTCACTCCAAATGGCATAACTAAGAATTCATAATGCCCATGTCGAGTTCTGAATGCAGTCTTATGCATATCTTCAGTCTTCACTCTTAACTGATGGTATCCTGAACGAATATCTATTTTTGAGAAAATAGCTGCTCCTTGTAGACGATCGAATAGGTCATCAATTTGGGGAATAGGATACTTGTTCTGAACAGTGACCTTATTCAGCTCTCAGTAATCGATGCACATCCTCATCGATCTATCCTTATTCTTTACCAACAGCACCAGTGCTCCCCAGGGTGACGCACTCGGTTGAATAAAGCCATTCTACAACAGTTCCTCAATTTGCCGTTTAACTTCATCCTGTTCCATAGGTGCCATCCTATATGTTGCCTTGGAGATGGGTGCACTCCCTGGTTGGATAGTGATGCTGAACTCTACATCACGTTGCGGGGGTAACCCAAGCAAATCTTCCAAGAACACATTAGGATAGTCCAGAACCACAGGAATCTGCTACACTTCCACAAGAGCTTCCTTCTTGCTGATAGCAGCCACCAAAACCGAACATCTTTCCTTCCCCTGGAAAGTGACTTCAGGACCCCCTGGAGCCTTCACTGTTACTTCCTTGGTCTTGCACTCAATGTTTCCACTGTACATCGACATCCAATTAATGCCAATGATAACATCGACCCCCAGGACGTTCAGCTCGATCAGATCAATCCCAAAAATCCTGCCTCTAATCTCTATCTTGCAGTCTACATAGTATCGATCAGTGGTTAAAGTCTCCCCTGATGAAGTAGCAACTGGTAAGACCTTGCCTAGAAAGACCTTCGGTTCAACTCCCAAGAATTCAGCAAATTTAGGAGATACAAAAGTATAAGCAGATCCAGTATCGAACAAAAGAACATCTTTCTTTCCATTCACATAAAGTTCTCCTGTTACATAACACACACTCGTTACAAAACAGTTCACTAAATAAACGGGAAAAGAGAAGAACAGAAAAAGGACACTTCTAAACATCCACCCTCGTACCAGTGATGACGTGATCAACTTCATCAGTGTCAGCTTCAGTCAAGGCAAATACTCGCCCCTGCGTTGGCCCATTACGGACGACATCTCGCAGCTTAGGGCAGTGAGATCGATAATGACCTGTCTCCTCACAATTGAAACAAGTCACCATAGGGGGTCTCACCCAACCATTTTCGGGTCTCCCAGCC
The DNA here is from genome assembly GCA_017893485.1 of Hemerocallis citrina. Lineage (NCBI taxonomy): Eukaryota > Viridiplantae > Streptophyta > Magnoliopsida > Asparagales > Asphodelaceae > Hemerocallis > Hemerocallis citrina. The sequence continues at coordinate 145,082,735 of CM030367.1, forward strand.
ACATTGACAGCGTTCGTCCCAGTAGGTTTGAACCTTTAATTCGGCAGCTGCCCTCTGATATTCCCAGAAACTGTGGGCCTCTTCCCAACATGCCAGTTGCTCCTCCGGTTCTGAATGGCATGAAACTGCTCCATATCTTCCTCCGTAGCTGCAGCTCGCTTGACCAACTTGTCAAACCTCCTGATACCAAGGGGTATCATCTTGGATATCATACTTGGCCTTAATCTGTGCTCGAACTTTTGAGCTTTCTTTGCCTCGTCCATCACAAGCTCGGGGGCATACCTCGAGAGCTGAGTAAACCTTGTCTCATACTCTCTAACCGACATACTGCCCTGCTGCAGTGCCAGGAATTCCATAGCCTTCTTCTCCTGGACATCAGATGGGAAATAGTGACTACAAAACTCCTCCATGAATTTCTCCCAGCCAAGAACAACATCTCCCATCGTCCCCTTCATGGACTACCACCAAACAGCTGTGTCCTTTTCGAACTGCAGTGCAGCCAGTTTCACCTTACTTTCCGGGGTTTCCAAGACTTCAAAGATAGTCTCGACCTGCCTGATCCAATTGTCAGCCGCATCTGGGTCTGACTTCCCCTCAAATACTGGTGGTTTCATCCTTTTGAATGATTCCACAAGCTTGATTGCCTCAGGAACTGGATTTGCAGGCATCCTCCTCTGGTTCTGATTCATGTTAACGACATTAAGGGTCTAATTGACTCTCGCTAACTCCATTTCCAAGTCCAGTCCTTCTCCGCTTCTAGCCCTTTTTCCAGCCATATTCTGATGCAAAAGATCCATTAAATTCGAAGTAGAAGACAAGAACTTAAATCAACTCTTCATTTCATTAAATTCAAACTTTGTACATTCAAATTTAAAATATTTTTGACATCAAATGAAAGCATTAAGAAGATACAACATTCTAGTTCCTACGGTCCCTCTTGGCTTCTCAAATCTCTTCCCGTAGTTCCGCCACTTCTTCCTTTAGTGCATCGTACATGTTCTTTCTCTTCTTGAGATCCCAAATACGATGACTAAGAGTTGTAATATCCTCCTTGCACTTTGCACACTGGGCCTGCAGTAGCTCTACTCTCTCCCTCTGAGTCTCCACCTGCCTCTGAAAAGACACAATGAGACTACTTGGAACTGGCTATTCCTCGTTGGAGGAATCATCAGATGAATTCGAAGGTAGAGTGATCTCTCAGGACTCAGGCCATTCCACCCCAAATTCTTCGGGATCTTCTTCGTCAGAGTATGCTTGTCCGGGGTAGTAGTCCTCTTCGACTATGTGCCAATTATCATCGCCAGCTGGGCCGAAGTGGTTCACCATCTTGGAGAAAGGAGAAGAAGTATAAATTATAAAGCAACACAAATGTAAGTGACTTACATTTAAATCTTTATACTCAACACACACTCTAATGTCCACTATAGGGTGTCGTTCCTTATAAATTTGTATTACTTGGAAGCGTGGCTCTGATACCACTCTGTAACACCGTGAATTCCAAATAAGACTGAATTCGAAGTTCCACAGGATCTTTACACTTCTCTTCGTACAATTTTACATGAAATTAAAACTTTTATTACATCAGAGTTACATCAATGCAGCGGAATTATAAAGTACAATATTTACACATGAATTGAATAAAACTTGAACATTTCTTTCAGCAGCAATCACTCTTTTGTCTTGTCACTCACTTTATCATGCATGTAAATTGTGGGCACGTCAGTTCATTCAACTAATGCTAGGATATAATACATCAATTTTCTCTTACTTAAAAAGCACACACTTGTCACAAAACAAAGCTACGGGGACTATCCTATTGATGTCATGTGTGAATGTGCACTTAGTCCTTAATGCAATTATTTGTATTATATGTGCACACTTGTTCGGATTCTATGCATCCCATACTACATAGGTCCAAGAGCAAGCCCTTAATCGTTCTTCATCTTGTAGGGTTCAATCTCTCGCCATGACTTAAACTACCACGGTAACTATGATAAGTATCCTAGATGTTCTATGAGTTACGAGCCCATGTCCAGATAGCCTGGAGGGGAATCCCACGTCGTGACATGACTCATCATGCAGAGCCTATGGACAAGTTAGCCTCCGTCATGGAATGATGGCACCACCCGTAGTCACCAAACACCCCACAAACGTTGCCACCGGGACGATAATTCCGGAGTAGTGTTCACGCCATGACATGATGCATCAAGCAGGCAACCTATGAATCACTCTCACACCGCCAATCCAATGGCCCTCATACTCGTGTTTTTCTCTTACTTTCATCACATCTTCACTATGTATCTAAATCTTTAATTATTGAGTCATGATTAAAATCAACATTCTAGAGTTAGCACCTCCTTTATACCGGTCTTAACCATCAATCAATACAACGACCCAACTTGGTCTTTCATTTCAACATTCCATCTCAAAAGAATTTATTTGAATGCCGGTATGAGGTCTTAGCCATACTCTATTCTTTAATCTCATTTCATGTTCATAGAATTGAGTATTCACACTCATAAAGTTTTTCAAAATTCAACATGATTCTTCTATTTCATTATTCTGCATCAATTTCATGCACAAAGAGATAAATTTACATTATTCCTTTCACATTCATAATTGAATTTCCATATAATTCCTTTATTTCTCACATTATCATTTCTTTCCTTTACTTGATTCAAAAATCACAATTATATCTTCAGTAAACTTCCCATGCATTAAAACTCACAATTTTATGAATAAAAACCCATAATAAGTCACACTTTAATTTTTCATACAAAATTCATTTTTGTAAACTACATAGAATTTTCTCTAGAATTAATCACATTTTTATTTCCACGAACATCAACCCTATGGAGTTCTTTGAATTATTTTTCTCAACATTGGTCTCTAAATCTCATTTCATTAGTGCAAATAATGTAGAGATATTTTTCATGAAGTCTTAATATTTTTATAACAATTATAGTATTTTTTCTGAATTTTTAAAGTTCATAAAGCTCAAGAAATAAAAAAAGAAATTAAAAAAATGTTTTAAAGAAGCCAAAGCCAGGTTTGGAACCCGAGACCCAAGGCAAACCCACGCTACAGTAACCACACTATGGCGCCACCGAAGACCAGAAATCCCAAAGCGGCTAGGCGATATGAAATGGGCTTAAGTCCATATAGGTCAACTTTGGGTCTTTCGGATTTTAAAAAACTTGGAATTAAATGGGCACTGCCCAGTTTCGAACCCTCAACCAAAGGTCAGACCCGGGCTACAGTAACCACACTATGGCGCAACCAAGGACCAGAAAGTCCAAGTGACTAACATGATATTAGTTGAGTTAAATTGTTTATAGTTCGACTCTCTGTTGAATACGAATTTTTATAAAAATCAAGTGTTGTTAATTTTTTACTTCTCTACTTTGTATTCTAAATTTCCAGGATATAATCTTTAAAAATTTAATATATATCAGTGAGATGAAATATTATTATTTGACACAAAAACATAAATTTCACTGTCTACTTTGTATTTTTAATATAAAATTTCGAAAATGAGAAAGTAATTATAATTTCTTCATGTCTTAGTGCTAAAATTTTCCATAACTCTCTATTCTTATTTTTTTGTGATTGTACAAACATTTTCCACTACAAAATTTGTTCTTTTTCATACTATCATCAAGTCAATTTAGGCAACTTATACTTCAATGATGCTAATTTAATTAATTAGCCATTCCAACACAATTTTTCTTAATCTAATACATCACAAATCATGTAATTCATGGTAGCATGGTAAAAATCACAATTTGCATCAACAAACATTCAATTTAACAAGCATTCACATTATTTGCAATTTATCTCCTTTTTAATCACAGGGCTAACCTAATTGGGTTTTTCTTATCAATTTTATCAATACCAACCCTAGCATGATATCTAGTTAGAAGTTCGAGAAAATCACCCAGCTTTATGGAGAGAAACAACTAAGAACTCCTAAGATCTCCTAGAATGAACGAATTGCTCCTTCTCCTCCTAGCTTGTGCCACCAATTGACTTCTCCTCCTAGCTTGAATGGAAACTGGCTCTCTTCTTGCTTCTATGGTGTAGGCCGGCCACCTCTTGGAAGGGGAAAACACTAGCTCTCAATCTTTTAATCTCACAAAAAATACTCTTAATCTTTTGCTCACAAAATGCCTTTCTTTCTTTTCAATTTTTCAAGTGTAATTTATGAAGAGAGTGAGGGGGTATTTATACATTTTTTGAGTGAGAATAGATGGGATTAAATCAAATGGTTAGAGATCAAAGGTTAGGATGAGTTAAGTAGTTGTAGTAACTACCCATAATTGAGAAAACTACCTCTCCACTACCTCCATCTCTCCCTCTCTCTTTGTCCACCATCCGGCCAACACTAGGAGGCTCCAAACACGTGCTAGTGCAATGCACGTGTTATCCAAACACCCCCTAGTTACTAGTTTATACATGTTTAATTAATTTAATTTGCTACAAAACGAGTCTATACTACAAGTCATGTTAAAAAAAAGGATTTTATTAATGGGCTCACACTAATGGGCTAAAAGTCCATGGGTTTCTAAATAAATTTTATTAATTAATTAGGGTGGGCTAGAAAGAGAAAAATAGGCCTAGAGTTTAAATAGGCTTTCTAATTAAGGAGGGGAATAATTAAAATACTTGTGAAGAATAATTCTTAAGGAAAATGCACAATAAATTTGCACGTGCACAACACGTGAAATCAAACAACTCTTATTTAATTAAAGCTGAAAATTCAGGATGTTACACTCTGTCTCATGTTCAGTTCCTTATGAGCGAACACATACTTGAGACTCTTATGATCTGTGAAAATCTCAACCCTATCCCCAAGCAGATATTGCCTCCATAACTTCAAGACGGAAGAATATGGTTGTAAGTTCAAGATCATGCGTAGGATAGTTCTTCTCATGAGGTCATAACTGCATGGATGCATAATTAAAAATAATGCTTCGTTGCATCAGCATTATGCCCAAAGCTCTGCCAGAAGCATCACAGTGAATCACAAAGTCTCCTGAACTATTTGGTATAGTCAGCATAGTTACCGACATCAACCGATTCTTTAACTCCATGAAGGCTTCATCACAAGCTCCATCCCAAACAAACTTCTGCTCTTTCCTCGTCAAATTGGTTAGGGGTCTAGCAATCTTTGAGAAATCCTGAACGAACTTTCGATAATATCCCGCCAATCTGAGAAAACTTTGCACTTCTGATGCTGACTTCGGCACTGGCCAATCCTTGATTATAGTAATCTTCAACGGATCAACTGAAACACCATTGCCGGAGATAATATGGTCCAGAAATGCGACACGATCGAGCCAAAATTCACACTTATTGAGCATCCCATAAAGCTGATTCTTTCTGAGAGTCTGCAAGGAAACCTTCAAATGCTTTGCATGGTCTTCCATGTTCTGAGAATACACCAGGATATCGTCGATGAATACCACCACAAACTTGTCCAAGTACGGCGAGAATACCCTATTCATCAGACTCATGAATACGGCTGGTGCATTGGTAACTCCAAATGGCACTACTAAGAACTCATAATGTCCATATCTCATAGGGAATGTCGTCTTCTGAATATCCTTACCTTAACCTAATGATAACCAGAACGAAGATCCAACTTCAAGAAAACTGAAGCACCTCCAAGCTGGTCGAACATATCGTCAATCCTCGGTAGCGGGTACGGTTCTTCACATTGAGATTGTTCAGCTCTCGATAGTCTATGCAGAGCCTGCGACTACCCATCATTCTTGTGAACAGTAAAGGGCGTGAAGAGTTGAGGTTGGGGAGAGAGAAAGTTAGGAGAGAGAGATGACAACTAGTATTAGGATTTTTATTTTGTGTTTTTTGGGTTTGCAATAGGATTATATTCATAGATTGCAATTAGGATGTTGGGTTAATGGTTTAGGATTCAATAATAGTGGGTTTGGGTCAAGAATTAATTGTGATTAAGTTTTGGGTTCAATAAGTGGTGGATTTAAAGACAATAGGGTCCAAATAAAATATCCACAACCAAATAAAAATTGAATTAACAAGAAAATGACTCAACAAGAAGAATGAGTTGATGAACAACACCGGGGCTTCCCAAGGTGAAATACTTGGCCTGATAAAACCCATATCCAACAACTCTTGGACTTGCACCTTCAGTTCAAGCAACTCATCTGGTGCCATGAGGTACACTTATCGAGATTGGTGTCATAACCGGTTGAACTTAGATACCTAATTCCACATCTCGAGCTTGTGATCATCTTGGCAATTCTTCTGGAAAGACATCGAGGAAATACCGTACAACCATGTGTGCAACTTCACCATTGGTTCACATCGACTCTAGTGCACTCTCCTTTGGGTTCATTGAGTTCTTGACATGCCCAGGCGGTGTCTCACCCGCATGAAACTCGAACTCATGTTGACCTTAGAGCCTGAATATTACCTTCTTCTCTTGGCAATCAATGACGGCATGGGTAACTCCCAGCCAATCCATCACAAATCACATCAAAGCCGAAATTGGGTATCACAATGAGATGCCTTAAATTCCACGTCACTTATCAGCAAAGGGCTCTACTTTCACACCTTAGAACAGCTAATGAAGCATCCACCTGTTGTGATATTCCAAGCTGCTGGCATGACGTCGCTTGCCAAGCAGTGCCGATAACGAAGTAGGAAGAAACAAAGGAGTGGATAGCACCGGAATCAAACAGAACACGGGCAGGAAGAGAGTAGACTAAGATGATGCCTAAAAGATGATCAAAGAATAAAAATGAAGGTGTATGCAGGATATATGCATGAATAACTGTATAAGAAGAAATAAATAGTGCAGTAATTAAATGCAAACAATAGACCTATTGTGATATACCTGAAACCACACCAATAACCATCTCAACTTCTACTGCAGTCAGGTTATAGGCTTGATCACGGCCTCCACTCTGACCTCCCCTCAGAGCCATCCTCCTCTGATCAAAAGCTTTCCTCTGTGGTGGAAGAGGCGGTCAGCCCTGGCCTCGATCTACTGCTCCTTGCCAAGCTGGACCTCCAGTCAGTGTAGTGATCCTATTTCTTGGGTAGTCTCGGACCACATGATCACTGCCTCCACATGAAAGGCACATGCGGTTGGCTAGTCTGCAGTCTATCCACAGATGCCCGAACTTATGGTAGTAGTCACAAGTCTGAACTGTCCTTGGAGCAGCAGGCAAATACGATAGCGCCCTTCCAGGAGGGGTTGGAACTGGCTTCCAAATATGCCCTCTAGTAGGCCGGGCGGCGGTAGGATACTGTATTGCTCGCTGAGTAACACTCATCCTCCTATGAGTCTGCTCTTGGATCTGGCCGCATCAATAACATTAGCATAGGCTGCGGTGTCGGTGGGTAACCAAATGGTCATGAATGTTGAAATTCATGCCCATCAAGAACCTGCGGGCCCTGTCCTCATCATTGGCCACATGGCAGCTACGAAATGGCTGAGCCAAGTATATTCAACAGCGTACTCATCCTATCGATTTTCCTGCGTCAGGATAATGTTTAACTTAATATTGTCACATATGAAGTAGGCAACAGTAAGCGACCTTAAATAACATCCGACCACCCTGAGTTAAGGAGACGAATTGCCGCTCCATCTCGACTTTGGTGACGTTGGGGAAATTTTTTTCCATGAAGCTCTCTGTGAAAGTAGCCCAAGTGATGAGTCTCTCTAGCCTCTCGATCTCCTCCCACCACCAGATATGGGCAAGGTCCACAAGCTGGATTCTTATTACATCCACCCGTTCCACATCGGAGATCCGTGCCACTAGCAACAACTGCTCCGTCCGAATCAGCCATTGATCTGCCAACAGTGACATCTCAGTGCCAGAGAACTTAACCGGGTGCAACCTCATAAAATCTGCCACTATACTGGGCCTTGGTGGCAGTAGCCCTGGTGCAGGTCCAGCAGCGGTTCAGTTGACCACCTCCAAGGTAGCCCTCATCAACTTATTGTGCTCTTGTTGTAGGGCCATCATTTGTTGCATCTTCTGGAAGATAGTAGCGTTGTCTGGCCGTTCATCCCAGAGTCAGAAAGTGGAAGAGCCTCCGTGAGCCATAATCTGCAAAATAATAAAGCTGGTGAGTACCCAGATATACATTGGTTATTACATGTTCATGTGATTAACGTGGTACTCATATTATTGAGTTAACCTGGCTAGAGCATAACCTGGGCTCTGATACCACTCAAAACATGTCACGCATCGCTTCCCAAAATATGGGAACACAAGCACGTAACAAAGACCAAGCGAATGATGTGTACATAATCCATAAGTTGTAACAGATTAACTCAACATTATGCAAGAGATCAAAACCACGCAAGAATAAATAACCACATAAACAATGAATGAACCTCAATAGTCTATGAAATAAATCCATAAATAATATCCAACATCTGAGAAAAAAGTAATCTTCGGGTCATAAAAGTCCGAAATACAAAGTACGACAAACAATGCGGGAATGTAATTAACCTAAACGAAATAATTATTGTAGTCTAATGATTCAACTTCATTCTCTAGAAGGTTAGCTCACCAAGTCCTTTAGTCAAATCTCATCCTGTACCTACAAACTCATCAACTAGAGGGGGGGTGGGGGGTCCGCTTCAATCTCTTAGAACAAGTTACGGATAGCAAGTAGTAGAAGCAAAGAAGTAAGAAAACATGTTATATCAAGAAATAATGAACTAGGTCAAAATCAAGATCATTAAAAGGGTTGATAATATGATCAAAAGACTATAATCAAAGATGCAATAATCGAGACAACAATCCATAATCAAGTTGATAACTATAATCATAATAAGAGTGCAAGTGTCAATCCATGATTTATTAGTCATTTATTATACTATCTAATGCACGTAATTTTGCGTCCCATACAATAGGTTCAGTGCATGCAAATAATGATCGTTAAGACTATAGTGGTGAACTCTAAAGATTGTGTACTCAGCACAATAATCAATAATCCATAATAAATAATCCATAATCAATAATCCATAAACATAATCAATCGAACAATAAGGGACCCTTCCCCGAGTACAGTCTTCGATTGTTCACTACCAAGTCAACCCTTATTACCTCGGATTGTTGTTATTTTATTATGCCCAAACGTGGACATGCAATTGGTACAGACGTATCGAGGCGATGTCAAGAAGGTGTTAAGGCTGTGCAATGCATGGTATAATTAATTCTGTTCACTAGATGCAAAATTAAACATGCTTATACTTAAAAACACAAAAACCAACTTTTCCGTTTCTAAAGGAAAGTAAATCTGGTTCCATTCGGGGTTCTAGAAACTAAACTTCCTGCCGGTTCCAACGCATATTCACAAGACATATTATAATCACGGTAGCTAGGTGAATAGTTCCATTCTTTACTAGTTTCATGTTCAGGCAGCATGTTCGGATCAAATTCTTATATATAAAAGTTGATTGTAAAATCATTTTAAAATCTTATAAAATTCATAATTTAGTTCCTAACAGTGTTCATTATAAACACGATTAACCTCAGTTCTAAATTCTTAATTTAATCTACTGTTTCTATTAGTTAAGTATGATAATATATTTTTAGAATGTATTCTGGAATTCAGACGTTACACCTCAAGAATCGAATATCTTGCAATCCGTATGTCAGATTGAAAAATCGTCAGATATTCTGGATTTCAGATACAAATGGTTACAGTTCTCATTTAATAATTTCTAAATTATATTATCAGTAACAAGAAGTCTGATTCATTACTGAACTAGTGCTCTAGCAGCAACCTACGGTCATGTTTTCATATATGTAACGGGTCTTCAAAATTCACCACATAAATCCTACAAAATTCAAAGTGACTCCTAATCATGTCTTGTAACAACCTAGTTAATATCAATTTTTAATTCTACTATTAACATATTATTTTAATTTACAATTCATGTCTATACGATTGAAAACGACAATATGTAAATTTAAACCTAGCAGTGTAAAAATATGATAGCTTGCAATTTATAAATCGGAATTTAGATCCATCAAATGTTTTGAAAATTAGACTCAATGGTATACAAATGTCATTTTCAAAGTTCTACTTAACTATAACAGCAACTGGATCAAAATCTCAACACAACATGGAATAAATAGCAGACCAGCTAGTTGATTATTATTAGATACCAACAAACGAGATACACAAACTTATAACTTTATGACAATAATTAACAGGAAATTATACTCAATCCTAAGGGTGGAATTCTACTATTAATAAGACAAACCATTATTTTCCTAACATTAAATTCAAGAATCAAATTATAACATCATATCCAATCAAAAAGCATTCAAATCATCATTATTCTATATAGAATGTTTCTAATTTATGTATTTGTGTAGTTTATGCATATGACGATGTATAACAAGGCTTGGATTTGAATCAAAGGAATAAAATGAAAACAAAACCACTACTTAGTTTCGCTGATGAATCCATAATAGTTTCTTTCAGAGGTATCAAGCAAATAAAATATGATAATTGAAATGAGAACTACTTGCGGAGATCAAATGATTCTTGAACAAGAATAATCAACTAGTTCTAAGAAAACTTGTTTTTATACGATGTTTGCACGTGCGATGAGAAACTACGAAAGAATAACGGTGGCAACATACGGTAGTGGATAGCAACAAGAAGTGGCAGCAACCGGGTCGGCTTCGGTGCTGCGATGGAGAGCGGGTTGCGATGAGGGGCTACAGCTAGGTGGCTATCGGGGTTGAGGTGCTTGCGGCTGGTGGTCGGCTTTGGAGGTGCAACAGTGTGCGGTAGGGGATGCAGCAATGGTGGTGGTGCTTGGTAATTGGCAATGAGGGGGACTACGATCGGTGGTGATGGCAGCAATGGCAGTCAGGATGGCTTGGGGATGATACTCGGGATACTGATGTTGTCTTGAGGGGATGGTGGAGCAGTGAGGTGGGGGTAACGAGGTGCAGGATGAGCGGGGGATGTGGCGACGATGGAGGAAGAAGAAGAAGTCGGGGATTAGGAACTCGGCAGTAAGGAGGAAGAAGAAGAGGGGTAGGGGGTTAGGCGGATGATAGGGATTAGGAGGTGATTAATATTAGGGTTTAATGATTAGGGTTAGGGATTAATTAGTATATATATAGGGGATTAGGCCATTGGGTTACGGGTTAATGGGTTTGGGCTAACGGGTCGGGATCCAAAAAAAAATAATAAATCAATTAATCGATTTAATAAAAGAAATTAGATAATAATATAATTTAATAGATGAATTAAACACCCAATATACAATAAGTAAAATAGAGTATACTGGAAAACCAAGGTTCCAGCCAAAAAGAATTCGAATGATCAAATGAGAACAAATAGGTTTAAAGAATATTAAGATTTAATATTAAATAAATCAGAATACAAGAATTTAGGAAAAGAAAAGAATTACAAAAGAAATCCGAACAATCAGAAACAAGGGTTACAAATTATTAGTTGTACTTGTAAGTACACATCTATTTCATTTTATTTGATGTCTTTTATTATAGTTTTAAATACTGCATCTTATTTATATAGGAAGCATCAAACGAGAAACAAAAAGTCACCGAGGTGTGTTTTTTTGAAACTACCCACATGGGTAAGGATGAAAAATTTAGGAATAACGTTGCAGCCGCTATAGTGGTAAATATGAAGCTTTAAAATTAATTTTAATTTGGTATTTAATTTTCTTTACTAAAATAATTTTTAGAATTGAAGTTGTCTTTGGTATCTTTTGTAGAGGGACGCAAGAGCAAAGATTGTGGAGAGGTCATCTTCCTCTTCTACTGATCCTTTGACACTCCATTGTGAAGTTCTCTCCGAATTGAAGGGGAATGAGCGACCCTGTCATGTGCGTGGATGGGTTTAGGACCAACACTCACCGGCGTCTTTGGTTCTCGTGCATGTTCTTCCAGTGGGGCTACAAAGGATGATGGATAAGTTGAAGGCAACAGTGGCACTTCTGCAGTCCCAAATGACAACAATATTCGGGAACAGTTACAAGAAATTCTAACTCAACCATCGGTTAGTATTTTCCAACTCAATACCCACTTTTAACTCAATACGTTAATCGAGCCCTTTCATAGATAGTGGCAACATTATCATTCTTTTTAATTTGATATTTTATATGGTAAATTTTGATGAAAATTATGTATATGTATGATGTTTACAACAGTCATGATTATCATACTTAAAGATGATTATTCTTTTTTAGTGTATTGGAGGCATGGAAATAGATAACATGACAATATAATCATGCATATTTCTATTATCGTACTTGGATGCAGTAAATATGATTAAATTTTACGTACAACATGTCGATTCTGAATCCTTAAATACTTGGTCGGGTATCTCAGTTCCACACCATCCTGGCAATTATTGTCGACTAAGCAGATGATGTGGTCTTATGATTTGTACCGAGATTATCTATGAAGTTTCAATAATCGAGCTTTTTAAACCTGATGCTCAAGTCGCTGAAAGATTGTCCTTCTGTGTAGTTTGACAGTGCTAATGATAAATTTTGAGGTCAATATTTAAAATTGAATCATGTTTGTTTAATTACTGACAAATGATAATGACAATGGTAAAAATTACAGCAAATCAGGGCTGTACGATTCCGACACAGATCATAAACTTCTACGGTAGATTGGCCATCACCGGCATCCTTAACAAGTCTGGGCCTTGTTCAGGATCATCTAATAAGACATGAGCCTCTTTCAATCCCATAAAAAGTAAAAAATTAGGTCCATTAGGAGAGACACTCATCTCATGAGGGCGTTAAGTCAAATCTCTTATCATCAGATAAGAGAGTCTTATCTCTTGAGGAGGAGAATCAGTAGGAGATAAAAAAAAAAAAATCATTTCAATCTCCTAAAGTGTTTCTCAAGCCTATAAATACCATCCCCCTCTCCTCAATCAAAAGATAATCAACAGTTACTCTCTCAAACTCTCTTTCTCTTTCTTGTTCTGACTTGAAGATCGGAGGGTCTGTCTCCAGGGCCAATGTAACACCCTAGATTATCAAATAATGTTTTTGAAATTAATAAATGAATTAAAATAATTTTTTGTGATTTAATAAATATTTTTCTGAAATTTATCTTTTTACACGTGCAAAACACGTGCAAATATTTTCTTGGGAAGTTCAAAGTTAGAAATTATTTTGGGAAAACATATTATTTATTAGTAGGTATTATTTGTGAACTTTCTGGATTTTCCTGATATTTATTTGGTATATTTGCAAATATTACAAAAAGATGAGCTTTTGTGCAAAATTATCACTTGGAGTAAAAATGCCAGATTTTCCGATTTTTGGGCTGAGCATGATGGCTAGCTAACCCAGAGATAAAAAGTTTACTTTTTTTAATAGATTTGGTATATGTCGCAAAATTTCCTAAAATAAGGGTCTTTTTGCAAAAATGCCACTTAAAGGCAAACTTTACAAAATTCATTTTCTGGGTTTTACAAATAGTGCCGACCAGTATTAGGTTAGTTATTTTTTATTTTAAATCTTAATTGAATTGGTTTATCTAATTCCCAAGTATAAGGATTTATATATGTAAAGATATATTCAAAAGGGATATTTTACAAATCTATTCAGAAACCCTAATTACTTAAATCCCGGCCAATATAAGGTGAGGTGCAGTTGTCTCTTTGCTGCACTAAACAAAGGGTTTTCTCTATTATTATTTTCTTAGAGTTTCGAAGTGAGGATCTTGGTTTTCTTGCGAAAGGAATGACTTTTCTTTTTCTCTTTATTATTTCGGTTGATTCTTCAAAAAGGTGAGTGACATATGATTGATTTCTTATTGTTCTATGCATGTTTTATGTGATGACTTTTATTAGAAAGCATGTTAGGGATTGTATGATGATAATATGGATTCTTGATGTATGGATGTATAAAAATTGAATCTTTCATGAAAAATTTGCTATTGATGATTAAAATTTCATATAGATGACTTATGACTTATTAAGAACCTAATAGAAATCATGGATAAGTTGTTTTCCTTCATATATTTGCTGTTTGGATTTGTTATATTGAGTTTGTATGATGTTATTGTGAAAAGTGAACAAAACCTAACCCTTACTACTGAATATGTATGCACACACACTGCTAATATTTTGCTGAGGTATAACTTGGTTGTATACTTGTTATAATTGCATATTATTCATGAGTAAATTGTTATAATCAGTAGAGTATGTGTAAAATGAGTTGTAGAGGGAATCAATGGATTAAAAAGTTCAATTTTGAAGTAAAAAGGGGTTTGGAGTTTTCAGGTCTGTAGATGTGCAACCGAAATAGATTTTTGGTGCTTTTATGAAGTTTCGTTTGAAATCTGATTTGATTTGATGCTGAGATTAAATTAAAAAAAATTTGATATTCATATTGATGGATTTGATGCTTTAACTAATACTAGAACACACCTATACACACACACACACATATATATACTCATGTACATTGTTTTGAAGGATTGTCGAAAATTAGTGTTTTGTGAAGTTTTCAAGTGGAACTGAGTTTTCTAGATACTGAGGTTGATTAGAATTATATACTAATCCTATTTGGTGAATTTTGATGCGATAACTGATGCTTAAATACTCTAAATATATGTATATGTATACTACTTCACTGTTTTGAAGCATTTTGTGAAAAATTACTCTTTTGTGATCTTAATGCAATTTTGATATGTTTTATAAACTTCTATATGCTATACAAGTTATATTCAATCATCTCAGGAATTTGATTTTACAAAATTGTGGTTTTACAAAGTGGCATCATGTATCAATCGAAATGTGCACAAACCTTAAACTGGCTGTATAGCAGCTAGCGGTCGACCACATAGTCGACCGACATTCTTTAATTTGGGAATTTTCACTTGACAATCGACTGTCCTATTTTTGCACTGTTTGAGCGGTCGACCGACAGTTGCTTTACTGGCTATTTTTGTGAAGTTTTCTTCGTTTCTTTTAAATGGTTATTTCTTCGATATTATGGACTATTGATCTACTTTTTTAGATGATGTTTTCGCTACAGATTACAGTAATTTTCAGTTACACATATATAGTTTTCGCTACAGATTCCTTCATATATTTTCAGAGAATTATATATTTTTTATAATAGAATTTAAATTAGACTTCAATGACTTTATTAAGTGACACATATATAGTTTTTAAAGAAATTGATTTTTTGTGATATACTATGACTTTAAAATATGATTTTCAGTTATTTAATAGATTTAATATTTTATTTCAGTTCTGGAATTTACGAATACATTAGACGGATTTGGATTTTGTTGACTTGAGAAGTTTTTATTTATATAAACGTTTTGTTGATGAACATAAGAGTTTTATTGGAAGTTTTGGTGTTGATATTCATTTTGTGAATCTCTAGAATTTGAGTGGGAATCCTGTGAACCGGTAGATTTAGACCAGTGGGGTCTTGGGGTTGTTGTTGTGGGATTAAGTCCGGCGGGATACACTAACTCTAGAGAAGGGGGATTTGTGTTTTTTAATAATAAGCAACTTAAGGACAGACACTATTGGAGATGTGATAGAACTTGGGAAACGTGAGAATATAGTCTAGGGGTTTGGTCCAACAGATGCATTTCAAGACTTGTGTGTTGTTCTGTCTCGAGAGGACATTTGTATGTTCGCGTGTCGAGGGTCTGCAAGCCTATTCACGGAGCATGCAGGGTGCATTCGCGTGTTGAGGGTCGGCGGACCTATTCACGGGATGTACCTTGTGTATCTGTATGTCGAGGGTCTCGCAAACCTATTCATGGGATACACGGCAGGGATGTGATTTTCCGGTTTTTTTGAGCTATTCTTACATGATGTTTGCGCATTGAGGGTTGTGTGATACCTATTTGCGGAGTATTCTGGATATTGTTTCTATGACTGTAGTAGTATTAGTTGGATAACGAGGGATCTAACCCTATAAAGTGGAAAATGATAAGGGCTTGCAACGAACCTATGTAGTATGGAATGCATAGAATCCGACAAGTTTGCATTAGAGAGTCATCATATTGCATTTGTGTTTTCTTGACTTGGTTTTATGCATGTTTGTTTTCTGTTTTCTACACTTGACACTTAGTCTAGGTTCACTTGATGATTTCATGCTTTATTTATTATTATTTCATTAAAACTGTTGATATATGTTTTATTCATGTTGTATTTTTTTTTATGTCACTCACACTGTTATGGCTGACCCCGTTATTTTGGGTGTTAGGTTTATCTCTAACCTCATGTTTTACAGGTAGGTACCTATAGCTTGGGATTGGATGCATGTGGTAGATTGATAATGTGGCTTATGTAAATTGTAAATGATTGTGTTGTAAAAGAAAGAATTGTAATTCAAGGTGTTTAATTTTCTGTTGTGTTTTGTAAAGAGGCTAGGTATGCCCGTGGGCATGTGCCTACGGCACATATTCGGAATGATACAACATAGGAAAAATCATGTAAACGGTAAGGGATAATTTATATAGATGTTTATTTGCTAAAAGACGTTGATGTATTGATGTACTTTGAAGTAGGATTATGAAGTGACTTTGATGTTTATTGGTTTGTATATTGCAGGATTATTTGTCAGCAGCTCGGGATTCAAAAATAGTATTGTGAATTTACAACAATGGTGAATCGGAAACTTCTTGCTATGTGTGACTTAAGCATAAGATATTTCTTTTTTGATTTGGAGTCTAACATAAGTAGCAATTCATTTTCTAACTGTATGAGTTACGGTTAACGCTTCAAACTGCATTAGTTAGTTCCCCCTTGTTTGTTTTATATATAGTTAATCATGTATGAATTTAAATGAGAAAATTTTTTGTGATGTATACGTGAAGTGAAATTGTAGCAAAGCAGATTAAGATACAATTTTGCAGCTACAAAAATCCGAAATACAAGGATTAAGCATGGATTTGTCCATAAAAGCACGATCAAGCGAGTCAATTAAAAAATTTGCAACGATCTTTCAAAACAGCAAATGCTCAAATATTCAAAAAAAGCATAATGCGAAATTGCATAATAAAAAAAAATCTAATCTAAAACAATTACTCAGTGAAGTATAATATAATCAGATCAAATATGGTAATTCAAAAGCAATTAAGTGGAAATGAATAATATTGAGTTTTGAAAGCATAATCCAAAAAAAATACATAATTAAAAATTTGAAAAAAAGAGCATAATCCGAAATTGAATAACCAAAAAAATATTAATTGTGTTTTTTTGTTGACATACTTGGGTTAAAAAAAGAGATAGAAGAAAGAAAGAAAGAAATATGGAAAAGGAGAAGAGGGGGAAGAGTGAGAGAGAGAGAGTAATAAATGAAGAAGTTACTTTGTTTCGAGGGAAAATTTTGAATTTTGGAAGGAAAACATTTGGGAGGAAAAATGTCTTTTGAGAGCAAAAATCTAGACTGTTGATTTTCTTCCAAATGAATGAGAGTCACTTGATAGCTTTCTTTGTGTTTTATTATATAAATGATGTAATAAAAGTTGAAAAAAATATTTGTGTTTTGCCTATGTTTACTATTATATTGAGGTTGATGTGGGAATTGCGCCACATATTTTTGTGATATTATATTGAAAATTTTCTCCCGACATTTTTTAAATATAACATCATGAACAACGCCCTTTACACGACCATATCTCAGTCCATAATCCTTCCAGTGATTCAATGGCCTCGCGAGGTCCTCAGGGGTCAAGAGATCTTCTTCAAAACATCAGCGCCAGGCAAGGAACTGATCTATGAATCTGCTTAGACGAGAGGTGCACCCGATCTGAGGCCTCCCACTCTAAAAGTCAGGTAAACCAGAGAAGTAACTCTCCTAGGCAGATATCAAAGTGTTCCTTCTATCACTAGAGCATACTGCAATAAGAAGCCCGACTCATGACAGTCGAAAGCTTCTTGAGCGAAAAAAAGAGAAAGATGCCCCAGTCACTAGGGCCGAATTGGAAAAGTTCAAACTCAACATCCTCCGAGCCATCGAAGGTAGTCAAGATCTGGGCTAGCCATCCAAAGAAGAATCCGCGACTCAACTGGATCCGAGGGGAAGGACGACCAAGTCCTTCGTCGTATCCGAGAGTTAGACGATCGTCTAGAACAGATGAAGAATGAGGGCAACCGCTTTATCAGGGCCTACCGCCCCAGTCGACCTCCTTTCAACAAAACCATCCTCGATGCACCCATCCCAAAGAACTTCAAAGCTCCTCAATTTGAGTCATACAATGGAGAATCAGACCCGGAGGGCTATATTGAGAGTTTTAAAACTCTCATGATTGTCTACAACGTCACCGATGTGCTCATGTGCCGAACGATCCCTGCTACTTTCAAAAGGACCAATAAGGGAATGGTACTCTTGCCTTACTCCATAGTCAATATTCTCCTTTGACCAGCTCGAGGAGCTCTTCATAGCGTACTTCATTACCAGCCGTAAGGCTGAAAAAAATAAGTGCTTCCCTATTGGAATTGAAGCAATGAGACAAAGAACTTCTAAAAGACTTTGTCAAGCGCTTCACAGTCGAAGAAATGTCCATCTTCTCCCTAGACTCATTAGTGACGACTGTAGCTTTCTGCCACAACGTCACTAATAAAGACCTGAAAGCCTCCCTCGTGAAGAAGCCATCCAAAAGTTTCACTAAGCTCCTGGAAAGGTGTGAAAAATATATCATAGTCGAAGAAGCACTTTATCCTAAAGGAAAGAATGATTCATCTTCCGGGAACAAATAGAAGAATACAAACTGCCCCAAGTAATAATCTTTTCATGGAGGAAATTTTAGAAGGACGATGCCGGTTAAGTCGTCCACCCCAAGTACCACGCTTCGAAAAGTTCACTTCTCTCAACGCAAGCATATCAGCCTTCCTCATGGATGTTGAGAAGAATGGAATAGTTTGCCCTCTGCCCAAGATGTCCACAACTAGCAAGAGAAGTGATAAAAACAAGTGGTGCGCATTTCACAGAGATCATGGACACACTACTGTCAACTGTCGAGCCTTCAAAGAAGAACTTGAAGGTCTAATTCGCTGATGCTATCTCTCTCAATTTGTTCAACAAAATAACAATGTCGAAACCCCTCCGACACAGGGGGGCTAATAAGCATCAAGAGAGGTCATTCGAATCACGAGATTCAGAACACATGGTCATTCTTCACTCCATTCACGGAGGCCGGATGAGGGGAGATACCAACTCCTCTCGCAAAGCCTTTGTCAGGGATGTTAACTCCATACATTACATCTAACCTTGCCAAGAGCACCGGGGTCCCGATATCTTTCTCCGACAAGGATTCAGAAGTTGTCTGAACACCTCACTACGACACATTGGACATAAACCTTTGCATGGTAAATCATGAGGTACATCGAATCCTGGTGAACAATGGCAGCTCAATAAACATTCTTTTCATGAACACTTTCAACGGCCTTAAGCTCTCCCGAGACCACCTCAAGCCAGCTGGTTATGCACTCCACAGATTCTTTGGTACCCCCGTTCAAGTAGAATGAATCATCACACTTGATGTGACAATAGGAAAAGCCTTCGCTATTCGAACGGAAGCACTGGACTTTATGGTAGTCAACGTCAAAGCCGCATACAATGCAATATTCGTCCGTCCCGACCTAGTGGCCTTCCATGCAATTGCTTTCGCCTTTCATATGAAAATGAATTTCCCAACAACGGTAAGCATAAGCCAAGTTGTAGGGAGCCAACAGGCAGTACAAGCATGCTACACCGCTACACCGCTACAACAGGGGGGCTCGGTTCTACCCCTCGACTCCATAGAGCTACAGCCGGAAAGCCATCACAGTAACTCCAAGACTATAAACAAGCTTGAAGCCACTACCATAAACAATCCAGCCAAGAACTTCCAAACCTGCCAAATCATCTCTCACTAGGTCCAAAGTCATTCTTATCATAATATAGTAATAAACCTAATTCCCCCACCCGAAGCCACTCCGCTAATTCAACGAAAAGAACTTGTACTGCCATAATACATTAGAAAATATGAAGATCTCCCCTTTTCTCTGCAAAACAAGGGGAGGACAAAATCCAAAACAAGCCAGTCCATGCAAGGTCTATCAAGTTGTTCGCTTAACGGCTCATCAATATGAAGACTTGGGGGGCAAGGAGATATCAGCAGGGACTTGAACACTAGAACATCTTATGAAGTTGAACGAGGGCATCCAAAACATCTTCTCTTAGTAGTAGCAGCAAACTTTTTCAATTTGTAATAAAGGCAAGCCAATAGAGCAGCCATTTAGTTTTACTTTTCAATAAAGACCGCTTTCACTACCGGTCACTACATGTAATAATGGTCAGCCACTAGAGCAACCGCTTAGTTTTATTTTCTAATCAAATTTTGTATTGATATTTGTAGAATTCTTGTACAACTCAACGGATGCATACATTTAGTTAAAAACCAACCTTACTCCAACAACGGCATCAAAAACTCAATAGAAGCTCCTTATAAGACGAGTTCGGAATCCATACCCATGGCTCGAAGTTACTCTAGCAATTTGTAACAAGAAAGTTCACAGATCGCATCACCATTTGATCTACTCCTGCAATCCGTTAACGCCTCGACGACAGGTTCGGAGTCCATACCCATGGCTCGATGTTACTTTAGCAACTTGCAACAAAGCAAGTCCGGAGTTCAACTCGCCATTCGATCTACTCCTACAACCTATTAATACATTATCTAACAAGTTCGGAATCCATACCCATGGCTCAGAGTTACTTTAGCAGCCTGCAATCAAGCACATTCAGAGTTCAACTTGCCATTCGATCTGTTTCTGAAACTGGTTAAAATTCCTTAAAGACAAATTAAAGGTCCAAAATCGTGGATTGCAGTTACTCCAATAAAACTTACAAAAACAATATTTGGAGTTCAACTCGCCACTCGACGTGACTTTCAAATTTTGTTCAAGGACCCATACTTTAGGAAAATAGCTCTCTCTCAGAGTTGCTCCTATAACTAGCTGGGTCAAGACGAATATGTTCTAAACTCCATCAAACATTACGCATACCATCGACGGTTCGCTAGCTATACATAATAAAATTTGAGGCCTTGTTATTTAGCTACAAAGAACTCAGTCGATGGTTCATCAATGTCAATGACAAGTTGCACAACAAGGATCGAGCATATGAAAAGAATTCTTCAAACCACAGAACTATCGTAAATGTATGCAATCAGATCCAACGTCACTACAAGTCTCATTACAACTGCAGAACTTCAATGAATCTATGTTTCATGCCTAAGAACCATTACAAAAGTTTTGCAAACACTGTACAACAAACTGTTCTGCAAGGCATTCTTTCAGCTACACAGTAAAGGGATGCTCTGATTAAGAGAAGTAAACATCTTCATAGGCATCCTGCCAGTTAACAGCTTTCTAGGGTCACCTCAACTCTTGACGATAAAATTCAAGACAAGTCTCCCTTAGGCAGGCAAGCTCCAGGTTTATCCTACCACCTTCACTTGAGAGGGCTCCAACTCCATCTAACGTGAATTGCCATGCAAACAGACTTGTCCTAACACCGTCAAGAGCAGCGTATCATGAAGGAGAGCAAGCTTAATGTCCTGAGGACCTCATTCGATGTACACAACTTCTTGTCAACACAAACAATAACTGAATTACTTCACTTCGACATCAAGAAGACTCGGAACAAGCTCGCTAACCAATCATTGACTCCAAACAACGAGTTCAATGCCTTGATCTCCGCACAGGCTCCATCAACAACTCGTTGACTCCAAACAAAAAGTTCAACACCTTAATTTTCGCTCAGGCTCCATCAAAAACTCGTCGACTCCAAACGATGTGTTCAAAGCCTTTTTCTCCGCACAAACTTTACCAACTGCTAGTTAGCTCCAAACAACGAGTTCAACACTCTGCTCCATCAACAATTCGTTGACTCCAAATGCTGAGCTAAACGCCTTGATCTTGGCCAAGGCTCCATCAACAACTCATTGACTCTAAACAACGAGTTCAACGCCATCTTCTTCTCTCAAGTTTCATCAATAACTCATTGGCGCTAAACAACAAGTTCAACTCTCTGCTCACCGCACGAGCTCCATCAACAACTCATTAACTCTAAATAATGAGTTTAACAATTTGCTTTTTCTAATAGTTCCATCAACAAATTGTTGACTCCAAACACTGAGTTCAAGACCTTGATCTTTTTCAGGCTCCATCAATAACTCGTTGACTCCAAACAATAAGTTCAATGCCTTGATCTTCGCTCAGGCTTCATCAACACTTCGTTGACTCCCAATAACGAGTTCAACGACTTGTTCTTCACTTGAGGTCCGTCAACAAATTGTCGACTCCAAACAATGAGTTCAATGCTCTGCTCTCTGCTCAAGCTCCATCAATGACTCACTAACTCCAAACAACGAGTTCAGTTCCTCGCTCTTTACTCGAGTCCTTCCAACGACCCCTCATCTTCGTGCAATAGGCTCGACATCCAACACTGGCTTAGAATTGTATTTACAAACTCACTGGGTGTAAACAACGAGTCCAAAATGTCAGCTCCATCATAGAGTTGTCTCTCCAAACTTCTTGTGATCAAACATCAAGCTCGACATCGACTCCATCTCAGAATTGCCTCACAAAACTTGCTAGCACCAAATGGCAAGTCCTACATCCAACTCCATCACAAAGTTTCCTCTGCAAAAATTGTTAGGCGCAAATGACAAGTTCAATGTTCAACTCCGTCACAGTGTTGTCTCCAAACTCGCCGGGATCAAACAGCAATCTCAACATTAACTCTGACTAAGACGCCTTTCCACGAACTTGTTGGGCGCAAATGACAAGTTCAAACGACCAACTCCGTCTAAGAGTTGTCGCTCCACGAATTTGTTGGGCACAAACGGAAAGTTCAAATGATCAACTTCATCTCAGAGTTTTCTCTCCAAACTTGTTGGGCACAAACGGAAAGTTCAGCGTTCAACTCCGCCACAGAGTTGTTTGCAGACTTGCTGGGTGCAAACAACAAGTTCATCGTTCAACTCCGTCTCAGAGTTGTCTCCCAACTCACTGTGATCAAATGGCAGGATGAATATTAACTCCGTCTGAGAGTTGCCTCTCCACAAACTTGCTGGGCGCCAGCGGTAAGTTCAAACGTTCTAAAGTTGCCTCTACAAACTTGCTGTGTTCAAACAACAAGTTCAAATGTCCCTACTCCATCATGAAATTCACTATTAACTTACTAGGTGCAAACAGCAAGCTCTATGACCTAGTCAGCCTCATAGTTGTCTCTCCTAACTTGCCGGGATCAAACGGCAAGCCCTACATTCAACTCCGACACAAGCATTGTCTTAACAACAACTCGTCTAGGTCAGCCACATACTCAAGATCCAACAACGAAAGCACTCAGCTCCCAAACCGACAGAACAAGTGAACAACACAATGCTTGGTCGACGAAAAAGTGGTTCATCCGGACGGGCGACGAGATGTTTGAAAGACAAAACAAGTGAATGACACAATGTTTGGCTGACAAGAGAACAGTTCAATTGGGTAAACAATTCAACAAACACTTGGTGGGCAGAATGGGGTAGACAATTAATTCAACAAGCACTTGGTAAGCACAAAAATCACAACAAAAAAATAGAAACCCAATACCCCTAATGTCCAAGCTCAACAACCAACTCAAATTCGTTTCGAACTCCGCTCACAAATCTCGACCAAAATCAAGTTCCAAACAATGAAGAAAAGCTCAAAAATAGTGAAGAAGGTGGCAAATTCACTTTAATACTTGAATTTCAGGTCTAAACCTAAACCGGCATCACATTAAAGAGTTATATAGAATTTTGGGTCGGATGATGAGTGAAATTTATACATGAATTTATCACTTTTTTATGCATTAAAGTTGACCAGATTTAATGGAGATAATGATAAGTAGTTAATTAAGTTAATGATTAACTAAACCGGGTCTAAACCTAAACCGACATCACATTAAAGAGTTATCTAGAATTTCAGGTCGGATGATGAGTGAAATTTATACATGAATTTATCACTCTTTTTACGCATTAAAGTTGACCGGATTTAATGGAGATAATGATAAGTAGTTAATTAAGTTAAAGATTAATCTTAATCTTAAAATTTTAATTAATTAACTAATTAATTTATATTAAATCCTATTAACTAACCCTAATAAAAATTTCCACTTTTAGCCTATATAAAGGTGAGGTGCACAACAAACCAGTAGGGAGGAAGGTGGCTCTGTTTTGTGTTGGTGGGCGGCACCAGACCCGACTAAAGAAAGAAAAGGAGAAGAGAGAAAGGAAAGGTTGCACTGGAATTTGAAGGAGAGAGAAAGAGAAGAATGAAGGTGGCGCGCAGATCCTGAGGGTTGATCAAAATTTGGATTTCGGCTCAAACAACAAACTAGTTCTTTCTTCTATCTTTTCTATATATTTTTTTATTATGCAATCCAGAACAATGTTTATTAGTCGCAATATTATCATAAACTAATTTTATTTTTCTAGGGCTTCGATGTAGCCTAGTTTTTAGAACATAATTTTAATTCCATGTAATTTTAGAATTCTATTTTTCCTTGGTTGCGTGTTTAATTTTTTATCTTAATGTTTATAATTGTTTGGCCAACTATTGTTTGATTTATTGAATCATGGGGGATGCCAAGAGTTAACTTGTGATATAAAATTATAAAATTAAACACCATTAATTGAGCAAAATTAGAGATGATTTACCACGATTAATGTGACTATAAAGAAATCCATAGAACTTAATGAGTCTTCAATTAATTAAATTTTTATATAGATATGAAGAATTGTTAGTTGAAGATATTTTTGGTATTGTTTGAGAGAAAACATTGAATAATTAGGAGATTTTGGTCTACAACTTGGAAAAGTAGAATTTCTTGTTACATGGAATTATGAATTGTATGAGATTAACTAGGTGAAATCAAACAACAAACTTTCAGATTCCCGAGTATGAAGCCATGATTGCTGGTCTCCTCCTAGCAAAAAAGGCGGGGGCGCAAAGAGTCGAAGTATTCAGTGACTCCCAATTTATGGTAAACCAGATCCGAGGACAATACGAGGCGAGGGATAATCGAATGATCAGGTACTTGGCATGTGTAAAGAAAATCATGTCCACTTCTAAGAAGGTGAGGTCACTCACATTCCGCAACAAGAAAAAGGGCAAGCAGATGCCCTCTCCAAGCTCGCCTTCTCATCGTTCGACAGACTCAACTACACTGTACTGATCGAGGTCCTCCTAAAATCGAGCATCGAAGAAGAAGAAGCAGTCGAACTCATGCATATCACCCCTCAAACACCCGAAGACTTCCATGACGAAGGGATCCTCCTGGTGGATATCAAAGAATCAAGAAAGATTTGGGTAAGGACTGAAAGATACGTACTCGTGGAAGGGGTTCTCTACAAGCGCTCTTACACTCTGGTCGATGGTCGATCATACCTTCGCTGCCTCTCACCCGAACTTGCCGATTATTCCTTGCAGGAAGTTCACAATGGAATAGGCGGCATCCATATGGGCACAAGGTCCCTTGCACAGAAGATCCTTAACCATGGGTACAACTGGCCCACTCTCCTAAGTGATGCTCAAGCTTATGTCCACCAATGCCCCTCATGTCAGAGACACTCCTCCGTAAAGAGAATTCCTTAAGCAAATCTTAGCTCCATGTCAAACCCCATCCCATTTGCAATGGGGGATGGATCTACTCAGGTTGTTCCCTCCTGCCACTGGAAAATGATCCTTCTTGGTGGTCACTACTGACTATTTTACAAAATGGATAGAAGCTGAACCACTGGCAACAATCACCAAGCACCGAATCCAATAGTTCGTTTGGAAGAACATAGTTTCTGCTTTGGGATCCCTCGCATTTTAGTTACTGATAATGGCACTCAATTCGCTGGTAAGGGTTCCGCCAGTTTTGCAGTAACCTGGGTATTGAGCAGCGTTTCTCTTCAGTGTCACACCCTCAGACCAATGGCCAAGCCGAGAACGCCAATCGGCAAATCTTGGTTGGTCTCAAATAGAGACTTGGTGAAGCTACCAGGGGACAATGGATCAAAGAACTTCTGAGTGTACTGTGGTCTTATAGGACCACAAAAAGAAACCCCACGGGTGAGTCCCCATTCAACCTTACATTCGGCACAAAAGCTCTTATCCCTCTGGAAGTCGGAATACCTTCTCCCTGCCTCCTCTCGTTCAACCAAGAACATAACTCGAACGACATTTGAGCTAATCTTAACCTTTTCGAAGAAGTTCGAGGAAAATCCATCATCTGGAGAAACATCTACCAGTAGAGGGTAGAGAATTCTATAAAAAGAAGGTGCGTCTGACCAAGATTCAAGAAGGGGACCTTGTCCTCCGAAAGCTCGAAATATCCGTCCCTCGAAAGAAGGGAAAGCTCGTCCCTGACTGGGAAGGACCATACAAAGTCTTACAAGTTGTTCGCCCAGGAGCTTACCAACTTGAAGACTTAGGGGGAAGAAGATATCGAAGACTTGGAATGCCGAACATCTCATGAAATACAAAGAGAGCGCTTAACGATCTCACCCAGTAGATAGCACCAAACATGTAATAAAGGCCGATTATTATAACAGCCACAACATGTAATAAAGGCTTGCATTAAAGCAGTTATTTAGTTAAATTTTTCAATAAAAAATACTCTTTTCTTTTGCAAAATTCTTTTCAAGGATTCATAATGATTCACGGGCACACTTTGCCCCCGAGCAGGTGTGTGGGGTATATCTCACCGTACAAGTGCCTCACTTTAGATGAGTGTGGAGTCCATTCATGGTTCATAGAGTTACCATAGCCATATGCTCCCGAGCAAGTGTGTGGGGATCATTTCGTCATTCGAGTGCTCCCAAAACTCGTCGTCTTCTTGTTCGGAGTCCACTCACAGTTCAGAGGGTACTATAGTCACATTGATCCTAAGCAAACGTGCCGAGTTAGGCCTGCCGTTCGAGTACTCCTGAAACAACTTTGGATAAGTGTGGAGTCCATTCTTGGTTCATAGAGACACCATAGCCACATGCTCCCGAGCAAGTGTGTGCGGATCAGTTTGCCATTCGAGTGCTCCCAAAACTCATCATCACCTCGTTTGGAATCCACTCACGGTTCAGAAGGCAATTATAGCCACTTTGCTCCTAAGAAAACATGCGGAGTTAGGCCCAACGTCCGAGTACTCCTGAAACAACTTTGGATAAGTGTGGAGTCCATTCATGGTTCATAGAGCCACCATAGCGGCATGCGCCCGAGCAAGTGTGCGGGGATTAGTTTGCCAT
Source organism: Hemerocallis citrina (assembly GCA_017893485.1). Classification (NCBI taxonomy): domain Eukaryota; kingdom Viridiplantae; phylum Streptophyta; class Magnoliopsida; order Asparagales; family Asphodelaceae; genus Hemerocallis; species Hemerocallis citrina. Next base: position 145,110,025 of record CM030367.1, read on the forward strand.
TCGAGTGCTCCCAAAACTCATCGTCACCTTTTTTGGAGTTCACTCACTATTCACAGAGCCACTCTAGCCACATGCCCCGAAAGCAAGTGTGTCGAGTACGGCTCGCCGTTCGAGTGCTCCTGAAACAACCCATGGTTCATACGGTAAAGCACTCTAACGAACAATTGCAGGATCCGTTTAGGATTCATCAAGTAGCACGGGCATACTTTCTCCAGAGAAAGTGTGTAGTGTATATCTCACTGTACGAGTGCCTTTGAACCAAGTTAAAATTAATAAAACATAATTCTCAAGAGACGATTCAATTTTATTTCACAAAGATTATCTGGATATAAGTGCGGTTGAAAGAACAAATTTCTATAAGAATTACAAAATCTCACTCAGCGTCACTTCAACTCTTCCGTGGCAATGGAATATTCATCTTCAGGGACATACGTGGATTACGGCTTTCCACTGGAAAGCCAGCACTATCCCTTCCCCTCGAACCATTTGAAGAAACATCCAATCCGACAGATCGGGTTGCACCACCGGGGCCTATTGATCGTTCCGCCCCCACCAACCGAAGCCCTACTAGACGAGCATGCCACACCACTTTAAGCATCACCAGGGTTCCGTGGAGCACCAGGCAAGCATAAATCTAGATTATGGAAGGACCTCCCCTGGGCATGCTCTTCACAAGATCAAAAAGTTCTCCTAACATTGCCTCCTTCAAGGAGTCGCTTCAAAAGGTGGTTCTCGGTCTCTAGTTCAACAAGCCTCTTTTTGAGAGATTCGTCTTTCACTCTAAATTTCAAATGAGGAACACCACTTGCTCTTGCCCCTTGCGAAAATTCAAAAATAGTCCTCCTAAGATGGGCTACTTCTAAACTCTTCTCGAGCACTACGTTCTTCAGCTCGTTTCTCTTGGTTGTGACCGCACACAAAGAACGACGAATGACTTTAAGATTCAAAGAGTTCCTAACAACTGTTCACCTAGAGAATGATCTTCCACACCAATTGGGGGTACTTCTCGGAGAATCTCATCATTACACCTCGCTTCGATATCCTTGCAGGTCAAGACCCTTCTCCAGTGTCCAAGCTCTGCCTCTGCTTTGGAAAACCTCTCTCGTGAACAAGAGAGCCCCAGCTCCATCACTTGAAGCTTGGAACAAAGGCGGACTACTTCACAATCTCAGAATCTCGTGCATTGTACACAATAACCTGCTGGGGAAATAGAATAATAGGTCACTCTAACAAAGACACCTAAGTCACAGGATGTGCAAAAACTCAAGATACTCAAAGCCACACAAGATACAAACAACTAAGGAAAGAAAATATTTTCATTGCAGTATAAAGATACAACAAGCGGGGCCAGTCCGCTACTAGGTGAATACAAAAAAAATGACTACTAATGAAGACAATGGAGTCAAGGTTCCACCTCGTTAGGTGGCAGTGTAGGGGTTGCGGAATCGCCTCCAGCTTCCCCGCCTACCCCTGTACTACTCGCAACCACGGCAAGAAGGCCCACCTCTACTTCCTCATCCTCTGCTTTCTCTTCCTCCTCCCCTTCTGCTTTCTCAGTAAGCGGCGGAAACAACGAGTACCCCGAGCGATCGAAAACCTGGGATGCGCTCGCTCACATGATCCAAGGCCCTGGCATATGCCTTCTCCATGTTCGTAGCTAGGTACCCCATGGCCTTCTTCTTCGCCTCCTCCTCAGTGGTATGCACTGTAATGTCTCTCTCTCTAGCCGCGCTCTCCCTCTCGCGGGCTTCCAGCTCCCTCTCCTGAACCACTTTCTCCCTCTCTGAGGCCACTAGCTCCTTCTCCTTGGCCAAGGCAGCCTCCGACAAAGCAATTCGAGTCTCCTGAGACTCTGCTCGGAGTGCAGCAACCTCTAAATCCTTTGCAGTTTTTGACTGCTCAACCTTCTCCCTATCCTCGATTATCTTCAGCTCCCGCTCCTATTCCGCCACTTGTTTCAACAAGTGGCTAAAGTGATAGAAGACCTACAAAGAAATAATTCAATGTTACTAACCAGAAGACAGATGCCAACGCTCCACTAAAATAAATTATAGGAAAAGGAGATAACGAATACATACCATCATGCTCGCCTTGGCAATCTCCAAAGTTGAGTCCCCCACGGTCCTGTGCTCCATCGAAGCCCTATCCTCAGGGGTAGCTAAGTGGCGAATAAAATCCATGCAACTTGCTGAATCCCCGAGGAAGCCATCGTGCTAGGGTCGCAGACAATGTGAAGTCATCTGTAGCAACAGAAGTAGCTGGGGGAGACTCCCAGTCCACCACGAGGGGAGCACCCCCTGCACTCCTGGCAACCTTTGTTCGGGGGGGGAAGGCTTGGTAACCGTCCTCATCCTCTTCTTCTTGTCGGGTCGCCTACTACACAAGCCCAAACGCTGGGAGATGATCTCATTGAAATCCATGCCTTTCTCACCTGCAAATAGAGACATGAAATATTGAGAGAGAAAAAATTATTATTATTATTATTATTATTATTATTATTATTATTATTATTATTATTATTATTATTATTATTATTATTATTATTATTATATAGACGCAAATAAGATAAAGACAAACATATGAAGGAAGATGTGTACTAGCATTCATTGGGCTGAGACCCCCCATGAAGAGAAACTCTTCCTTTATCTCTCTCCAATGAAAGGTCAGGCGATCCAAAAGAGTGCCAAGCATACCCTCCTCCTCGGGACTCAAAATCGGATCCGCCTTTACCCTCTTTAACACATCCTCCCTCCACATTGTGGGGATTTCCCATGGCTCGCAACTACGAATCACAAAGTACTTATCTCTCGCTGCCTTGATAGAGTCGGGGTTATCCAATAGCTTCACAGCCCTACGGGCCGTAAGATAGAACCAATATTCCGACTTGTTCTTCTGATAAATCTTGAACAACTTGTGCAGAACTTTGAGTCGAGGCTCGAACTGTAACACCCCGAATTCCATAACAGACTGAATTTGAAGTTCCACAGGATCTTTTCACTTCTCTTCGTACAATTTTACAAGAAAATTAAAACTTTACTTTACATCAGAGTTACATCTTTAAATTACATTTAAACAGCAGAAGCAATTTACAATAATTACATAAATAAACTGCACAACACTTGAAACATTCTTTAAGCAGCATGCCTACTTTATTGTCAATCTATTTATCCTGCATGGAAACTGTGGGCTCAACGGTTCATTCAATTGACCCAATGATATAAAACATCAATTTTCTCCTACTTATAAAGCACACACTTGTCACAAGCAAAACTACGGGAACAATCCTATAGATGTCGTGTTGTGCTGTGCACTTAGTCCTTAATGCAGTTATTATATTACATGACACTAATATGCACTTGTTCGGATTCTATGCATCCCATACTACATAGGTCCGAGGACACGCCCTTAACCGTACTTCATATTGTAGGGTTCGGTCCCTCTCCATGATTTAAACTAGTACGGTAACTACGGTAAGTATCCTAGTGTTCTATGAATTACGAGCCCATGTCCAGATAATTTGGAGGGGAATCCCACGTACTGACATGACGCATCATGCAGGCAATCTGTAGACAATTCAGCCTTCGTCGTGGAACGATGGCACCACTCATAATCACCAAACACCCCACAAGCATCGGCACAGGGATGATAATTCTGGAGTAGTGCTCACGCCGTGTCTTGACGCTTCAAGCAGACAATCTGTGAATCGCTCTCACACCGCCAATCCGTTGGACCTCATACTCATGTTTTTCTCTCACTTTTGTCACATCACCACTATGTGTCTAGTCCTTAATTATTTGAATCATGAATAAATTCAACCCCTAGAGTTAGCTCTTTCCTTTATAATGGTCTTAATCAACAACATGACCAACTTGGTCTCTCATCTCAATAGTTCATCTCAAAAATAATTTATTCACTTGCCGGTGATAGGACTTAGCTACCCTCTAGTTCAAAATCTCATTTCATGTTCATAAATTGAGTATTCACACTCATCAATATTTTCATAAGTTATCATGATTCATCTTAATTTCAATTTATGCACTACTTTCCACAATAAAGATACAAGATAATTTCATTTCACAATTTCTCGAATTACATATTTAATCTCATAATTTTTTTCTTTGCATTCATAAGTCTAAAATCTCATTTATTTAAACCAAGAAAAAAATTATTCACATTTGCATTAAGTCACGAATTCTCAAAATAACTTCACATAATTTTCCCTAAAGAGAGAAATACATATTGCTTTAATTGTCACATTAAACACCCTCATAATCTTTTTAATCTTGATATACAATTCTTAACCAATCCATAGAAATTTCTTAGATAAGTTCAAATTAATCTCAGGATAATTAACATAATTTTTTATAAATTAATTTCACAAAAGAAATCATTTAAAAATATTAACTTTCCCAAAAAAATCAAAATTTAAAACCTTGGCTGAAGCCAGGTTTCGAACCCGCAACAACAGCAGCAGCGCTACAGTAACGTACTGTGGTGCAGCGGCTGACCAAAGAGGATAGAGCGCCCACGTGATATAAGGGGGGGTCTCAATTCACTTATACTTAAGGTCTCGGTAATGGGTTATTTTCAAAAGTAAAAATTAAGTGTTTATGCCAAAATTCGAACCCATGACCTCCTAGTATAGTGACGTTTATAATTTGCACCCACTGATCAGTATGGACAGAGTGACTAACCCGTAGGGAAAATAATTTCAATTTGTTTTGTACAAGACTGTAGCTATTCTAGTTCGTTATTAGACTCATTTCTTCAAAAAAGTGATTTGTTTTTCTTTAAAACTAAATGAATTCCTGACTGGATTTCTTTCAATTTAAACAGTAAATTAAGGGGTTTTAACGCCATTAAAATCTCATTTTTAATGTAAAGTACTACTCTTTTATGTATACAAAGTGTACATGAAATCACATAATGTTCTATTAACAACTTTTTTTTCAAAGAGACATTTTTCTTGATTTCTTTCAATTATAATTTGGTTCCTCTTTATTAGACTAATGAGTTTTCTTCTTTCCTTTTGATTAACACACAAATTGATCATTTCTTAAACTTGGTCTAAATTACAAAATGTTCATTTTTCCAACAACTAGCATACAACTTTAGGATTATGTAGTATCAATCATGCTAACAATGACCATGCATAATTTACTAATCAATCTTATTTTAATAACATGGAGATTCTCATAATTTGTATTTTTCACATACGCACATTTCTTAAATTTGCACTTTTCCCACATACATGAATATTTCAACATGGAGAATCATTCATGCTAAATTAGCATGCGAGAGCAATAGCAAATTACCACAACAACAATTCTAATCATATCATTCAATCAATTTCACTAGTCATTTCATGCAATTTCACATATGTTCCTTTTTCTCCTTAATCATGGTATTAACATAAAGCAATATTTTCACTTATCTTTTCTAGCATGATCAAAACACAAACCTAGCATGGTAACAAGCTAGAAGTTGGAGAAAATTGCCCACCTTATTTGGAGAGAAAACGAAATGAACTCCTAAGAACTCCTAGATTGATCAAACGAGGCCGTCTTCTCCTAGTTTGAGCCACCACAAGTCATCTCCTCCTAGCTTTGAAGCAAACCCGACCCTCCTCTTGCTCCTTGAAGAAAAATCGGCCACTTCTTGGATGAAGAACACACAATTGCAACTCTCAATCTTTTGAACTCACTATTTTCTTAATCTTTTACTCTCCAATTGTATTTCTTTATCTTTCTCTTTTGATATAGTTTGGATGGAAGGATAACTAAGGTAGGGGGGATATTTATACAAATTTTTGTGAGAATAGAAGGCTTGGATTAGATCAAGTGGTTAAGGATCAAGGGCCTAGATGAATTGGGAGTTGCCATAACTTCGCATGATGGAGTAACAACCTCTCCACCTCATCCACTCTCTCTCTCCTCCCATGCATAATCCGGCCAATGCTCAAAGGGTGTGCTTTGCACACTCTAGTGCATGCATGTGCCACCCTAGTGTCCCCCCCTTACAAGTTGTACATGTTAGTTTAATTAATTGTCTATTATTTGCGTCTATACTAAAAGTTAGGCTAAAATAAAGAAGAATTAAATTAAATGGGCTCTACTAATTTAATTAATTTATTAATTAATGTGGGCTACCAAGAGACAAATTAGGTAGGCTTAGGATTAAATTAAGCTTTCTAAATAAAAAGGAATAATTGGGATTACTAGTTTATGAAATATTTTTAGAGAAATGCAATCATAAATTTGCACGTGCACAACACATAAAATCAGACAACTCCAAATATAAATAAGATTTGAAAATCCAGGGTGTTACAGCACTCCCTCCTTAGAATAGTTCCGTCCTCGAAACTACACTTAAAGAGTGAGAAAACAGAAATACAACAAGAAGATAAGAAAATAAAAGGAAAGAAGATACAAATCAAACAAAGAGCTCAGGATGATCCTTCATCATCCTCTCCTCAGATTTCCAAGTAGCCTCTTCAACCAACTGCTTTCTCCAGACTACTTTGACCATCGGTATTGTTTTGTTCCTCAGGACTTTCTCCCAACGATCGACAATCTCAACCGGAAGCTCAATGTAACTCAGATCCAACTGCAAACCCTCCGGCATTTCGGGCAAATGATGGCTCGGATCTGGAATGTACCCTCTCAACATAGACACATGGAAGACATTGTGCACCTGAGACAACTCTCCCGGCAACTCCAACCAGTAAGCAGTTTTCCCAATCCGCTTCAATATCTTGTATGGACCTATGAACATTGGGGATAACTTCCCACCTCTACTGAAGCGAATCACACCCTTACTAGGTGAAACCTTCATAAAGACAAAGTCACCAACCTCAAACTCAAGGTCCCTCCTCCGGTTTTCTGCATATCTCTTCTGCCTACTCTGAGCATCCACCAACCTCTTCCTGATCAGATCGATATTTTCAGAGGTCTGCTATACAATCTCAGGCCCAAACATTTGCCGCTCCCCAACTTCAAACCAACAAACAGGTGTTCTGCACTTCCTACCATACAGAGCTTTATACGGTGCTATCCCAATACTAGTCTGAAAACTGTTGTTGTAGGCAAACTCCACCAGAGCTAAATGCCTTTCCCAACTGCCTCCAAAGTCTAGTACACAACACCGAAGCATGTCCTCAAGAATACGGTTGACTCTCTCGGTCTGTCCATCGGTCTGAGGGTAAAAAGCAGTGCCAAAATCCATCTTGGTACCCAAGGCTGTCTGAAGATTCCTCCAGAAATGTGAAGTAAACCGCGCATCTCGATCAGACACAATGGTTAACGAAACACCATGAAGCCTGACGATCTCTCCAACGTACAGTTTGGCCAACTTGTCCATAGACGAAGTGAGTTTCATCGCTAAGAAGTGAGCGGACTAGGTTAGTCGATCGACTATGATCCAAATCGCATCATTGCCCTTTGAACTCTTGGGCAATCCCGTGATGAAATCCATGCTGATGTTATCCCACTTCCATTTCGGAATAGGTAACGGTTGCAATAGACCTCCAGATTTCTGATTCTCGGCTTTGACCTGCCGACAGATCTCACATCTCACCACAAACTCGGCCACATCCCGCTTCAAACCTGACCACCAGAAATGTTGCTTAATGTCCTTATACATCTTGGTACTTCCAGGATGTACAGACAAAAGAGTAGCATGTGCCTCCTGAAGAATACTCTCCTGCAATTCTGCTTGATCCGGAATACATAGCCTCTCTCCAAAACACAACACTTCATTCCTGATCTGGAACTCTGACAACTTGCCAGCACCAACCTGCCCCTTCATCTTTTGGATCTCTCCATCTTCCTTTTAACTTGTGATAATCCTTTCATTCAGCGTTGGTTGGAGCCTCAACTGAGCTAAAGATGATCCTAAGCCTTGCAGAACAACTTCAATACCACCCCGACCTAACTCCACTACAAGCTGCCTCTGAGTTGTAATCAAACTAGCCAGACCGCTCTTGCTGCTATGTGCATTAGCAACAACAATAGCCTTCCCATAGTGTTACTTAATCTCTGGATGAATGTCCTCAGGTACTTACAGCCATCTCCATTGCCTTAGATTCAAATCCTTATGCTGATAGATGTACTTCAAGCTCTTATGGTCCGTGTGCATGTTTAGCTTCTCACCATACACGTAGTGTCTCCATTGCTTTAAGGCGAAGATAATCACAGCCAACTCTAGATCATGAGTCAGATAATTCTTCTCATGCGATCTTAGTTGCCTCGACCCATAAAGGATCACTTTCCCTTCCTGCATTAAGACACTACCAAGCCCGCGATGCGAAGCATCGCTGTAGACATTATACTCAACACTTGTTTTAGGCAAAGCTAAAATAGGAGCAGTAGTCAGCTTCTCTTTCAACTGCTGAAAGCTTGCCTCGCACTGCTAAGTCCACTTGAAGTTCACATTCTTCTTGGTCAGACCAGTGAGTGGCACGGCTATCTGAGCATAGTCCTGAATAAACCTCCTGTAGTATCCAGTTAGCCCAAGGAAACTCCTGATTTCCCTAACTATAGTAGGCCTTGCCCAATCCTTCACCGCCTCTATCTTCTGTGGATCAGTTGCCACTCCCTCCTTAGAAAGGATATGACCTAGGAATGCCACCTCAGATTTCCAGAAATTGCACTTGGACAACTTGGCATATAACTCATGCTCCTGAAGTTTCCTTAAAACTGCTGCCAGATGATCCGTGTGCTCCTCCTCCGACTTGGAGTACACAAAAATATCGTCGATAAACACCACGACGAAAGAATCAATAAACGGCCTTAGAACTCTGTTCATCATATCCATAAAAATTGCGGGTGCATTCGTCACTCCAAATGGCATAACTAAGAATTCATAATGCCCGTGTCGAGTTCTGAACACAGTCTTATGCACATCTTCAGCTTTCACTCGAACTTAATGGTATCCTGATCGAAGATCTATTTTTGAGAAAATAGCTGCTCCTCGTAGACGATCGAACAATTCATCAATTCGTGGAATCGGATATTTGTTCTGAACAGTGACCTTATTCAGCTCTCGGTAATCGATGCATATCCTCATCGAACCATCCTTCTTCTTTACCAATAACACCAGTACTCCCCAAAGTGATGCACTCGGTTGAATAAAGCTTTTCTCCAACAGTTTCTCAATCTGCCATTTGATCTCATCCTGCTCCACAGGTGCCATCCTATATGGTGCTTTGGAAATAGGTGCACTCCCTGGCTGAATAGTGATGCTGAACTCTACATCACGATGCGGAGGTAACCCAGGCAAATCTTTCAAGAATACAGTCAGATAATCCCGAACCACTGGAATTTGCTGCACCACTACAGGCATCCCCTTCTTCTTGCTGATAGCAGCAACCAAACCTGAACATCTCCTCCCTTGAAAGTGACTTCAGGACCTCCTGGAGCCTTCACTGTTACTTCTTTGGTCTTACACTCGATGCTTGCACTATACACCGACATCCAATTAATGCCAATGATAACATCGACTCCCAAGACATTCAGCTCGATCAAATCAATCCTGAAAATTCTATCTCCAATCACGATCTCGCAGTGTGCATAGTACCGATCAGGAAAGTCTTCCCTGATGGAGTAGCTACAGCTAAAACCTTGCCCGGAAAGACTTTCGGTTCGACTCCCAAAACATTAGCAAACTTTGGTGACACAAAAGTATGAGAGGACCTAGAATCTAACAAAATAACAGCTGTCTTTCCATTCAAATAAAGTTCTCATGTTACATAACACACACTCGTTACATAACAGTTCACTATAAAAGCAGGAAAAGAGAAACAACAGAAAACACTTTTAAACATCCTCCCTCGTACCAGTGATGACGTGATCCACCTCATCAGCGTCAGTTTCAGTCAAGGCAAATACTTGCCCCTGATGGTACGGCTTCTTGTCGGCCTGCTAAGTTGGTCCCTTTCAGACGACATCTTGCAACTTAGGACACTGGGATCGGTAGTGACCTGTCTCCTCACAGTTGTAACAATGCACCACCGAAGGTATAACATCTGTTTTTTTTTAATTCCTTAATTATTTGATTTAAATTATTTTTAAATATGTTTCTGAGTATGTTTATCCCTATTAATTGATTTTATTATTATTAGAATGATTAAATTAATATTTTGGGGTAAACGGGAAAAATTGAAAATATAGGAGTTTTGAAATGAGTTTTCTTGGAGGAGACGAATCCGATTTGAACCGAAATTTTCTGGGGCATTTTTACAATATAGGGGGTTTAAAATTTCCGAGTTATTAAATTATAGTTTGAAGTTGAAAGTATTTTTCTAAAATATTGCGATATTCGTATATATACATATTTATATGTAGTGCTATTGTGCATAATTATTGATTTTGATTATAACTATGCATAAAAATGCATTTCTAATTTTATTTTATGTTTGGGATGAATCTAAGTACATTATGGAGTGATTTTTACAAGAAAAACCTTAGAAGAGTTAACTAGAAGGGTATAGATATAAACCTTTGGTCAAATAGGGGCTTATATGAAATTTTGCCCTTTTATTTCTTTCTTCCTACCCTTCTCCCCCTCCCACCTCTGATTCGGCCAGAAAAAACAAATCCCCACCACCGACCATGACCTAGGGTTCCAAAACCCTAGAGATTCCAACAAATTTTTGAAGAAAATTTGAGGGCCTTAGCTAATTTGGAGGTGCTCTACTCATTTCCGGAGTCCATTTGCAAAGAGAAGGCTTGAAAGGTAAGAAATTATGAAGTTTAGTTTATGAGAAAATATGATTTTGAGTTTTAGTGCTAGAAAATGATATAGTAGGGTAATTAGGTGATGCTAGTAATTATAGGAAAGGAAGATTGGTGAGAAATTGATTGGTTTGTGAGTTATAAATTAATTAGTGTGTTGGCTTTAGAATTTGGATAATAAATAGAATAATTGATTAGGATGAGTTATAGAAATTGTTGTGTATTAAGGGGAAACAATTTAGAATGGGTTTAGTGAGAATTTTATGGAGTTAGAAATCCGTCGGAATCTTAAAAATACAGGTATACCATGTATGCACGCCGGGTGTTCGGTGAAATGCCCGAGCGAGATTTAGGTGAGAATTTAATGGGTTCGGAGGTGTAATTGAGTTTTATTATTATTATTAACCCTAATTTGAGAAATTCAGAAGAAGGGATTAAAGAAATTAGGAGATAGGAAATTTTCCTATTAGAAAGCCTCCGATCAATATGTGAGTTCTTGTATTGGGGTTCGAATTTGAAATCCGTCGATGTAGCTTGCCTACTTATGTCATTTGTGACGTGTGGGTGAAGACGGATTCGAATTTGGAGGTTCGTAGGTCGTGTTTTGAGTTTTAAGCTAATCGGTCCTATAATTTCCTATTTAGGTGGAAAAATTTGAACTTCGACTGGCTACCGGGCGGACGTGGGACCTCGTTTACTCGATCCGTCAGGTGAGTATATTGTATTTATAAATATTTTATATTGTGGCCGAATTTCATGGCTTTTTGATATATTTTGTAGAAGTTATGCCAAAAATTGATTTTCAATAAAAATACGGATTTTTAAGGGTCCGAAATGGGTTTTTGAGATATTTGGTGAAATTAACTATTTTAAATATATAAAACCTATATTATGGGTTAATGTGATGTGTTGAAGTATAAAAACTAAATATATTGAATTGTTTATGCATATTTTTATCCCGTGCATGTTTCGTGCATGTTTTTGGATATATAGGCCGATATAGGTAATTTGGTATATGCGGAGCCTTGTGTATAGGATAGCATGCTATGGATAGATGTTATAAGATGTAATTAGACGAAATTAGTGATTGTGATCATGTTTTGAAAACCCGTGTATTTATAGTGCATGTTTTGTGCATGTTTTGGGACATATAGGCCTTTATAGATGATTTTACTTATACGGAACATGGTGTATGAGCTAGTATGCTATAATTGGATATTATGAGATTTAATTAGAGGAAATAAGTGATTTTGGCCCCTTTTTCTTGGAAACCCGCATGTGTGGTGTATGTTTGTGATATATATATATCATGATATTGACTCGTGATGTAATAATTGATGAAATTAGTAAGTAGGTATATGTTTACATTAATTATGTTCGAAGTGTATTAGTGAGCAATAATATGATATTATAATGTTATGAAGTATACATTTTGATACTTTTACGATATGGAATAACCTAATGTAGTTCTCTTATTAATGTTATAACTTGACGTATGCCTATATATGGCATAGTGAGGTAATGAATAATATGGTATTCTTAATGTGGGATGTTATGGCTAAATAAATATCTTGGCACATTAATATTATGCATTAATATGATGTGATGAGTTTATGTGTTGAATGACAGGGTGTATGCATACTGTGGTATAATGATATGATGGTTAATATTGTGGACACTGGATATGCATCAAAGGGTAAGATAAAAGATAAGATGGTACGTGCTAATAAAATGTGTTACTAATTCATGTGGTTAACGTCAAAGACATGACTCGTTGTAAATCAAAAGTGAAATGCTTGTGTTGATAAAGAAAGATGAAATGATTAATGCTAATAACAGATGGTTTTGTTGACCAGTACCTACAGCAATCCTGGGAGTCTGGGCTAGACCTCCTAATGCCCAAGGACTGGCTTGGGAATAGTGGACAAAACTATGTTTGGGGTAAGTGGTTTTTATCGCCCAAGCTATCGGCTTGAGGCCCGGTTTCCCTCGATGATATCCCAGGTGGGACCTGGGAGTGCAGATACCTCCGGTGGGACCGGAGAGAGATATGATACCTCAGGTGGGACCTGAGAAAGAGTTGATACCCCAGGATAGACCTGGGAGAGCAGATACCTCCGGATAGACCGGAAAGAGATATGATACCTCAGGTGGGACCTGAGAGAGAGTTGATACCCCGGGATAGACTTGGGAGAGCAGATACCTCCAGATAGACCGGAGAGAGATATGATACCTCAGGTGGGACTTGAGAGAGTGTGGTGTTTTCTTGCTAGTTCGGCTAGGAGGAAGACGTAGCCTCGGACGAGTAAGACTCTGGGAGAGCATCGGACCGCGTGTTTACTGGGCTGTCGGCTTTCAGTATGTTGGGATACTGTGGCTCACTGGTCGACAAACTAATAAATTTGTTGGATCATGTAGGCGAGACAACAAACACTAGAGGGGGGTGAATAGTGTTAATAAAAAACTGCGGAAATTTTCTTCGGTGCAGTCGACTTGGTTGTGAACCAGTCGACTGATATGGCCAAATTAAAGCAAAAACATTAATTCTGTGTAGTCGACTTATAGATGAGACAGGCGACTGAAGACACAATGAAAAAACAACTTATAAGAGGCTGACCAGTCGACTCATAGTGCAAGGAGTCGACTGTCCAGACAAGTTTTACAGAACTTAAGTAAACAAAAGTAAATACAAAATCAAGACAACCAATCACAGAGTACACAAGATATATCCTGGTTCGGTCCTCCCGACCTACATCCAGTCCCTAAGCAACCCACTTGAGATTTTCACTATTCTTGAAAAAGTTTACAAGAATACCCTACGGCGTTAAGACAACAACCTTGTCTAACCCATAGTCCTTTCTCTCAACCAGAGAAAGCAGACCCACTCTACTACCAAGAGTGAAACAAACCGACTCTACAACCTAGAGTCTAAAACACTCTCCAACCGAGAGCAAAAGAAACAAGAAAAACTTTACAGTCAACCTATAGCCTTGTTGGTGTATTGTGATGTTGCACGTGGTTAAAACAAGGTCGACTTCTATACCCAGTCCAGAACGAAATCGTTGTTATACTGGACTGAGTGTAGAGAACCAGAGGATTTAAACTTGAAAGCTTTTTCTCACTTTTCACTTGAAATTTCTCAAAGAATGCTCGGATCCTTTTAAAAGTTGTTGTTAAATCTTTTCAGTGAGATCTGAACTCTATTTATAGAGTTTGATCTCCTGGACGTTGGGGGACAGTTATTCCAACTGTCAACCAACGGATCTTTAGCTTTTGATTTTGAAAAATCAATTTTGAAAACAGAAAACGGTCAAAAGCACTCGAACAGTCGACTGGGTTGCCATATGAGTCGACTGGTCAGAGTTTGAATAAATTTAAACAGTTTTGTACTGTCATTCGACTGCCAGAGGTATCAGTCGACTGGTACTCAACAGTTAAATTATATCAAACTGTTTTGACTCTTTTGTTGTTTTTGAAAAACACACATTTATGAAAGTAGTGAGTTATGTGTGTGTGACAAGGCTTTACAATCAGACTAAGACTCAACAAAAGTAAAAATACAATGTTTTACAAGACACAACAATATGACACATTTGAGCTTGACGTCTTGAGTCTTGAATCTTGAGTCTTTGAGTCTTTGAGAGAAGCTTTGGCCATTGTCTCTTATTTGGAGCTTTTGTGCTTGATCATTTGTTCAGCTGTATAATAGTAGGTCCTTTGTGTATAGCACCTGTAAGTTTAGCATAGATACATGTGCAGTGTGTTGTGATCATCAAAATCAAGAATCAACAAAATTAACTAAGCGTAAATAAAAATGTGAGAGTAAAGAAAGTGGAAAGTGAATTGGGAATGCGAATGAAAGTGGTTGTGAATAAAATGAATACGAAGGAATATGAGTTATGAATTTGTGGATGAAAAGAAATGATAAATGCAGCATGTGGTTAATTTAAATGAAAAAGTAAAAGACACGTGTGTTAATATGAATAGTATGAAGTAATTGTGAAATGAGAATGATTATTATAGTAAAATACATGATGATCTGAGTTGATACACTTTGGAATTGTGTCAAGGAACTACTCGCCCGCTATTTCTGTGGAAATGGTGGGAACTACCTGCCTTGGCATAGTTCGCAGGTGACAGGTGAGTAGCATGATATTGGCAATGAATAATGGAAATGAAGAAGAAAGTAATTGACTGTAGCACGGTGGGACCGTATATCTTTATTGTCACGGTTGTTGACTGCAAAACGGTGGGACCGTTGACTGCTATACGGTGGGACCGTATATCTTTATCGTCACGGCTGTTGACTGAGGTGAATTAATAACCAAGCTATTGGCTTAAGATGTGATGTGATTATTACCCAAGCTACTGACTTTGGGGGTGTGATATATTATTGCCCAAACTATGTTTGGGATATGGAGTATAAATTGATAAGAATGAAAGTGTAATAAATGGTAACTTGAGATACAAGTGAAAATGAAAGTAAGTTTAATTCTCAATATGATTGAGTAGTAACTAAGTGATATAATGGGATGAGAATGAGCTGTAGAACATGCTTTTGATGCAATGAGAATAAGCATTCTAATAAGTGATGTGTTAAGGATGTGATGTATTGCAAGTAAATTATAATGTGTAATGGGACGTTATGTTTGTGTTATACGACATGAAGGAACGCGGTATTATGAGAATGAATGCATATGTTTATGATGTGATACGTGATATAGTGCAATAAAATAAATACATGTATTATTAGAGTGGTTATGAAAATGGTTATTAAGGAAAGTATGTCGTGATATGAGTTTGTGTATCTTGGAAGTGTGTCAGGGAACTACTCGCCCGCTATTTCCATGAAAATGGTGGGAACTACCTGCCTTGGCACCACCTCCAGGATGAGTAAGTGAGTTGTTGATAGAATGCAAGTAAATGAAGTGCATGGTTAAATAGAGATGAAGAAAAGATATAGTAACATCATGTGGTTATATTCTTATGAATAACGAAATGAGGATATGACGATAATTGTGGAAAGATGAATATTCGTGTTAGGAAATTTAAATTGAAAAGTAATGGATTGTATGGGAATTCGTATTATGCGAATGTAAAATAAGGATATATATATGAGGTTGATGTGAAGCATATAGTGAAATGGGTGAAGTTATGGATAATTATATAGTTGAATGCAGATTGGAAGAGTATTTTGATATAACATCGTATTGGTGATGTTTTATGTTCAGAATTCAGGTTGCATCTTCTTATCTTGATGTTTGTAAGTTTAATTTATTTTCTTTATACATTTTAATTTATTTATTAGATTAGTGATTATACTCACACCAGAAATGGCTAACCCCTGATGTTTTCTGGGGGTTAGGGGGGTCCCTCCTTGAGGATGGACAACCCTAACTCTCCTGCAGGTTTGCTAGCAACCCGGTGAGGTAGTTATAAAGATAGAAATTATATTTGGTTGCGAGGATAGATTATTTATGTATCTAGTATATAAAGAAACATGGACAGTTGATGTATTTATTTGTATTAAGTGAACCTATATAGATATAGTGTCGTATGGAGGTAAGAAAGCCCGTACCCACCTCGTTATGGAGTATTGGGTTTTGTGTTTGGTTTTGGAAAGTTTTCCTTTAGTTTTTCTATTACTTATATAAGTTTTTAAAGAAAATTTATGGTTTTTAATTGATAATTGATATTATGTTATGAGTTTGGTCCCCAGAGCATTATATTTATATTGCCTGAGTGATTCTGCTCATTTTGGCCTGGGGAGCCCATGATTATATTACCTGTGTTGTGAGCTACGGAATTTAGAGCAGAATTCCGTAAGCTTTTGTGTTTCGGGGCAGAAATTTCAGGGGAGACTCTGCCAAAATTTTATTTGAAATATATATATCTTAGTTTATGTTTAAATTGATATAGAAATTGAAAGAATTGTATTTAGAGGTTTAGTTTGTCAAAAAAAATGGGGTGTTACAGAAGGTCTCACCCACGCATTCCTGGCTCTTCCTGCCACACTGACCGCATTCGCCCCAGTCGGTTTGAACCTTTGGGTCGGCGACTGCCCCCTGACATTTCTAGCAACTACGGGCCTCTTCCCTACATTCCAGTTGTTTTTCCGATTCTGAACAGCGTGGAACTGCTCCATGTTCGCCTTAGTAGCTGCAGCTCGTTTGACCAACTTGTCAAACCTCCTGATACCGAGGGGTATCATCCTGGATATCAGACTTGGCCTCAAACCATGCTCGAATTTTCGAGCCTTCCTTGCCTCGTCCATCACCAATTCGGGAGCATACCCCGAGAGCAGAGTAAATCTTGTCTCATACTCTCTAACTGACATACCGCCCTGCTGCAGCTCCAGAAATTCCGTAGACTTTTTCTCCTAGACGTCTGATGGAAAATAATGACTGCAGAATTCCTCCAAGAATTCCTCCCAGCCGATGACAATATCTCCCATCGTCCACTTCATCGACTGCCAATACACAGCCACATCCTTCTTGAACTGCAGTGCTACCAACTTCACCTTGCTGTCCTCTAGAGTCTCCAAGACTTCAAAGATGGTCTCGATCTGTCAGATCCAATTTTCAGCCACGTCAGGGTCTGACTTCCCATTAAACATGGGTGGTTTCATCCGTTTAAATGATTCCACGAGAATGATTGCTTCGGGTACTGGATTCACAGGCACCCTCTCTTGGTTCTGATTCATGGCAATGACATTGAGTATCTGATAGACCTTCGCTAATTCCGTTTCCAAGTCCAGACCTTCTCCGCTTCTAGCTCTTCTTCAAGCCATATTCTGATGCAAAAGATCCATTAAATTCGTAGTAGAAAAACATGAATTTATATCAATTCTTCATTTCATTGAATTTAAAACTTTATACATTCGAATTTAAAATATTTCTGACATCAAATGAAAGCAGTAAGAAGATACAACAGTTTAGTTCCTACGGTTCCTCTTGGTTTCTCGAAGCTCTTCCCGTAGTTCCGCCACTTCCTCCTTCAGTACATCGTACATGTTTTTTCTCTTCTCGAGTTCCAAACACAATGACTAAGAGTGGCAATGCTCTCCTTGCACTTCGCACACTGTGCCTGCAGTAGCTCTGCTCTCTCCCTTTGAGTCTCTACTTGCCTTTGAAGAGACACAATGAGACAACTCGGAACTAGTTCTTCCTCGTCAGAGGAATCATCAGATGAATCCAGAGGTGGAGTGATCTCTCGGGACTCAGACCATTCCTCTTCGAATTCTTCAGGATCTTCTTTGTCTAAATCAGCTTGCTTGGGGTAGTAATCCTCCTCAACTATGTGCCAGTCATCATCTTCTGCTGGGTAGAAGTGGTCCACCATCTTAGAGAAAGGAGAAGAAGAAGCATAAATCATAGAGCAACACAAATGTAAGTGGCTTACATTTAAATCTCTAGACTCAACACACGCTCTAATGTCCACTCTAGGGTCTCGTTCCTTATAAATTTGTAATACTTGGAAGCGTGGCTCTCTGATACCACTCTGTAACACCCTGAATTCCAAAACAGACTGAATTCGAAGGTTCACAGGATCTTTTCACTTCTCTTCGTACAATTTTACAAGAAAATTAAAACTTTACAATACATCAGAGTTACATCTTTAAATTACATTTAAACAACGGAAGCAATTTACAATAATTATATGAATAAACTATACAACACTTGAAACATTCTTTAAGCAGCATGCCTACTTTATTCTTGTCAATCTCTTTATCCTGCATGGAAACTGTGGGCTCGTCAGTTCATTCAACTGATGCAAGGATATAAAACATCAATTTTCTCCTACTTAGAAAGCACACACTTTTCACAAGCAAAACTACAGGGACTATCCTATAGATGTCGTGTTGTGCAGTGCACTTAGTCCTTAATGAAGTTATTATATTACATGACACTAAGGCACACTTGTTCGGAATCTATACATCCCATTCTACATAGGTCTGAGGGCAAGCTCTTAATCGTACTTCATCTTGTAGGGCTCGGCCCCTCGCCATGATTTAAACTACTACGGTAACTATGGTAAGTATCCTAAATGTTCTATGAATTACGAGCCCATGTCAAGACAATCTGGAGGAAAATCCCACGCACTGACAAGACACATCATGCAGGTAATCTATGGACAATTCAGCCTCCGTCGTGGAACGATGGCACCACCTGTAATCACCAAACACCCCACAAGCAACGCTACCGGGACAATAATTTTGGAGTAGTGCTCATGTCGTGTCTTGACGCATCAAGCAGGCAATCTGTGAATTACTCTCACACCGCCAATCCGTTGGCCCTCATACTCGTATTTTTCTCTCACTTTCGTCACATAACCGCTATGTGTCTAGTCCTTAATTATTTGAATCATGAATAAAATCAACTTCTAGAGTTAGCTATTTGCTCTATACGGGTCTTAATCAACAACATGACCAACTTTGGTCTTTCATCTAAATAGTTCATCTCAAAAATAATTTATTCACTTGCCGGTAAGAGGACTTAGCTAGCCTCAAGTTCAAAATCTCATTTCATGTTCATAAATTGAGTATTCACACTCATCAATATTTTCATAAGTTATCATGATTCATCTTCATTTCAATTTATGCACTACATTCCACAATAAAGAGACAAGATAATTTCATTTCACAATTTCTCGAATTACATATTTAATCTCATAATTTTTTTCGTTGCAATCATAAGTCTAAAATCTCATTTATTTAAACCAAGCGAAAATTATTCACATTTACATTAAGTCACAAATTCTCAAAATAACTTCACATAATTTTTCCTAAAGAGAGAAATACATATTGCTTTAATTATCACATTAAACACCTTTATAATCTCTTTAATCTTGATCTACAATTCTTAATCAATCTATACAAATTTCCTAGATAAGTTCAAATTAATCTCAGGATAATTAACATAATTTTTTATAAATTAATTTCACAAACGAAATCATTTAAAAATATTAATTTTCCCAAAAAAAATCAAAATTTAAAACCTTGGCCGAAGCCAAGTTTCGAACCCACAACAATAGCAGCAGTGCTACAGTAACGTACTGTGGCGCAGCAACTGACCAAAGAGGATAGAGCGCCCACGTGATACAAGGGGGGTCTCAATTCACTTATAATTAAGGTCTCGGTAATGGGTTATTTTCAAAAGTAAAAATAAAGAGTTTATGCCAAGATTCGAACCCATGACCTCCTAGTATAGTGAAATTTCTAATTTGTACCCACTAACCAGTATGGACAGAGTGACTAACCCGGAGAGAAAATAATTTCAATTTGTTTTGTACAAGACTGTAGCTATTCTAGTTCGTTATTAGACTTATTTCTTCAAAAATGTGATTTGTTTTTCTTTAAAACTAAATAAATTCCTGACTTGATTTCTTTCAATTTAAACAGTAAATTAAGGGGTTTTAAAGCCATTAAAATCTCATTTTTAATGTAAAGTATAACTCTTTTATAAAACATGAAGTCACATAATGTTCTTCTTTTTCAAAGAGACATTTTTCTTGATTTCTTTTAATCATAATTTGGTTCATCTTTATTAGACTAATGAGTTTTCTTCTTTCCTTTTAATTAACTCACAAATTGATCATTTCTTAAACTTGGCCTAAATTACAAAATCTTCATTTTTCCAACAACTAACATACAACTTTAGGATTATGTAGTATCAATCATACTAACAATGACCATGCATAATTTACTAATCAATCTTATTTTAATAACATGGAGATTCTCATAATTTGTATTTTTCACAGAAGCACATTTCTTAAATTTGCACTTTTCCCACATACATGAATATTTCAACATGGAGAATCATTCATTCTAAATTAGCATGCTAAAGCAATATCAAATTACTACAACAACAATTCTAATCATATAATTCAATCAATTTCACTAGTCATTTCATGCAATTTCACATATGTTCCTTTTTCTCCTTAATCATGGTACTAACATAAAGCAATATTTTCACTTATCTTTTCTGTCATGATCAAAACACAAACCTAGCATGGTAACTAGCTAGAAGTTAGAGAAAAATGCCCACCTTATTTGGAGAGAAAACGAAATGAACTCCTAAGAACTCCTAGATTGATCAAACGAGGCATTCTTCTCCTAGTTTGAGCCACCACAAGTCGTCTCCTCCAAGCTTTGAAACAAACCCGAGCCTCCCCTTGCTCCTTGAAGAAAAATTGGCCACTTCTAGGATGAAGAACACATAATTGCAACTCTCAATCTTTTGAACTCACTATTCTCTCAATCTTTTACTATCCAATTGTATTTCTTTATCTTTCTCTTTTGATATAGATTAGGTGCAAGGATAACTGGGGGGGGGGGGGCTATTTATATAAATTTTTAGTGAGAATTGAAGGTTAGTATTAGATCAAGTGGTTAAGGATCAAGGGCCTAGATGAATTAGGGAATTGCCATAACTTCCCATGATGGAGTAACCACCTCTCCACCTCATCCACTTTCCCTCTTCTCCCATGCATAATCCGGCCAATGCTCAAAGGGTTTGCTTTGCACACTCTAGTGCATGAACGTGCCACCCTAGTGTCCCCCACTTACAAGTTGTACATGTTAGTTTAATTAATTGTCTATTATTTGAGTCTACACTACAAGTTAGGCTAAAATAAAGAAGAATTAAATTAAATGGGCTTACTATGGGGCCAAGAGACTATGGGCTCTACTAATTTAATTAATTTATTAATTAATGTGGGCTACCAAGAGACAAATTAGGCTTAGGATTAAATTAGACTTTCTAAATAAAAAGGAATAATTGGGATTACTAGTTTATGAGATATTTTTAAAGAAATGCATGCTTAAATTTGCACGTGCACAACACGTAAAATCAGACAACTCCAAATATAAATAAGATTTGAAAATCCACGGTGTCACACGAACCCCGCTGCCTGGCAATGCAGCAACATATCTCCACATGTTTGGCATAAGCTGAATAGGACCCAAGCCGTAACACCTCAAAACTTCTCTCATAAAGGGTTGAAGAGGAAGGCGGAGCCTGGCATGAATGGTGTCGATGGGAAACCTGTACAAGTCGGGGGAAGCGATGAGCAAACTCTAACTCCGGAGACTAGCACAACAAGATCAAACTCCATCGGGATCTTGTAGCACTTTCTAATAACACCCAAATCTGCCTCCGTAAGCATGGAAATGACATCGTTAGCCTCTAAATGCTCGCACAGCGCATTCTCTTCGTAGAATCGCTCCATACCATGCTCAACTCACCTCGACTCCTCGGAAGTATACTCTCGAACACCGCCTAGATGTGACACATCGATCGACTGTCTCCCAAACTCCCGCATTCTCCTTTCTCTCTCTATAATTGTCTCCACGACGACCGAAGGCAGATCTGCTAAACCTTTTCCCTTATCCACTCTAGTAAAAGAAGTAGGCGATTGCACTACGACACGACCAGAGGGGGAGGTCTCATCGGCCAAAGAAACTCTAGACATCTTTAATAAAGAAAAAAATAAATAACCTTCATTTGACTGTTACTGTTGAAATTTTTCGTCAGAGATCGGAAAAAATTGCAGGAGTTTCTCTAGAGTTGATTTCCACCGGTAAGAAGAAATTTCGAGGAGAAGAGAGAATGAGAAGAAGTAAGGAAGAACTGAGAAGGGGGGGGATTTATAATAGAACCTACCGATACTTGGGCTTCCATGATATTGGGCCCCTAAAACGATGCGAAAGCCCAAAAGGCAGAAAATTACAATGGTCGAGTAAGGCTAAGAGGAAAAATCCAATCACTATCGGTCAAAGTGGTCAACGATCAAACATGCCACTTGTTGCAAATGCAAAAACTCCAGAAATCGTTCCCCGTCATTCGCCAAATCACCCAAATTATTTGCCGAAGATTCCACATCAATTGCCCCAGCTTGCCCAAAACTCCAAAAATCGTTCGCCAAATGCTCGCCCTCGTTCGCCACACCGTTTGCTAGAGCGCGCTGAGCACGCGAAGAACCGAAACAAAACAAGGCCAAACTAGTGTTGACCAGTCAATGGCCAAATGCCATGTGTTGTCTCGTCATCATTCGCCAAACATTCGCCAATGCTCGCCGCACCGTTTGCCGAAGATGACACATCGATCGTCCCAGCTAGCCCAAAACTCCAGAAACTGTTCACCAAATGCTTGCCCTCCTTTGCCACATCGTTTGCCCGAGCGTGCTGAGCAGACGAAGAACCAACCGAAATAAGGCCAAACTAGCATTGACCAATCAATGGTAAAATGCCACGTGACACCTCATCATCGGTCGCCAAACGTTTGTCAATGCTCGCCGCATTGTTTGCCATCATTCACCACATCATTCACCAGAGTGGCCCGAGCAGACGAAGAACCGAATGAAACAAGGCCAAACTAGCATTGACCAGTCAACGGTCAAACGCTACGTGTTGCCTCATCATTCGCCAAACGTTCGCCAACACTCGCCACACCGTTCGCCATCATTCGCCACATCGTTCGCTAGAGCGCGCCGAGCAGATGAAGAACCGAATGAAACAAGGCCAAACTAGCATTGACCAATCAATGGTCAAATGCCACATGTTGCCTTATCATCGTTCGCCAATGCTCGCCGCACCGTTCACCATCATTCACTACATCATTCGCCAAAGCACGCCGAGTAGACGAAGTACTGAACGAAACAAGGCCAACCAGCGTTGACCAGTCAACGGTCAAACGCCACGTGTCACCTTGTCAACGTTTGCCAAACGTTCGCCAACGCTCGCCACACCGTTTGCCATCGTTCGCTAGAGCGCACCGTGCATACGGAGAACCAAACGAAATAAGGCCAAACTAGCATTGACCAGTCAACGATCAAATGCCACATGTCACCTCGTCATCGTTCGTCAAATGTTCGTCAATGCTCACCACATCATTTGCCATCGTTCGCCATATCAGTCGCCAACGATCGCCCTTGTTCTCTACATCATTCGCCAGAGTGAGCCAAGCAGACGAAGAACCAAATGAAACAAGGCCAAACTAGCGTTGACTAATCTATGGTCAAACACCACGTGTTGCCTCGTCATCGTTCGCCAACCCTCACCACACCGTGCACCATCATTCGCTAGATCGTTCGACAAAGCGCGCAAAGCAGACAAAGAACCGAACGAAACAAGGCCAATCTAGCATTGACCGGTCAATGGTCATACGCCACGTGTTGCCTCATCATCGTTTGCCAACGATTGCCGCGTCGCTCGCTGCATCGTTCGCCAACGCTCTCCACAGCACGCCGAATAGACAAGGAACCAAATGAAAAATAGGCGATGAAGCATTGACCTGTCAATTCCTGGACATTGTTCAATCTCCTCAATTTTCATGCACAACACGATCGATGCTCCAAATTGTGCCACATCATCTGGTATTTAATTAATTTCTATATTTAATATTAAATCGAATTAATTATTTAAAAATTTTGAAAAAATAATTAAAAATCGTAAAAAATTAATTAAAAATTCTAATTATAATTATTAGTTTGAAAAAATATTTTTAAATTCTGAAAAAGTAAATATTAATTTATAATAATTAATTTAAATTTTCAAAAATTAATTATAAAAATTAGAAAATTGAATTAAAAAAACTCGGGAATCATTAAAAATTATAAAAAAATTAGAAAATCTGGAAAAATCATTAAAAAAAATCCATTATAAATGGGTCAATGAATGGAAATTAGGTCTCTTTCAAACCCGATAATCCAAAAACGGGTCTGCCTTACTGGGTCTGAATGACAGCCCATTATAAATAAACCCAGATCTTTTAAAGATTTAAATTCGTGATTATCGAGACAATTGAAAACCAAATCTCTTATCATGAAAGAATTTGAACTCTATTTTCTATCTGAAAACACCGGTAGTAGAGATAAATGATTATCTCGACACCGTCCCATAGAGACTATAAATACCCCTAACCCCCGTCAGAAAGAGGTAATGAGTATTTTCTTCACAAAATCTCTCTCATATTCTTCTTGATTTCTGCCTTGAGCATAGGAGGGTCTATCGCGGGATCAATCCTGGTATTTCAGACTTTTTGCAAGTCATCGGAGGTGACCGTCACCACACGAATCAAATCCTACGGGGCAAACGAGTCAGATCGTCAAGTCAATCACAAACAAAGGCAGTCAATATCATTGAAAGTCAAAATGTCAAATTCTTGATTGTTCCTAAAAAAGAATCTACATCATCTGATTGCTCCACATTGAAAAAAGCAGCAACACACATCTAACACAAAAAATTTCCAGACTTGGAGGAGCTAATTATTTTTTTAATGCACTAATCGAACTATTGTTGTTGGAGTCATTATCAAAACTAATGGTAAAAATTTTATTGCGAATTTGAATAAATGACAAACTTCTAAAATACGAGTTGCGATAACCATACCACTATGGGGATACGGCAAAGTGTCAAGTGATATGATTTTCTTTTGAATCATTCAATCACTATCGATCCAATAACAAGTTATGTCCTTCATCGGAATATCGTTATAACCTTTCCAACAATCGGAAGTTAACATACTCTACAAGTTAATGATTACAAAAATTGCATTTAAAGCTTCTCTCACTTCGTTGTAAAGTTTAAATAATCGGCCTTGATTGTGTTTCTATGAATTCTTTAAAAATATAGATTTCGTGTATTTTAGTTAAATGTCTCTACGTTCCTACTCTCGGAATAGAAAAAAAGGTAACTCATCCTTAATAACTAGTTTGGCCATTTCCCAATGAATAATTTTGGGATCATAGGGTGCTTAACTATTTGACAGTCCTAGGGTTAATTTTTTTTTTGTTTGTTGTTCTTATACTAGTGCCAGGTGTATAGAGATAATGTGTCGTCTAATTGTACCCGTTCCCTCACTATTCTTCTATTTGTAACTTTTGTTACGAGTTTTATAAATCTTATTTCATATACTAGGATTCAACTTGTCCGGGATTTAGCCATAAAATTTGTGTCAATTACTAGATTCCCCTCTAGTTTTTCTACTAGAAGTGGGCTGTGCGGATTCGGTTTCATGTATTTGTGTGTCATTAGTATGAATTTCTTGTTTTGTGTCGGGATCAAAATCTTGTGAAGGAACACTTTCATAAGTTATGTCTATGTTACGGTTAAATTCGGTCTCTAATTGTGGGATTATTGGAGGTCGATGAGATGAGCAAGTAGAATCTTGTCCACTTTGGCTACAGCCGCTGTCTCATGATGTAGACATGATAAATGGTTTGTAGTACTAGTTTACATAAAAAATGATTTTTAGTGTTTTAGTAGTGTATAAGAAAAAATAAACAACAATGTAAGAGGTATATATTGAAATTTTTTTTAAACAACAAGAAGGCTGAAAAAGAGAGAGAATAACAAAAAACCAACAAACAAATATGAAGAAAAATAAAATTTAAAGCTACAATAATAATAAAGAGTTCAGAATGTTGAGAAATTTTGATACCGTACTCCAACGAATAATCGTATATAGAGTTGAGAGAAAAATAATAATAGACAGGATCTAGAATTAGACACAGTCGAGAGAGTTTGTAGTAGACGTAGTAATAGAAAGAGAGAGTGAGCATCTTTATTGAGAGAGTTTGTAGTATATGCAGTTGAGTCGACACGGATTCGACACGATCGAACTTTTTCACTTCTTTGTTACTTCTTTGTTGAAGTTGATTGAAACTAGTAGTAGTAGTAATAGTAGATAGTAAGAGAGTTGATAGATGGTGTGAAAAAAATCGAGTGAAATTGGGGCCTTTTATAGGCAAAACCCCACAAAATAAAATCCCCCCCCCCCCCACACACACCAAAACAAAACAAAACCAGCAAGCACAGCACCTTTGGCTGCCAAACCAACGGTCGACCGGTCTCAACCTTCCATTTTGATGTGTCGGGTTCGGGCAAGTTAGAATTTAGTTGCGGATTTTCGGGCCGGGTTGAGAAGGTTTGGTTTGGATTTTTTGCAACCCGGTTCGACCCGGTAAGGGTATCAGGTTTAACCCGATCCCGAATCGGGTCAAAGCAAGTGGGTTCTAATTAGGCGTGTCGCGGGTCGACCCGACCTGGATGCCACCCCTAAGCAAGAGGGAGTGTCATAGATTAGAGATAGAGGTGGAGGATGTGATTTTAAAGAGGAATTAGTATTTTTCGGGTGCGATGCACGTTTTGATAAGAGTTGGAGGATTTTCACGAGCGATATATGTGTTAAAAAATAGAGTTGGACGTGCATTGCACATAATTGGAAAAAATATTTTGAAGAAAAAACTATGATTTGTACGTGCAATGCACGTGCTTAAAAGTAGAATTTGAGTTGTACGTGCAACATGTGTATGTTTGGTGTTAAAAAATATTAAAAAATTATTTTGCACGTGTGATGCACGTTTTAAATAAGTGAATTTTTTTGTTAGTTTGTTTTTGTTTTAATTAATGGAAGAGTTTGAATTGCACGTATAATGCTCGAGTTTGTATGTTGACAAATTCCAACTCCAACTCTCCCATTATATATAGAGACTAGTAAATTTCACGTGCGATGCACATTTTGATAAAAAGTTGGAGTTGAACGTGCGATACATGTAAGTCAGTAGTAATCAGCACTTGTGATTAATGCCTTAAACTTTAAAAAAATTGGAGTTGAACGGGCATTGCACGCAATTTTTTAAAATTTTTAAATGAAAAACCTTGAATTGTACGTACGGTGATGTGTTACAAAATAGATTTGAAGTTGCACGTACGACATACGGATTTGCTTTGTGACAAAAAAATTAAAAATTATTTTTTGTTGAAGGAAAAAAAAAATATTTGTTTACGTCACCTTTTCCAATTAAAATAAAATTTAAAAGTAAAATATAAAGAAAACCATGCTGTCTTATATCTAATCCTTAAAATTTTCATACATCACAACTCACAAGTATCTGGCATCTTTTTTTTTTGATTAATAAGTATCTGGCATCTTAATCAACCAATTTACTCTTCTATTCTTTTTTTTAATGATAAATTTTGCATCTTTTGACAAAAGATTCTTATTAAATCTGCTATATATTCAATAACAGATTCTTATTCAGATGATTAATCAATAGATGCAGGTATTACAAATTTGACTATAGCTCAAAAAATCTAAGCCCTAATCAATTTTTTTGGTATGAACAGTTCCTACCTTGTGGAAATTGCGTATGAACAATTGATTTATGAGCACACCGACAAGCCATGAGGCATGAGAAGTTGGTACTACCCTCTCAATAAAACTACTTGCCATGCAACAAACGTCAACATCTTTACTCAAAAGAAAAACATAAGTCAACACTCACCTAATGACTCCTAGTTTAGCATTATGTTACCTCCGTGCATTACAAATGACTTGGGTCTGTTTGGTTTTTTTTTTTGTTTTTTTTTTTTCTAAAATCCCAAAATCCGTTTGGTGGTTATGTTATTTTGTAAAAACAGTTTTCACCAAATTCCACTTCAGCTATTTTTTATTTTTTCACATCCTTTCTCTAAATATATTTATTATTATTATTATTATTATTATTTAATGTATATATATATATATACTATTATTATAATATATATTATTTTTTCATATATACTATTTTATATATACTATTATAATATTCTATTATTATTATAATATATATTATTATTATTATATATTACTATTATATATTATTATATATATTATTATATAATTTATTATTATTGTAATAAATTATTTAATTTAAAATTATAATAGATTATTATTATATATATATTATTATAATTATTATATGTTATTATATATATGTATATAATTAAATATGTTTATTATAATAAATTATTTCATATTATTATATAATATACAATTATTATAATATATTATTATTTTATATATACTATTTTATATATACTATTATATATTATTATATATATTATTATATAATTTATTATTATTATAATAAACTGTTTAATATATAATTTGAATATATTATTATTACATATATATATTATTATAATTATTATATATATGTATATTATTAAATATGTTTATTATAATAAAATATTTTATATTATTATATATCAGTATGTATGTATATATGTATACAACATGTATGTATCAGAGTATATATACTGTATACAGTATATACATACAAACCTATACATACATTATACTATCATTTTCAAAAAATTGTTTTCATAAAAAATTATTATCAAACAGTTTTTACACTCTCATTTTCAGAAAAATATTTTCAAAACAACAAACCAAACGCAACCTGAACTTTTCATTTTGAGAATAAATTAGATATTCTTGTTGTTTGAGAGTAGATGACAAAGTATGCGACTTAGTCGGACAAAGTATGTGGTGACGGCTGAATTGGAAAATTGCTTTGTTGACATGGTTGCGCTGAATTGGAAAATTGCTTTGTTGACATGGTTGCGTACCGGCAAACCTATATATATAGCAATGGATTCATTGGCCACATCTATTATTTGGTTCAGGGATTGGACAAATGATAGTGGCATACATTGGCATAATTGGACCTTAATAATAGGAGTAAGTTCTAGATCCCTAGATGGGGATGACCATACTCTCATTAGTCATTATGGCCCGTCAAATGCGAGAATTTGTAATCGAAACTTATTGTAGTTGGTTATAGTTGAATACAATTGTATGCATGTATTTTCATTTGTATAATTTATTGATTTACAAATACAAGTAGCGAGTAAAATCTAAAGGAAATATATATATATATATATATATATATATATATATAGTTATAGAGTAACCTAATTTTAATACTTAGGCATTTTTGTTCAGAAAGTCTGTTTCCTCTTGATATGATTCAGATTCATAATGCTCTCTCATTTAGAAGTTACGTGGAACATATATAGCTGCAGCTCTCATCATGCATGTTACTACTTACTACATCTTCTTAGAAAATTATAATATATGTACATCGATCAGAATGCTGCAGTTAGGTACTTTAAATAATTGTAGC
This sequence comes from Hemerocallis citrina, assembly GCA_017893485.1. Taxonomy (NCBI): domain Eukaryota; kingdom Viridiplantae; phylum Streptophyta; class Magnoliopsida; order Asparagales; family Asphodelaceae; genus Hemerocallis; species Hemerocallis citrina. The sequence continues at coordinate 145,139,709 of CM030367.1, forward strand.
GCTAGCAGAAATTAAAAGAGAAAAGAAAAGTTCTATTAGGATATTTCATAAATCTATGATCTGTTAATATATCAACGTTCGACTTTGGCCGTTCACATAGCTTTTCGGACTAATTGTTTAACAAACATTAAAATACTTCTAAGGTAAAGAGCACATGCAATAGGAAACTAGAAAAGATATAAAGACTTTTCATTTCCCTAAATTTTTATTGTTATTCTTTTAGGGATTAGGAAAGCTAGATCCAGTTTTATGCCAGATTGTTTTGATCAGAGTAGGTATAATTGGCCACTACGATGGAGATTCCAAATTTTGTGGCTTTCCAATTAGCATAGGAGAAGCCACTAGTGTTACCCAGTGCAAATTACACAGTCTAAAATAATTTTGAAAGACTCATACAATTATATAGAATTCTAAAAAAAATGAGAGAAATGAGAGAAACTTATGAACATTATTTCTACCGCAATTACTGAAATCATAAGCAGATGGTTTAGGAAATCACTGCCAAACCATAATGTTTTTTTAGGAGGGGGGGGGGGGGGGGGGGGGGGGGGCGACCATGAAATTTTGTGAGATTGATTAAGTGAGAGGGGAAGAGACAACTTATTTGAGGGATTGGAGTTTTTATTTTGTTTTCATTTTTTAATAAAAATCATACCGTACTGCACATGTTAGTTAAATATGAATCCCAACTTTTCCTCTCCTTTTTTTATTTCAAAATAGAAAAAGGAGAGAGGGGTAGACTCTCTCCTATTAGTATAAAATATAGATATAATTAGATTAGATTAAATTAATACAATATAATTTTATTCATATTATAGATTCCAAACTTATATAGAAATCCCTAGTGTACCCTTGTGCAATATTACACAAACTTATATAATATAAAATAAAATAAAATAATATAATATGTAGTATAACTCGTGCGATACTGCACATAATTTTTTTTAAGGTATCACCGACGAATGGCATTATCAGATTCGGAAAGGGTGGAAAATTAGCACCAAGATTTATTGGGTCATACAACATTTTGAAAAGAATTGGCAGGACGGCATATAAGTTGGAATTACCGGCAGAATTATCTCGAGAGCACGACATGTTCCATGTATCCATGTTAAGGAAATATGTGCCAGATCCAAGTCACCAGCTGCCAGAGATTCCCACGGACGTGCAGGTAAACCTCTTATAAAAGGAACGGTCAGTCACGATCGTCGATCGGCAAGAAAAGATGTTGAGTAACAAGACCATTCCAATGGTGAAGTTTCTCTGGAAGAATGAGTTCGTGGAGGAAGCCACTTGGAAACCAGAGAGCCGCATGAGAACTTCTTTTCCTAAACTATTTGAGGTGTAATGTTCTCTTTTCTCCCGACTGAGTATAGTTCTATGGACAGAACTACTCTAAGGAAGGAGTAATGTAACACCCCAAAATAAGATAAATTATTTATTTATATATATATTATTTAAACTAAGTTGATACTTAAAATGAATTGGTCCATGATTGTTTGGATTAAATAACCATGCATACTTTTGCATTAGGGTTAGGGCTAGGGGTTTGTTGACCTAGGGTTCCAAGACCTAGGGTTAGTAACCCTACTTCTCAAATGAGAATTGATGAGATCATAGATAAGATCTTCCTAGGGTTCAAATTGAGCCAAATTGTGTGGTGGATAAGGAGTTAGGAAAGAGCTAGGAAGTTTTCTCAAGACTTAATTGACTAATTCCCCACCTTCCATTTCCCACTCACTCCAAGAGTCCATCTCCACCCTCCAAGTGTGAAATCCGGCCACCCACCTTCTCTTTCTCCCTTCACTTTCTATAAAACTCAAACTTCATCTTCTCATTCTCTTCTTCTTCATCTTGTAGTTTCAAAGAAAAAAAATTGGGTAGAAGAGTAGAAGAAAAAAAACGAGAAAGGAAATAGTAGGATAGCAAAAAAAAAGAGATCTTCTTTTGTTGTAGGAACACAAGGAACCAAGAGGAGCAAGCTTGGAGGAGGAGGCAACTTGGAAGACAAGAGCAACTTCTCTTTGGAAGGGTGGGAGTTCTCAAAAACTTGTCTTTTATATTTTTTCTTATATGATTCTCTTGAGTAGAAGTAGAAAGATAGTAACCTTGACATGCATGTGTATTTGTTGAGTTTCATCTCATGAGTCTGTTTTTTTAGCACAAGTAGTATACCTAGAAGCCATGAAAAGAACTTGTATGTGATGTATAAGCCTAGGATTTTCTCTCTCACAAATGACTTAGAGTTTTGAAGTAAAATTTTTAAGGCATGTTATGGTATGAATCTAGAGCACACTTGATTTTTTTTCATAATATTTGGTTCCATTTAGTAGCTCAAACAATCACTTCAATTTTGGACAGAGAGCAAACTGAAAACTGCTGTTTGTGTGAAAACTCGGCAAAAATCATTACTCCGAAATGGTAGGTTATTTTACTCTTGTATGTGCCTACAACTATAGTTTCAAATTTTGCATTTTTCTGAGATCATTTGATACCTCAAAAAACTATGAGTTTGCAACTGGTCTGGAAATCAGAACTGAGTCTGCCATGTTTTAAGATTGTAGTTCATCAACTCATAACTACTTTTAACCCCTTGGTGCTCCCTTGAAACCTGCACAAACGTTCAAGACACCGGGATGGATCCCGGCGACGAACCCTCCAACGCTCAAGTCAATACACAGAAAAAGTGAAGAGAAATAGCTTAAATGTGCAAAGTGTGATACCTGTGACAGTAGGAGGTAGGAGGTACTTATAGTCGCCATGGGGATCTCTTTCAGGATAAGGGTGAATCCCTACTTCCCGGTGAGGCTGGATAGGGGTGGTTATAACCACCTCCTCAAGATCAGGGCGAGCCAGGATTTCTTCCAATCCTGTTGTGTTGGCCCTTAACGGGTCGAGACCCGTTCTCAACTGAACAGATCGGCTCATGGGTTAGCGGATCTAGACGGAGGGACCCGGTTCCCAATTCGGACCCGTCTGTAGGTGAAATTACCGTCTTATCCCTGGGACTTTGAGATTCGTGCCCACTTTGAATGGTTCCGATTTAACCCCATTTTTAGACATATCATATATATTATTTAAACTAATTTGATACTTAAATTGAATTGGTGCATGATTGTTTGGATTAAATAACCATGCATACTTTTGCATTAGGGTTAGGATTAGGGTTTGTTGTCCTAGGGTTCCAAGACCTAGGGTTAGTAACCCTAATTCTCAAATGAGAATTGATGAGAACATAGATAAGATCTTGATGAGATCCTAGGGTTCAAATTGAGCCAAATTGTGTGGTGGATGAGGAGTTAGGAAAGAGTTAGGAAGTTTCCTCAATACTTAATTGACTAAATCCCCACCTTCCATTTCCCACTCATTTCAAGAGTCCATCTCCACCCTCCAAGCATGAAATCCAGCCACCTCCCTTCTCTCTCTCCCTCCACTTTCTATAAACCTCAAACTTCATCTTCTCATTCTCATTTTCTTCATCTTTAGTTTCAAAGAAAAAAAACAAGGTAGAAGAGTAGAAGAAAAAAAAAGAAGGGAAATAGTAGGATAGACAAAAAAGAAGAGAGATCTTCTTTTTTTGTAGGAACACAAGGAACCTAGTGGAGCAAGCTTGGAGGAGGAGGCAACTTGGAAGACAAGGGAAACTTCTCTTTGAAAGGGTGGGAGTTCTAAAAAACTTGTCTTTTATATTATTTTCTTATATGATTCTCTTGAGTAGAAGTAGAAAGATAATAACCTTGACATGCACGTGTATTTGTTGAGTTTCATCTCTTGAGTTTGGTTTTTGAGCATAACTAGTATACCTAGAAGCCAAGAAAAGAACTTGTACGTGATGTATAAGTCTAGGATTTTCTAACTCACAAATGGGTTAGATTTTTGAACTAAATGTTTTAGGGCATGTTATGCTATGAATCTAGAGCACACTTGTTTTTTCTCATAATATTTGGGGTCCATTTAGTAGCTCAAACAATCACTTCAATTTTGGACAGAGAGCAAACTAAAAACTACTGTTTGTGTGAAAACTTGGTGTTTTTCCAAAAATCATAACTCAGAAATGGTAGGGTATTTTAAACTAAAATGTTTACTGGATACTCTTGTATGTGTCTAAAACTATAGTTTCAAATTTTGCATTTTTCTGAGAACGTTTGATACCTAAAAAAATTATGAGTTTGCAACTGGTCTGGAAATCAGAACTGAGTCTGCCCTATTTTAAGATTGAAGTCATCAACTCATAACTACTTCTGGGTGCATGATATTGTAATAAAATTTTTACTGTACCTTTTATTATTAGTCTAAATAATGATTCTAAAATTTTAGAATTTTTAGATAACATTTGATGGAGTTTTGAAAATAAATTGTTTAAAGGGGTAGAGACCCTGTCTGAAACACAGGAGGATTTTTATGCTAGGTTTAAAAGGTCATAACACTCTGTGTATTATGAGTCTATATGCAATTTCTGGACAAGATTGTATGGTATATGTCTAGTTACAGAATCTCAAATTTCATAAGCTTTAGACATATGGTTGATTTGTTATGAAATATTAACTAGACTGTGTCCAGTTTCTAGCTCAGATTACGTGGTCTGTGATTTTTTGCTTTTCTAGAGTAATGTGTTGGGAATCTGCAAAAGTGATTAACTAGAGATTTGGAGTAGAGACTCTTTGCTTTCCAAAAAGTCTAGAATCATGTAATTCCAAGTTGCGTAGTAATAGATATGAATTTTGGAATTACTGGACAGATCCATTCTTCTTGGAAATTGTCATTTTTTGCATGTTTGTGATTTTTCTCAACTCCTAAGTTTTGGATTGAGAGTTAGTTACCCTATAGATTGTTCAGGTCATTAGTACTACCTAAGGTAGTTACCCTATAGCTATCAACCCTTATTCTAGAATTGGAGCTTCTGCCTCATTGTTTAAAATGGCCATACTTGTGCGTCGACAGAGTCTTAGAGATGATTGCAGGCTGAGATTGTGAGCGAGAATCAAGATAGAGAAAGTGAAAAGCATGATCGCTTCGCCGAAGCCGTGGGTTGATGGATGGGAACTAGGGCTTCTAGTTGGGGAAACCACATGAGACTAGGTATAACCTAGATTATTGATTAAGTTGTAACATACCTTCATAAAACATCCACGTAATCAGTTAGCAAGATCGACACCTACAAATTGCATTAATTTCCTAGTAAACTATTAATCGGGTGTTGTACTCTACTGTCATTAGAGATACGTGCTGAGGTGCGTATCTCGTGATGCTAATTCTTGAAGAACCGTGGTAAGAATGGGAGGGCATTCCTGTCGGGGTTAGGGAGGTAGACCCTTCACTACCGTCAATTTCTATGTTGGTGGACACGAACGGATCATAGGGATGCTATCATGTGAATCTTCGGCGCCATAGATATGTTGTGGTGTATCTTTAGTTCATCACGGCTTTTGAGTGAGGTCCTGATGTCGGGCATTAGTGGCAAACAGGGACACCACTAACAGACTGCAATAACGGATTGGACCAATTAATTTGCAACCTCATCAACCACGATCTATCTATCAGGAACAGGACGAGTACAAGATTAGGATGCATGATGGGGGTTCAAAACCCTGAACTTGAAGACAACAACTTGATTTGGAACGTATGCAGTATGGGATGCATACATTTCCAAAGTTTCTCTTGCATTAGAATAAGTGCATTTGACCTGTGCATTAGATTACTAGGGCATGTCATACACAGACACCTTTAACCCAATTACATTTTCCTATCTTTTAGTCACTTTTTCTCGTGCATTGAATCTTAATTTGTCATGTTTGGAGTTCGCCTCTTTTATCAGCATTGCGTCTGTAGAAGTGCTAATGTACCCACTCTTTTAGGTGCTAGATTGCTGATCCGTGGAGTCCAGGAAAGCTCAAGCCAGTTGGTGCGTCCAAGTGATAGTATCATGTGTTCATTTTGCACATCTTTTGTTGTTTTTGTAAACTCTGATTTGGAATTTTTGGAACATTATATATTGTAACACTTGAACCTGTAAACATCATCGAATAAAAATTTGTTTAAATTTTTCCTGTAGTTTCTTGTATTGTGACTGTTTGAAGGGAAGATTCTGGTTTGTGCCACGAATAGCCAGTATAGGAATTCGGGGTGCTACATTTTTGTTGATTCATCGAGATGGTGCAATTTTTGGAGCGATTTGGATCGCCCATCGAGCATGTGCTTGCCTGCTGGGTGGAATAAGCTGACTGGATGATGTGGTGATGTGATGCAATCTGGGACGTTGGTCACATGATGGACTCCCCTGCTGATTAAATTGGACATGAGTGATTGAGTGGCGATGTGGCGCGATCGGGAGTCTCGATTATGCACATCTTCACGCATCTGGATGATCGGATGGTCAAAAAATGAGCGGAGGTGGTGGCTGAGTGTGTACACATGTTAAGGACTGTGTGAATTACTACTTTGCTCTCCTTTCTCTATTTTAAAATGGAGAAAGGAGAGATTGTACATTCTCTCTCCTATTAGCATAATATATAGATATAATATAATGCATGAGCAATATTTGAAGGGTGGTGTATGCTCATGTGATCCTTAACCTAGACAAACACATATCTTAAACTCATTCAACGGTGCTATTTGTACCAAATAAAATATATTGATTGTTTCCAATCTCTATTCATTGAGTGTTTGGAGTCAAAAGCTCCGGTGGTCTTCACTACAGTTGGGGTCCAATAAAGAAAAAATCTTAAGTATGTTCGGGAACTGGTAGGATTTGGGCTAGCCCATATAGATCAGGGCCCAAGCCCAAAGTTTAGAACATGGGCCCAAGCTCGGCCCACCTTTTCTTCGAGCTTAAAAAATCAGGTCCGAGTCCGAATTAGGTCGGAACTACTTATGTATGTTTTAATATATAATTTTCTAATTAAACAAAACTACATCGAGAATAATATTTTAATTTGTTTTGATATTTCTATTATTGTTATTTTTCTTCGATGTGTAAGATAAAAAATAACAATTGCAATACTATTCCAAAATTTTGTATAATTTTTATATAAGTTTATTGTTTTCAATTAACTCTATATATAATGCATAATTTTTCTTTCTATAAACTTTAATACTCATTTAAACTTGAGAAAAGTGAACCTCATATTTATATGAGGAAATTTTCTTATACAAAATTAGGTGTCAAAATAAGAACTTTTAGATTATAGGTTTGTTAAAAAACACCTTGGTTCATCTTGGTTGTTAAGATTCTCTATTGTAACTTGGAAATGTGTCATTTGATCAAACCTATGATTTAAGGGTTCTTGTTTTAACACCTCATTTTGTTATGCCTCATTTTTCTCTATAAACTTACATACATAAATAATATATTTTTTTAAAATTGACATGTAAATATACATCATATATAAAATATACACATGCACATGCAAAAATTTAATTTGGGTCCATCGGACCTAAGTACTTGAGCCTGAGCCTGGCCAAATTCCCATCGGGCCTAAAAATTTGAGCTTGAGCCCATCCCAAAATATAAATTATAAGCCCAAGCCTGGTAATAACAAGGTCGGACTTAGGCCGGCCCGGATCGGGTTGGGGCCAATTTCCACCCTTACTATTCAGGATACTGATATGGTATAAATGACGTGGCCCCATCAGGGCCCTCAGATCTCTTCAGATTTTAACTGGTTCTAGCCCACTGGCTAACGGGTCCAACCCGGACCATCAAGGTCATAGACCTGCAAGCCCCTGCCTATAAATATCAGGCCCCCTCCTTCATTCTAGAGGTAATAATTCTTTCCCCACCTGAATCCTAGCTACTATTGCTTTCTCAGTGACTGACTAGATCGTCAGAGGGCCTGTCACCAGGACTTCTCCCGGTGTTTCTAGGCATTGTGCAGATACCAAGATCTGAGCCGAGCTACGAAGATACGAGCCGAGCTACGAGATACGAGCCGAGCACCCAGTCTCTACCTCTCTCCTGCTACTCCCGAGCCAGTCCTACAGCCAAGGATCGGATCAATGCCAGTGTCGTCCCTTCCGTTTCAAAATTTAAAGAACTCACACATGTTGCCCCCACACCCAAAAACAAGCAGCATCAGGTTGGCACTGTCTGTGAGAAACACGACACTGACACCAGTTCGACTGTAAATAAGCCTGAATTCTAAGTTCCACAGGATCTTTACACTTCACTTCATACAATTTTACAAGGAATTTAAAAAATTTTATACAACAATGTTTACATCAACACAGCAGAATTATAATTACAACATGATACATGAAATAAATAACAATGTGAACATTTCTTTAAGCAGCATTCTTTCTTTAGTCCTTTCATTCATTTTATCCTGCATAGAAACTATGGGCACATTAGTTGCATACAACTGACGTTAGGATATAATACATCAATTTCTCTTACTTGGAAAGCACACATTTGATCACAAACAAAGCTAAGGGGGACTATCTTATTGATGTCGTGTGTGAATGTGCACTTAGTCTTAAATGCAGTTACTTATTATTTCATAATACTAATGCACACTTGTTCGAACTTATGCATCTCATTCTACATAAATCCAAGGGCAAGCCCTTAACCGTACTTCATCTTGTAGGGTTGGATTCCTCGCTATGAGTTTAACTACTACGGTAACTACGGTAAGTATCCTAGATGTTTTATGAGTTACGAGCCCATGCCCAAACAACCTGGAGGGGAATCCTATGTCATGACATGATGCATCATGCAGACAACCTATGGACAATTCGCCTCCGTCATGGAACGATGGCACTACGTAATCACCAAGCACCCCACAAGCGTCGCCACGGTCCCGATAATTTTGGAGATGTATCCACGTCATGACATGATGCATCATGCAGACAGCCTGTGAACACTCTCACACTGTAGATCTGAGGCCATCATACTTGTGTTTTTCTCTTACTTTCATCACTTCACTATAGTGTAGTCCTTAGATATTTGAATCATGAGTAAAATTAACACTATAGAGTTAGCATCACCTCTACACCGGACTTAACCATCAATTGATATTAACGACCCAATCTTGGTCTTTCTCTGCAACATTTATTTTTCAAGAATTCATTCATGCTGGTATAAGGACTTAGCTACACTCTAGTTCTTAACCTCTTTTCATGTTCACCAAAAATTTGAGTGTTCATACTCATCAATTTCTATAATCCATCATGATCTTTTTGTTTCATTTTCCAAGCATAATTATATGTACAAAACATCAATTTCATATTTAACTTACCACATCTCATAATTTAATCTCCAGATAATTTCTTGCATTCAAATTTTTTCTCTTTTTTTAATTATACTAAAACCATATTTTAAAGAAGATTTATCAATTTCTTTAATCCATTTTAATATAAAAACCACATCCAATCTTCACAAAATACATTAAAATGTTGTCGAATTATTTTTCATAAAGCCTAGATAATATATAAAGAATAATAGAATTTTTTCCCAATTTTTATTACTCAAAAATAAACCCGCAAACCAAATTATATTAAAAATATCAAAAAAAAACACAAATAAAAGGCAAGGGTTGGATTCGAACCTAGACCAAATCCCTCGCCCAGCTACAGTAACAGACCCAAAGCGCACCTGAAGACCAAGAAGTCCAAGTGACTAACTGCTATAAGGTGAGCACGTATTATATTTACATATGCTTTCGGTGATTTGATTTAAAAACCGAATTTCAATAAAACAGAGCCCCTTCAACACTTGAACCCAGGACCTGTTATACTGTTCACAGCGCTATAATCCCACACCGTAAATAGGGGTGGCGAACGGGTCGAGTGGGCCGGGCCGGGCCCAACACGTAAGGGTTGGCATGTACACTTAGCCGGGCTGGCCGGGTTGCACTCTTATCCGGGCCGGGCCGGGCCGGGTTGATGTTTCGTTTGGGTGGCCCGCCCAACCCGTGAACCCTTTAGGGTTCAACCCGGGTTGGGCCGGGTCGACCGGCGGGTTGGCACGTTTAATAATATATATATTTTTTGGTAGCTTAAATTAAAATAATAATTATAATTATAATACTAAGTAAGTAATAATACTAATAAACAATAAAAATCGTAATAATAATAAAAAGATTGAAAGAGTGAAATTGACAACAAATTTTGAAATATTATTCATATGAATTTAAGTTATACAATTTTAACAATTTATAACGAAATGAAGAATTCAATTCACAAATAAGTTTTATACAATAACATATTTGTTATATACAATTTTAATTGAGTACAAGTTTTCTAATTTGACATAACAAGCAAACCTATTGTTGTTGTTGTTCTTCTTCTTCTTCTTCGGACGAGTTGTTCCCACTTGTGGAACTTGATAGTGCTTTCCCTTGCATCCTATCTTCAGCCTTCAGCCAGTCTTCTGTGCAAACGAGCATCTCTAATGCCTTGGACTTCAACCGATTCCTGTAATCAGATAGAACCCTGCCACTTATAAAAAATGCACTCTCAGAAGCAACTGTAGAGACAGGAGTAGTTAGTAAATCTTTAGCCATAATTGACAGAATACTAAAAGTGTGTTCATGTTCTTTCCACCATTGTAAAATATCTAGTGGAGAAGTAAAAGGCTCAGAATCTTGTTGGTTATACCAATTTAATTCATTTGGTTGATTAGTCCTAGGTTTTTTAGATTGAATTTGTTCAAATAAACTAAATGTTCTATCACCAATTCTACTTTTACCCTTACCTTTAGAACTACCAGAAGAAAAACTAACTACAGAAGTTGTACTACTAGAAGCAAAACATCTATCATAATAATCATAGAAGTTATTTAACGTGGATTCAAACTGAACTAAAAAAGTAGCGCAATCAATTGTTAATTCTACATTTACCTCTAAATATCCAAAAAATATTTCTATCAAATTTTTCGTACCTTCTAATTTGATACGAGGATCCATAACAGTAGAAACACAAATCAACATAGGAGAAGGAAAATAATACTTCAAAAATTTTTGAAATGCAGGTTTTACAATCTCACTAACATGGGTATCATTTAACATTTCGTTAAATGTTTACATCATGCTAACTAATTCAATAAAAATGCTACTAGAAGTAGATTCATATGTTTTTGAAAATTTTAAAGTAGCGGTTTTAAAAGGTTCTAAAAATTTCAATAAAGATTCGGCAAAAAACCAATCTGGGGAGTCATTTCAAAATTAGCCATATTTTTTGCGATACAAAAATCATTTACAACTGCTTTATAATCGGTGACAACATTTAGTAAATCAAAAGTAGAATTCCATCGGTGTCTAACATCCTTTGGAAACTTTCTAAAAGGAACATTTCTAACCCTACACCAAGCTTTCCATTCTTGTAAAATGCTTGGACTTAATGCAATGAAATGTATAGAATTTCTAATTTAACTATATATGGATCAGCTATTCTTAATGCATCTTGAACACATAAATTTATAATATGACATTCACATCTAACATGAAAAATATTTTCAGATGGAGGGTTTAATACAGATTTTAAAGTAGTAATTGCTACATTGTTGTTAGATGCATTATCAAAACTAATAGCCATAATTTTATCGCAAATATGAAAAATATCATAAATTTCTATAATACGGTTTGCTATTTCAGCGCCACTATGGGGATACGGCAACGCCGCAAGTGATATGATTCTTTTTTGAAGAATCCAATCATTGTCGATCCAATGATAGGTTATTCCCATCGTTGGAATATTGTTGACACCCGTCCAACAATCCGAAGTTAAACTAACCCTACAAGTTAAACTCCATAAAATTGCAATCAAAGCGTCCTTCATTTCCATGTACACTTTAAAACAGTCCGATTTGCAAGTATTTCTCGGAATTCTTTTAAAATGAGGGTTTAAGGCCGTTTGATTAAAATTTTCCAAGTTCCTACTCTCGGGATAGGAAAATGGTAACTCTTCCTTAATGACTAATCGGGCCATTTCCCGACGAACAAGTTCAGGATCATAAGGGTGGCTATCAACTTGACCGGTCCTAGGGTTTATTTTTTGTTGGCCTTGTATTTGATCAATAAGTTCTTTATGATTATGTTGGATGTGTCTACTAATTGTACCGGTGCCGTCACCCCTCTTGAATTTGTATGTTTTACTACATGTTTTACAAACTTTCAAACCTATACCCGGAGTATGTTCGTCCGGGATATAATCATAAAACTTATGCCAATCGCTAGTTTCTCCTCTACTTTTCCTACTACTACGGGGTTGTGTGGTTTCGGTTTGTTGTTGTTGTTCTTCTTCTTCTAATTGTTTGTCACCTACAACATCATCATGTGTATCCCATTGTTCCATAGTAGGATTAATGTAATCTTGGGCGGGCTCACTAGTTGGGACAATTGGTGGCCTACGTGAAGAGGATGAAGAATCTTGTTCGCTAAGACCGCTATCGCGTGATCTAGACATAATGTAGTAATGTGCTAAAGTATGTAAAAAAATATACAATGTAGGAGCGGTGAATTATACAAAAAAAATCTAAAAAACAAGAGGGTTGAGATAGAGAAGTCAAAAAACGAACAATAATTTTAACTACAATGCAAAAAAAAATTAACAAGAGAGATAGAGATATTTTGATACCGTTCACCGTGGAATACGCGTATGTAAAAAAAACCGTGAAAATAAGAATAGAATAGAAAAGATGGAGGAGCGTTTTGCCGATTCCGCAATTGAAGAGTTGAGAAGAGGTTGAAGTAGATTTGACGAGGGTTGAAGAGAGTTGAAGACGTTGAATTTTGATTCCGATACGACCGAAATTTGATCGTGTATATGCCTCCTTGTACATTTGTTTGATGAATACTACAATTGTTGAAAAATTCTTTACAAATGATGTATAATAGTAGAGAGAGTAAGAGAGTGAGGTGTGATTTTTTATGAGATTTTTGGGGATATTTATAGGGTAAATATGTGGGAAAAAAAAATAATCAACTAACGGCTCAAAGAGCCGTTCGGAACGGCTCTGAAGGGAGACAGGGCGGTTTTTTGACCGTTCAACCCGCGGGTCAACGGTCGACCCGTCACGGGTCGAACGGGTCGAAACCGCGGGTCGACCCGCGGGTTAGCGGGTTGAATTCGCGAATTGAACGGGTTCGTGGGCCGGGTTTCGCGGGTGCAATTCAAGTTATTTGCGACCCGGGTCGACCCGGTACTGTTCGCCGGGTTCGACCCGAACCCGCCAATTAGCTAACCGGGCCGGGTTCGCGGGCCGGGTCGCCGGTGGGTCGCCGGTTGACCCGGCCCAGTTGCCATCCCTAACCGTAAACCAGTATGCCAAATTCCATTTTCTGTTATACTCATGAGTTAAATTTTTTTTATTCTATTAATTTGTATCTAACTCCTTCTTTAATAAACTCGATTTCTCAATCAAATTAAACTTATTTAAAATCTAGATCTTTTCCAGAATGTGTTCTTTTGAAAAATAGTATAGTATATTTGTTTAGATTTCAAAAATTCTCATTTTTAACAACATAATGGAACTATTCCTCTTATTTCTTTTTATAAAATGAAACATTAGTGTATTTATCGACATGGAAATTTCTTTTCAAGATAAATCTTTTATCTACTTATTCCCACATTTATTCACAATGTATTTGTACAATTTTTTCATTCTTTAACATAGTTAATTCTCTTAAGTTAATTTTATCCTTTACAAAACTAACTCATTTTCTTATGATTCTAAGAGACAATATATTTGACAATCTAGTGGATATAATACTACTCATATAATATAATTAAAAATCCACTTATTGCTACTTTCTATACTAATCAATTTATTTCACAATCCATGGGTGTTATTTTACATTCTATAATTCATTCACAAGCACAATTCTCATGCAAGCATGGTCCATTAAATTATATATTCTAGTATGACAATATAAAGCATCATGATAAATCTTAATTAACAAATCTCAATCCAATTTACTAATTTTCTCATATAGACAAACAAGAGTTTTCTCTCTTCTTACTAGTCTTTTCAAGCAATTATATGTCAAATTTTGCTATTTTCTCTAGCATGTTCATAAATTAAATTCCTAGCATGGTAACTATATTAGAAGTAGAGAAATCACCCACCTTCTTGGAGAAACAATGAAAACTCCTAAAGAAAATTCCTTGAAAGGATGATAGTCTTCCCTTCTCCTCCTAGCTTGTGCAAGAACCCGAGCCTTCTCCTCCTCTTGCTTGCCGGCCTCCAATGGAAAGGAACAGACACTCTCTTTCTTTCTCTCACACAATTTCTTTTCCACACTCAATCTTTTTCTCACAATGCCTTTTTCTTTCTCTTTCTCTTTAAAATTTCTAAATGCAAATGACAAGAGTGACAAGGAAGGGGTATTTATACTTAACTCATGAAAAAATGGAGGGTTGGGATGAGTTTGGATGAAGGGCTAGGATACAATTGGGAGTTAGAAGAACTACCCACTAGTGAGCAACCAACACTCCACTCACCCACTCTCCTACTTCATGCATTGGCCGGTCTCTCCTTCTTGTCCCATTGCACGTGTCCTCACATGTACACCTAGTTGTTTGTTCATTTAATTGTTAATTATTTAGTTATTTGATCATGTCTACCATACAAGTTGTCTTAATTAATAATAGAATTAACTAGTGGGCTAATTTAGTGGGCTAAAATCCATGGTCTCTTAATTAATTAATTAATTAATTTTAGGTGAGCTAGAATTAAGCTATTAGGCCCAAGAATTAATAATAGATAATAATAGGCTTTTTAAAAGAGAAATGAAAAATGTTTGTTCATGACATTAAAATAATTTTTAAAGCCAAAAACACACATTACTTTGCACGTGCGAAACACGTGACAACAAATGAAAAATTTTATATTTAAATATTTAAAAATTCAGGATGTTACACCGATCCTATCTGTGGACGTCACCTCGAAGCCAGACTTTCCCATGGCTCCTAAAAACAGAAAAGCTTTCACCTCTGGACACCGTCCATATCCTCCTCCCTCCCATAGCCATGCGAACGCCCATGGCCCTCATCAGCCTCGACCCAATGGTGCGGCAAGAATCGAACCAAGCACTTCACGCTCGATCACTGCTCCCGACTTACGGCATGTAATCCAGAACTGAAAAATCAGCCGGTCAAGGGGAGGGATTGCTTCCAACTCGGTCCCGAACCATGGCAGATAGTCGACCCAAGAACAGGAACAAGCATACAGCTACTCACCTAGGGGGCCTCCGCCTTCGCACGGCCAAGTAGAGCAGAACCCAGTCACGAGGGCCGAGTTCCAAAACTTTAGGAATGAGGTCCTCTAGGCTATCCGAGGCGGGACAGAGGCGCGTAATGACTCCTACCCTCAGCCAGAAGCCTAGGGCAGCGAATCCCACGATTCGACCCTCCCACTAGAACAAGATGATGCCGTCCTTCGACGCCTCCAAGTGATGGAAAACCACCTTGCCCATCTCGACGAGGGTTGATCACTACTTGGGCAAAGATACAGGCTGAACCGACCCCCATTCTCCTCTCAAATCTTAGAATCCGAGATCCCCAGAAATTTTAGGCCTCCCCAATTTCAGACTTGCAACGGCGAGGGTGATCCTGCTGATCACATGGAAGGGTTCAAAACCCTCATGTTGATTCACAGCGCCTAGGATCCTCTCTTGTGTCGCGCCTTCCCTACTACCATGTGTGGTCCAACTTGGGAATGGTTCTCCAAGCTCACTCCCAGTTGGTCTTCTCATTCGACTAGCTAGAAGAAAGCTTTAAAGCCCACTTCATGACAAGAAGAAAGGTCGAGAAGACGAGCATGTCCCTTCTGGACCTCAAGAAGAAGGAAGGGGAACCACTCTGCGAGTTCGTCCGGAGGTTCACCGCTGAGGCAAGGTCGGTCTCCTCTCTCGACGCGGGCGTCACTTCCGCATCTTTCCGGCACAATATTCGCCACGGCCAGCTGAAGGCCTCCTTAGTCAAGAAACCACCCATCGACTTCCCCGACCTCCTTAACAGGGTCTAAAAGTACATTCGAGCTGAGGATGCCCTACACCCTGAGGGCACCAAAGAAGCCACAGCCAAAGGAAAGCGCAAAGCGGATGATGCCGAGCCCACCAAAAAAACCAAGAAAGACGGGGCTGGTCTGAAGAGCCCTCCTTCGGTTCCCCGTTTTGAAAGATATACGCCGCTGACCCAGAACGTGTCAGCCATCCTCTTAGAGATCAAGGACAAAGGGATCGTCCGACTCCCTTCCCGATCAAGCAACAACAAGAAGCAGGACCAGAGGTTCTACTGCCATTTTAACCGAGACCATGGGCACGAGACGGACAACTGCCGCACCCTTAAAGATGAGATTGAGGCCCTCATCTAGTGAGGGTACCTAAGGGAGTTCACCCGAGCCAACCCAAGAGACCAGAGAGACTCGAGGAATCCGAGGCCTTCACCTCCACCTTGAACGGTCAATCGGCAACCCGAGTAGGACCCTGAGCCCAAGGAGACTAGGGGGCAGGCCATCCTACACTGCGTCCATGACGGACCCATGGGAAGGGAATCCAACACTTCCCGTACGGCCTTCTTGTGAGAAGTAAATTCGGTCCATGACCATCCCTCCCCTCGGGTTCAACAGTGGACAATCTCCTTCTCTGGAGAAGACCTGGAGGGCGTCCGGCACCTGCATTGCGATGCCATCGCCATCAACCTCGCCATGGCGAACTTCAAAGTCCTCTGAATTCTCGTGGACAATGGTAGCTCGGTCAGCATCCTCTTTTTGGAAGCATTTGAAAACCTCAAGCTCCCCCGCAAGAAGATAAAACCGACCGGGTAAACCCTTCACGGGTTCTCGGGCATCCCTGTCAAAATCGAGGGGATCGTCACACTGGATGTAACCACCGGGACAACCCCTATCATACGGAACGAATCAATGGACTTCTTGGTAGTCAATGTAAGGTCCGCGTACAACGCCATTCTCGGTTTCCCAGCCTCTGCGCATTTTAGGAAGCCCCCTAGGCCTACCACTTGAAACTGAAGTTCCCCACCAACCTTGGGGTCGGTGTCGTTCGAGGAAACCAGGACCACACATTCGTGCTACATGACCACGATAGGGGAAGGGTATTCCCCCTTGATGCAGTAAAACTTCAACTTGAGAGAATCCAGTTCGAGTCGGAACCTACCGACGAATTGGAAGAGGTCTCCTTCGAGGTAGAAGAAAAGTCTAAGTGGTTCTGCGTGAGCCGCTCGCTGTCCCCCGATCTGAGACCGACCCTCATTGAGTGTATTCGCCGCAACATCAAAATCTTCACTTGGAACCCATCCGACATGCCCGGGATTTCTGAGGACCTCATCATGCACAAACTAAGCGTCCACCCGGGCTCCAAGCCGATCCATCAGAAGCGACGTAAGTTTGCTCTCGAGAGGCAACAAGCAGTGAAAGAGGAGGTGGACAAACTGTTGTCCGCCCGGTTCATACAAGAAGTCAGCTATCCCGAGTGGCTAGCTAACTTCGTCATGGTAAAAAAGGCAAGCGGGAACTGGAGTAAGCGGGAACTGGAGGATCTGTATAGACTTCACGGACCTTAACAAGGCGTGCCCCAAACATCATTTCCCTCTCCCGAGCATCGACACTCTGATCGACGCAATGTCGGGTCACGAGCTACTGACCTTCATGGATGCCTTTTCGGGCTATAACCAAATCCGGACATCGCCAAGACGTCCTTCGTAACCGACCAATGTCTCTACTATTACCGGGCCATGCCCTTAGGGCTAAAGAACACCGGTGCCACCTACCAGAGACTCATCAACCGGGTTTTCAAAGAACAGATCGATCGTAACATGGGAGGTACACGTCGACGACATGCTCGTCAAGAGTCAACGAGGGCAAGATCATGTCGCCGATCTTGAGGAAGCCTTTAGTGTCCTTCAGTCCCACAACATGAGGCTCAATCCCGCTAAATGCACCTTCGGCGTCTCCTCGAAAAAATTTCTCAGGTTCGTCATCAGCTAGTGCAGTATAGAGGCGAATCCCGAGATGATCCAGGCCATAATCAACATGGCTCCTTCCAGAAATATTAAGGAGGTTCAACGGCTCACGGGAAGACTGGCGGCCAATGGCCGCTTCCTCTCCAAGTCTGGAGAGAAGTCACTCCCTTTCTTCAAGGCTCTATGAGGGGCAAAAGGCTTCGAATGGGGGGACTCTCAGCAACAGGCGTTTGTCCAACTAAAGACTTACCTTGCCAACCCTTCGCTTCTAAGCAGACCTGAGCTAGAAGAACCCTTCTTGCTCTACCTTTCAGCCTCGAAAAATGCGCTAAGTGTCGTTCTGGTCCGAGAAGAAGATGGGGTTCAGAAGCCTCTCTACTATGTTAGCAAAGTCCTGCTCTCGGCTGAGACCCGCTACGCAAAGATGGAGAAAGTCGCCTACGCCCTAGCCATGGCCGCACGGAAGCTCCGTCCTTATTTTCAGGTATACTCGATCCAGGTCCTTACGAACCAGCCCCTCAAGGCCGTCCTCCACAAGAAAAAAATTCTGGCTGCTTAGTCAAGTGGTCGATCGAGCTGAGCCAATACGACATCAGCTACCAACTCAGGACAGCCATTAAAGGGCAAGCCCTCGCCGAATTCATCACGGAGTGCACCATCTCCAAACATTCTGAGATTCAGGAAGGGGATCCAATTTGGGAGTTCTATGTCGAAGGCTCATCTTGCAAAGTCAGAAGCGGCACGGGTGTCATCCTCAAAGGTCCCGACGACTTCGTCCTGCAGTATTCTCTACGCCTGAACTTCCCCACCTCCAACAACGATGCAGAATACGAGGCGATGATTGCAAAGCTCACATTGGCACATAAGACGGGGGCAATGCAAATCAGAGCCTTTAGCGATTCCCAGCTCATGGTCAACTAGATCACAGGGGAGTATAAGGCTCGTGACATGCTGATGGTCCAATACTTGGCTCTAGTCTGACGGCTCTTAACCACCTTCAATTCTGCCTCAGTGGAATGGATCCCGAGGGAGCAAAATGCTCAAGCTGACTCATTGTCCAAGCTCGCCTTATCTCCTTTCGAAGACTTCGACCGCACCGTCATAATCGAAGTTCTCCTCAAGCCTTGCATCGACCTCCCCGAGGTCCTCTGCCTTGCTGTTGAGGCTCAATCAGACACTTGGATTGATCCCATCCGAATGTTTCTGACGGAGGGCGAACTTCCTCAAGATCGGGCCGAGGCAAGAAGGACCAGAATCCGTTCAGAGAGATTCACCATGAACGATGGGACACTCTTCAAGCACTCATACAAAAGGGTGGACGGAAGACCCTACCTTCGCTACTTGGCCCCTGATGAGGGGAAGTACGCATTAAAGAAACTACATGAGGGGATTGGGGGATGCCACATGGGGAGCAGGTCGCTCGCTAGAAAAGCCCTAAACCATTGCTACTACTAACCGACCCTGTTACAAGATGCCCAAGACCTCGTCAAAAGGTGCGGCCCTTGCCAGAGATTCTCCTCAGTAAAACGGCTTCCACAAGCCAACCTCCACTCGTTTGCCAGCCCGACCCCCTTCGCCATGTGGGGGATGGACTTAGTCGGCCCCTTCCCGAAAGAAATAGCCAAAGGAAATTCTTGGTGGTAGCCATCGACTACTTCACCAAGTGGATCGAAGCAAAACCCCTGGCCACGATCACGGAGCACCAAACTCAACAATTTTTCTAGAAGCACATCATCTGTCGGTTCGGGATCCTACAGATAGTCATCACCGATAACGGAACCCAATTTGTGGGCAATAACTTTCGGAAATTCTGCGAAGACATTGGCATCCAGCAACGCTTCTCATCGATATTTCATCCCCAGTCAAACGGCCAGGCAGAAAATGCGAACCGCCAAATCCTTGACGGGCTCAAGAAGTGGTTGGATAATTATCCCAAGGGACTGTAGGTCGACAAGTTACCGAGCATCCTTTGGGCGCACCGAACATCTCAAAGAATCCGCAAGGGTGAATCACCTTTCAACCTAACCTACGGCACTGAGGTAGTCATCCCTCTAGAAATTGTACTCCCTTCACCCAGGTTCATGAGCTTCAATGAGGAGACCAACTCAGCCGACCTCAGAACCAACTTGGATCTGGTCGACGAGGTCAGGGAAAAGTCCACTGTCAGAATAAGCATATACCAACAACGGGTCGGGAGGTTTTATAACAAAAAGGTCTGCCCCGCCGACATCAAGCAAGGAGACCTCGTAATCAGAAAACTAGTGGTATCCGACCTTGGCAAAAAGAGAAAGCTGGCCCCCAATTGGGAGGGCCCATGTCAGGGCTCCGAAGCGGTATGCCCCGGTACAAACCGAATCGAAGACCTGGGGAGCAGGATAGTGAAGAAGCCCTGGAACGCGGAGCACCTTATTAAGTTCCTCGAAGGGGAGGACTAGGCTTATTTCATAACTGAACTTATATAACCAACCCTTTGTAATCGGCAGTACATGCCACTCTTGTTGTGTAAACATAAAATAGTAGAAAGAATAAAGTGTAATCTTGTTCCTTCCCCCCCTTTTTTTGTGTTTTGCCCAAATTTCTGTGCTTTCTCACAAGCTAGGGGGCTCGACGTTCGGCATGCGCTACGAGCAATGCCTAGCTTTCTAACAAACTGGGGGTCTCAACTTTCGGCATGCATAGCGAGCAATGCCCTAGCTTTCTCACAAACTGGGGGCTCGACGTACGGCATGCGCTGCGAGAAACACCCTAGCTTTCTCACAAGCTGGGGGGCTCGACGTTCGACATGCACTATGAGCAACGCCCTAGCTTTCTCACAAGCTGGTGGGCTCGACGTTCGACATGCACTGCGAGCAATGCCCTAGCTTTCTCATAAGCTGAGGGGCTCGACGTTCACCCACGAGGGATTCCTCAATCCCTCAAACTCTTAGCCCTCGGCTTGGACTACACTCGCTTACATCCTCGCTGCTCGGCGTGGACTTCGAGCACCCGCGAGGGATTCCTCCATCCCTTAACTCCTAGTCCTCGGCTCGGACTACACCCGTTCACGTCCTCGCTACTCAGCGTGGACTTCGAGCACCCATGAGGGATTCCTCCATCCCTCAACTCCTAGACCTCGGCTCGGACTACACCTACTCACATCCTTACTGCTCGGCGTGGACTTCGAGCACCCGCAAGGGATTCATCCATCACTCAACTCCTAGCCCTCGGCTTGGACTACACCTGCTCACGTCCTTGCCGCTCAACATAGACTTCGAGCACCCGCGAGGGATTCCTCCATCCCTCAACTCCCAGCCCTCGGCTAGGACGACACCCGCTCACGTCCTCGCCGCTCGGCATGGACTTCGAGCACCCATGAGGGATTCCTTCATCCCTCAACTCGTAGCCCTCGGCTCAGACTACACCTGCTCACGTCCTCGCCACTCGGTGTAGACTTCGAGCACCCACGAGAGATTCCTCAATCCCTCAACTCCTAGCCCTCGGCTCGGACTACACCCGTTCACGTCCTCGCCGCTCGGCTTGAGAATCAAGCACCTGGGAGGGTTTCATCAAAATGAGACAAGTCTTAAACGTTCGGCTGGAAATTCAGCTAATCCTGGTACCTACAAAAGATTTACGGACCTCACCCACGGTGAGAACCACCGACCCCCGAACCACGGATCGACTCACCTTTCACCCATTGGCAACCGGGGATAAACAATGCTTACAGTCGTTACCCCCAATTGTCAGAGGGTGGGAGGAGAGCCACTGGTCCAGGACTCTCGAGCAGAAGTTTCATTTAGGGTGCTCGCCTACGACAAGCACCCCGAGCCCCGTACTCCTAGATCGACCCTTCTTTCACCCGCTGGCAACTCGGGATAAAACGGCGCTCATAGCTGCTTACCCCGAATTGTCAGTGGGTGGCAGGAGAGTCATTGGCGATAGGAACTCACGGTGAAGTGAGAAAATTTCTGATGAGGAGGTGAGGGTTATATAGCCCTCAGGTTAAGCGCATTAATGACCTAAGGAAGACAAAATGTTTAATAGCCATTAATGACCTTGGAAGACGAAACGTCCTCCATTGTTAGGCATTTAGGATGCCTCACCCTCGTCATCACCCTTCAGGATCAAATACCTCCAATGGCCTGGATATCAAGGACCTGCCCTCGGAAATTAGAAATCCTAGCTCCCTCACAAGCTGAAGGGGCTCGGTTTATAAGTCGAACGAAGCTACTCAACCCCATGTCACCGCTACTCGGCAAGGACTACAAGACACAAATGGGAAATTAAGAAATCTCCAAGTGCGCAACCCTTAGCTTGTCCACCAAGCCGAACGGAGCGACAAACGAGAGATTCTTCGATCTCTTGTCCTTTCTCTAGCCCTTGACAGTCATTCTCAAGGAACAAATTAAAGACAGATGGAAAGAATCATTTTTATTATAACGCCTTGAAAGGTCAGTTTTTATTACAAACGGCTATCACCTCAGCCTAAGTTTTTCTCAGAGGCCCTTCGGGCTAACGCCAGCTAACTCGAGCCCCGCTAAGCACGTTTGCTCTCCAACGGGCTCATCTGGCCCCATAAGCATTGCCAAAGTAGATGCTCCGGCAACAGAGCTCTGTGCATCTCCTGGCCCCGCCATTTCCAGATGTAGGTTTGTGGATGGACCCCCGACGGACGGACGATGCCGGCCTCCGCCCAACATGATCTTCATCTCTGAATCTCCAGCTCCTTCTCCACCACGACCTCACGAAGGAAGGACTCAGAGGTAGACCGTCTGGTGGAGGCATCGGACAATGACCACGCCGTTTCAGCACTCCCTCAGTCACGGTTGGTGATGGCCTTTTTCAGGCGAGCCACATCCACGCTCAGCTCTTTAGACTTGTTCATGAAATAGTTAACACCAGCTTCCCGATCACGGGCCTGTTTGCGATAGAGGATCAAGAAATACTCCTTAGATTCCAGCCTATCTCGAATCGCATGACCTCGGCCGAGCTAAGAGAGGCTCCGAAGGTCTCGTCCATCTTACACAAGGAAAAAAAGAACAAGATTTCAGTCCAAACTTTCAAAATAATAAGTCATACAAGTTCGGCCAAAAACAAAAATATATTTCTATCATTTCAAAAAGTCATTACAAAGGGCGGTGGCCAGTCCGCAATCGGCGAGTACAAAAAGGGAGTAGGGAGAAAATACTTCTCAAAAGAGAGCAGCACCTCTTCATTGACCGGCCCCCTGAGTCTCAGCGTACGCTGCTCTTCCCACCTCCTTTTCGAGGGTCAGCTCTACCTCCCCCTCCACGCCCTCTCCCCCAGGCGTCTTCGGATGGATGGGTGGCTCCCAGCCATAGTGAAGCTCGTCAATCTTGGCCTGGGGGTAAAGGAACAAGAAGTGCTCCTTGGCCCGGT
Organism: Hemerocallis citrina; assembly: GCA_017893485.1. NCBI lineage: Eukaryota > Viridiplantae > Streptophyta > Magnoliopsida > Asparagales > Asphodelaceae > Hemerocallis > Hemerocallis citrina. Next base: position 145,163,001 of record CM030367.1, read on the forward strand.
CGTAAGCCTCGTCTTGGGCAGCGAGTACCTCATCCCCGGTGGTGGCCTCCAGGCACTTGTACTTCGTTTCCTCCTCCGCCCTAACCCACGCCAGAGCCAGGATATGCTCGTGTTGTCCGGTCGTGTAATTAGCTTGAAGGGGCTGCACTTGAACCTAAGCAGCATCCAGCTTGATCTTCAGGTCCTTCGCCTCACGCAAGAACATGTCGGCATTCCTTGCCTCGTTCCTCACCTCCTTCTCATAGCACCTATTCAGCTGTGCCCAGCCATGGATACCTGTGAACGAGGAACCAAGAGTTGTAATTTTCAAACTCAAACAATATCACTAAGTACAAAGCTAACAGACGGGCAGAACCTTACCATCACGTGTGCTTAAGCCCACTTCATGTAACACGTCTCGACCGTCCGGTAGCCAGGATAGCCCAATTGTGGGGCATGGCAAGACTGTCCACCACCTCCACCGATATGAGACCCTCGGCCAGAGTGTCGGCCTCCTTCACTGACAAGTCAGGAGCCCATGGCCTGTGCCCCATTTTGCCCACCATCACTTGGGCATCTGGACGTAAAGGAGGAGTCCCGCCCTTCAGAACCTTTGCCACCTTGCTACTGCTGGAACTCGATTTCGGCTCTGGCGCTCCTCTGACGGATAGGGTCTTTGCCTTCTTGGGAGGCCGCTCCGAGGGACCTTCGGCACCACCTTAAGCAGACACTGGCTTCAGCTTAGACTTCTCGGCCCTCCTCTTCAGGGCCAGGTACTTCAGAGCCTTCCTCACATAAAGCTTCGTCTGGTCCATCGCTCCAAGGAAAAAGAAAGAATGTTAACACGAAGGCAGAAAGTTAAATAAAAGAAACGAAACATACAAGGGTCGACTGGGCTCAGTCAGATCTGGGCCAAGTGCAACTCGATCATATTCAGCTAGCCAATGTTATGTCCCTCGATGATCCGCTTGACATCGGCCCACTATGCTTCCGTCAACTCTCGTTGCTTCGAGAGTTTGTGATTCGGCTTAAAAAAACTCCAAGTAGTAGGAATTTCCCGAGGCACCTTACTTCGGACCATGATGTATTTAGCCTTCCACCCCTTGATGGAGTCCGGATGCCCATGCATCACCTTCTTGTAAGGAGGAGGCGATATGTAGTATATGCCCTCCTGCTCTCCCAACGAGCTCACCCCTAGAACGGCCCGAAAATACTTCAGTTTTAGAGACACCCCATTCTCCTCATATTTCAAGATAAAGCAAACCAACTACTTCCAAGAGTTAGGACCATACTGCATCGGGCAGAGGCCCCCCCATCTCATCACCCTCTTGGTAAACGGGTACAATGGCATCCTTAGTCCCGAAACAAAGGCATCATCGGGAAACATGCAGTAGCCAGGGGCCAACTCGGTGGTAGGACAAAGGCCAGGGCTAGGGATCATCAGCTTATAATCCCACCCTATGAAATAACTCGCCCTTATCATGGGAAGATAGTCGGCTATCAAGATGCACTGAACCTTGTCCATCTGGATCCGGGTCCGGGCAGGCGAGGATAATTCCGCCCCAAATCGAACCAAATTCTCGACGTCATCAGGATACATCCTGATAGATCAGGGGTTCTTAGCGTACGGAATGTTGAGCCTGTGCTTGGGCGCAAACTCGTCTAGCGACCCTGGACTGTCCGAAAGGAGCCATTTCCTCTTCCTCTTTCGGATATGAGGAGCCCTCGAAGGAGATGATGTCGCCAAAGGTGGGAGAAGAGGGAGAACCTCATCAATGTTGTCCCCACTACCCTGGTCAAGATCACCCTCGGCTCCCCCATCCTCCACTTCCTCTTCACCCTGTACCTCCACCTCACCCTCGGCTCTCTCTTCCTCCATGCCCTCCTCGAATCCCTCGCCCTGTACCTCCACCTCATCCTCAGAATCACTAAACTCCACCACATATGGCTTACGACTACGGAGCGGCACTATGTCCAAGACCCGGTCGTCGAGATCCCAGGACGTGGAGGTCAACTGATGATCCTCTTCATCTCTACTGGAAGCACTCGCCTCGGAACCGGACTGAGACCGCGAAATAACAAAAGTGATACTAACTCGGGTTTCGTGAACAAGATGTCACCGAAAAAGTCTTCGCCAGTAGCTAGAGAGAGAAGCTCCAATTTTTTAGAAAGAGAAAGAAAAGTGAAAAAATGAGGAGGGGTGGAAGTTTTATAGAGCAACTGTCGATGCCTCGAATTCTGCGAAAGAATCCTAGACGTCGAATCTTAATCATTAAGATCTTACGACTGAAAAGATTTCAGACACCTCGATTCTTCCCCCCATGACGTCAGCAACACATGTGTAACCCCGCAGCTTTCTCAAGATGAAAGGGCTCGACGCTCGACATGCACCTCGAGCCATACCCTAGCCCTTACAGGCTGGGGGGCTTGATGCTCATCACGAACCTCGAGCCCCGCCTTAGCTTTCTCATAGGCTAGGGGGCTCGACGCTCGGTGTGTACCTTGAGCCATGCCCTAGATTTTCTCAAGCAACCAAGGGCTCGATGCTCGGCATGTACCTTGAGCCACGCCCCAGCTTTCATAAGTTACAAGGGCTCGACACTCAGCATGTAGCTCGAGCCACACCCTAGCTTCTCACAAGCTAAGAGGGATCGACGCTCGGCATGCACCTCGAGCCACAACCCAGCTTTTCACAAGCTGCAATGGCTCGATGCTTGGCATGTAGCTCATGCCACACCATAGCTTTCACAAGCTACAAGGGTTCGATGCTCGGCACGTACCTCGAGCCATGCCTAGCTTTTCTCCCAGGCTGGGGGGCTCGATGCTCGGCACGTACCTCGAGCCCACCCCAGCTTTCTTACATGCTGGGGGGCTCGACGCTCGGCGTGTACCTCGAACCCTCCCTAGCTTTTCTCAAGCAATCAAGGGCTCGACGCTCGATATGTACCTCGAGCCATGCCCCGGCTTTTCACAATTTACAAGGGCTTGATGCTCGGCATGTAGCTCGAGCCACTCCCTAGCTTCTCACAAGCTATGACAGATTGATGCTCGGCATGCACCTCGACCCACACCCCGGCTTCTCACAAGCTACAAGGGCTTGACGTTTGACATGTGCCTCAAGCCACGCCCTAAATTTTCTAACAAGTTTAGGGGCTCGACGCTCGGCATGCACCACGAGCCCAGCCCTAGCTTTTCACATGCTATAAGGGTTCGACGCTCAGCATGTACCTCGAGCCACGCCCTAGGCTTTCTCACGGGCTGGGGGGATCGACGCTCGGCACGTACCTTGAGCCTCGCCCCAGCTTTTTCACAGGCTGGGGGGCTCAACGCTCGGTGTGTAACTCGAGCCATGCCCTACCTTTTCTCAAACGACCAAGGGCTCGACACTCGACATGTATCTCGAGCCACGCCCCAAGTTTTCACTAGTTACAAGGGCTCGACGCTCTTCATGTAGCTCGAGCCATACTTTAGCTTCTTACAAGCTACGAGGGATTGACGCTCAGCATGCACCTCGTGCCACACCCCAGCTTTTCACAAGCTACAATGGCTCGACGCTTTGCATGTAGCTCGAGCCACACCCTAGCTTCTCACAAGATACAAGGGCTCGACGTTCGACATGTGCCTCGAGCCACACCCTAAATTTTCTCATAGGTTTGAGGGCTCGACGCTCGGCATGCTCCTCGAGCCCCGCCCTAGCTTCTCACGAGCTATGAGGGTTCGACACTCGGCATGTACCTCGAGCCACACCCTAGCCTTTCTCACAGGTTGGAGTAATCGACGCTCGGCACGTACCTCGAGCCATGCCCCAACTTTCACAAGTTACAAGGGCTCGATGCTCGACATGTAGCTCGAGCCACACCTTAGCTTCTCACAAGCTACGAGGGATCGACGCTTGGCATGCACCTTGAGCCACACCCTAGCTTTTCACAAGCTGCAATGGCTCGATGCTCGGCATGTAGCTCGAGCCACACCCTAGCTTTCATAAACTACAAGGGTTCGATGCTCGGCATGTATCTCGAGCCATGCCCTAGCATTTCTCCCAGGTAGGGGGGCTCAATGATCGGCACGTACCTCGAGCCCCGCCCCAGTTTTCTCACAGGCTGGGGGGCTCGATGCTCGGCGTGTACCTAGCTTTACTCAAGCTACCAAGGGCTCGATGCTCGACATGTACCTCAAGCCACGCCCCAGCTTTTCACAAGTTATAAGGGCTTGACGCTCGGCATGTATCTCGAGCCACACCCTAGCTTCTCACAAGCTACGAGGGATTGACACTCATCATGCACCTCGAGCCACACCCCAACTTCTCACAAGCTACAAGGGCTCAACGTTTGACACGTGCCTCAAGCCATGCCCTAACTTTTCTCACAAGTTTAGGGGCTCGATGCTCGGCATGCACCACGAGCCCTACCCTAGCCTTTCACATGCTACAAGGGTTCCACGCTCGGCATGTACCTCGAGCCATGCCCTCGCCTTTATCACAGGCTTGGGGGCTCGACGACCAGCACGTACCTCGAGCCCCACCCCAGCTTACTCACAGGTTGAGGGGCTCAATGCTCGACATGTACCTCGAGCCACGCCCTACCTTTTCTCAAGCTACCAAGGGCTCGACGCTCGGCATGTACTTCGAGCCATGCACCAGCTTTTCACAAGTTACAAGGGCTTAATGCTCGTCATGTAGCTTGAGCCACACTCTAGCTTCTCACAAGCTACGAGAGATCGACGCTCAGCATGCACCTCGAGCCATACCCCAGATTTTTACAAGCTGCAATGGCTCGACGCTCAGCATGTAGCTCGAGCCACACCCTAGCTTCTCACAAGATACAAGGGCTCGACGTTCGATATGTGCCTCGAGCCACACCCTAACTTTTCTCACAGGTTTGGGGGCTCGACGCTCGGCATGCACCTCGAGCCCCGCCCTAGCTTCTCACGAGCTACGATTCGACACTCGACAAGTTACAAGGGCTAGACGCTCGGCGTATACCTCGAGCCACGCCCTAACTTTTCTCAAGCTACCAAGGGCTCGACGCTCGATATGTACCTCGAACCATGATCCAGCTTTTCACAAGCTATAAGGGCTCGACACTCGGTATGTACCTCGAGCCACACTCTAGCTTTTCACAAGCTACAAGGGTTCGACGCTCGGCGCATACCTCGAGCCATTCCCTAACCTTTCTCACAGAATAGGGGGATCGACGCTCGGCATGCACCTGGAGCCACACCCTAGCTTTTCTCACAGGTTGGAGGGCTCGACGCACGACGCTTGACGCTCGGCATGTACCTCGAGCCACGCCCTAGCCTTTCTCACAGGCTGGGGGGCATGACGCTCGGCATGCACCTCAATCCACACCCTAGCTTTTCTCACAGGCTGGAGGGCTCGACACTTGACACTCGACCTTTGACGCTTGACGCTCGACCTTTGATGCTCGATGCTCGACATGTACTTCGAGCAGCGCACCAGCTTACTCAAGAGATGGGTAGCTCAACGTTTGACGCTCGACGCTCGGCCTTTCAACTCCCCAGGAGATTTCCTATCCCCCTCACAAACACCGCTCTCTCTCGTGAGAGGCCTCATTCGGCGCTCTGTGCCGAGACTCTACTAGCGCTCAGCTCGGCGCCGACCTCTATTCCTCTTCAGGAACTCAATGATCCACCTTCGCCAGAATCCTCCCCTCCACTCTTCCCACAAAGACAAAACTACTCATTCACGGCTGGTTTACACAGCCCTCCAGGAGTGGGGGGCTTGTGATATGGTATAAATGACGTGGTCCCATCAGGGCCCTCAGGTCTCCTCAGATTTTGCTCCTCTATGATCATCAAGTCAAACAGGTCCAACGGGCTTCAGCCGGTTCTTATCCACTGGCTAACGGGTCCGACCCGGCCCATCTAAGTCAGGGACCTGTTAGCCCCTGCCTATAAATACCAGGCCCCCTCCTTCATTCTGGAGGTAATAAATATTTTCCCACCTGAATCCTAGCTACTGTTGATTTCGCAGTGACTAACGCGATCGTCGGAGGGCTTGTTGCCGGGACTTCTCCCGATATTTCTAGGCATTATGCAGGTACCAAGATCTGAGCTGAGCTACGAAGATACGAGCCGTGCTACGAGATCCAAGCCGAGCACCTAGTCTCTACCTCTCTCCTGCTACTCCCAAGCCAGTCCTACAGCCGATGATCGGATCAACGCCAGGACCGTCCCTTCCGTTTCACAAATTACAAGAATTCACACTTGTTACCCCCACACAAAAAAACAAGCAGCATCAGATACCTTTATAAGTACAGATCTCAAAGCATAATCAGTATTCCAAGGCCTACATTCCTTGGTTCCTTCTCTCATCTGTTTGTGTATCTAATCAACTTTCATAATACTCCAATGGCCAGTAAGTAATTTTGTTGGCATTTGAATAAGAACTAAACATATCATACAACTATATTTAATGTATTAGATCAAAGTTATGAACGAATAATGTTTGGAGCAACTCTTTTGCTCAATTATATTTTCTACATCAGAGAAATGAAGCAAAAAGAAAAAAAAGGGAAAAAAAAGGAAAAAGAAATTAATTTCTAAGGTAATCCGCTTGAGTATGGAACCCCGTCTTGGGCAACCAGTCACCCCCCAGCACAAAGCCTGACACAGTATAATTGATCGCATTGGTTGTGTTAAAATCACTATGGTAGCCTACCCACGAAACCCGTTTATCTGTACTCGAACCAGGACCTGTGTTATTAAACTCGACATAGTACAATGTATCCAGAGCAAAAGTTCCATTCCATGGCAACCATCCTACCGGATTTATGGAACTATCCATAAAAGAATTTATGATCACAGTCCTTGAGAACTCCTTCCACGGCCTACCTAGGTATGTTATCGTCGACCCATTATCCGCAACCAAATCAGGTGCAGCCACAAAGTTACAATTTTGGATGAAAGTACCCGTATTTTGGAACGGGTCAGTTCGGCCTTGGGCTGTGATAGTGTTGATCTGCCCCCGCATTGGGAGTCGGGAGTAGATGTTACAGTCCTGAAAGACAACAGCTGCGTTACCAAAGATAAAGTCGACTGTGCCATAAATGTCGCAGTCTTTATAGAACTGTCTCATGGAATGGGTGTAAAGTGTGTCTTGGTAGCCTTCGAAGCTGCAGCTGTAGAATGTGGAGAGGTCGGCACCGTTTCTGAGCGCAACTGCCTGGTGCTTGCTTGGACCGGCAGTGTTCTGAATCGTCATGTTCATGCCTACGAATCCTTGCCCCACAACGGCTGCATATTCATAAGCATAAATGTTAGCTTACTGAATATATTTTTACTATTATAACTTCAAAATGTTCAGTATAGAGATATATGAAATGAACTCACCGAAAGTAGCAGAGTTGAATGTAGTCCACCCATCGATATTATTATGACTCCCTGTAATAACCGTCCTATTAGTCCCATCTCCCATCATCATGATGTACTTCTTATGCTTGGGTATCACCACACACTCCTCATATACCCCCTCATTCACGTATATTAGATAATACCCATTATCACCATTTGTATTATTCGGAGCCGAATTCACTGCATCAGAAACCGTGTTGAAATTACCCGACCCATCTTTACTCACCACAACCACATCACTCACCGTCACCTCATCCACCTCATCCCCATCCCTGCCTCCCCCCGACTGGATCAACCTCCTCCCCATTAACATCACCGGAGGCAACTTCGGCTTCTTCGCCTTCTTTGCTGAGGTCTTCTGCTTCTTCTTCGAAACCCATGCTCGTGTGAACAGCGCCAGCGAGACGCTGTACAACTTGGACCCATCCGAAAGCGGGACCGACAAGCCCTTCTTTACACTCCATGTAGATGACGTTGCTTTCAACCCATCAATGCAGGTCTGTTGGTTGGTTATTAGAGCAGAGAGAAGAGTCTGAAGTTGGTCGGTTTGCGGGTCGAGGAGGCGAGCTGAAATGGCAGCAGTGGAGTTGAGGGTGGAGGAGGCGGCGGTGAGGAAGTCGATGTTGAGGCTAGCGAGAAGGTGGCAATCTTGGAGGGCACGGACGGCTGAGATTGAAAGGGAGGATTGGCGGGAGAGGTAGCGGTTGACTAGGGTTTGGAATTTGCAGGCGTTGGAGAGGGATTTGGAGAGGGAGAAGAGGGAGTAGGTGGAGAGGGGGCGGGAGCCTTGAGGCGGGAGGATAGACTTGCAGAATGTGGGGTCGGAAGTGGAGTTACAGGCGGTAGTGGGCGTAACTGGAGTTGCACTTGCAAGGGGGAGGAGAGTTGAGGAGGAGGGGGTGAAGTGATGGGAAGTGGAAAGGAAGAGGAAGAGGAAAAGGAGAATGGAAGTGGACATGTTGTTGGTTCGATGAATGATGGGAAGGGAGACAAGTGGGGCAAGTTTATATAGAGAGATTTTGGGATTTGGGGGTCACCATGCATCAAGTCTACAAGGGCGCAATGGTTTTCCTGACTTCAGCTCATTCACAGTTGTGATTGCTAAAAAAAAATAACAAAATGTATATTATAAATATAGCAAAGTCTTGTTTGCTACAGTGGTAAAATGCTATAATATAGTAATCAAGAATAAAAATTGATTGAACATAACTCTAATTTCCGCCCACTAAAACAAAATATTTCTGTGCATTTTTAATAGATTATTTGAATATTTTTAATAATAAAAAAAATTTTGCAGCGGACGGAAGTCTAAGTTCCGTCCGTGCTTTTGAATTTTTTCCAAAGCATTGGACGGATCAGAGAGTTCCGTCTGAGCAAACTTGGACTTTTCTTTTATATTTTGGGCACTTCTGGGTACTTTTATAATATATTTTTATCTGGAAAATGATCTAATATTATGGGACAGAACTTTGAGTTCCGTCCGATATAATAAAAAATTAATTTTTTTATTTGCGATGGAACTCTGAGCTCCGTTCTCTGTAATATGCATATTCTCAAATAGTCTTTCAAATACAATAATCTACTGTAGCAATATATCCAAAATATGAATAAATAGCCAACGACTGCATATGTGCACAGGCTAAAATATGGATAATATGGAAATTTAACAAATGACTATGGATGCTCTTAAGAGCATCTGAGTCGTGGGCTAAATTGCTAATTTTTAGAAAAAATAGAAAAAAATGAGCTGCAGTTATTGGCTATTTATCCAAATTTTGAATTTTAGGAAAACAGTGGTCTGCTATATTTGGAATAAGATATAGGAATATGAAAAAAATAGCCGACGAAAAATGATCTTTCGTCCGATCGATTGGACGAAAGATCATCTTTCGCTGCTCTTTTTTTTTAAATTAACCTATTGGATGAGAAACCATTTTCCATCCCATTTTTTAATTTATAATAAATCGATCAGCCGGGAAATCATTTCCCGTCGGATCGATTTTATCATTTCCCGTCTGATCGATTTTATTTTAACAAAAATATGGGACGAGAAATGATTCACCGTCCCACAATTTAAATTGAAAAAAATAGGAACAAAAGATGATCCTTCGTCCCTCTATTTTAAAAAAAAATTAATAACATTATTGAATTACCTAAAAAAATTAGTGATGAGAGGGACGGCAAATCATTTACCGTTTGAATACTTTTTTGTTGAATTTTTCTTGACGACGGAGACCGATTGTTCGTCCGTGCTCGATTTTTGAGCGCGTAATCAACGGACGAGGGATGATTCCCTGTCAGTGACTTTTTTTAAAATAAAAAAACGTTTGACGGGAAATGATTTCCCGTCCGTTCGATTTTTTTATTTTTTTAATATAAAAAATTGACGGTCGGAGAAATCATTTCCCGTCCGTTCGATTTTTTAATTAAAAAAACGACGTACAGGAAATCATTTCCCATCCCTTCATTTTAAAAAAAATTAATAATCGAGCGACGGTAAATAATCCATCGTCCCTTCACTTTTAAATTAAACTTTTTTTAAGGAATGAGAGATTATGTTTCGTCTAACGATTTAATATTCGAAAAACTCAAAGTATGGGTTTGAACGACTGCAACACAAACTCAAAATTTCTATTCCTATATGCCAAATACCCAAAAATTGGGATTCAACGACTACAGATGCTCTAAAACCCAAAATTTCTATTCCTAAGAGCATTTGTAGTCGTTGGCTAAATTGCTAAATTTTGGAAAAAAATAGAAAAAAGATGCTGCAGTCGATGGCTATAGACCCAAATTTTGGGTTTTAGGAGAACAATGGTTTGCTATATTTAGAAAAATATATAGGAATATGGAAAAAATAGCCGACAAAAGATGATCTTTCGTCGGATCGATCAGACGAAAGATCATCTTTCGCAGCTCAATTTTTTTAAAATTAACCTATTATACGGGAAATCATTTTCCCTCCCAAATTTTTTTAGATAAATCGATCAGACGGAAAATCATTTCCAGTCGATCGATTTTTTAAAAAAAATATGGGATGGAAAATGTCACGCCACGTTTCCTAAAAGAGAATACGGAATATAAGCCCAGCGAATGATTTTCATCATCCATAAGATGTTTAAGAATCTTTACAATATTCACCAGAATCATCAGAGTTAGAAGCAAAAGAATCAACCAATATGCACATATGAACCAAAATACCAACAAGAATGCTTGAAATCAAATATATAAATCTCAAATAGTCATGAACTGAATAACACAAATATCCTGGGTTACATTGCCTAAATACAAGAATAAATCCAAGTACAAGATTACAATATTGTTTAAGTAAGCTACAGGAAATAATAATAATAAAATTCATCACTAATACTTCAAGTCACCAATATCGTCTGGAACCTGTTCTCCAAAATCTGCAATTTAACAATTGCAGGGAAGAGAAAAAGAGAAAATAAGTACCCGTCAATTGCAAGTTACGGACTGCTTATAATGCAGGATACAAGTACATGAGGAACTAACTAATAGCATGGAATAAGCATGATGTCAAAATAAACAACTAGCATGGTAAGGTGAACAAGTATAAATGGCATGAATCAAATGTCAAGTGAACAAGTATCATGTAATCATGTATCAAGTGTCAAGTTTCAAGTCTCATGTATAATGTGGTCAAGTATCAAGTAAGCATGTATCATGTTCAAGTATCATGTGTCAAGTCTTGTAGTGATTACTATCTAGGTAGCACTTCATGCAACCCACCTTATATGGTTGCTACAACAAACAGTTTCGTTTTAAATTTCATAGTGGACCATAGAGGGCAGTGTACTCAGGGACAGGCTCCAAGTAGACAAGTATCAACCAAATAAACAAACTCCAAATAACCAGATAAACAAGCTCTAAACAAGCTCCACATAACCAAATAACAAGCTCCAAATACCCAAAATATATCAAGCTCTGTGTCAAGTGTGCAAGTGCAAGTAACCACGTGTCAAGCTCCAAATAACCAAATATCAAGCTCCAAATATCACGTAGGATCAATAGGTCCCCTTCCGAGTACACGTTTCTGAATTATCCACTATTAGATCTTTTCCTTAAACCCCGGCTTGGTTATTTATTAATAATGTCAAACACGCATGTAGGTATGTAAAACATATCAAGTATAACATGGAATAATCATGTAACAAGTTCAAGTTGTAAGATAAATATGTACGAGTGCAAGATAGTTCATAAAAGAATAAAATAAACAAATATTAAGTTCAGAATAGCAAGACCATACTGTAGTAAAACAGTGATTCCCAGTGTTACAAACATGCAAATTTGAATCCGTCGAAACGTCTAGAAAGTAGACTCCCAACCAAATCTAGCGAGTATAAATAAGTCACATACTAATTCACAAAAATATAGCTTAAAACTGATTTGAATACAGAAAATACGTTCAGCGAGAAATTAGAAAATCGAATTTAAGAGCAGGAAAACAGTATGAAAACACCTCAAATAAATCCAGAAAAAATATGGGGTATTCCCCTATATGTCTAGTATCAGAATATAAAGTTTCATAATTTTCAAGTAATATTAGCTTAGCCAAGTAAAATCAGAAATCATAAAGAAACGATAGTTTGGCAAATCTGGAATTCCCAACACTGTTGTACGAAAACTGTGATATTTCGCTAACCGTGAAACGAAATCCAAATCCATCAAAGGGAGATTAAAATAGAAAAAATATGATAACTTTCATATTTCACAAATATTTTTCATACAGTCAAATGAATCAGGGTAAAAATGTGATTCTTTACAGAATAGCGAGTAAAACACAACAAGTATAGTCTTTATAAACAAGCATGAAATGGCATATAAAACTCATCAATAAAATCTACCAAAATTCTGAGTAATCCCTAAATAAGTATAGAAAAACTAACCAAAGTTCTAGATCAAAATAATATGTGTAGCACAAGTATCAAAATGATTTAGTCAACAAAATCACCAAGAAACGAAATCTGAAAAAGATCTACACCTTTATAGTAAAATAGTCATATCTCACACATACGAAAAAGAAATTGAGCAAGGTCAGAGGGGTTGGAAAGAAGACTAAATTCTCTACAATTCATGTTTTATAATAAAATTAAGATTCTGACCTTAATATGGTCTAAATTACTAACCAAGACAGATTATCAGCAAAATACAGAATTTTCTCAAAAACCAAAATCAATATAGATTCCACGAAACTTGATCCAAACACAACCAAACAGAAAATCGAGTCTACCAAGTGTCCAAACAATATGAAATAGGGTATACGACATGTCCACAACAAGTATCTCACATGGATCTCACAAGTACACGAGTTCTCATAATTGTTTCCCATATACATCATATCAAGAACGGGCGAAACCTAGGTTGTTTCATGTCAAATTTTGTGTCGTGAGGCAACTATTGGTCAAAACACTATAAAGACAATACTCATCAAACATACATCACACACGAGTTGTCTCTAGAACCCAACTATACTACAAGCGGTATTTTTGATTTGTATCATACAAAAGAATTTTAGTACAAGTTACTTGCCTTAAAGAAAACGAGAACAAGACAAGAGCAAGAATAACGGGATCAGATTCTCGGGCATGAACATGATTTCAACGGATCACGAACACAAGGAACAATAGATCGCGAACACGATCGGATGACTGAGATCAAAAGATCGAGAGATCAAGGCGATCGGATCAGATCAGACGAATCTGATCGAATATCAAGATCAAGATCGAGATGTGATCAGTATCTTGATGATGATAATGATGATCGAACCAAATCGATGATTGGACGGTCCAGGATAACTTGATCAAAACCAATATAACAGCAACCCGAGATCAAGATGATGATGAAGCAATCCAATGGTCCATAATCAAAGATGATGATCAAGATGATCAAGGGGGAAACGGACGACCACCAATCAAGCCATGATCAAACCAACATCACACAGCAACGTTGGCTCTCTGATTGATGGCTCGGCGGCGGCACGACGGCGGAACACAGCAGCGGGCGGCGACAGGGTCCAGGGCTGCTGTGACTGGTCGGGCTGAGTGACGTCGCTGAAGGCATCGCGATGGGGGGGCACACAGCAGAGGACGGCTTCACTGGGCTGAGGTGACTGCTGATGCGGCACGGCGCGGGGGAGGCGCTGCAGTCGCGGCTGTCGTCAAGGGTGCAGGGCGAGGGCGCTGTTGACGCGTGGCTAGCGAGGAGGGTAGGGCAACAGGGGGTCGCACACAGGGGATGCAGGGGCGTCGACTGGTGCAACAGCGGAGGAAATAAGATGGTCGGGAGAGAAAGACGGGGTAGGGGAGACGATGGGTTGAAGATGAACAGTCGGAAGAGAAAAGGAGACGACGTGGGAGGGTGGGTTTGCATGGGATTTTATAGGCACAAGGAGTTAGGGTTAGGGAGAGAGTGGGTATTGGGTTTGGTTTAATTAAAATGGGTTGTTGGGTAGTTAGTGGGTAGTTTAACAGGGTTGTTGAGTTATAGGAGTAATGCAATAATGGGTAATGGGTTATTTTATAAATGGGTTTGGGTTGATAGATAGGGTTTAATAAAATATCCAATAAAATAGAGATTTTCAATAAAATTATAATTTGTATTGTAACATAGAATTTATGTGGAATATCTACAAATATAATTTATAAATAGAACTAGGTTTTTAAATAAACAATCAAAGTAATAATACTAATAACAATAATAACAATAATCATAAACATAAACATAATAATAATACTAATAATAACTGAAAATAATTAAAGTTACTGATAGATTTTAATAGAAGATCCAATAGTACAATTTGACAAAAATAAATTTGAAAACCGGAAAAATAATTTGCAATTTTTTTTTAAATACAGAAATTACACAAAATACATTTTTAGGAAAACAGAGGTTACAGAAAATGATTCACCGTCCCACAATTTAAATCGAAAAAAATTAGGGACGGACCCCTATTTAAAAAATAATTAATTACATGATTGAATTACCTTTAAAAAAATTAGGAACGAGTGGGACGACAAATCATTTACCATTTGAAAACCTTTTTTTTTAATTTTTCATAAGCAACGGAGAACGATTGTTCGTCCGTGCTCGATTTTTGGGCGCGTAATCAACGGGTGAGGGATGATTCTTCGTCCGTGATTTTTTTTTTTAAAATAAAAAAACGTCAGACGGAATATGATTTCCTATACGTTCAATTTTTTCTTTTTTTTTATAAAAAAAATCGACGGACAAGAAATCATTTCCAGTCCGTTCGATTTATTTTTTTTATCAAAAAAATTGACGGACGGGAAATCCTTTCATTTTTTTGAAGAAAAAATAATCGGGCGACGGTAAATAATCCTTCGTTCCTTCACTTTTAAATTAATATCTTTTAAAGGAACGAGAGATTATGTTTCGTTAATCAACATCATGGGGATTAGATAAGGTTGGTTGTGGATGTGTTTTGTTGTGGAGTGTTGAGTGATTATAATTCTGGGATGTCAACCATCAGTTTTACATCATAACAACCAAGTTGGAGTGGTTGTGTTGATCAGGTAATTTATTTTGTTAATTAAGTTCTGAAGAAACCATTACTCGTCACATTGTGGTGAGTAAAAAGCTCATTCATTTTATTATATATTTGCAAATTAAGTTCTAATTTTTGATATAGTTGCTGTTCCTTTCAAAATTCATTTAGTGTCTGTGTTAACATGTAGTGTTTATGCTTTTCATATAAAAGGTTTAAACCTCTTTCTTAGTAGTTGTCTCTTAATGTAGAAGGCTTGAACCTCTTTCTTAGCCCTGTTGATGCCTTCATAATTCATATAATTGTATCCCGTAGGCCGTAGCTGGCCTCTTCTCACTGAAAAGCGAACTTAAACCATTGAAACTGTAGAATGGACCTGCAAATCTAAGGCAAACTTAAATGTTGCCGTTTAAAGCAACATTAAATTAAATGAGGATATAATTGTGCTTTGATAACCAAAATCCATGTTGCTTGAGTTTTTCTTTTCTATCTTGATTACAGATCATTATAGTATCAAATTTGCATGTAAACTTGGTGTATCTTTTGAGTTTGTTTCTAAATTAAATCCTTGCTGATTAAAGAAGTCAAATCTTCAGCTTTCACATACCCTTCAAATTTTGTTTATGGTATTTACTGTCCTGATTAAGAATTCAATATTAAAATAAACAATCAATTTGTTCACAGATCTGCGGGATGACGAACAATTCTTTGTAGATCATCCTGGCGCTGTTCCCATCACTACTGCTCAGGTAAGGATGGATTTTTTTCTGTTTGGTCTATGACACACACCTGCTTGATTCAGTTATTAATATGTTAATTATCTGTATACTTGTTGAAGGGAGAAGAATTGAAGAAGACCATCGGTGCCCCTGTTTACATTGAATGCAGTTCAAAAACACAGCAGGTAGGTTTACTTTGTTCTATCTGCATGTAGGCCTGCAACTCGAGTAGTTGGGTTTTGAATGCAGTTCAAAAACACAGCAGGTAGGTTTACTTTGTACTTCATGTGATTTGCTTTTATTTGCTATACTCCGATAAAGCTTTTATTTGCTTTCATCTGCGAGTACTACTTACATGTTTGCTATGTAAATGGATTGTTGCTGAAATTGATGTCAGATTTATGAACCTTCTCTAAAGGGGAGGGAATTTTATCTTGTTTATGAAACGCGAATAATTGTATGGTCAGAAAATGGGGACCGTTAAGAGGATGTGAACCGAAAGAAAGGATATACAAAAGTGGAGGCAAACTTAAATGTTACCATTGAAATGTTGCCGTTTAAAGCGAACTTAAACCATTGAAACTTAAACCATTGAAACTGTACGCCTGTGCATGTTTCAAGAACACTTTTCATTTTTATTTTAGATTTTCTCTGCTTCTTGCAAAGGGAGTTGTAAACATTTTATAGTTAACTGAACTTTGATGGCTAAGAAGACTAAGAAGCAAACTTAATGAATGGCTGATTGCAGTACTTCTTTTTTCTATTTAAGATATATGTCTGCACAAAAGATAATTGAGTTCCAAAAATATTTCCTCCGTGCTTTTGATTTCATGCAAGTTTGAAATTTGTGCGTTTGCATCAGATGATTGTGCATCTGCTAAGCGCATTCATCAATTTAGTGTTGTCAATTTGCTATTTATCATTAATCTTATATATATTGATGTGACACTTTGGTTTTAAAACTGTTGAGACAATCACAATTAATATCAGAAAATGATGTATAAATAATGTCGAAACCTCTGAGATCTTTTTTTTTTTCCTTTTGCCTATGACAGGAAGAAATTCTTCTTGTTATGATTTGCATTTTTCTAGTAGCTGGGAAAATGTTCCTGCATGTATTAAGCCGTTGTTATTTTTATTGAATGCAAAGCCATTGCTTTTTTGCTTGCATTTTTGTCCTCATTCAACTTTTTGTTTGGCAGACTGCAAAAAGTTCATGGAATCGGTTGAAGAAATAGTTGAATCTCTTGGAAAGAATGAAGAGAAGGATAGCGAAGATGCCTCCGCTGCTGCTGAACTCGTAGAACAGCTCAGTGTTAATGAACCTACAATGTCAAAGAACTAGTACATTTTGTCATAACTTGTGTAAAACTGAAAAGTGTTATACACTAGTATCCTGTAAAACTGAAAAGTGTTATAACTTGATAAAAACTTTATGTGATGTATATATCGTACCATGAATGAAAGATCTTTATTTTATAAAAGTTTCAATGAGTCTTTGTTTGATTATTTGTGAGTTTCTTAATTTGTGGATTAGTGTAGTTTGTGATAATTTGTTTTGGATCAGTGTGGTTTGTTTTATAAAAGCAAGAATAAACTTGCTTTGG
This sequence comes from Hemerocallis citrina, assembly GCA_017893485.1. Lineage (NCBI taxonomy): Eukaryota > Viridiplantae > Streptophyta > Magnoliopsida > Asparagales > Asphodelaceae > Hemerocallis > Hemerocallis citrina. The sequence goes on from CM030367.1 coordinate 145,180,205, forward strand.
ATCAGTTTTGGATGAGTGCGGTCTGTTTTGGATCAGTGCGGTATGTTCAATAACGGTAGAATTAACTTGAAAATTGAAAAGTAAATCCACGGCGTTTATCAAACGCCGGGCATTCTTAAAACCAAGGCCGGCGCTTTATTTGCGCCGGGGATTAGAATAAGATTCCCCGGCAGCGGCAAGGACGGCGCTTGCGGCGGCGCTTCGCGAAACGCCATTAACCATTCCCCGGCGCTTTTAAAACGCCGGCCATTGTGAAAAAAAACGCCGGCCATTCCTTCCTTTTTTGTAGTGGTTTGACGTTTAAATATTCTGAAAACTCAAAAGTATGGGTTTTAACAACTGTAGCACAAACTTAAATTTCTATTCCTATATATCAAATACCCCAAATTTGGGATTCAACGATTACAAATGCTCTAAGTGGTTTTACTGGGAAAGGTAGAATTGGTTAGGTTATTGACAGAATATTAGATTTTTGGGAAACCAGATTAGTTCTAGTTTGCTATTTTAGTAGTTTAAATTGTGTGTGAAAGAAAAATGTATGATTTATTGCTCGTTGCTTATTAATTAAAGGGTTGTTGCTAAGTGCTGATAAACTTTTTACCTGATGAGTAAGAGATCTAGATCATAAGCTCCAATTCCGTTCGCAAAAAAATTAATTCTAATTAATATATGAATAAGTGTGGGTGTGTGATTGTGTGCCTACACCCTTGTTTAAATAAATAATTAAAAATCTCTATCTCTACTAGCATAACTTAAGTTGAGCTGGTACAATTTGTATATAAACTAACTTAATTAATCTAATCTTAACTGCATTATTTTAAGTTAGTGTTATATTAACTATTAATCTCTAATATTATAATGGAAGAAGGCCTTAGCGTCATTTTGTCAATCTACCAACATGTGCATTGCACATGCATAACTAATATGAACGAGATCTCAGGTTCGAGGCCACCCTATGTCAAATTTTTACTTAATTTTTTTAATATTAAACATGCATCACATATGTAAATTACTATCCATCTATCCATTTATAATATAATATATTTACTTACTATTTAATTGAAGAGTTTGTCACAAATAAACAATTTAAAATATTTTTTTGTCACAAAAGAAACACCACTTTTGTCACCAAACAAACATGTGCATCCCACGTGCAATTCCAAATCAATTTTTCAACACGTGCATCGCACATACACATCAAAGTTTTCTCTTCTTAATTTTAAAAAAATATGTGTATTCTGCTCCATTTTTTCCCAAATTAAGGCATTCATCGCACATGCTAATTACTGTTAATTTACGTGTATCACACGTTTAACTCCAACTCTATCAAAACGTGCATCGCACGTGAAAAATACTAGTTCTAATTAATTTGCTAGTCATTTACCATAATGTTCTTAAACTTCAAATTAATTTATATAAGACTTAGTTATTTACGAAAGGTGTCATTTATGTAACATAAAAATTGGTTCCACTAGGCGTGCATCGCACGTGTAGAGTAGATTACTAGTCAAATCTCTAATCTCTAATATAATATTATAATGGAAGAGTTGGGTTGTTATTTGCAGACTTCTGTAATTTGTAGACATTCATTCGATCATGTAATCTCAACCATTCATTTTTAAGTGGACGAAATTATATTAACCATTCATTTACTGAACTGCTGTTAATTACCATAATACTCAAAGTTCAAATTTATTTACAACATAAGTATTTACAAAAGTGTCACTCTCATATAAAATAAAAGTTTGTACCACCATGGCTAACTAGTATTTTTCACGTGCGATGCACGTTTTGATAAGAGTTGAAGGATTTTCACGTGGGATATATGTGAAGAAGTAGTTTTGGAGTTGGATGTGCGTTGTATGTAATTGGAAAAAATATTTTTAAGAAAAAGCTACGATTGGTATGTATAATGGACATGTTTATAAGTAGAATTTGAGTTTACGTGCAACATATATGTATGTTTGATGTTAAAAAATATTAAAAATTAAATTTGCACGTACGTTACACGTTTTAAATAGGTAAAAAAAATTGCATGTTAGTTTTTGTGTAATTAATGGAAGAGTTTGAATTACACGTACAATGCACGGATTTGTATGTTAACAAATGACAACTCCAACTTTCCCATTATAATATCAGAGATGAGATTTCTAAAGAGTCTGTAATGAGTAAAGCGATGTCACAAGTTCGATACCAGATTATGTCTTATTATTGACTCTATGGAAAATAAAAAAAAATAAAAATTGATTAGAATTAGCATCATCGCACGCATATTACTTTACTAGTTAAATTAAAGGGTTATTAAGTGAATAGCTTCGTTCTTCTGTGTCATGAATGATAATGTAAAGAGTAAAGTTCGAATTCTGCATAAAGTTCGATTTCTTCTAATGGAATGTTTGCGTGAGCTCTGGTATTGCCATTATTGGAAACATGCCAACTTGTTTAGTACTCAATATGCGGGAGCTCTGGTAAAGCCGTTATTGGAAGGCAGATTCTATGTTGATGGGAGAGCTGGAGTTTATCCCTAACCAAACAAATTTTAACTTTATAAGAGCATTTGTAGTCATTCTTGTCAAATTTTGGGTAAATAGCAATTAGAAATAGGAAAAAAAAGAATGTTGCTGCAGTCGTTCAAAACTATATTCGATTCGTCGTTTGTTTTTTTTTAAAAAGACGGAAGATTGTCTATCGTCTTGGAGTGTGCGGTTTGAAAAAATTATTAAAAAAAGCAAGGACGGGAGATAATCTCCCGTCAATCTCACCACCCCATATGTGGACGGCGTATGATCAATCGTCTGCTTCAATTTTTTTTTTTTTAAAAATAAGCAAGGACAGGATATAATCTCCCGTCAATCTCCTAGGACGGGTTGTAATCGGCCGTTCGTTTGTTTTGTTTCAATTTTTAAATTTTTTTTTTTAAAAAAATAAGCACTAAAAGTCAAAAAAAAAAAAAAAAAAAAAAAAAATCAAATTTTGGACTAGGACGGGAGATAATCTCCCGTCAATCTACTTTTGGCATCTAGCTAATATTTGCAATTGACGATGTATAATCGTCCGTCTCTGACATTTTTTAATTTTTTTTTTCTTTTTTCAAACGCTGTTTAATCCTTCGTCTCTCCTACTTTGTGTACGTCTCACCTACGAGACGAAGTTTTATCTTTCGTCAATTCTGACTGACGAAGTAAAATGGTTCGTTAGCTATATTTTGGTTATTGCCAAATCGTCTGCTATATTTGGCAACGAACTGTTCATCGTACACCCAAATTTTGGGTATTTGGACGACAACTGCAGCTCGTTTTTTTGATATTTTTCCAAATTTTGGGTATTTATCCCACGACTACAGATGCTCTAATCAAACATATTCTTGTAATACATTTTAAAACTAAATTCAACAAATATAAACGTGCACTGCACATGTAACCCAAATCAAGACATTCAATTTGATGACGATACTTTTTGGAGGCGTGTATTACACGTGCATTATACTAATTTATTTAATACTAGTGTTAGCCTGTGCAAATTGCACAGACTAAAATTGTAACACCTCGCAAAATTGAAAACGACAATTTTGTCCTTGTGTGTTATGCACGTGTATTTTTGTAGCGTGTTTTCACCACGTATCTTGATTTCCGACTCTTTATGCATTCTCGTATTGATTTTATCTTATTTGTGTCACTCAAATGTAATATTTCAATCTTCGTATTTTTACGTGTTTTGATGCATGTATCGATTTTGTGTTTTCTACGTACGTAGCAATTACGTCATGGAACAAATAAAATTAATAAATATATTTTCTTTTATTGTGTTTTCATTATCTTTAACATTTTTCAGTCGATAAAACCGAATTTCGTATTTTTATATTTTACGTGCGACGAACGTGTTTGTTTCGATGCGCGCATTTAGGCGTATCCTTTCTCGAAATGAATTTCATAAAATGTGTGCGCATTAAACATTATAAAATTTTAATTAAACTAATTTTTACATCCTATAATTTAATAATATATGGGGTATAATACATATAGTATAGTATATATAGTATATTATGTGTTCCGGTTGATAAAATAATGAAAGGTGAAGTATGAAATATGTGTTAAGAAGTGTTGGGGGCCCACGGCTTGATAAAAGGAAGTTAGCTGTTGATAAATATAATGGGCTGATATATTAGCATATATAGCATAAAGTGTAAATAAATGAATAGTATGTGATGAGGCCCACGGGATTTAAATGTGCCGTTGGTTTCTTATGTGGACGATGTCATCATCCATGGGCCCACCCGGATCAGGGAAACATGCTGTGCTTTTGGGGTTGAGTAAGTGGCCGGTTATTGAAAAGAGAGAGGAGAGGAGTTACGGTTTTGATGAATGGGGAGAGGAAGAGTTAGGAGTTTGGGAGTTAGAGTATGTGGAGAGTTTGAGGAAGGAGTTGAGAAAGTGAAGAGATGAAGAATTAAAAAGTGGAGTTATTAGGTTGAGAATTTTGCAACATAGACCATAATCTAGACGTATAAATACAACTCTTCTCTCCTCATTTTTCACACACCAAAACAAATCAAATATAGAGAAAGAAAAAGAAAGAGAATAGTGTTCTTGTGCTTGGAGGCTCTTGCTAGGAAGAGAAGAGCTAGGAGTGATGTTCTATCTTCCCTTTCATTGTTCAAACTTCATTAAGGTGGGTGTTCTCATGCTTTCTAATTTTAGAACTTTGCATGCTAGTGGTAATAAATGAGTATTGTATTTTGATATGATGAAGTAAAACAAATCTATACATTGGTTGTAATGAAAGATGATATATTTGGTAAATAGATCAACATCATGTTAGTGGGCGATTTTCTTACTTTCTAATTGTAGAGATTTCATGCTAAAAAATATAAATGTATAATAAGTTGGATGTTGAGAAGAAATATGTAGATAAAGTTTCATGCTAATATAATATACTATGAAAGAGAATATTCTTGTTATGATTAAGTAAATAATAGATTTTTTTGACTAAAGAGTTAATACCATGATCATGTTAGAATGCTTGTAAAGTTTTATGCATGTTAAATGTGTATTCTTGTATGGGAATTTGTTAAAAAATGTTGTTTTAGTTCATGCTCTAGAGTCAAAATGATTAAGAATTAAGGAAGAAAAACAAATTAAGTTATTGTCATGAATCATACTATGATATTTGTTATTTTGTACATTTTGTTAGAAAATTTATGAAAATCACTCTTGTGGTTTAAAAGATGTAGTTGTTTTTATAATTAAGTTGGCGCACAAAAAATTTATTTTAAATTAAATGTAAGAAACAACAATTGTTTATTTTGATTAATTGGAAGGAACAAATAATTTTTTTTTTAATAAAGAGAGGATAAAAAATTGAATTTAAGAGACTTGTCAAAATAGGAATTTTATGATTATGAGCTATTGTTAGAGAGAAGGTCTAATTTAGATGAACTAATTATAATCTAATGAAGGATTAGATTAAACGAAAAAGAGAGTTTTATGGAAAATAATAGAATGACAGAAAGTTGAACAAAAGAATAGCAGTATAATTTGATATTAATAATCACACATGGAATATTTGGCTAGCTAATACACCACAGAACATTACTATATTTATAAGAGATCTTGGGTTCAAAACTTGTTGGACACATTTTATTTTGTATTCATTAAAATATATCCGAAACTCACATTTGAGTTTAAAGGGAATTTTCTTTGTGGTTTATGACACCAAGTCCATAAGGACTTAGTGGCTAGTGGAGGGGAACCTTGGGCGCTGGGTCTGTGTCCGGTTGGTCATGGGTTCGAAACCCGAAGCCAACTTTTATATTTTGAGGGTTTCAATATACTTTGGAATATTTTGAATTGGGTTTAGATTAAAATGTTATTGTTCTTATGTGGGTTTAGATTAAAATGTTATTGTTCTTATAAATCACATAGAAATTATTAGATATGGTTCTAAAATTATTCTTGTTTACTTTTAGAGATTAAAAGTAAAATTGAAATAAGAATGAGTTAAGGATTTCAAATTAACGTATACAAAAGTATGAATATTGCAAGATGAATTTGATATGTGAATTGATTCTCTTGGAAAGATATTCTCATTTTTTTTTGTTCAAGAAATATTTTGAGATAGTTGAAATAAGTTCAGATAGCTAATGAGATTTCAAGTAGTGAATTTATGTTCGTGAAGGAAATTGTAGCCCTTAAAGATTTAAATAAATTAAGATTTGAGAATCAATAAATCATGAATAGACAATGATTAAGTTGTGGAATAAGATGAGAATAATTAAGTTTGAGATATGATGAAGGGTATGAATACCCATGGTTTCTTGTACATGAAAAATTATGATTTAGAGTTAGTGAGATCTCGGATACCGGCACTATTTGTTTTGAAAAAAGTTGAGATATTCTGAAATATGGCTGTGGAGCTATCTCATATTTTGTTGATTAAGTCCGGTAGGAGGTAAGACTAATTTTAGATATGGAAATTTATTCATGTCTTGAACTATATAATTAGGTACATAAGTGAAGATGTAGTAAACCTGGGCAAACGTAAGTTGGGTGCTCTATATAGTCGGCGGTGGATCTCTGTGGCTATAGACCCAATTAGTGGACTGAGGTTGCTCCGGGGGAGACGGGCTTTTATATTTAAATCCGGGACTATCAGGACGGGTCAGCAGTGGGCTCCGGGATCTTGAGTAGTCGGGCGGATAGTTTGCCATACTCCAATGTATATACGTATACCGGGGCTAGAGGGTCACTTGCGGGATGATTCACACGATATAATAGCCAGCGAGGCTGGGATCTGTTATAATAGCCAGCGAGGCTGAGATCCATATCTGTGGAATGATCTAAACCTTGTCTTACTACTGGGTAGTTGTCATGGCGAGGGATCGAACCCTTTATTGAGGAGTACGTAGGTGCTTGCCCTCGGACCTATGTAGTATGGCATGCATAGAATCCGAACAAGTATGCATTAGTGTCATCCTAGTATAAAATGTGTGCATTAGGCATTAAGGCATCGCATACACTTATATGTTTAGAATAATCACTTTTGACACTTCATTGTTCATTCAATTTTTTTGGTTTGTTAAAGTATGGTGATCGTTATACTGTCTTCGGCATAGAGAGGATAGCCATGTATAACATTTTATCGGTTGTAATCAACTGACGTGCCCACAGTCTTACATGCAGGAAATGGAAGTTCATGAACTATAAAGTGGATATGCTGATACTGTTTTGGTTTAAAGATGTTGTAATTGTTTCAATGTAATTTATTTTGTCTTCAGCTGTGTAACAAATGTAACAAACTCTGATGTATTATTGAAAAGTTTTAATTTCCTTGTAAAATTGTACGAAGTGAAGTAAAGATTCTGTGAAATCTCGAATTCGGTCTTATTTGAAATTCGGGGCGTTACAAAAATACTTTTAACAACTCGTAAAATTATATGGAACTCAATACAATGATGATATACACTGTGTCTTTTTTTAGTTTATCTTATTTAATAACATGTGCTATTCTTGTCTGGAAAATCCAAATAATGATATTTTTATCTATTTCGGTCATATCCTTTGAAACCACTAAGGGATATTTCATTAGTTCATATTATTTTATTATCATGTACATGCACAGTAACTTTAGTTCTTAAACAAAAACATAAATGTCATTAAAGGACAGAGGTGACCTTATTCAACACCGACACAACACTAAGATATAGTTAAACCCTAGATCCCTAAATTTAGAGATGTCCTTTAACTATTTCGATCACAATATTATTAAAAGATGACAAATCTACAAATTAAAAAATTCACATTTTTAAATCAACCAACATCATTCTATATTTGTAATTAAAGCAAAGAAAAAAAAGTTGAATAATTACCGAAGTTGAGCTTACAATGCAGTAATAGGTAGGGCTATGACTCTTCTTGGACTCCTCCTTGATGTACTCTACTATCTCCTTCTCCACAGTGTGCTTCTCAACTGCATTCTCTCTCAAATCAACCCTTCCATCTTAAATCATTCCCTCTCAAATTAAAAATAATCAACATCAGAAGGTGAATGGATGTTTTTATTATTATTTTATTTTATTTTGTAAATTGACTGCACGTGTTAGTAAATGTTCGTTTCTTTTTCTTTTTTCTCATGTGTTAGCACGTGCTAGTTTTCTACTTTTCCTCTCCTTGCTCTATTCTAATAGAGGAATGACTCTTTCTCCTAATAGTATAATATATATAGTAGTATGCACTATTTTAAAAAATAATTAACTTTAACAATATTTGATCGGACGATTATATATATCTTCATAGTTTATCGAGTAAGAATCCAATATAGTAATTATACCATAGATCAATGTTGAGTAGAAAAATTACTGAGATTGCAGCAAAATAAAGCAACTTTAATGAAAAATGAAGTAAAACAGTAAAGCAACTTTAATAAAAAATGAAGTAAAACAGTAAAGCAACTTTAATCAAGATATAGGTTTCCTTTTCAAAAACACCCTCAATAGAATTTGGTGAAGTGATATTGCTAGCCAGAAAAAATATAAACATATGTATTGTTTTGAGATTAAGAGACTTACATCAATCCTTTTAATACAATGTGCATGATGAAGCAGCACCTTTCTACATGCCTACATAATGGCAACAGATGCTCGCCAAAAAACTGGAGCATAAATCAAAAGATATAGTATAGGAAAAAGTTCATCAACATTGAGAAACCACTACAGAGGAAACCATCGAACACGAAAAACGTAATTATTAAGTAGTAGATTTTTACCTTCTATATTCACATTCGTCAATCATCCAAAATCCGTCGGCAAGACAACACCTGAAAGAAGGTAATTTGAATGAATAAATTGAATCAAAATATTGCCAAATAATTATAAAGGTCTTTTGATCATTTTCACAAACACCTTGTGTGCACCAAAAATGCAAAAATAATTGTAATCAAGATAATCTCGAACTCATATTTGAACCTTCCCACATCTATAAGTATCTTATTGAACCTTATATTTCGAAGATTGGTGTATAAATCCTTAATCAAATTCAAAATAATTAAAAACTCATCCACTTGAGTTCCATATGCCCCCACCACACAGCAGGCTCCTACAACTAACATATTTCAGTTCATTCATGCATTTTATCAAACAGGATGAGCACATATTGTCAACAGAGATAAGATTGAAGAATTTAACATGGGAAGACGAAGCCGCACATAATAAACCAAAGGATCTTTAGACATTACTCTTAGATTCACCAAATATTTTTATCTCTTTAGCAAATAATTATACTATATATACAATCCAAAATAAGAGAGGATGTTACAACTTGATCAAAACATTAATCTCACATTCTCAATATTCTAAAAATAATAAATATATAATCCAAAATAAGAGAGGATCTTACAACTTCCTGAATACCTTAATCTTGGCGAGGATTTTAGGTATGGCGTACGACTGCTGCTTGGATTTAGGCAGACTGGTGAATGGCGAACGATTACGGTTGAGTTTTGGGCTAGGGACGACGACAAGGATATGCGAATGAGGACGACTTGTATTTGGGTGGACTGGTGGACCACGAATGGCAACGGTTTGGATTGAGGCGGATTTGCGAACGACGAACGATGACGGGTGGGTTTTGGGCGAGGATGGGTTGGGGGGATTTGGGGAGAGGAAGAGTTTTTTTTTGTCTTGTATATTTTTTAATTTTGTTTTATTAAGTTGAAGGTGTGGTCTACACGTGGTAAGATAAGTTTGAACTCCAACTTTTGCTCTCCTTTCTCTATTTCAAAATAGAGAAAGGATGGAGGGGATAGTCATATTAGCTTAAGATATAACTACTGTTACCCTGTGAAAATTGCACATACTAAAATAATTTTGAGGGATTCATAAAATTTATATTACTTAAAAATTTAGAAATGCCTCTTAGCTATTTCAATCACAATATAATCAAAAGATGACAAATCTACAAATTAACTATTTCACACTTTCAAATCAACCAATATCATTATATGTTTCTTTTCAATTAAAAGAAAAAAAAGTCGAATAATTACCGAAATTTAGAGTTGCTAAGAAAGAGACTTACAATCTTGTCAGATTCCTCTGTTCTGAAGCTTGCTTACAAATACTCATATTATCTGCGAAGTTACTCAACATTTTCCTGCAACTGTTCTATATTACGCCTTAGTTGTGTCTCTATAAAATGATCAAACTATAAAACACACATACAATACTAAATTCACCAAAACTTTTCAAACAAAACAAAAGATGTAGAAAAGATACAAAAGATGTGGAGAAGAAGTAGAAAACACACATACAATCTGCAAGTTGTTTCCCTTCTGATTCCAGTATATTCCGAAGCTTCTCTTGCTTCATCAAATTTTCATCTTTTCATTTCATCAACCATTTGATGCAAATCCTTAGTTTTCTTATATATTCACTCATTTGTTCACTTTACCCTAAAAAAAAATATTAAAATACAATAATGATAAAATGGACTAAACTATTCAACTTTCATGCTTTTTACCATCATCTACAATTCATCATTCTTTTTAATTGTAAATTTGCTGATAATATTACTTAGAATGCAAAAGTCCAAATGAAAACAGATAAAAATTAGAATAAAAAGCCATCATATGCAAGTCAGTTCGTTTTAACCTCATACTTGATGATCCCCCTTCTTCTAATCCAAAACCCTATAGGTTTGCATCTGATCCCGAATCTCAAAACTTGACCATACTATCATAAAAGAACAGAAAAATACTCAAACATAAACAAATTAAATATTACCCGAAAAAGGATATAAAAACTGAAACAACAATTGTAATTGAAGAAAGATTGGTAAAATAATTATGAAAGATTGCTAAAAATAAATGAAAAGCTCAAGAACTTAACAAAAGTATTTTTTCATGAGAAATAATCATGAGAAGTAGTGAACACAATTACCATCAAACTGAAGAATAAAAGTTGATCTTCAGGTAACCTACATCTGGGCTAACTGCAACGACGGCATGATATAAAGGCCTAACTGCCATCTCCGTAATCTTTGGGAGTATACATTGGAGAGAGTAGTGTAAATCAGTGAATAAACAAAAATAAATATATAATAAACACTTACATTACCTCTTACTTTCCCACAGTTTATTCTTTCCTTCATTTCTTAGCCTTATGAAATCCCAATTTCTACCATGACCTCTAAAATCTAATTTATTTCGATCAGAAGAAACAAAAAGTCAAGAGCAGAACATTAGTTAGGATTTGGTCTGAAAATAACCAATCTTTTTTTTTGAATCCATAATTAGGGTTTGGATTCCGAAATTTCAAAATTTGAAACACCCTAATTAGAAATCAAAAGTAAAAAGTGGGTGGTAAATTACGGTTTCATGAATATAATATTACAAAATAAATTAGGAATTCAAAAACCCTAATTTCTCATAGAAGAACTCTTACTAATGGTGTCATCACCCATGGCGGGCCAGCGAGCATCGACGGCGAGGATTTGGGTGGGCTGGCGAATGACGACTGTAGAGAATTAGGGGAGGATGGTTAGCAGGATTTTGGGGGAGGGGGAGTTGGGAGAGGAAGGATATATATATATATATATATATATATATATATATATATATATATATATATATAGTATTTGTTTTTGTATTTTGTTTTGTTAAGTAAAAAAGTATGGTGTGCACGTGTTAAGGTAGGTGTGATTTCCTACTTTTGCTCTCCTCTCTCCATTTCAAAATGGAGAAATGAGAGAGGGGTTAGGCCTATTAGCTTAAGATATAGTATAATCTCTAATATTATAATGGGAGAAGGCCTTAGTGTCATTTGTAAATATTTTGTCAATCTACCAACCCGTGTAACACACGTGCATAACTATTATAAAGGAGGTCCTAGGTTCAAATCAAGACTACGTCTAAATTTTTATTTTAAAAAACTATATTTATTAAAACGTGCATCGCACGTGTAAACTACTAGCATAATATAATTAGATGCCTACGTGTTTGAGAATGAGAAAATTCAAACTTAATCTCTTAATGCATGTTACTTGATTAACGTACAAATTAAACCAAGTAAACTAAAGACAGTCTGCATGGATCATGGAAACCGAAGATGGCCCATAGATTGTGCGAAAAGATTAAACGAGAGAGGAATGCAAAATTCAAGAGCCAGGCGGAACTTAATTAATGTCGGAGAAATCTACTCCCAACTCGTAGTGCTAATAGCCGAAGTGTACCACAAGCAATAGAAACTCCCAAGAAATAGATGAACCAAGAACAAGCCACCACAATATATAGATCTCACAAGAACACAACCAATATGCAGAGATAACCAATACTTCTTATTCCCAAAGAAATACAAAGATTACAACTCTCAATCTCTCTCTCTCACCTTTGAAACACTCGGCATAATCACCTCTTGAAGTTGAATAATGATCTCTCGATCTAACCCTAAATTGGATTGGATGACTAAACCCTAGAGTTTATGGTCATATATATAGCCCCCCAGTAAACCCTAAAAGATATACATAAATCTAGCAAATTGGGCCTTTCTCTCGTAAACCCAAAACAATCAGCCGACATTGCCGGTCGACCGCACTCTTAGTGACGGTCGACTACAATGTGTAGAATCAACCCAGAGAGCGAACCGGTCGACTGCACCCCCAAGGTCGGTCGACCGTCCTCTCCTCTGTTGGACTAATACACTCGAAGAACTTTCAGTCGACTGGGTCGGTCGACCGCACCCCTAGCCGGTCGACCGCAACCCTCCAGACTTCTCTTCTTCTACTTGCTGCTTATCTTCCCTTGTTTTTTTCTCTTCTCCTCTTATTCTCCAACTTCAAGTACCCTGTTCCTACATGTATTTGAGGCCACAATTCCTAACAATCTCCCACTAGGACCAAATACACCACGCTTCAAAGATATTGCAATCTTTCCTCACATTATCTCTGCCATCTCCCACTTTCATGGAAAACCCAAGAACTCCCCACTCTCATGAAGAGCACATCCGCCACTCCACCACGTGGAGTGCACCAACCACCCCTCATCGCCTCATGAAGGATGTGCTCCACCAATCGCATAGAGCACGAATACCGGAGAAACAATCTCCCATGTCGGATTCCGTGTTATGAGACTCTCACCTCGCAAGATCTCCATCAACACCGGACATGGTCCAAAGCCTCTCAATGCACCCTCTGCACTAGAAATCTCAGTGGACGACACCTCCACAAACTCCGCAGACTGTTCAATTCCTACAGTACCAATTCGGATACCTTCATCGATATCACCCAGAATCTCGATACCAGTGCTCTCTATCTCACAAGACCGACTTGAAGCTTCAACTGCCAATTCGCAAAGTACCCTCACCGCAGCAATGTATTGCCCACTAGGATCACTTCCATGGCCAGCAGATCCCACTAAATTAGTAACCTCCCCTCCACAACTAAATAACTCGGTTGTACCCCACACAACCTACTACTCGATTCCGGCTGAAATTCAACTACAGGAGAAACGCCCCTCATGTCTCTAAGCAAATAAAACATTCCCTCATGCTTCCCTTTTGCAATCACCCTTGAACCTGTAGCTATACACCACTTCCTACTACCAACTGTAGTAGACAACTCCTTCTTGTCTAGCCTTCCAATCGAGATAAGATTTTCTTTCAAGCCTGGAACATGCCTTGTCTCCCGCAAGACAACACTTTGATCATTAATGGTGTTCACGCACTCCGCTGCTGAACTCCCTTCCCTCAACTTTATATTAACCAATTTCTTCAGATGAAGAATTTGATTAGATGCCGACTGTCACGCCTCGCTTCCCAAAAATACGGAATACGAGTATGTAACAAAAGCCTAATGAATGATTTTCATCATCCTTAAGCTGTTTCAGAATGTTTACAACACATCACAGATATAATCAGAGTCGGAAGCAAAAGCACAACCATTATGCATTATTGAAACAGATTACCAGCAGAAATTTACTTGAAACCAAATACAATATTCTCAAATAAATCAGAGTCTGGAGAAAACAAATATCCTCGGTCACATCGCCCAAATACAAATAATATCTAATAACCCAAATACAATTTATTCAATGTTCAAGCAACAACTAATAAATATCATAAAGTAGAAATTTCCAACTTAATACATCCTCTCGCCATTACCATCTGGCAACTGACCATCCTGATCTGCAATTAGTAAATTTACAGGAAAGTGGGAAAAGAAGAAAACAACTACCCGTCAATTGCAAGTTGCGGGTCACAAATAATGTAGGATACAAGCACATGGGAGAAAACTAAGCAGGTCTAATTAATAGCAGAAACAGACCTAGCAAGGTATGGCAGAATCAACTAGCATGGTATACTAACATATGACAAGTGTTACGTGTCAGATAGTATGCAGACAGATATCCAGATAGTGTCAAGTAATGTGTCACATGGTAGTGTTAAACAGATAACGGATAATCAGATAATCAGATAACCGATAGTCAGGTAATCAGATTCAGATTCAGATTCAGATTTCAGATTTCAGATACAGATACAGATACAGATGTCATGTTCTTATAAGTATTGTGTGATTACTATCTAGGTAGCACTTCATGCGCTCCAACTTTTATCACATGGTTACTACAACAAACAATTTTGCTTTAAATTTCGTAGGAGATCATATAGGACCGTGTATTCAGGGTTCAGACAGATAACAGACGATCATGTAAAATGATCTCAATAGACGATCATGTAAAATGATCTCAACAGATAACAGACGATCATGTAAAATGATCTCAATAGATAATCAGATGGAAAACACGGGCCCCCTTCTAAGTACATATTTCTATGCTTTTCCACTACTAGATCTTTTCCTTAAATCCCTGGCTTGGTTACTTTTATTATGGTAACCAAACAGACATGAATGTGTGCTAAATAGTGTCAAACTAACATGGTATAATCAGCATTTGGTTCAAGGAAACAAATCAGCATGTATAGATAATATAGAGTCGCATAAACGAGCAAAATGATGTATGTTCATAATCAGGACAGCATGACAGATCAGTACTAAAACAGTGATTCTCGTCTCTAAAGAAATGCAAATATGGATCCGTCGAAGGATCTGAAAAGTAGACATCCACACGAATCCAATGAGTATAATTAAGTCATATAGTAATTCACAACATCTTAACTCAAAACAGGTTCGAAGACAGAAAACATGTTCAGTCAGAAATCAGGAAAACGAATTCTTAATCAGGAAAACAGCATTAAAACCTCTCAAATAAATTCAAGAAAAATATTGGGTACTCCCCTATATGTCTAGAATCAAAATATAAAGTTTCATAATATTCCAGTAATAATGGATTAGTCATCAAAAAAATCAAAGCATCATGAAAACATAGTTTAGCGAATCTGGAAATCTCTATACTGCTGTACGAAAACTAAGATATCTCGCAACCAGTGAATCGAAATACAATTCCGCCAAAGGAAGATGAAAATACATAGAATTTTCTAACCTTCATATTACACAAAAAAATTTTATACATTATAGGGAATCATAGTGAAAATAGAGTTCTTTACAGTACAGTGAGCAAAATACAGCATAAGAAGATTTTAGAAATGAGCATGGAACACCACATAAAACTTGTCTTTAAAATTCATCAAAAATCTGGGTAGTCCCCAATTTCATAAAGAAACACTGACCAAAATATTTGATCAAGATAATATTTATAGAATAGTTCTTGAAAATAGTTTGTTAACAATAGAATCTGGAATTGATCGACACGTCTATACCAAAACACTCATAACTCAGTCATACGAAATCCAAATCACGCAAAACCAGTGGAGTTTGAAAATAGACAAAATTATATAAAATTCATCTTTGATACAGGAATTCAAATACTGACTGTAGCATGGACGAAAACAGCAATCAAAACAGAACACCCAGTAAATATAGATTTCACACTTCTAATCAAGAACATCATAACTTCAAGAATATTGATCCAAACACATCCAAAATTTAAATACAACCTACCAAGCATCTAAAAATCATGGTTTAGGGTTATTAACAAGTCCACACCTATTATATCACATGGGTATTCATCCAAACACAAATTCACACCATTATTCACCTACATGACTAAAAATCAAGAATCGGACAAAACCTAGGTTATCTCCTATCAAGATTGGTTTCATAAGTCATTTATGGCCAAATTATCACAATAGAGACAAAATTCATTAAAAAAAACACAATCTTTGGTTGTCTCTAGACCAAACTACACTATAGGTGAACTTTTTGACTTGTATCAAACCAAATAAATTGTAGTACAAGTTACTTGCCTTATTATGGAGATGAACACGATGCAAATAGTCCTAGAAGCAAAACCCATGAACAAAATTCTCACCAAGCGCGAATCCAAGCAACAACGAACAAAAACTCCCACAAATGATCTCCTTGAAGCAACGATCAAAGTGGCCAATACCCACTTTGAGAAACACCACGAAAAGAGAGTATGAGGGTCAAAGATGCAACTTTGATGGTGGTGGTGGTGTTCTTGGTGGTCGGCATGCAACAAGGAAGGGTTGTAGGGTTTTGGTGTGGTTGATGTATGGCCGAAGGTGTAGTATAGTGGTGGTCGGCTATAGAGGAGATGTGGTGTTGGTTTTGGGATGTGCAGCCGGGAGCACACAGATTAGGGGAGGCCGAGATTAGGAGGAGAGGGAGGGAGTGATTAGGTTTAGGGTTAAGGTTTGTTAGGGGTTTGGGTATTTATTTAGGAGGCAAAAGTGGGTAAATGGGTTGTGGGTATTAGTATGTAGTAATAGGTATACAAATAGATAATGGATATTGGGTAAATAACAAATGGGGATACAATTTAGAGTGAATTCTATGGCTCTTGAAAAATCTAATTAGGAGTCAAAAAAATTCGTAGGTTTGGAAAAATCACCACCAAAATACCATCACAACACCATGGAAAATAAAATAAATTAAAGACAACGAGGCAAAAAATGAAGAAAAGAATCAAAATGATGAAACACGAACAAAAGAGACAATTAAACAACACAAGGAGCTCAAAATGAAATAAAATGAATATATATTGAAAACAAATCCAATATACGGTTCCAAAAAAATACAAGAGAGATAAAAATACACAAAAATAAAAAATACACTCCAAAATACATAAAATGAAAAACATGGGTTACACCGACGGTTTCTCATACATATCCGTGAGAATCTCCATAGCCTCTTTTGTGGTCTTTGCCTTCGAGATATATATGAAATAACGCCTTCCTACTCAACGCCAACTGAATCTGTCCCAGCGCCTTCTGATCCAAACAATTCCGCTCCACCAAGACCTTCGTATCCTTGTCTGCACCTATCGGCTTCTCATCAAATGACGGACCATCAAGATCTTTCTGACGAAGATACGCTATCATTTGAATCTTTCACATCGCGAAGTCACTCCCATCGAATCTCTCGATCTTCATCTTGTTATCGGCCATCTCGAACAAACCTGGCTCTAATACCACTTGTCGGAGAAATCTACTCCCAACTCGTAGTTCTAATAGCGGAAGTGCACCACAAACAATAGAAACTCCCAAAAAATATGTGAACCAAGAACAAGCCACCACAATATATGGATCTCACAAGAACACAACCAATATGTAGAGATAACCAATACTTCTTATTCCCAAAGAAATACAAAGATTACTAAAAAGATTACAACCCTCAATCTCTCTCTCTTTCTCACCTTTGAAACACTCGGCACAATCACCTCTTGAAATTGAATAATGATCTCTCGATCTAATCCTAAATTTGATTGGATGACTAAACCATAGAGTTTACGGCCATATATATAGCCCCCAAGTAAATCCTAAAAGATATACACAAATCTAGCAAATTGGGTCTTTCTTCTGTAAGCCCAAAACAATCAGCCGACATTGCCGGTCGACCGCACCCCTAGTGACGGTCGACTGCAATGTGTAGAATCAACCCAAAGAGCGGACCGATCGACTGCACCCCCAAGGTCGGTCGACTATTCTCTCATCTATTGGACTAGTACACTCGAAAAACTCCCAGTCGACTGGGTTGGTCGACCGCACCTCTAGCCGATCGACCGCAACCCTCCAGACGTCTCTTCTTCTACTTGCTGCTTGTCTTCGCTTACTTCTTTGTCTTCTCCTCTTCTTTCAATTTCAAGTACCCCGTGCCTACGTGTATTTGAGGCCACAATTCCTAACAATTAAGTCCTTCATTACCATGAGAAAGAGTTTGAATTAGTCCGAGTCTTTGTGTAATTAGTCTCCTTAAATCCAAGTGGTAATTAACTACAATTAATTTTTAACTCAGTATGTATTGCGATGCAAGATTAATTATACTGCTTTAGGCACATGACAAACTCTTACATGCGCGAAGATCCCCACAACGCCATAAAAAAACAGCTAGATATGAGTTCACTTAACTCAGAAACTATTTTAGTTCCTCAGTTTGTTAGATTTCTTTATCATTCCTGTAGTTTTATTATCATCATCAACTTGTTGTTTGTACTGTGGAGTCCCTAAGCGTTCGCTACGTTTCCTATATATGTTTTTCAATCCCTGAGATTTTGGAAACACTTTATAATTTTATTTTTCTATGGAAAGCAGTTATATTTTTGTGCATGAAATATAAATTTTAAAATTTTATTTTTATTCCTCCTAAAATGAACTTAAAAGTCTAGAATTATTTTAGAAGAACCAAGTTTTACTCATATTTTTCCCAAATTGATCACTAATAAATATTTAAGTTCATATATTTCACTCACAAATATTTAATTTCATATAAGTATTTTTGAGTGAGTTATATAGAATTAAAATTTTAGTAACAAAAATGGTTATTTGAGATTAATTTTATATTGTAAATGAGTTATATAGAATTACATATGCATGAGTGAGATCTATGATATTGATACATTTGTTAGAACAGCTATAATCGTTGGCCATTTGGTCAAATTTTTCAAAATTTGGGAAAAGTTGGGCTGTAGTGGTTGGCCATTTACCCAAAATTTGGATTTCGAATGAACAATCACTGGCTATATTTCGGAGACGAAATGACAATTGCCAAAATATAGCTAATGGCCGATGATTTATCGTCTGATTGATCGGACGAAAAATTATCTTTCGTCGGAGAGCTAGGACGGAAAATAATACATCGTCCTTACACCTTTTTTGCTTGACACAACGAGGGACGGAAAATAATACATCGTTTCTACACTTTTTTAAAAAATAAAAATAAAAAACGGTCAGACGGAAGACGAATCCCCGTCCGTTCCATTTTTAAAAAAAACAAATCAGAAATGAAGTGGGACGGGAGATGAAGCCCCGTCCCATACATTTCTTTCTTAATAATTTCTATAGGGCGACCCTATAATGATTTCTATAGGTTAAACTTAGGTTTAAAAGTTAATTAATTAATAATTAAGAAATAATTAGGATTAATTTAACATTTATTAAGGAATTAATTATGATTTAATGATTTTTAAGTTTTTTTAAAATAAGACAGACGGGAAATCATTCCCTGTCCATTCGTTTTTTTTTTTTTGGGACGAAAAATAATGTTCCGTCTGAGATTTTAAATAGTGAAAAAACTTAAATTTTGGTTTTCGACGACTGCAACGCAAAGTCATTTTTTCGATTTCCATTTGCCAAATACCCAAAATTTTAGCTTTCGACGACTACAGATGCTCTTAGTTGTTGGCTAAATATGCATATTATGCATATTTGATAAAAAATAATCGCTACAGTCGTCTGCTAAATATGCATATTATGCATATTCTGCTACAATAGATTGCTATAAATAAGAGTGGATATGAGAATTATGCATATTATACAGGACGCAACATGAAGTTGCGTCCGACGAAAAAAATTATTTTTTATTCCTCCGACGCAACTTCACATTGCGTCCTTCAAGTAAAAAAAGTTTTAACAGTAATAAAAAAATAATTAACCGTAAAAAAACAACAAAAAACTAGTTTAAAAAAAAAATCAAAGAATTGTTCCGTCTGACCATTTCCTTGATTTTTTTTTTAACTAAAAAAAAATCCAAAAAAATGTCGGACGCAACATGAAGTTGCGTCTGACCATTTTTTTTAATTTTTTTTCTCTTTCGACGCAACATGAAGTTGCGTCCGTTTATTTTGGTTTTTTTTTTCCGTCTGTCTGATCTGAGATTTTTATTATTTTATATTAAATTGGTAAAAAAATTGCATTCGACAACTGTAGTACAACAGCTAAATACTATACGCATTTATGCATATTTGTATAATTTACACAATGACAACTGTGGATGCTCTTAGTGAGGTGAGGCATCTGACTAAAACCCAAGCCCTTCTTAATTCACTGAGATATAATAATATGTACACATAATATTCAAACCAGAGACACACAATCCATGTGTACAATTTAAGAGATTAGTGACATCGCTACTTTCACGTCAACATCAACATGAAACGTCAACGTCTATCTTAATTAGTATGATTAATTAGGGCACCGACAAGAAGTGGAGATAAATGTAGCTAATAAAATATGAGTAATTAACTAATGGGAATGACTATTATCCGAAACTTTCATTATAAATATATTTGGCTCCACTTTTTACTAAAAGACAAGGTTTAAATGTATTGGAGTTTATTTTTTATTTAACCTTGTCTTTTAGTGAAAAGTGAATCACAAAATATTTATAATGTATGTTTAGAATAAAAATCCATATAAATCTAGCATTTTGCTTAACTAATTCAAGCCATCCTTGTAGCTCTAGTTTAATTTGTATAATTAAGACTCGTATATAGTTACAGTAATTGTCCAAGAGTGACAAAAGTTAGATGAAGAATGAAAGTTCTTTATCCAATAGATTTTTGCAGCTGAACAAGAGCCACTAAGAGCATCCACAGTCGTGTGCTATTTATGCATTAAATATATTTTATAGCAAACGACTAGCTGCAGTCATCTGCTATTTATGCATTTTTTGAAAAAAAAGCAACAATAGATTGCTATAAATGAGAGTAGAAATAAGAAAAATGCATATTATAAAGAACACAACTTGAAAGTCCATCCCACAAAAAAAAATATTTAATTCGTCGGACGGAGATCCGTCTTTTTTAAAAAAAATTTGAATTGAAAATGTGTTCATATATGGGTTACCTCTTGGACGGATCTAATGGGGGGCCCACAATTTTTTTCACTTAAAAAATGTTTTTAATTATTAAAAAATTGTAAAAATTACTTTAAAATCGTGGGACCGTCTATCCATTTTTGTTTTTTTTCCCTTCCGACGCAACTTCTACTTCCGTCTAACATTAAAAAAATAATTAAATACCTACGACGCAACTACACATTCCGTCTGATATTTTTTTCTTCTTCTTAAATTGCTATAAAATACCATTCGACGACTGCAACAAACGTTAAAAAAAGCTATATGTAAATATGTATTTATGCATTTTTTCACAATCACGACTGTGGATGCTCTAAGGCAACCTTTTTGCACCATTTTTTTAAAGGAAAATGTGGAGTATGGCCACCCTGTTTCATTAATAAGGAGTTAATAAAATAAACTCAGAGTACTGAGCCAAGTAGAAAGTCTTATAATACAAAACAAAAGGAACATGGAGCCTCCCCAAACATGGGGGGTGGGACAATAGACATCATCGTACAAACATGCATCCAACAAAAGTGCTACAAAATATCTAATTCCCCCCCAACAAAACCCTTTTGGTGGTGGGGATCGAAAAACAGTAAAAGGCCCGAAGAACAGCACAACCTCTGTCCTCAGTCGAGCGTCGGCCCAATCTCAACCTCATCATCGTCATACTCCTCCACCTGAAAAATACTAGCAATCCTCCCTCGAGGACCTGATGCAGTGGCAGTAACCCAAAAGGAAATAAGATGCATAATGTGAGTTAAATTATCAGAAATACTATTACTAGTCATACGAAAGTAACAATTATTCCTATCTAGCCAAAAGACATAGATCGTAACAGCGATACCGATAAACCAGGCTTCTCTCATAGCTCGCCGCTCAGTAGCAAACTTTGAGCCTACCCACAGATCCTCATACATACTCGGGTACTCGTTACCCAGGGAACTGAGTACCTTGGGCACTGAGATCCTAGGACAACCCAGAATTGAATGATCTCTAGTTTTGGAGGCCACATTGCAGAACCCACAGGTAGTGTCACAATTTGGTTAGTGTTTAGCCAGGTTCTTTCTAGTCAGAAGTGCATCGTTCAGACCAACCATAAGAAGAAATTTATTTTCAGCGAGGTTTTCGCCTTCCAAATAATACCCGACCATTTCGAGCGACATCCCCTTAAATGAATGCGATTATAAAGGAATCATACGGTGAAGGTTCCATTCTTTTCGAGTCCCCAAGTTTTTATATCTGGGCCCTGTGAGCATTTAATACCGAAACCGGCGATATGGGCCTGAAGCTCCTTGAGCCTAAGCAGAAAGCCCGAGTCTAGTGACTGTTTGAAGGCCGATTTCCAGAGCTTCTCCTCCAGACAGCAGCCACCGTACAATGCGGCTGTGATGCCCAAGCATACAGATCAGGGAAAAAATCTCTAAGTGTGTGATCACCATACCACTTATCCCACCAGGATCTAGTAAGTCTACCATTTCCAATAGACGATGACACACAGCTATTAAAAGGTTCATAGGCTTTAGCAATTCCTCTCCAGAACCAGGAGATGTGTGGGCTCACCCTGAAACCCAAATTTTGTAGTGCCCCAAATCCCTCTACCGGAAATTTTAGACACAATCTAGGAATCGAACTTCAAATAGTCACAATCACAGAAAAATACAGAAAATATAAAACTTTTATTCCATATAATTGTTACAATTACAAGTGTTATAATGTACAATGGAATTTACAAGATTTACAAATTCTGCAATAACACTTGAATATGTCACTTGGATGCTTGGACCAACTCGAGCTCTGCTGTACCTGTGAATCAGCTCCGGATACCTACAAGATGGGGAACGTCAGTATTTCGACTGACACAAAGTTGATAGAAATAGCGATCTCCAAACTAACAACCACAACCATAATTTATGCAAAAAGAAAAGTGAGGTGAAATAGGGTTTAATGGATTCGGGTTATAGTGTTGTTATATGTCATGATCTAACAACTAAATGCATCATTCACATGTCTTATTCTAATGCTAGAAAGACTTTAGAAATGCATATATCCCATACTACATACGCCCCAAATCTAGCCGTCTTTCTCCACTTTTAGGGATTCGAACTCTCGCCATGCATCCTACTCTTGTACCATCCTGTTCCCAATAGATTTTACCATATCTGAGGATGTTGCAGTTATTTGGACTTGTCCGTTACTGCAGTCACTAAAGTGGTTGAAGCGTTTGCCACTTGGTACCCGCGCACGGACCTCGCTTAAAAAGCTGTGACAAACCTTCTGGTACAAAACCATGTACCCATGATATCAAAATAATTCATATATAAAAACAAAATCCATGTGCACAGGAACATGATGGCCTCAAGGGTCAAATTCCCCTATCTGAAAATAGTTTCTCTCCCCGTTCCTTACCCCGGCTCCTTGGGAATTAACAGATCGAGATACAAGACTCGTGATCTCAAAACCTGAGAACACTATCCGTATCCCTAAGAAAGGAAAATTACAACACCCGACTATGGTCTGCTAGTATTAATACAATTTACATATATCTAACACATCACTCTAATCCATTCAGTTGATAAAGTTGCCTTCAAAATCTGCCTTTCGACCAGTGGCCCCGGCGACACAATTCCTACTCGCCATTTCCCCTAGCTTGGATTTCGTCCTTCACCATGGCCCGCGTTTGCCTTCCTGGCATGAATTCGATGACACCTAATCGGACGTCCAACGCCTCGGCAGAAGTTCTAATCTTAGGGTCGATAGTTGTAGGGCATCACCTTACTCTAGTGACTAACTGAGTCACAAACATCCTCATCAGGAGTCAAACACCATCAAGACCAGTAATAATCATCAATCACCTTCAATAACAAGTCCATTAACTCTTATTCATGTGAGAAAAAGTACTTCCGATACTTAGCCAAAAATCATGACTAGCGCAACGATATTGTTTCTACCGGAAACTTAGAAAGGTCATAACTCCCACAATACAACTCGGTTTTGGGTGTTCTAGCATATTCTGGAAAGCTAAGAATCTAAACAACAACTCTCTAGTTAACCATCTGTAACCCCTGTTTTTTATTTTGTGTATTTTTGAGTGTATTTTTCGTTTTGGTGTATTTTCTCTCTTGTATTTTTTTTTGAACCGTATATTAGAGTTGTTTTCGATATATGTTCATTTTAGTTCATTGTGAGCTCTTTGTGTTTGATTGGTTGACTCTTTTGTTTCGTTCTTCATTATTTTGTTCTTTCATCATTTTGGTCTCGTTCTCTTTATTTTATTTTATTTTTTGGGGTGTTTGTGGTGGTAGTGATTGGTTGTCCTATTTCCCAATCCTATTTGTAATCCTATACATTTTTATTCCTATTTAATTGATCCAAAACCCAATGGTAAACCTACTACTACTCCTAATACCCATTGACCCAATACCCATTAACCCACAACTAAACTCTATATATAAACCCCTCTCCACTAAACCCTAACCCTAATTCTAACCCTAGCCTCCATCTACACTATCCCGGCCTCCCCTCCTTTCCCGCTGCTTGTGCTCGAACACAGCACCCGACGCCACCCTCCGGCCTGCCTCCAACACGAGCAGCCAGGCCGACCACCTCCCCTCCAGGTCAACCTTCTCCCGGCCTGTGTGCAACCCCCCAACCCGACAGCCTAACACTCCAACACCCCAACCTTAGTCCCTCTTCTCCTTGGCTGATCACCCTTGCACCTTCGCACCACCACCAAAATCCCTCGTCTCTCTTTCTTGGTGTCTCTCGTGGCCGCAAGCCACCATCGCCGTCATCTTTTGCTTTTGGAGTTTTTGTTCGTGTGGAGATTTTCGCTCTAGTTGCTTGGATTCGTTGATTCGTGAATTTTCGTTCGTGGGTTTTGCTCTTTGCTCTTGGTTTTTATTGTTCTTCATCATCGGTTAAGGCAAGTAACTTGTAATCCAATTTATTTGTTTGATACAAGTCAAAAATACCACCTATAGTTTAGTTGGGTCTAGAGACGACTCTTGTTTGTGATATGCTTGATGGGTTTTGTCTCTATTGTGAAAATTTGACCATAGATGACTCACGACACAATATGGACATGAAATAACTTAGGTTTTACCTGTTCTTGATTTGAATCATGTATATGAGACTTTTGTGAGAACGCGTGTTTTGGTTGAGACCCCTGTGATATATTTGGTGTGGACATTCTAGATACCCTAATTTATGATGTTTAGACACTTGATAGTGTTTTCAACAAGTTTTGTATGATATATGTTGAGTTGTTGTAAAAGGGAAAAATTTGTATTTTGTCGCCGATCTGTTTTGTTTGCTATTTTGGATTGTTTTAAAGTCAGTATCTTAATTTCGGTATAAAACGTGAGTTTTAGATAATTTCGTCTATTTTCTAACCTCTCTAACCTTGCTTGGTTTTGATTTCATATGAGTGAGTTATGACTATTTTACTACAGAGGTGTCGATCTTTTCCAGATTTTGTTTTTCAGTAATTTTGATGACAAATCATTTTAAAGAACTATACTACATATATTATTTTGATCCAAAACTTTGGTTAGAGTTTCTTTATCTAGTTAGGGATTACACAGAATATTGGTGAATTTTATTGATGAGTTTTATGTGTTATTTCATGCTCGTTTATGAAATCTATACTTGCTGTATTTTGCTCGCTGTTCTGTAAAGAACCTTATTTTCACTATGATTCCTTTTACTGTATGAAAAATATTTGGGAAATATAAAATTTATAATATCTTATCTATTTTCATATCCCTTTGGCGGAATTGGATTTCGTTTCACTGGTTGCGAGATATCATACTTTTCATACAGCAAGTTGGGAATTCCAGATTTGCCAAACTATGGTTTCTTGATGCTTTTCTTATTTTTGATGACTGATCTAAATTCACTGGAAAATTATGAAACTTTATATTTAGATACTGGATATATAGAGGAATACCTCAGATTTTTCGTGGATTTATTTAATGAGTTTTCATGCTGTTTTCCTGTTCTTGAATTCATTTTCCTGATTTCTAGCTGAACCTACTTTTTGTATTCAAATCAGTTTTAAGATATATTTTTGTAAATTAATATATGACTTATTTATACTCGCTGGATTCGTGTGATAGTCTATTTTTCAGATCCTTCGACGGATCCAGTTTTGGATGTTTGTAACACTGAGAATCACTATTTTACTACAGTATGATCTTGCTGGCCTGAACTTGAGATTTGCCTATTTTAGCCTTTTATGAGATATCTTACACTCGTACATGTTTATCTTGCAACTTGCACTTGTCACATGATCATGCCATGTTATTCTTGATATATTTTGTACATATACATGCTTGTTTGACATTAATAATAAATAACCAAGCTGGAGTTTAAGGGACAGATCTAATAGTGGATAATTCAGAAACGTGTACTCAGAAGGGGATCCACTAATTCTACGTGATTACTTGATACTTGCACGCAAGACACGATACTTGCCACTTGCACAACTTGACACGTGAAACATGATACATGATACATAATACTTGGAGCTTGGAGCTTGGAGCTCAATTACTTGACTTGTCCCCGAGCATACTGCCCTCTATGGTCCACTATGAAATCTAAAGCAAAACTGTTTGTTGTAGCAACCATATAAGATGGGCTGCATGAAGTGCTACATAGATAGTAATCACTACAAGACTTGATACATGCTACTTGAATATGATACTTGAACATGATACATGCTTGCTTGATACTTGACTACATGATATATGAGACTTGAAACTTGACACTTGATACATGATTACTTAATACTCGATACTTGACATATGTTTATAAGATACTTGTTTACTTGACTCTTGATATATGCTACATGATACTTGATCACATTACCATGCTAGTTGTTTACTTTGACATCATACTTATACCATGTTGCTAGTTAGTTTCTCCACGTGCTTGTATCCTACATTATAAGTGACCCGTAACTTGCAATTGACGGGTACTTATTTTTTTTTCTTTTTCTCTTTCCTGCATTCGTTGAATTGCCGACTTTGGAGAACAGGTTCCGGATGGTATCGGAGATATGAAGTATTAGTGCTGCTTTTTGTTATTTTTATTTCTTGTAGCTTGCTTGAACAATATTGTATTTGAGACTTGGATTTATTCTTGTATTTGGGCAATGTGACCCAAGATATTATTTTATTCAGATCATGTTTATTTGAGAGAATATATTTGGTTTCAAGTATTCTTGTTGGTATTTTGGCTCATTATGTGCATGTGGTTGATTCTTTTGCTTCCGAATCTGATGATTCTTGAGAATGTTGTAAGGATTTCTTGAACAGCTTATGGATAATAAAAATTACTCGCTGGGCTTTTGTCTCGTATCTGTATTCCGTATTCTTCTTGGAAAGCGGGGTGTGATAGGATTTTTATTGGTATCAGAGCACCAGGTTTGTCTAATGTATTAGTTGCCTAATATATTAGACAAGCTTGGCTCGAACTGGAATCTGCACAACATTTCACCAACCATGCATGATAAATGAATCAATTATTACCAACATTGATCTAGATATAGTCTTATTCCATTCTTCTTGATCCCTTCTTATTTGATTTCTTTTTGGGTATGAATTCATTCTTCTCGTACCCATAATCCTTGATTTTGGTGTCAACCATTCTTTTCTGTGTCTCTTTTGCTTTCTGTCTTAGGTGTTGTGCTTGTGTGCTCTTTCCCTGCTCATGTTTTGTTTGATTCTGGGGCAACCCATTCTTTTGTCTCCTCTCGATTTGTCGCTCGCCATCAATTGGAGTGCAACAACATGTCAGAGGCTTGGAACATTGTAACAGGTGGTGGAGTTTTCATTTGATTCTGGGAGTACAGGCAGTGTCCTGTAATTATTGGCAGCGCAGAGTTCAAATCCAATTTGATTGTAATGGGAAATTTGGGGTTCGACGTTATTCTAGGTATGGATTGGTTGGGTGAAACCCATGCCATTATTGATTGCCGTGCCAAGAAAGTTGTGTTTCGGATTCTAGATCGCACAGAATTTGAGTTCCATACCGGGGAGTCTTCCCTTGGCCGAGCTGCAGTTGATCAAGAGATTTGTGCGATGGAGTTATATTCAGGCTGTGAGGCCGCGCCTCTAGTAGTTCGAGATTTCTTGGATATTTTTCCAGATGAGTTGCCTGACTTATCCCCTGATAGGGAAGTGGAAATCGGTATTGATGTTCATCTTGGAACAATGCCGATATAGAAGAGTCCCTACAGGATGGCACCAGTTGAACTAGCAGAGCTTAAGGTGCAGATTCAGCAGTTGCTTGATTTGGGTTTCATCAGACCTAGTGTTTCGCCTTGGGGTGCTCCGATCCTTTTTTTTAACAAGAAGGATGGTAGTCATCAACCGTGCATGGATTATCGAGAACTGAACAGAGTTATTGTGAAGAATCGGTATCCATTGCCTAGAATCGATGATTTATTTGATCAGTTGAGTGGGGCTGCTATTTTCTCGAAGTTGGATCTTCGTTCTGGGTATCACCAAGTCAAGGTGAAGGCTGCAGATATTCAAAAGACTGCTTTCAGGAGTAGATACGGGCACTATGAGTATCTTGTGATGCCGTTTGGAGTTACGAACGCGCTGACTGTATTCATGAGTCTTATGAACCGGGTCTTCTCTCAGTTCTTGGATAGATTTGTAGTGGTCTTCATTGATAATATTTTAGTGTATTCTTAGAATCGGGAAGATCATGCTGAGCATCTTAGAGTGGTTCTACAGACTTTGAGAGAGAATCAGCTCTATGGAAAACTCAGCAAGTGCGAGTTTTGGCTCGACAGAATTTCATTCTTGGGGCATATTATCTCAAGTGATGGTATTTCTGTGGATCCTGCCAAGGTTGAGGCTGTAAAAGATTGGCCTATTCCCAAGTTAGTTTCAGAAGTCAGGAGTTTTCTCAGTTTGGCTGGCTATTATCGGAAGTTCGTCCAAGATTTTTCGAAGATAGCAGGACCGTTGACTAAGTTGACTGGGAAGGATCAGAAGTTTTATTGGTCTGATGAGTGTGATGGAGCTTTTGTTGAGTTGAAGAACAGATTGACGTCAGCACCTGTGTTGACTATTCCCGATGGTTCAGGCAGATTCGTAATTCTCTGTGATGCTTCTGGTAATGGTCTTGGAGCACTTTTGATGCAGAAGGGCCGAGTCATTGCGTATGCATCGGGGCAGTTGAAGCCATATGAGAAGAACTATCCGACGCATGACTTGGAGTTAGCGGCAGTGATTTTTGCTTTGAAGCTGTAGAGACATTATTTACTTGGAGACCGAGTGGAGATCTTTACAGACCACAAAAGTCTCAAGTACGTCTTCACCCAGAAGGAGTTAAACATGAGGAAAAGGCGTTGGTTGGAGCTTATGGCCGATTATGACATCAGTTTGCAATACCATCCTGGTAAAGTAAACTTGATGCCAGATGCTTTGAGTAGAAGACTGGCAGTTATATTCTTGACTCAGCAGAGGGATCTGATTGAGCAGATAAGGAGGTTGGAGTGGGAGGTTTTATTGCCAAGTTCTGATCGGAGTTGTTTGGTGCTTCAGCTGCAGTCGTCGCTTGTTGATCAGATTAAAGAGGCATAGGGTAGTAATGTACGGTTGTAGAGATTTCGAGCTGAGGTTGAGTCTGGGTCCAGGACGGACATGGTTATTCATTTGGATGGATCGCTTCGTTTTGGGTCCATATTATGTGTCCCGGAAGGTGATGTTCGTCAGAGGTTGCTTGAGGAAGCCCATCAGTTTCGTATTCTATCCATCCTGGCGGTACTAAGATGTATCGGAATTTGAAGCTTCATTTCTGGTGGCAGGGTATGAAAAGAGCTGTGGCTCAGTTTGTTACTCAGTGTTTGATCTGCCAGTAGGTTAAGACAGAGCATCAGAAAACCGCTGGACTCCTTCAACCGCTTCCTATTCCTGAGTAGAAGTGGGAACATATCACTATGGATTTTGTGACTGCTTTGCCGAGGAGTCCTAAGGGTTATAATGCCATTTGGGTGATTGTCGACCGTTTGACGAAGAGTGCTCATTTCATTCCTTTTCGTGTCGGTCAGTCTACTGAGAGCCTAGCTGAGAGGTACATGCAAGAGATTGTTAGACTTCATAGGGTTCCAATCAGTATTGTATCCGACAGGGATACGAGATTCAGATCTCAGTTCTGGGAGTCTTCAGAACAGTTTGAGGAGTAAATTTAAGTACAATACAGCTTTTCATCCCCAGATTGATGGACAGTCAGAGCGGACTATTCAGATTCTTGAGGACATATTGAGGTCCTGTATGCATCAGATTGGTGGGTCTTGGGAGGATCATTTGCATCTCAACGAGTTCTCGTACAATAACAGCTTTCAAGCCAGCATTAAAGCTGCTCCGTTCGAGACACTCTATGGGAGGAAGAGCATCACCAGTATACTGGGATAACATTGGTGAGAGGAAGTTATTGGGTCTGGAATTGAT
Source organism: Hemerocallis citrina (assembly GCA_017893485.1). Taxonomy (NCBI): domain Eukaryota; kingdom Viridiplantae; phylum Streptophyta; class Magnoliopsida; order Asparagales; family Asphodelaceae; genus Hemerocallis; species Hemerocallis citrina. The sequence continues at coordinate 145,210,812 of CM030367.1, forward strand.
CACCAAGACAGTTGATGCAGTGGTTCAAATCAGGAAGCACTTGCAGGCAGCTCAGGACAGGCAGAAGCAATGGGCCGATGTCCATCGGAGAGCTTTGGAGTTTGGTGTTGGTGACCATGTTTTCCTAAAGGTATCGCTATGGCACGGTGTCATTCGGTTCGGTGGTGGGGACAAGCTTAGCCCTAGGTTTATTGGACTGTTTGAGATTTTTGAGCAAGTAGGCAAGGTGGCTTATCGTTTTGCTTTGCCGCCAGCTTTATCAGGAGTGCACGATGTTTTCCATGTCTCACAACTCAGGAGATATATCCGAAATGAGAGCCACGTGATCGACTATTCTAAGTTGACCATTCGGCCGGATTTGACTTGTGAGATTCCGCCAGTTGCTATTGTGGATCGGCGGGAAGAAAGTGCTTAAGAACAAGGTCATCAAGTTGGTTCGTGTTGCTTGGAATCCTTACTTGCCTGGTGAGTCGACTTGGGAGCTGAAGGAGGAGATTCAGGAGAAGTTTCCTCATTTGTTTGAGTAGTTTTTGTTTTGTTCTTTTGGTTGTTTTTGTGTTACTCTATGTATCTTCTTTTTGAATTTCGAGGACGAAATTCTTCTTGTTAGGTGGGTAGGATTGTAACCCCTGTTTCTTCATTTTGTGTATTTTTGAGTATATTTTTCGTTTTGGTGTATTTTCTCTTTTGTATTTTTTTTTCTGAACCGTATATTTGAGTTGTTTTCGATATATATTCATTTTAGTTCATTGTGAGCTCTTTGTGTTTGATTGGTTGTCTCTTTTATTTCGTTCTTCATTATTTTATTCTTTCTTCATTTTGGTCTCGTTCTCTTTATTTTATTTTAAATTTTTTAGGTGTTTGTGGTGGTAGTGATTGGTTGTCCTATTTCCCAATCCTATTTGTTATCCTATACATTTGTATTCCTATTTAATTGACCCAAAACCCAATGGTAAACCTACTACTACTCCTAATACCCATTGACCCAATACCAATTAACCCACAACTAAACTCTATATATAAACCCCTCTCCACTAAACCCTAACCCTAATTCTAACCCTAGCCTCCATCTACACTATCCCGGCCTCCCCTCCTTTCCCGCTGCTTGCGCCCGCACACAGCACCCGACGCCACCCTCCGGCTTGCCTCCAATCCGAGCAGCCAGGCCGACCACCTCCCCTCCAGACCAACCTTCTCCGAGCCTTTATGCAACCCCCCAACCGGACAACCCAACACTCCAACACCCCAACTCGAGTCCCTCTTCTCCTTGGCCGATCACCCTTGCACCTTCGCCCCACCACAAAATTCCCTCGTCTCTCTTTCTTGGTGTGTTTCGTGGCCGCAAGCCACCATCGCCGTCATCTTTCGCTTTTGGAGTTTCTGTTCGTGTGGAGATTTTCGCTCTAGTTGCTTGGATTCGTTGATTCACGGATTTTCTTTCATGGGTTTGCTCGTTCCTCTTGGTTTTCGTTGTTCTTCATCTTTGGTTAAGGCAAGTAACTTGTACTCCAATTCATTTATTTGATACAAGTCAAAAATACCACCTATAGTGTAGTTGGGTCTAGAGACGACTCTTGTTTGTGATATGCTTGATGGGTTTTGTCTCTATTGTGAAAATTTGACCATAGATGACTCACGAAACAATATGGACATGAAATAACTTAGGCTTTACCCGTTCTTGATTTGAATCATGTATGTGAGACTTTTGTGAGAATGCGTGTTTTGGTTGAGACCCTTGTGATATATTTGGTGTGGACATTCTAGATACCCTAATTTATGATGTTTAGACACTTGTAGAATCGATTTCATGTTTGGTTGTGTTTTCAACAAGTTTTGTATGATATATGTTGAGTTGTTGTAAAAGGAAAAAATCTGTATTTTGTCGCCGATCTATTTTGTTTGCTGTTTTGAACTGTTTTAAAGTCAGTATCTTAATTTCGGTATAAAACGTGAGTTTTAGATAATTTCTTCTATTTTCTAACCTCTCTAACCTTTCTTGGTTTTGATTTCATATGAGTGGGTTATGACTGTTTTACAACAGAGGTGTCGATCTTTTTCAGATTCTGTTTTCAGGTAATTTTGATGACAAATCATTTTAAAGAACTATGCTACATATATTATTTTGAACCAAAACTTTGGCCATTATTTCTTTATCTAGTTAGGGATTACCCATAATTTTGGTGAATTTTATTGATGAGTTTTATGTATTGTTTCATGCTCATTTATGAAATCTATACTTACTGTATTTTGCTCGCTGTTTTGTAAAGAACCTTATTTTCACTATGATTCCTTTTACTCTATGAATTTTTTTTGTGAAATATGAAAGTTAGGATATCTTATCTATTTTCATATCCCTTTGGCGGAATTGGATTTCGTTTCACGAGTTGCGAGATATCATAGTTTTCGTACAACAGTGTTGAGAATTCCAGATTTGCCAAACTATGGTTTCTTGATGCTTTTCTTATTTTTGATGACTGATCTAAACTCACTTGAAAATTATGAAAATTTATATTTAGATACTGGATATATAGGAGAATACTCCAGATTTTTCGTGGAGTAATTTAATGAGTTTTCATGCTGGTTTCCTGTTCTTGATTTCGTTTTCTTGATTTCTGGCTGAACCTACTTTCTGTATTTAAATCAGTTTTGAGTTATGTTTTTGTGAATTAATATATGACTTATTGATGAACCAAATATTATTCACTTTTAGGAGCAATAATCTTAAGGCAATTAGACATTTAAATGCTCTATATGTGGTATTTATGCTTCTTTTCTCTTTTTCCATAGGAAACAGCCTAAAACAGCCAAACGAAGCAGATTCCAGACTAACACAGACTTTGAGGATGATACACAGAATACTGCAGATATCAGTCGACTGATTCCCCCACAACAGGCGACTGCACAGAGGAGAATGAAATCCCGAAGCTGCTCAGTACAGTCGACTGGTCCTCTAAGACAGTCGACTGGACTGATTAATTATGAATCTCCAGATGTCTCGACACAGTCGACTGCTCCCCAAGCCAGTCGACTGGTATGCGGCGAGTCAGAAGATAAGAACAGATGCATCCTCATCCAAATACGAATCAAAATTAAGTTATCCAAATCCAGGTGTTTTCTGCGAATAACAACTTCTCAAACAATCAAAGCAAGAAGCACGTGGTGAGCAGATAAGGAAGGAAAGAAGAAAAAGAGAAAGAAATAAAAGGCTGATGAAGATAAGGAAAGAAATAACAAAAGAAGAGGACTTATCTGCAAAAAGTACAAACCCTAATTCTCTTCTCTTGTTCTATAAATACCAGTCAAGAAAGAAGCGGAAAAACTCTCTAGAGAAGGCCAGATCCATCATCAAGACTGATCGTCGACAGCAAGCATCAAAGGAGGAGAACTAGACGACTGCTGATTGGGCTAAAGGGCAAAATCATACAAATCAGAGTTCTTCTGTTCTTTCTCTTAGTTCTTATTTCTATTGTAGTCATGAACTCTATTATATTAATCAATAAAAGTTTTATTATGTGGAACTAATTTCATAGTTGGGTAGATTGAAACCGTAGTTGTGTAATGCTATTGTCTTATCTATTACTTATTGGTTGAACTTGATTGAATTGAGATGGATTTATCATAATCGAATTTCTTTCAGAATTCTTAGGAGCAGTCGACTGTGGTGACTGCCAGTCGACTGACGTACGGAATCTGAGTTTATCAAGTTTGGGTATTATAAATCTGAATATGTTAGATGAGCATATTGAGACGACCCGTATCTCGTGTTCGTATCTTGTAACAAGGGAATCTTTAGGGGTTCTTGGTTTAATCAACTTGAAGGATCTAGATCTGATACCAATTTCTAGAACTTCAATTGTTTGTTCGTTTCCACTGATCTTATGTTTTCTTTAAGTGCAACTTAGCAGATACCATGCTAAATACTTAATGAAAGAAACGAATTAGAGTAGATACCATGCCTAATTCTTGGCTTAGGAAAACATTACTTTAAGGAGTAGATACCATGCCCTTGAAGAGAACAGACATGAGTAATGGATGTAGTATATGACTTAGCATTACTGACTAGTGGTGGAGATCAAAACCCAACTACTTTAATAGAGATTTGTGACTCAACTCGTGAAACTTCTTAATTTAGTTTTAATCTTTTCATTTCTTTAGACTTTTAGAACAACACTCTATGATTGGTATTTTCTTAGGTTTTATTGATTAGTAAGTTAAGTACTACAATCTCTGTGGGATCGACCCTTGCTTGCCGCTACGCTTCTTCAAACGATTCGTACACTTGCAAGGTTTTTAATTTGTGTCTAGTTTATCTATATATTTAGGTATCTAGATTGCACAACAAGTTTTTGGCGCCGTTGCCGGGGATTGTTTAGTATTTTAACTTACAAATCAGTAAAATTTTTTTTTTTTCTGTTTATTTTATTTTATTTCTTCTTTTTCTTTTCTAACATTTTCTTTTAGTTTACTTTCTGCACAGACAGGTACAGACCAGTCGACTGTCTCACGGATCAGTCGACTGTACAGAGGATTTTCTTTGAAAAGCAACAATGGGTGAGAATGTATTAAATCGAGTACCAATGCAAGACAAATTCATTCCAAAGAATATTGAGCAACCGTCTGGCATAGCTTTTCAACCCAAAGTCACAGGAAATATGCATCTATCACCTCAATTACTTAGCATGGTTCCCCACTTCAATGGTAGACTAGATGAAGATCCGCACTTACATCTACAAGACTTCTTTGATCTTTGCAGGACACAAAGCATCCAAGGGCTTACCTCTGAACAAATCAGGTTAATCTTGTTTCCTTTTTCTTTAAAACTTAATGCTAAGTTGTGGTATAATTCTTTGGAACCAGGATCAATTCAATCATGGGAGCAATTGGCAACAAAATTCTTGAAAGAATTCTTTCCAGCTCAGAAAACCAGACAACTAAAAAGGGAAATTCTACTTTTCCAACAAAAAGATGGCGATTTGTTTTTCGAGGCATGGAAGGACTTTAAAAACAAGCTTTTCAAGTGTCCTACGCATAACATACCTAAGGATGACCAGGTACAATCATTCTATGAGGGTTTAAATGACGCTAACAAAGCAATTGTAGATGCAGGTTGCAATGGAATGTTGATGAGGAAGAGTGCTGAGGAGGCCATAGAGTTATTTGAAGAACTCAGCGAGAACTCACAACAATTCTCCACAAGGAGGGGTCTTTCGAAAAAACAGGGAGTATACGAAATTTCTCATAATAATAACATGTAATTAGAAATGGAAACCATGAACAAAAAGATTGATATGCTTGTGAATTCAACGTTGGGTGGCATAAAAAACCAACCAATAGAAATTGGTGCAAATTGTTTTCAATCTAACCATACAACTAATTCATGTCCCATATTTTCTTTCGCAGATCAGGAGCACACAAACTACGAAGAACAAGGAATGTACCCGCTCCAGAACAATTTTTTTTCAAACACGTATAACCCAGGGTGGCAAAACCATCAAGACAATCAATTTGCACCAGGGGATACGCAGCAATTCCAGGGTGGGAATGAGTATGATGAGCCAGCACAAGAACAGGAGAAGTTGGATTTCGAATCCACCATTCTTCAACTACTCCAACAGCAACAGCAAACAAGCAATCAACAAAGACAGGCCATTCAAAAATTGGAACTTCAAATTGGTCAAATTGCTACGGAGTTAAGTGAAAGAAAGGCAGGAGAGTTTCCATCACAAACCATACCCAACCCTAGAGGACAAGAACAACTCCAATCAAGAACAACACTAGAGGAAGAGATTGAGTTTACAATGTTTGATGTACCACAACGTCCACACGATGATCATGAATGTTATAATGTTGATGTGGTTCAGGAGATTTGTGACCAAACATTGCAGGAACATAGTGTTGACCCATTACAAGAAACAATTACACACCCTCCACTATTATCTCATGTTGAACAGGAACACTATGACTGGAGGATTGCAGAGACAGTACATTCAGGTAAGCTTGCACCTGCATGTGAAAATTTTGTGTCTGATAACATTTGTGTTTTCCAAGATAAGTCGACTGGTGATCAGGCCAAGTCGACTGGTGATCAGGCCAAGTCAACTGGTGAACAGGTTGAGTCGACTGGTGGACGGGACAAGTCGACTGTCCCGACTGCTACCAGAATCCTAGACGTGGAGCTGAAGCCAATACATGAACACCAGCAGTATGAATCTTTGGGGGGGAACCAGAAAATACCTGTGACAGTTGCTACAAATTTTAGGATGCAGAAAGAGGAGAGGCTGCAGGGAGTCTTTCAAAAGCACAATGGTGCATTAAGATGGACCATTGCTGATAAACTGATGTCAAGATGGTACGGTCCATAAATTGTTGCACAGGTTTCCCCCACATGGAGCGTTGGCGAAGAGTCAACGTTCAAGGTGAATGGGCAGAGCGGGGGAAACCTTATAAGAAGATGAGTTTTGAGCCGCCAGCCATTCAATACATTGCACAAACTCATCGAGTCTAGCTGAAGACAAGAAACACAGAACTTATTGGGAGGCAACCCAATTTTTCAGGGGAGTACTTACACTCTCTTCCTTTATTTATATTTCTTAGTTATTGCTTTATTTCTTTATTTTATTTTTCCTTCAAACTGGGTGGTAACACATGCCTATTTATTTTAAATTTTGTGCGAACATTGAGGACAATGTTCCATCTAAGTTTGGGGGTATTTAGTTATTTGGAGTCTTTTGATTTTTTAGGATAAACAATTTCTTATAAAGTAATAGTAAGGATACTTATTTACTTTAGGATTGTTGAGTTTCATAATTCCTTACCAATTTGTATGAGTCATGCGATTATACATAAAAAAATCAAATGTGATGCTTTTTCTGTTGATTATTCTCTTTGATCTAGTCCTAAACAGAGTTTAAGTAAATAGAGTAATAACGATAAATAAAAAATAAAAAAAATAAAAAAAAATAAAAAATTTGAATAGAATAAAGTCAATCTACTCCAATGTTTTGAGTTGCTTAGTAACTAGGGGTATTCATCACCAATGTTTACTTTTACGTCAAACGACAACTTGGAATATGAGTATGCAAAGCACTTTAAAGTTTGTGACTTGTTGAGTAACCGGGTGGATTCATCACAAATGTTTTGCATTCGCGTAAAAAGGCAAGTGACAACTTTAGAGAAGAGACTATAAAAAAAAAAAAAAAAAAAAACAACTCTAGTTTGCTACTTGGTTTGTAGTAGAGAAAAGGGATAATCACAGAATTGAGCAGTTGCATACAATAACTAAAATTAATGGCATGACAAGTATGACTGAGTTGGGGATTATGACTAAACATTCGCACTAGAGAAAGTGGGTATGTTTAATTTTACTTTATCTGAAATTGTTTATAGTTTAATATCTTGATGCTTGCATAATCAAAATTCTTGGTGGTTGAGTACTATTATTTTTCCCCTGTTCATAATTTTAGTTTGCTTGAGGACAAGCAAAAGCTAAGTTTGGGGGTATTTGATGAACCAAATATTATTCACTTTTAGGAGCAATAATCTTAAGGCAATTAGACATTTAAATGCTCTATATGTGGTATTTACGCTTCTTTTCTCTTTTTCCATAGGAAACAGCCTAAAACAGCCAAACGAAGCAGATTCCAGACTAACACAGACTTTGAGGATGATACACAGAATACTGCAGATATCAGTCGACTGATTCCCCCACAACAGGCGACTGGACAGAGGAGAATAAAATCCCGAAGCTGCTCAGTACAGTCGACTGGTCCTCTAAGACAGTCGACTGGACTGATTAATTATGAATCTCTAGATGTCTCGACACAGTCGACTGCTCCCCAAGCCAGTCGACTGGTATGCGGCGAGTCAGAAGATAAGAACAGATGCATCCTCATCCAAATACGAATCAAAATTAAGTTATCCAAATCCAGGTATTTTCTGCGAATAACAACTTCTCAAACAATCAAAGCAAGAAGCACGTGGTGAGCAGATAAGGAAGGAAAGAAGAAAAAGAGAAAGAAATAAAAGGCTGATGAAGATAAGGAAAGAAATAACAAAAGAAGAGGACTTATCTGCAAAAAGTACAAACCCTAATTCTCTTCTCTTGTTCTATAAATACCAGTCAAGAAAGAAGCGGAAAAACTCTCTAGAGAAGGCCGGATCCATCATCAAGACTGATCGTCGACAGCAAGCATCAAAGGAGGAGAACTAGACGACTGCTGATTGGGCTAAAGGGCAAAATCATACAAATCAGAGTTCTTCTGTTCTTTCTCTTAGTTCTTATTTCTATTGTAGTCATGAACTCTATTATATTAATCAATAAAAGTTTTATTATGTGGAACTAATTTCATAGTTGGGTAGATTGAAACCGTAGTTGTGTAATGCTATTGTCTTCTCTATTACTTATTGGTTGAACTTGATTGAATTGAGATGGATTTATCATAATCGAATTTCTTTCAGAATTCTTAGGAGCAGTCGACTGTGGTGACAGCCAGTCGACTGACGTACGGAATCTGAGTTTATCAAGTTTGGGTATTATAAATCTGAATATGTTAGATGAGCATATTGAGACGACCCGTATCTCGTGTTCGTATCTTGTAACAAGGGAATCTTTAGGGGTTCTTGGTTTAATCAACTTGAAGGATCTAGATCTGTTACCAATTTCTAGAACTTCAATTGTTTGTTCGTTTCCACTGATCTTATGTTTTCTTTAAGTGCAACTTGGCAGATACCATGCTAAATACTTAATGAAAGAAACGAATTAGAGTAGATACCATGCCTAATTCTTGGCTTAGGGAAACATTACTTTAAGGAGTAGATACCATGCCCTTGAAGAGAACAGACATGAGTAATGGATGTAGTATATGACTTAGCATTACTGACTAGTGGTGAGATCAAAACCCAACTACTTTAATAGAGATTTGTGACTCAACTCGTGACACTTCTTAATTTAGTTTTAATCTTTTCATTTCTTTAGACTTTTAGAACAACACTCTATGATTGGTATTTTCTTAGGTTTTATTGATTAGTAAGTTAAGTACTACAATCTCTGTGGGATCGACCCTTGCTTGCCGCTACGCTTCTTCAAACGATTCGTACACTTGCGAGGTTTTTAATTTGTGTCTAGTTTATCTATATATTTAGGTATCTAGATTGCACAACACTTATTTATACTCGATGGATTAGTGTGGAAGTCTATTTTCCAGATCCTTCGACAGATCCAGTTTTGGATATTTGTAACACTGGAAATTTCTGTTTTACTACAGTATGGTCTTGCTGGCCAGAACTTGAGATTTGTCTATCTTAGCCTTTTATGAGATATGTTGCACTTGTACATATTTATCTTGCAACTTGCACTTGTCACATGTTCATGCCATGCTATTCTTGATATATTTTGCACATATACATGATTGTTTGACATTAATAATAAATAACCAAGCCGGGGTTTAAGGGACAGATCTAATAGTGGATAATTCAGAAACGTGTACTCGGAAGGGGATCCACTGATCCTACGTAATTATTTGATACTTGCACGCAAGACACGATACTTGCCACTTGCACAACTTGACACGTGATACATGATATATGATACATGATACTTGGAGCTTGGAGCTCGATTACTTGACTTATCTCCGAGTATACTGCCCTCTATGGTTCACTATGAAATCTAAAGCGAAACTGTTTGTTGTAGCAACTATGTAAGGTGGGCTGCATGAAGTGCTACCTAGATAGTAATCACTACAAGACTTGATACATGCTACTTGAATATGATACTTGAACATGATACATGCTTGCTTGATACTTGACTACATGATATATGAGACTTGAAACTTGACACTTGATACATGATTACTTGATACTCGATACTTGACACATATTTATAAGATACTTATTTACTTGACTCTTGATGTATGGTACATGATACTTGATCACATTACCATTCTAGTTGTTTATTTTGACATCATACTTATACCATGTTGCTAGTTAGTTTCCCCATGTGCTTGTATCCTACATTATAAGTGGCCCGTAACTTGCAATTGACGGGTACTTATTTTTTTCTCTTTTTCTCTTTCCTACATTCATTGAATTGTCGACTTTGGAGAACAGGTTCCGGATGGTATCGGAGACATGAAGTATTAGTGCTGTTTTTTTTATTTTTATTTCTTGTAGCTTGCTTGAACAATATTGTATTTGAGACTTGGATTTATTCTTGTATTTGGGCAATGTGACCCAAGATATTATTTTATTCAGATCATGTTTATTTGAGAGAATATATTTGGTTTCAAGTATTCTTGTTGGTATTTTGGCTCATTATGTGCATGTGGTTGATTCTTTTGCTTCCGAATCTGATGATTCTTGAGAATGTTGTAAGGATTTCTTGAACAACTTATGGATGATGAAAATTATTTGTTGGGCTTTTGTCTCGTATCTGTATTCCGTATTCTTCTTGGGAAGCGGGGCGTGACACCATCACATCAGATTCATCCATCTAATTGCTTAAATTAGCCTCACAATCATCAGCCTATGTACTCCCTGTACACTGGCTGCACCTTCCCGATAGCATAAAAACCTACTCATTCATCAGAATGACACAATTCCAGGTTCTATGGAAAACTGAGAATGTCCTATACAACTTTCTAGTTGATCACAAGTCCAAATTGTCTCATTTGATTACCATAAAACATTCATCTTCCTCAGATGCACAAAACCATATATAATGTACTACACAACAGAGCCTATAACTCAAAATCTGTTCTATTGTGCAAAAATCATATCTATCACTATGATTACGAGAATTTCTTGACATAAGGCTTTTTGGAAAGCTTAGGATGTCTACTACAACTTACTAGTTATAGATTTCCTCAAATTCTGCTCATACAGAGCCATAAAGTTACAATCTCATCAGGGTGTCAATTCTGACTAAGTTCTTCATAGTACTCACTTAAATATTCATAATAAATCACATGCATAACCAATGGTTGTCAAACTTGTATTTTCATAAATTAGAAATCATCATGTATAACATGCACAAAGGATCTCATCCTGATTCTAAGTATTCAATGAGTTCTACATATTTCAATCATGTATAAAAGTTCTACTGTTCACCAGTCACTGTTATGACTACTCTTACTTAAACAATTTTGAACATGCATCAAATGTCATAAAAATAATTTTAGTCTTTTTCTGTAGGGTCTAGATTCATACAGGACACTCCATGAAAAATTTCAGAGATAGATCATGCATCAATTAATTCTAAAAATTCCTTCAAGTTCAGGTTCTACAAGAGATAGAACCAGTCTCTGCCTTACGACCAAGTCATCAAAATTGATTTTATTAAAATACAAAATAATGTCAGAAAAATCCAAAATAATTCATGTAACTTCTAGACATGCATAAGATCATTCTATAAAAATTTCATGATCAAGTTCCGTCAATATTACTCTCTGGCAATTCGGGAACTTAGCCTGCAGTTTATGTTTTCTGTTTTCAATTTCAGATTCTAAACAAACTACCACTAACAATCATCCTCATGGCTACTATTTCTTATTTCATGCAACAAATCAAACAAGAGAACAAGAATGTTTTTTTAGAGAACTCCCGATGCTTTGGTGTGGTTTGAGAAGATGAGAATAGATTGGCTTCCTCCTCTAATTCCTCCTCCAAAGTACTCTTGATCACCTCCTTTTCTTGTTTTCTTTCACTCTCTCCTTCTCTTTTTCTCTAAAAATTTCAGAAATCTGAAATGAGAGTGAAGAGAGGGGTTTAAAATGAAGTGAGAAGAGTGAGGGGGTGCATAGGGGTGGCCGGCCAAGGGGGGGGGGGCGGGGGGGGGGGGCGCGGAGGTGGAGCCAAGTGGCATGGAGGTTTTTCACGAACAAGCTCCTCATGCCCATGGTTTTGGAGATAGTTTGCATGCCTTATTTTCTAGCCATTAGATCCATGATGAGATGTGATGAATGGCTAGATGTGAGTACATGCAAGAGAGAAAAAATATTTATAGTATAGTATCATACAATTTGACAATTGCATATGTACTACACGTATATACTAGTATGCATATTAGTGTCAATTTTTCTCATTCTCGTGCACCACCATGAACGCAACCATCCTTATGAATAATCAAGCAATTTAATCACACTACAACATATATATATATATATATATATATATATATATATATATATATATATATATATATATATATGGACATTTATATATACACAAAAGCAGAATCTTATTCGGGGTATTACAGATTTCTCGTCCCATTCCCATGTAGGTACGCCTGGATGAAATCCTGCCAACCTTCTCTGTTAGGATGAAAGATTTTCCACCAGCGCGAGATTCATATCCCAAAGGTCAATAATATCTAGACCTCCATGTATCTTCTTCATGCACGTTTTTTCCTATCTGATGAGGTGATAGCCCCCTCTATCCAGGCTTGCACCCTTCCATAAAAACCGCTTTCGGATACGGTCAATTCTCTGGATGACCCATCTTGGCATTTCGAAGAAGGACAAGTAATAGGTAGGCAGATTCGAGAGGACTGCATTGATAAGCGTGACTCTTCCCCTAAAGGACAAAGCATTACCTATCCACCTATCTAGCCGGTTTTCCACCCGATCAATGATGGGTAACCAATCAGCCTTCTTGAGCTTGCCAGGTCTCAGCGGGAGCCCCAGGTACTTAATGGGGGAAATTCTCGATGGAGCAGTTGAGAATCGTGGCATGTTCATGTGCCTCCTCTGGGGTTAAGGCAATGGGAAGAAGAGCACCTTTGTGGAAGTTGTACCCTGAGGTCAGACCAAGCTTCAAAACTATACAAAATTTCTTTGGAAGCAGTTGTTTCTCCGAGGTTGCCATTTCCAAACAGGAGAGTATCATCTACAAATTGGAGAATAGAATAACCTAGATGGTTGACACCACTGGCCACTGGCGTGATCTAGCGGTCCGTCTGCAGTTAGCCATCTTAGTTCGCAAAATGTCTGCCACAATGGTGAAGAGAAGAGGGGAGAGGGGGTCTCCTTGTCTAAGGCCCCGTTTGCGTGAGAAAGGTTGGCCCGAGACCCTATTTACCAAGATAGCAGTCCTGCTGGTGGTGAAACAAGTGTGGATTCATATGATCCACCTGTCTCCAATCCCCTTTTTCAGCTAGCACTTCCAGGAGACATTCCCATTCAACAAAGTCGTAAGACTTCTCGAAGTCCAGCTTCAGGATGTAGCTCTTAGCATTCGACAGGTGGCAATGGTGGATAACTTCTTCAGCAGTGGCAATACAATCCTGGATACATCGCCCTTTAATGAACCCACTTTGTTCACAGCTAATGAGTCTATCCATCACCTTCCCCAATCTATGAGTGAGCGACTTGGTAATTATCTTGACTGAGCAGTTAAGAAGGCTAATTGGGCGGACGTCACCTACCCTCGGGGAATCTTCTTTCTTAGGGACCAACACGAACTCAACATAGTTAATTCTTCCTAACTTAAGCTTATGGTCAAAGAAATCAACAAACAGCTTTACAAGATCATCTTTGATTTCCTCCCAAAAAACCTAGTAGAATAAGATAGGGAATCCATCTGGCCCAGGGCCTTTTTCCTTTCCAACTTGTGTCACTGCCTCCCAAAGTTCCTTTTCCGTAAAGGGGACCTATAGGGATCGAAGATCCAGGTCATATTCGTCCGGGGTAACACGCCAGAAGTCATGGTGGAGGGGGACTCTCAACTCCGCCTTCCACCTAAAAAGGTGCTTGAAGTGGGACAGGAATTCCACTATGATATCGTCGTCTCCTTGTAACACTCCAGAATCAGAATGAATTGAAAGAATGAGGTTAGATCTATGCTGGCCACTAGCAATACGATGGAAGAAGGTTGTATTCGTATCTCTCTCTTTGAGCCACGATATTCTGGATCGCTGCTGCCATTTGAGTTCCTCAAGCCTATGTTGTTGAGCAATGTATTCTCTAAGTTGAAGCAGCCTATTCCGCTCCTCTAGCAAAAGGTCTCTAGTTTCTTCAACCTTTTCAAGCTCCTCAATACCTTCCAGAAGGGAATCTTTTGCTCTCCAAATCAGCACAAATCTGGTCCAGTTCCATTTTCTGAGTTTGGCCCTCAGCCTTCTAATTTTTTCACACCAAACCGCAGCCGCTTCAGTCCCTCTAGTAGGGCGGGCCCATCTCTCATTAACCATGTGATGGAAGCCTTGGATTTCCAGCCACGCTTTCTCAAACCTAAACTTGGGCGTTTTCTTGGGTTGCACTTCACCAGTAGAAAGGATAATAGGAACATGGTTCGAAGTGGGTTTAGGGAGGGACTTAGCCCATGAGAGTGGGAACTCAGCCTCCCAATCAGAGGAGGCCAAGACCCTATCTAGTTTAGACAAAATAGGAGACGATTGCATGTTGGACCAAGTGAATAGCCTATCATTGATGGGGATATCAACAAGTTCGAGGTTCGCAATAACTGCGTTAAACGCTTCTCTATTGGAGTCACTGGAGCCTTTGCCTCTGTGCTCAGAGGCAAACCTGGTGATGTTAAAGTCTCCTCCCACAACCCAGGGGTGCTGCCAGTGTGCGTGAATTACTCGTAATTCCGACCAGAAAGCCACCCTGGAGGCAGCAGTGTGTGGACCATACACCACCGTAATTATATGGATCCAGTGACTGCCAATGGAACTCATCTAGGCAGTTAAAGACTTCTGCATTAAATCCTAGTGCAATACCCCCAGTGGAACCAACAGAGGGGCGAATTTTCAAATAGAAATTTGGTTCCCTCCCAGTCTACTGAGTCTATTAATATAAGCCAGTTTGGTTTCCTGCAAACCAACGATGTTGACTTTTGATTTAGTGATGACATCCCTAACCATTTCCCTCTTGCCCCGCCTACCCATGCCTCTAACGTTCCAGAAAAGAGAATCCATTAACTACTATTTAGCATGGGACCATGGCTCGGATTGGAAATCGAGCTTGAAATAAGATTAACTCTATCACTCTCCCAATCCCTAATCTTATTAAGTAGAAAAGCGTTCCAATTCGTATCGCCAATCGCGACTACAGGTTTTGGCTAGACTAAAAATCTCAGAATCAGACACGAAATGAAAAATAGAGGCTAGGAACGAACACGTACCTCCATCGCTAGTCTTAGCAGATTTAGCATCTGCAGCAATCTCAAGGTAATCATCCAATGACTCCTCAATATCCCTCTTAGCAACTTTCTGAACTTTAAAACCTTTGTTGTAGTGAGCAGAGACAAGGGCAGTCGGTTGTGAGGTATGGAAAGTGGAAGGGACAAAGTCTGGGGAAATATCCAGGGGTTCATCAGCAATCTCTTCTGAATCCATAGATTCCTCTTCAGAGTAGACGTAATCATCTTCGAGGTTTAATCTAGCCTCGCGGTCGTATTCATCAATGTGGCACGCAACGAAGGACTTGGGTTCCCCAGAAGCAAAACATGAAGAAATAATAGTGGACTTATCCAAAGCATCATATGTGTCAATAACATTGGGCTTCTCCAAAGCGTCAGTGGGTCCCTCAATGGGCCCAGCTCTGAAGCGCAAATGACTCACCCCACGTGCTTCACACGAGGGCAAGAGCCGTGTCATGTAACACCCCGAATACCAAAATACGGTAATTCGTAGCTCAACAGGATCTACACTTTACTTCGTACAATTTTACAAGTAATTTTGAAACTTTTATTACAACATATTCTTTTACAACAACACGCAACGGAAAAATAAATGAATTACAACATGGTAAATATACAATTGTAACAACTTTAGCATTTAAGTAATTATCAACATTAAATTCATCTTTACATCTTCTTCTAAATTTCTGGTCCTGCATATGAAACTGTGGGTATGTCAGTTGCTTATAAATGACGCAATATTATAAACGGCGATCCTTACTAGGCCGTAATATAACGATTCTTTAGTACTTTAACAACCAAAACTCGAATGTAAACAAAGTGTAAAAGAGTGACTAACCTAAACATGTCAGTGTATGCAATGACTTAATACCTAATGCAGATGTCTATGCTATGATGACACTAATGCATACTTGTTCGAATTCTATGCATCCCATACTACATAGGTCCGAAGATAAGCCCTTATCGTACTCCTCAATATAGGGTTTAATTCCTCGCCATGAATTACTACTGTGGTGACTAAGATAAGGTTTAGATGTTCTGGGAGTATTAGGCCCACGCCCTGATAATTCTGGAGATGAATCGCACATCGCAGATGAGCTAGGGACACTCCCAATCACACCTCGATAATTCTGGGAAAACTATCTCACACCGCAAGCTATGGCGCCTACATTGTCCTAAAACACCTCATAGGCGTCGCATCGATCCCGATAATTCCGAAGATGAATCCCACACTGCAGATGAGCTGGGGACACTCCCTATCACACCTCAATAATTCCGGGGAAACTATCTTACACTGCAGACCAACTGAGGCCTTCGTACCCATGTTTGCCCATACTTCATCACGTCTCCCCTTAATGCCTGTCCTTACGTTTTTAGTTTGTTTTAGAAGAAATCATCACAACCTAGAGCTAGCTTAACCTTTCAGACTTAAACCAACACAAGAGGCAGTCAACCCAACTGGCTACTTCTCAAGAGAAGCTCAACCGACACTGGTTAGCTCTCAAATTCATATTAATAACCACTGCCGGTTTCTAAGGGTCTCGCCTATCCTCTAGATTCTAACAACTATCTCGTTTTAGAGATCAACCATAGGTTATATTCAACCTCAAAATAATATTTCAATTTCTTTATTCACAATCTCTTTCTCAAATACATTTCTTTATAATCTCATAACATGAAGTAACTCACTTCAACTTTCATTATCAATTTAATCACTTATAGCATGGTATACAACTCAAAGTATTCTTAATCAAAGATGAATAACTATAGAATCTTATCAAGAGGAATCCAATTGTATTTCAAATTTTATCTTCCTTTCATCAAACAAGATTCACATTTTTTAATTGAAAATTTCGAATTCTTCAACACATTATTTAATGTAAATTCCACCTTAAATTCTCACAAAATACATCAAAATATTATGGAAATATTTTATAAAGTCAAGATAATATTTTATAGTAATAATAGGATTTTTCCCAAACTTTATTTATTTGAAAAACTTAAAAAAAGAACAATTCGAAATTGGCCATGGCCGGTTTCGAACCCGCGACCACACAAGCCACAGAGGACAGCACCCAAAGCAGTGCCCAGTAACTAGTAAGCCCAATTGTGGCTAGTGAAAGAAAATCATTTAGTTGGTTTATGTTTAGGCCGGTGTGTCTTTAGGGAAATTTGATTTCGAAATAAAAATAGAGCCTCTTCAAGACTCGAACTCAAGACCATGAGCACTGTTCACAATGCTCTAAACCTACACCGAAAACCAGTATGCCCAATCCATTCTCTGTTATAATTAGGAGTTGAAAATCTTTACACATACTGTATATTTATAACTTTTCTTTACAAATTTCGATTTCTCAACTATTTTGTATTGTTCAAATCTAATTCTTTCCAAAACATTTTTTTCTTTCCAAAATACAGTATAGTAGCATATATTTATACTATAAAATTCTTATTTTTGATAATATAATAAAAGTTTTTCTCCTAAATTGCATTAATAAACTCATATGATCAAATTTCAAGTAAAATATTGTCCCTCTTCAAAACAACTTTATAAAATTCTTTATACTAAGGAAAATATATACTAGTGAGACTATTTCCACATTTCTTTACTATAATAGCATCTTAAAACTTTTTCATATGTGTTGCATTATTTTTACTATTATATGAATGTTCTAACACACATCAATTTGAATCTTTTCATTCCAACAATTTACTAGATATTATTTCTTTTTTTCCTCTTCCTAATTAACATGAGTTCTAGCCATTCATTTGAACCAAAACATCATTTCAACAAATCATGATATAATTAAAACAACATTATGCAATCTACATTCATCACAATTCTACAACTACTCATATGTCAAACTAGCATGCTTCATTCTACAAAATTTAGAAAGTATTCAAGAAACACCCACCTCAAAGAAGATCGTAATGTAGAAGAAGAACTCCTAAAAAGCTCTTAACTCCAACAAGATTGCCTAGCCCCTCTTGTCCTAGCAAGAACAACTCCAAGCTCCTCCAAGAATTGCAAGACAAAAACTTTAACTCGCTTTCTTTTCTTCGCTCTTTTGATTCTTAATTTTAGTGCAAATGATAAACAATAGGAGGTATTTATAGGTGAAATGTATGGCTAGGATTTAATCTCTCAACTCCAAATAACCAGCCACTACCCCACTCTCCCAATTCTCCCACTCTCTCACTACCCAAGCAAGGTTGGCCTATAGCTTCCAAGTGCGCACACGTGCACGTGTAGTGCACAAGTGTACACCCTTCTCATTTTTATATTTATTTTTATACTTGTGTATCTACTAGTTGTTACATGACATGTGGAAGAATGTGTACAACTAATTGTAGGATTATCTCAGTGAGCTTCTCTTGTAGGCTTGGTTTATTTATTTAATTTATTTTTGTGGGCTTAAAGTCTTCTATTAGGCCTATGGATTCTAATTAAAAGTAGACAACTAAATGAGATAAAATAAAAGAAAGAAAATTATGCATAACTTTAAGTAAATTTTAGAATGAGAAATAATGAGGTGAAATTACACGTGCGTTGCACGTGCAGAAAAATAAAAAATGTATTTTTATTTTGAAATTTTATACGGGATGTTACATGTCACCTCTGGATTGGATAGCGGAGTGGTCGAGAGGGGGGGGGGGGTGGAGATATCAACATATGAATGGCCGGTTTCGATGCAGTGCTACTGTCAAACTTTGTTTCTTTCCCCAAAACCCTAAGCATCTGTTCTTTGTTCCGTAAAGCTCCTCCTTTCTCTTCCAAAACATATCCTCTTTTCTCATTTGAAACCAGCTCCTTGGTTCTGATCGAGTCCCCATTCGTCTTCTTCCTCAAAATAGGCCCCCCTTGCTTAGGCTCCCATCCCAAAGACTCTACCTTTTTCCCTTTTGGAGATCGACTTAGTCTATTAGAGGTCTCGGGGGTCTTGAGGAACTTACCACTTTCAACACTGGAACCTACTACCCCTTCTACCTGCTCCCCTCTCAACGCTAGTGCACCAACTGCTAGGATTTGACTTCCTAATTGAGCTTTCTGTTTGCCACCCATTCTAAGGGACAGAGCTTGGTCTGTCAAACCTACCATTTTTGATCTAGTTTTAGTACCTCCATTTGCAGTCCATCCTGATTGTTAGATTCTATGGAAAAGCTTCAATCTTGACTGTCGATGCTCGGCGGAGATTTGTGAGGTTCCAAGTTCACCGTTGCATGGCCTTGGCGCCCCTTTGACCCCCTTGCAGCTCAGATGATTTCACGGTGTGCACGCTCAATTTCATCAGCCCCATCTAAAGTGAGTTCTCACTTCGGTGATACCACATGCTTGTATGTTTGACTGTCTCTGGGTGAGGAGGAAGGGGACGAGATAGTCAGGGCCTCTGACACTGCTTGCTTGTCAAGAACAAAGCGAATGAAGTATGATTCCTCAAAGGAGAACACTCTAGCAAAACGAGGCATAATGGTGACATCGAGGCTTCGAATTAAGATCCTAGCTGATACAATCTCTGATCGGTGAATCATCTTGTCATCGATATCTTCGATGGTACCAAACTCCGACACGATCTCTTGTAGCACTTCCTTTTCCAGAAGTGTAGAGGTACATTATGAATCCAAATCCAATACCGCTCCTCTTGTGGTAACTCCACTCTGAATCTTGGCGACCAAGAGAAGAAATCTATCTTGAAGTGCCCAAAATCCACCGTGCCCATGCCGGAGACCTCGATCATCTTCTCCGGCGAGGGGAAAGATACTAGGAACTGAAGGTGGTACATCTTTTTTACTATCCAGTCCCTGTGTGCTCTCATCGGCCACTTCGAATTCAGAGCATTAAGGAGGTGATTCTCTGATGGACTCCCTGATCTTACTTTGGCAATAGCGCACCAATGGCGGAGCCATTTTTCTTCGTGTTTTATGATCTTTACGCTGTTCGCAAGCCGAATGTGTGTTGGATTATCCGGCGATCTGCCTCTCTAACTGGGTGTTCATCATCGTTATTAGAGGTAATCACATTTGTGCACACGTATGACATATGCCCCCATTTCATGCACTGGAGGCATCATACCTCTTTCGTGCAATCCTGCCAATAATGCCCCAAATCACCACAATTGAAACACGACGCCGGTTTGCATTTCCCCTTCCTTTGCTTCTTTTTGTTAACCGGCTTAGTTTTGGGGGGAGATACTGCATTTTTTCTTTGCACAGTTGATAACGTTAACTCATGCATAATGAATTTGTTTGTTCAATTTTAAGGTGGTTGAATTTTGTGTGGAAGAATTACTTTGATGTAAATACAAAACAAAGGTATTTTGAATGAGATAGATATCCCTTTCTTCTACTTTCCTTCTGATTTTTCATCGTACGTCATCGTCTTTTTCTTCTTGTTGTTCTTTTTCTTTTTGAGTCAAATTCAATTCACTAAATTCAACTACCATTTAGTAGTTCATTAATGTAACCCCTATTTTCCCAAAAATGTATTTTTGTGTATTTTCTGTATTTAAAATTTTTGCTAATTATTTTTTTTCGGTTTTCAAATTTTTTTGTCAAAATGTATTGTTGGATCTCCTATCAAAATTTATTTTCAATCAATAATTGTATTTGTAACTATTTTCTTTATATTATAATACAAATCTTATTGTTGTTATTATTACCTGAGTTTCTATTATTACTATTATTATTTTTATCATTTTCTTCTTATTATTATTGTCAGTATTATTATTATTATTACTGTTATTTTTATTATTATTATTATTATTATTATTATTATTATTATTATTATTATTATTATTATTATTTTCTTTACTACTATCAGTATTATTATTTTATTGTATTACATTTGGATTTTATATTTAAAATCCTATTCTTATTTTATATTTATAAACCCTATTTTTCCTAATGGAATTTAAACCCATTATCCGAAAACCCCATTTTTATTAGATCTTTAAAAACCCGTTAACCCAAATACCCATCAATTTACCCAAAATCCATTATTAATATCCATACCCAATACCCCACTTCAACCCGTTACCCTATAACTACCTAAACCCGAAACCCTATACAACCCTACCCGTTAATATCTACCTACCCAAACCCGAAACCCCTTTAATTAACCTTCAGCCGTCTTTCCTCCTCACCTAACCCTATGCTTTCCAAACATATATATATATAAACCCATCTGCTTTTACCCATGCAGCTGCATGCCTGCTCGTCTCCTCCCTAATAGCCGCCTGTTCACCTTCAGCCGCTCTCCTTCATCCCCATGCAACCCATCTTCCGAGCACCTCCGACCTCCTCCTTCCCCATGCAGCTGCTTCGTCTCCTCCCCTCCTCCCCGTCTCCCTGTGTAGTCCCCCGTTGCGTCACACCAGCCCAGTGCCGCGCTGCTCTTCCCGATCATCTCCAACCCTCTCCGTCCAACCCTTGCTCTCCTCCACCCCATCGTCTACCTCACCTCCTGTCGCGCCTCTGCACCGCAGCACCTAGCCACCCCGTGCCCTCTCCCGCTTCCTCGATAGTAGCAACATCGCAACTCAGCCATTGCCAGCCAGCCGAACAGCCACCGCAACAGCCCAGTGCAGCCGCAACAGTCGCAACCCCCTGGCCTATCCTCCGCCGCTGCAGCCACCTGCGGCCACACTGTCCCACCTGGCCGGCCATCGCAGCAACCACAGTCAAGCCATTACCCTAAGTTGTTGTTGCATGTGTTCTCGATCATCTTTGTTGTGGGCCGTCGGATCTTCATGATCTCTCATCTTGATCTTCTTGATCATGTGGATTTTGATTGTTTGAATATTGGCCATTCATTCTTGATCATCATGATCATCGTCATGGAGTTCTTTGATCACTTTGATTGGTGGCCGTCAATCTGATCCGATCATCATCATCATCATCAAGATACTGATCACATCTTGATCTTGATATTAATCTTCGATTAAAGTCGTCCGATCTGATCCGATCATCTTGATCTTTTGATTTAAGCCATCCGATTGTGTTCGTTGGTTCGTGGGTATTGAGTTCGTGTGCTCGTTATTAGTTCGTGGGTTGAATTCGTGTTGGTTTTGTCATGTTCTTGTTCTTGGTTCGTGATCTGTTGGAATTGTGTTCGTTCTCGGGATCCATTCCCGTAATTCTTGTTCTTACTCTGTTCTCGTCGTTGTCTCTCAGGCAAATAACTTGTACTCAAATTTTTTTGTATGATACAAGTCATAAATTCCGCTTGTAGTGTAGTTGGGTTCTAGAGACAACTCGTGTGTGTGATGTTCTTGATGATTTTGTCTCTTTAGTGCTTGACCATAATTGAATCATGACACAAAATTTGACATGAAACAACCCTAGGTTTTGCCCGTTCTTGATGTAACGTATATGTGAAACAATTATGAGAACTCGTGTGCTTGTGAGACCCATGTGAGATACTTGTTTTGGACATGTTGTATACCCTAATTCATGTTGTTTGGACACTTGGTAGACTCGATTTCATGTTTGGTTTTGTTTGGGTCAAGTTTCGTTGGATCTATGTTGATTTCGATTTTTGAAGAAATTCTGTGTTTTACGATGATCTGTCTTGATCAGTAATTTAGACCATATTAAGGTCAGAATATTAATTTCAGTATAAAACATGATTTGTAGAGAAATTCTTCTTCTTTCTAACCTCTCTAAACTTGCTCTATTTTGTTTCCGTATATGTGAGATATGACTGTTTTACTATAGAGGTGTAATTCGTTTCCAAATTTCGTTTCTTGATAATTTTGATGATTAAAATATTTTGATACTAGTGCTAAACATGTTATTTTGATCTGAAGTTTTGGTCAGTTTCTTTATGCCTAATTAGTGATTACCCAGAATTTTGGTGGATTATATTGATGAGTTTTATATGCCATTCCATGCTTGTTTATAAAGACTGTACTTGTTGTATTTTGCTCGCTGTTTTGTAAAGAATCGTATTTTCACCCAGATTCCTTTTCCTGTATGAAAAATATTTGTGAAATATAAAGTTAGTTTGTATTGTCTATTTTCATCTCCCTTTGGCAGATTTGGATTTCGTTTCACGGTTTGCGAGATATTACAGTTTTCATATAGCTGTGTTGGGAATTCCAAATTTACCAAACTATCGTTTCTTGATGTTTTCTGATTTTTGATGATTGATCTAATTTCACTGGAAAATTATGAAACCTTGTATTTTGATACTAGGCAGATAGGGGAATACTCCAGATTTTTCGTGGATTTATTTAATGAGTTTTCATGCTGTTTTCTTGTTCTTGAATCCAATCTTCTAATTTTTGGCTGAACGTGTTTTCTGGATTCAAATCAGTTTTGAGTTATGTTTCTGTGAAATACTATATGAATTATTTGTATTCACTGGATTCGGTTAGGAGTCTATTTTCTAGACGTTCCGACAGATTCAGATTTGCATGTTTTTAACAACGGGAATTTTAGTTTTACTGCAGTGTGGTCTTACTGTCCTGAACTAGAGATTTGGTGATTTTATTCTTTACGTGTTATCTTGCACCCATACATATTTATCTTACAATGTGAAATTGTTACATGATCATGCCATGTTATTCTTGATATGTTTTGCACACCTACATGCTTGTTTGACATTAATAACAAAATAACCAAGCCGGAGTTTAAAGAGAAAGATCTAATGGTGGATAATTCAGAAACGTGTACTCGGAAGGGGGCCCGTGTTTTCCATATTTAGAATTTGGTATATGATTTAGATTATTTGGAATTTGGTATATGATTTGGATTACTTTTTCCTGAGTACACTGCCCTCTATGGTCCACAATGAAATCTAAAGCGAAACTGTTTGTTGTAGCAACCATGCAGTATGGAATGCATGAAGTGCTACCTAGATAGTAATCATTACAAGACTTGATACATAATACTCGAACATGATACTTGAACATGATACTTGAACATGATACATGCTTGCTTGATACTTGACCACATGATACATGAGACTTGAAACTTGACACTTGATACATGATTACATGATACTTGATACTTGATACTTGTTTACATGATACTTGTTTACTTTACACATGATTCATGCTACTTATACTTGTTCATTTGCCATGCTAGTTGTTATATTTAGATATCATGCTTATACCATGTTGTTAGTTAGTTTTTTCCATGTACTTGTATCCTGCATTACAAGCGACCCGTAACTTGCAATTGACATATACTTGTTTTCTCTTTTCCTCTTCCCAGCAATTGTTGAATTGCAGATTTTGGAGAACAGGTTCCAGATGGTATTGGTGACATGAAGTATTAGTGCTGGATCTTGTTATTATTATTTCTTATAGCTGCTTGAATAATTGTATTTTGATACTTGAATTTATTTAATATTTGGGCAATGTGACCCAGGATATTTGTGTTATTCAGATCATGACTAATTGAGATTTATATATTTGGTTTCAAGTATTCTTGTTGGCATTTTTGTTCATCTGTGCATGTTGGTTGATTCTTTTGCTTCCGACTCTGATTATTTCATGAGATGTTGTAAAGATTCTTGAACAGCTTATAGATGATGAAAATCATTCGCTGGATTTTTGTCGCGTATCCGTATTTCGTATTATTTTTGGGAAGCGGGGCATGACAATTAAGATTGAATTCCAATGCTCCCCGGTGACTTAAATTACTGTCGGAATCCTGGGCGGAGTCTTATGCCTCATACAACCACACATCAAGAAGATCAAAATAGGATAGGAGACTTTCAAAGTGACTATGCGATTGGATGATACACAGAACTACTAGTGAGGATCTAGATTCATTAAGATTAGTACGATTTCATCAAAGTCATATTTTGTTGCTGCTTATTTTGGTGTGAGAGTAAACAAATACTGAGTTAATATTTGATGGAAACTACTAAAAGCCTGACCTTTGATCTTTGTCGTGAAATGCGGTTAGAGCTCTTGAGATTGAATCTAGATCGTTGATTGAACATCGTGATCTGGATCCGACGGTTCCTGATGCGGCTGATGGACCTACAAAAAAGTCTGAAATACCGAGGGTTGGCCCCGATGACAGACCCTACGATGCTGAAGTCAAAACAGAGAGAGAAGTAGAGTTTGAGAGAGAAAATGTTGATTACCTCCTGACTAAAGAGGGGGGAGGGTATTATAGGTCTGAGAAACCATACAGAAAATTGATATGAATCTATTGGATCGACTATGAATTCCTTATCTCCTATTCGAATCTCCATTTCAAGAGATAAGTTTTCTTGTTTGGGGATAAGAGATTTGACTAACAGCCTTCATGGGCGGGGTCTCTCTTAGTGGGCCTAATCTATCAATTTTTGTGGGATTGAATAAGGCCCATATCTTGTAGAGAAGTCTGGAGAAGGCCCAAACCTGTTAAAGAGGCCCGTTATGACTAATTTGCTTGTAGAAACATTGAGATCTGTGCTGGAATAGTAGGACCCTGATTTGCTACGATTTTTACCATTATCGTAAGCCTCCCCCTCCCAGAAAATAATTTTATTGGCTTTCGGGGAGTACTATGCCTTATTTTTAGATTATGGAATATAATCTTAGCTTTGAGGGTGTACTGAAGATACGTGGAACTGATCAGAGGCTTCTGAAGGCTGCGAATATCTCCTTAGACTTTTCTGGAATTTTCCATATTTTTTCCATTTTTAAAAATTTTTCCAATTATGAAAATCACTTTTTCGAATTTTATAATTAATAAACCCAATTTTAAATTATTTTTTGGAAATTTTAATTAATTTTCCAAATTTAAATAATTAAATTTTCGAATTAAAAATGAATTGAAGGGATTTTTTCTTGAATAATCAAACCCCGCTACACTTTTAAAAGCGATTTGCAGTGTTGATCAAGATGGGCTTGTGCACTGATGTGCATGAACGGCCGTGATGAGAGTGATCCAATGAGAGGGGTGACGTGGCAACATCAGGGAAGCCAATCACACCCCAGCTCGTCCGCTGAGTTGGATCTGACGGCTGTGAAAGCACTATGAAGGTAATGGTGACGTGCTCGTCCGCAGAGTGGGATCTGATTGTGGAGAAGTGAGCAGAGCAGTGGAAAAGAAAGAGGCAATGTAGATGAAACTGGGCCACTCATCTTGCTTGTGCTCGGATTTCGGAGCGATCCAAGTGCTGGAGATGGTTGTGGAGACCCCTAGCTCAGCCAAAAATTTCATCAAGCTATGGGAATTTGATCCTGGTCGACTATGGCTTCTTGCCCCTGTCGAGCTACCATAACGTTGAGCTACCTACTTCATTGTTTTTCGAGCTATGAGCGACAGAGCTCTTGGCAGATCTATAAGTTTCAGTGAGCTGCCGTTCCTTGCTGTGTAACGCCCCGGATCCAGCTCTCCGAAATCCGTGACACTCGCCAAAATCTTTGCCTTCAAATGCAACTCAACATAGTAATAACACGAAAATTTAAAAACTTTTTATTGCCAAAAAAATCATTACATCATAAATTACAACCAATGTCTTGTTCTTGAATAAGGAATACAAATTACACTAACTCATTACAACTTATTACATTAAAGTATTACAAATACTATTTTGTAACAGCTACTACCTACCACCCAGAATGGTAGTCAACTGCTCTCTACTGGAAGCTCCACCGAGCGTTCATGCTACTTCCCTGAGATGCGCTCTGCATTTCAAATCCTCTGCTGTACTACCCTGATATCCCTGCACCTGCTCGAATGGTAGGTCGGTACATTGCTACTCTACTTGGATGCCCTTCTTGTCTTGAGTTCTCCTGCATTCGCGACCCAGTATCCAGCAACTAATTGAGTGGGCATGTCAGTACATATACTGACAAAATACTGATAAGAAAACAACGATCTCCATCTAGCAATTACAACCAGCCTTTGATGAAAACAGAATTGTGCATCCTAATTTTCTAGTGTCAATGTATGCCATGACCTGAAGTCTAATGCATAATACACAATGCACAAAAAATAGATTCATTTAGTTTAATTCCAACAAGACTTTGGACACGCATGCATCACATACTAGATACGCTCCAAATCAAGCCGTCTTCTCCAGTTTCACAGTTTCGAACCCCCGCCTGCAAATACATTCTACTATTGTACTCAAACTGTTCCTGATAGATACAATCGTGGCTGGCGAATCCTACAGTTATCACTGCTAAACACAGTGGTGTCCCCATTTACCACTAGTGCCCCAATCCGGTCTGGATCATACTAAATGCTGTGACGATCTAATACATACACAACCGCATATCTATGGCGTCGAAGATCCTTGGGACAACAACCCCATTGTCCATTCGTGTCCACTCAACATAAGAACATAACGGTCTCGAAGGTCTAAGCCCCCTATCCGTCAGGAACCCTCCCATTCATACCACGGCACTTTAGGAATCAACAGTGCGAGATGCGCACCGCAGCACGTATCCCTAATGACAGGAAGAGATAACCCTGGTTATCATTGCCTAGTGCTAGCCTTTAGAACAAGTCAGATTATAGGGAATCACCTCTAACATCAACTCGGTCTTCAAGCGAAAAGTAAAGAAATACAATCTGAAGTAACATTGGTTGCTAAAACATGCGAGTTGT
Source organism: Hemerocallis citrina (assembly GCA_017893485.1). Lineage (NCBI taxonomy): Eukaryota > Viridiplantae > Streptophyta > Magnoliopsida > Asparagales > Asphodelaceae > Hemerocallis > Hemerocallis citrina. Next base: position 145,238,508 of record CM030367.1, read on the forward strand.
CAAATCATTCACAGTGTCTAACGAATGATTAAGCCCAAACGGTTCTGTCAAAATAACTAATCATGGCGAACCAACATTTATCGATTGCCAGCACCTCTGTAGGTCTTTGACCTAAAGTCCCCATCCCGCAACCCTCACCGAGTAGTACAACGATGCCCAAGGAAGTGCCTCATACCTGGCAATAGAGGAGGAACACACACAATTTCTAATATCCAGTCATTGACAGACCTAGGCATCAACACAATCTAGACGAGGTAGATAACCTAGCCTATCAACCCCAACCACCGGTGATCCGATCTCCATCAGTCGCCACCACCTCCGTCTCGAATCTCATCCAGTATCCCGGCACGCAGTCAACATTCTCTCCGTAAACGATCCAGCGACGCACAAGAAATCCACTATCTCTTGAAGTGGAAATAAATCAATCACAATACTTGCCAACTGGGTTGATAGTCCTAGGGTATCACAACCTAGACTAGCTCCAAGCGATACTAGCTACGAGCCCACATACAACAATCGACCATATAGCTATTCTCCCAACTTACTCATGCGTCCACCATGAGTACCAAGCACATGAATCTCATATAAGTCCCGAATGACATGCTTAAATAGGGACAATCATCCAACGTCTTAAAACTCCAATTAACTTAGTCACAAATCCTATAGCATGCAGAAAATTTCATACTTGATGCTACACTTATCTGAATCCAACAAAATTAGATTTTCTAGAAAGGTGGGAACCTCTACTACAATTTCCTAGTTGACAACTTTCTCGAATTCCGTATAGAACTCAAGTTTCCTGATTTCAAACACATGCTTGAAATCAACAAGACAGCAGGTTTGCTGAAACTTGTAATATTCATAACTTTCGAAATACAACTTGAAATTGCATGATATTGCCCATTATGGAAAGCAAAGACCCAATACTATATGTCTCTAGTTAACCACTTCTTCAAATTCAGCCATCTAGAATCTATAAAAACCCTATATATTCTCAACTGTGCATTCCTCCATACAATTGCTGCATCTTGCCATCAACATAAACCCTTGTTCACTTGTCGAAATTACTCAATTCTGGATTCTATGGAAAGCTGGGAGTGTCTACTACAATATCCTAGTTGATCACATCCTCAAATTCATCCATTAAGGCATTCTAAAACTCCAATTTCTATCAGGTTACATACGGGGAAATGAGTTCCCTCTACAAAAAACCAAGTCCTTCAATTAAGACTGGTTTTGCCCCAACTTACAAAAATCATAACTTTTGCTATATAAACTGGAATTTCACGATTCAAGATATTTTGGAAAGCTAATACTCTCTACTACAAATCTCTAGTAGATCATTCTTCCAAAATCTTAACACATAATTCCAGAATTACACAAATTCATAGACTTGCTAACCTGAGCTAAACCTAAACCTGGTCTATTTTAAAATTCAATATTAATTCAACCAAAATTCCAATACTCATGAAACCTTAGATTCAGTCAGTAGACATATACCATTCAATCATGTCCAAAAATTGCATCTATATTCATAATAAACAGAGAGTTATGGCTTTTCAAACTTAGCACAAAATTCTCTTCTGTTTTCAGACAGGGTGTCTACCTCCCTATAAAAGTTATTTTTAAAACTCCATCAAATGTTATCTAATAATTCTAAAATTTTAGAATAATGGTCTGGTATCATACCACAAGCTACAGTAAGAACTCCATTGCAAGATCATGCACCAAAAAGTAGTGATGAATTTGTGAACTTCGATCTCAAAACAGGGCAGACTCAATTCTGATTTCCAAACCAGTTGCAAACTCATAATTTTTTTGAGGTATCAAACAATTTTAGAAAAATGCAAAATTCGAGACTGTAGTTGTAGACACATACAAGAGTAACGAGTAAAAATTTTAGCTTAAAATACCCTACCATTATTGAGTTATGATTTTTGGAAAAACACCAAGTTTTCACACAAACAGCAGTTTTCAGCTTGCTCTCTGTCTGAAATTGAAACAATTGTTTGAGCTACTGAACAAACCCAGAAAAATATGATAGATATTCTAAACTCATCTTAGAACATGCAAAAAAATTTCATGATCAAATTCTAAGTTATTTGCATGGTAGAAGTTCTTATACCACAACATCACATACACCAAAAATAACTAGTTTTGAGTTTGAGAACACCCACCTTCAAAATTGAGACAAAGAATAGTCTTCAACTCTTCTTCTCCTTGCTTTCCATCACTTCATCTCCAAGCTCCCAAGTATGAACCTACAAAACAAACACATGAATTCTCTCTTTCTCTCAGTCACTCTCTTTTCTTCTCACTCCATTTTAATTTTATTTTTGAACTATGAAGAATGGAAGAAGAGATGAAGAAAGATTGTCTTTTTTGAAAGATGGAAGTGAGGAGATGGGGGGGGGGGGGGTTAAATTCTGGAATTTGGAGTGTGGGTGGTTGGGTAGGGGTGAAGTGAGTTGTAGGGTGGTGATTAAGTGTAGGTGGGCGTGTAGGATGGATGGATGGATGGGGACCAACACAAGTATTAGAAACTTCAAGTAGGTTCTCATCTTCTCATGAAAAGTCAACATGGCTAAGTCTTCCACCATTGGATCTCATCAAGATTCAAGCCATGATCACCATGATGCTAGGGTTTCCTAACCCTAGATTAGGTCAAGTAATCCTAAGTTACTAACCCTGACCCAATGTCAAACAATGAATGGTTAATTACAATTCAAATCAATATGGATATCCATAGATAAAATACATTCAAATATTTAAATTATAGAATATATATACGGTCGTATTCTCATTCAAAACAATTATAGATCGTATATCATATACGATCTGATACAATCCAATCAATCATATATATAGACATCTATCTATATGCTTTTAAATTAGATACTTTGAATTTATCAAAAAATATATGTTTGTATAAAAAAAATTATTATTTTTCCGAAGATTGTCTTGTTAAAACAATCGGGTCAATACGCACAGATTAATTGAGAAGGTATCCCGAATATACCTCAACGGTTTCAGAATAACTAATATATCTGAAATTTCTCAATAAAAACTAATAGTTATTAGAAAAGTATGTAATCGCGTGCAATTCTCAACTGTGCACGGATTACGATGCAAAATAGCTATATGCTATTTTGTGGGGTATTACATGCTGAGCTACAAAGATTCAATCTTCGCCGAGCTATAATCTTCGAGCGTCGCCGAGCTACAAATCTCTTTTGTGCCTTCGTCGTCGAGCTCTATCCTCGTTCTCGTCAAGCTACGGAGCGGTGTCACCGAGCTATAATCTTTGTGCCGAGCTATGGAGTTTTGCTTAGCACTGTTTTTACCGAGCTTCAATTTCTCGTTGCCATTGAGCTATTGGCGTGGCCGAGCAAAGGGTTGGAGTTGCCGACCTATGGTTTTGGCCGAGCTACGAAGTTCTTTTAGCTCTCTCGCCGACCTATAATTCTTCGCTGAGCTACGATGTTTGTTGCGGTCATTATCGAGCTAAAACCTTGAGCTATAAGCTCCTTGGCTCTCGCCGAGCTATGTCATTTGCGTTGTGGTCGAGCTATGGAACTATAGCTCATCGAGTTCTTGCTGAGCTATGAAGTTAGCTTTTTCGTAGAGCTTCGGTGGAGTTTGGAGATGGGGCTTCGACTAAAGGAGAATGATGGTGGGGTGGATGAGTCCCATTTTGGTTGCTTTGGGCAAGGCATTTGACGGTGATGGAGTCACCCTGTTGTTGGTTTTAGGTTGTGAAGAAGAAAGGGTATCTCGAGTTGTGGATATCGGGTTTGGGTCTTGCACCCATTTTCCCATTCTAAAGTACACCCAAGTTTATTGGGTACATGTTTGTGTCTCGACCCGATCCCCTTACCCTTCGCCTCCTTTAGAACCCGAGAGCCAAGGTGATTTAGAATTTTTGCACATTTTTTGGTTTTCACTATTGCTTTTAGAATATAGGTTGACTCTTTGATTCTGCAAAGAGCTTGCCTTATTTGGAGTTGATTCGTCTTCGACGGAGTTCCTCTAGGTTTTTTGGATTTGATCACCTCTTTGGAGTTTGAGTTAATTTTGAGCTTGATCTTGATTGGGGGTGAGGTTGAATGCATTCCGTGGTAATTGGGAACCATCGTGGGGCTAGTAGACTTGATCAGGTGGAAGCTTGGTTGGTGATGGATTTCTTTTTGTTGATGGTAAAACTTGTAACCACCAAGTTTTGTGAAATTGTCTACTCCATTGTGCCCACAAATGGTTTGTAAAATTATCTACCTCATCACACCCACCAAGTGTTTTTTGAAGTGTTTACACCATCAGACTATTTCTTTCATCGACCGAGCATTATGACATTCGCCTGTTTTGTCGGTCGACTGTCCTGTTACTGAGATTCTGTTCTTATTGGACCTGATATAGTGTGATCTGACCGTTGGATCTTGTGAAGGGCGCAGATCCCCCCACGTGGTTATTTGATCTCAGGTGTTCTATAAATAGGAGTTGATTCACCCCCCTCACCCTCATTTACCACATTCACTTTCCCTCTCTAGAAATTTTTGAGAGCGTCTCTCTCTAGAAGTTGTGGTATTTTTACCGGGTGGTACTCGGCCTCTTCTGGTGTTCGACGGTGGTGCTAGTTTGAGCTGTAGATTCGGTGTTCCTGTTACTTTGACTAGGTAACATTCTTACGATCGTTGTTCATTATATCTAGCATTCCGTCGACATGTGCTTCTTTCCCGTCGGTTAGTTTAAATGTAGACGATGGTGTTGAGTTTAGTCACCTCACTGGAGGGCATAAAGGGAGTGATGTAGCCGGTCGTTCCACTATTATGGAGACGGTCGTCGAGCTTAAGAGAGATAGGGGATGCACACTTAAGACCCCGTTATTCTTAGTCCCTGAACTTGTTAGAGAGTACCCTGTAGTTGGTTGAAATTTTCTTAGGGGTGGCATGGAGTGACGAGCAAGAGCCCTTTTATACTACTAAGGCTGATTATGCCATCACCATCCTTACACGGGAGGAGCTCGCCGTGATTAGGACGAGCTATGGGATTCCTCACGAGTACACGTTACTCCTACAGGGGCTCGGAGTTAGGGTTTGCTACACCATGTCAGAGGAATACTGTTTCTTTTCCTGCAATGCCTTCTTCGCGAGGCTTCGTTTTCCCCTTACCCTTTTGACAAAAGAGGTGCTTAATTGGTATCGGTTGTGTCCGGTGCAACTGATGCCAAACACGTGGAGGCATGTTGTTAGATTTTTCTTACAATGTCGATGGCTCGGGGCTGAACCGAGTCTTGTTGTATTTAGACGACATTTCAATCTTATCCAACTTAGTAAAATGGAGGCTCGTTGTTACCTTAGCTCTCGTAAGAATTGGGGATTAGTCGATGCTCCTCGTTCGGTTAGATGTAGGAAGGAGAAATTTCTTGTTGTTCGTAGTGCTGAATCGTGGGGAATCCCCACAACATGGAGGAGAACGGTCCATCGGTGGTGAGGGCAGAGCCGGTGGTGACCTTGGAAGAGAAGAGTGTTAGCGATGCTCTTCTTCCATTGAAGGTATTGGCGTGGCAAGACATCACCAACGAAGTATTCTTCGAAGGTGGTCTTGGCCCGGCTATTTCCAGTATGGTTTTGCTGTTGTTTCTTTCTTCTTGTTTTATTCATGACCTTGTTGCTTTTATTTGGTATAACGAGTTCTAACTCCTTTTTGTTCATGCATGAATCACGAAGACATATTGGAGGACCTGGATGCGCTACGTAATAAGAAGGCTAATGAGCCGAAGAAGCGAAAGAGGTTGGCGAGCTTTCCTCCTCCTTCCCAGGATCTGCTAAACCTGGCCTATCGTGCTGACTGAGCCAACTTTGGGGGCGGCATTCTTAGCTGCTGTGGGCTCTTCCTTCGCTGCGATCGTGGCAAATGCCACGACTATTTCCTTGTTGACGAGAGGGAGATGGTTTGCACCCCCAATTGGAATGTGAAGCCATAGGAAAGCTTCTTGGGAAACTCTGCCACTTGCCACGATGCTAGCCACCACATCCCTACCCCCATTGACTGGGAGAGGCTGAAGATGGAGCCCCCCAAGAGGTCGGTCCTGGAGATTGCGAGGGCACACATGACAATATTATCCAGCTTTCTTTGTTTCTTACCTTGTGTTTATCTCCCTTGAAACATAATGTTTTAACTGTTTTCTTCTTTTCTCAGGCGATGTGTCACTTTGGGCATTCAGTCGACCTCTACGCAGGCCGAGGGAAGAACTTGAGGGCCCAGATCTCTTGCGCTGAGAAGGAAAAGAAAAAAGTTATCAAAGAGATAAAACTGGAGTTGGAGAAGCTGGAAGAAGGAGGGGGAGGAGTGCCTTGATTTGGAAGCATTGGCGATGAGTAAAGAGAAGATGCACAATGAGCTGGAGACGTCGAAGGAGAGAGAGGAGGCATCGGCGAAGAGAAACTCCGATCTTTTACTGGAGCTGGAGAAGGCCCCTGTTGATGCAGCCTTGGAGTTGGAGAAGGTCTGCATTGATGCTACTTTGGAATTGAATGTTGAGGTGGAAAAGGTTCATGCAGAGTGTAAGTCCAAGCTGCAAGGAGTGATTCTCAAGTCTTATGCCGCGGTGATTTCACACATGGCAGAGCACGTTCCTGGTTTCGATGGGAAAGGCAACCATGTGACTCTTCGACCCAGAGAGCCCTTTGATATGGGCAGGAAGGATGATGGCGAGGATAAAACTCCTGCGGGGGTGCGAGGAGTAGTTCTGGGAAGAAGAACAAGGGGAAGGAGGCAGCTGGGGGCTCCTTGTCCGTGGTGGTGCCAAAGGAGGTGGAGACTTGATTCACCTTGTTATGCCCTTTATTTTCTTTTTCCTAGGCTTTCTTTAGTTGCCTTTGTTGCATATGTTAGTTGCTTTTGCTTGGACTTTTAGTTGCTTTGTGTGATACCTAATTGCGGACTGGCCACTGTGTTCTTGTATCTTCGTTTCAGTAGATGAAAAACTATTTTATAGCTTTGTCACTACCTATTGTATTGTGTTGATGCTTGACCGTAGCGCCTAGTAGTTTGTCTCTTTCATGACTATGTTCTTGGACTTGTTGACAGATGATCGTGGGGATGGGTGAAAAATCTTGTAGTGATGAGGTTGAGCGTCTTCACAAGCGACTGCGCATTACAGAATTAGTTGTTGATCATTTGCGTGTTCACTCAGAAGACGAGTGGCTGGAGTCTGTTCTCCTTAAGTCGGTGCTTATCGAGAGGGATTGAGAGTTAGCTCTCCTGCGTGCTGATCATCTTGTCTGCTTGCCATTGCCTCCGAAGGTGACCAAAGATAGTATTGGAGAGTATTCTATACTTAGGGAAGTAGTTGTTGAGAAAGACTTGGAGTTGTATAGTCTCCACAGAAGTCTTGGTGGGTTGTGAACGGCTAGCACTTTGCACGTTACTATTGCAAAAAAAGGAGCAACGGTTGATGTGAAGAAGGGCATCATGGCTAATTCGAAAGGGAGTGCCACGACTGGTGGAGCTAGATCAACCGTTGGGGGAGCGGTCACTACAGCGCAGGTGCCCCCTCGTCATCCTGTTGATGCTCAGAGCGGCGTGTTTGATTTGTCAAGTTTAGCTTCGGTCCATGGAAAATTGCGTGCCTCAGGTTCTGGCCCGCAGACTCAATCCACGGGATCGGTGTTCTCTGCCAAAGATGCTAGCGATCAAGAAAAAGTGGTGGCCGTCAAGAAACCCACAAGGAGGCTTGTATCTCATAGGAATAATGTTCCTTGCCCAATGGGTCGAAAAGACGGTTTGTAGGTCGCACATAGTATTACGATGCCACTTAATTTTCCGCATGTCGTTGTATTATCTTTTTTTACTCTCAAACTTACTGTAGTTCGATGCTTTTTCGTATGGCTCATATTTTTTTACCTATAAATACTTGTACCGGTACTGGATCTAAACATATGGATTTGCGATAGTTCTCTGATTTTTGGTGAAATTTCTTCATGTGTTTGATCCTTGTTGTGCACATTGTCGTTGAGATTGATGAGCTATCGACTATGTTCTTAGCTAAATAACAGAGCCTCAAGTCTGTTGTGTATAGCTAACGAACTGTCGACGATGTGTGGCAGATATTCAGCTAGTTGTAGGAGCAATTCTGAGGGAGGCTATTTTCCAAACTTGCTGTATGGGTCCTCCAACAAATTGTGAGTCACATCGAGTGGCGAATTGAACCCCAAATATTTGCTTTTGCACGTTTTATTGGAGTAACTACAATCCACGATTTTGGACCTCTAATCTATGTTTAAGGAATTTTAACTAGTTTCAAGAATAAGTTGAATGGTGAGTTGAACTCCGAACATGCTTAATTGTAGGTTGCTAAAGTAACTTTGAGCCATGGGTATAGATTCCGAACTTGTTAGTTTAAGTATTAACAGGTTGTAGGAGCAGATTGAATGACGAGTTGAACTCTGTACATGCTTTGTTGCAAGTTGCTAAAGCAATATCGAGTCATGGGTATGGACTCCGAATAGCTAACTCTGAACTTGCTCTATTGCAAATTGCTAGAGTAACTTCGAGTCATGGGTATGGATGATAAATCCAATATATCCACATTCTGGAGCAATAATCTGAATGCAATTAGACAGTTAAATTCTCTGTATGTGGTAATTTACTCTTCTTTTTTATTCCATAGGAAACAGCCTGAAAGCAACTAAACGAAGCAGAATTCAAGGTTTACTCCAGACTGTGAGGATGAGACACAGGAAGCTGCAGAACACAAGTCAACTGTCTCTTCAAATCAGTCGACTGGACAGAGGAGGATTGAGTTTCGAAGCTGCGCATTACAGTCGACTTATTCCAAAAGACAGTCGACTTGACTGACTGGATTAGAATCCCCAGAGTTCACGGCACAGTCGACTTATTCTAACACCAGTCGACTGGCATTCAGCGGGAGTTAAAAGATAAGAACAGTTGAAGATTCATCCTCATCCAAATCCGAATCAAAGTGAGCTGCCAAAATCCAGGAAACAGATATGGGATGACTGCAAATAACAACTTCCCAATAATCAAAGTTAAAAACCCGGGTTTGGCGAGTAAGAAGATCGACTCAATCCATATCAGACGCGTGAAGAGATAAGAATCTGGAATTTAAAGATCTGCAGATAAGGGCAAGAGAAACTATAAGAATAAGGGGGGAACCATACACCAGATATCATCTATCATTGACCATCTATCAATCAAGCATTAATCTATCAGCGTCAAATAAAGAAGGAGATCAACGGCACTGAAGGACAAGATCAAGTCGACTGAGAAGCAGTTCAAGTTGACTTCAAGGCTGAACATCATAAAATCAGTTTACTTCTTCTCTTTCTAGTTTTTGTTTTTATGAACTCTAAATGTTTATTCAATAAAAGTTGTATTATGTGCAACTAATTTCATTGTTGGGCTGATTGAAACTGTAGTCATGTAATGTTTATAATCTTCTAAAACACTACTTTATTCACTTATTGATTAAACCTGGTTTTCTTGATCAAAATTATAATATGAATCAACAATCGTTAGAAAGTTCTTGAGAGCAGTCGACTGTGAGCTAGCAACAGTCGACTGATCTGAAAAACCTGATATTATCAAAGTTAGCTTATTATAAAATTGACTCTGTTATATGAGTATAGAGATGACCCATATCTTGTGCTCAAACTTGTAACACAGGAATCTTTAGGGGTTCTTGGTTTAATCAACTTGAAGGATCTAGATTTTATACCAACTTCTAGAGCTTTGAGTGTTTGTTCATTTCCATTGTTCCTATGCTTTCTTTAAGTGCAACTTAGTAGATACCATGCTAAATACTTAATGAAAGAAACGAATTAGAGTAGATACCATGCCTAATTCTTGGTCTAGGGAAATCTTAACTTTAAGGAGTAGATACCATGCCCTTAAAGGAACAAACATGAGTGATTAGCGTAGTATAGAAGGTAATTTAGCATTCTTGACTATAGGTGGAGATCGTGCCCAACTACTTTAATAGATATTTGTGATTCAAATTGAGAACTACTTGATCGAGATTTAAATATTTTCTTTTTCCTTTCAAAATATACTTTAGAACAAAACTTTATGATTTGCATTTCTTTTTGATTATTGATTAGCGAGTTAATTTCTACAATCTCTGTGGGATCGACCCTTGCTTTTCACTACCCTTCTATAAACGATTCGTACACTTGCGAGGTATTAATTTGTGTCTAGTTCATCTATTTATTTATATCGTCTAGATAAACAACAAGTTTTTGGCGCCGTTGCCGATGATTGTTTAGTATTTTAACTTGCAAATCAATAAAAGTCATTTTGTTTTATCTTTTTATTGTAAATATTTTCTTTTAGGTTAGTAAACATTAGTGTATGAACGGAAGACGATCGCTTCATCCCCAGCTACTACCTATGGACCATGAGACAGAGCGCACTCTGCATAGACTAAGTCGACTGTCTTCAGGGAATCAGTCGACTGTTGTTAGGTGCAACTCGACTGTACAGCGAACCATTCCAACAGCAACAATGGGCGAGGAAGTACCAAATCGAGTACCAATGCAGGACAAGTTCACTCCAAAGAATATTGAGCAACCCTCTTGCATAGCCTATCAACCTAATGTCACAGGGAACATGCACCTATCACCTCAATTACTCAGCATGGTTCCCCACTTCAGTGGCAGACTAGACGAGGATCCTCACCTCCATTTGCAAGATTTCTTTGATCTTTGCAGAACACAAAGCGTCCAAGGGCTTACCCCTGAACAAATTCGGTTAATTTTGTTTCCATTCTCATAAAACTTAATGTTAAATTGTGGTATAATTCTTTGGAACCAGGATCAATTCAATCATGGAAGCAATTGGCAACAAAGTTCTTGAAGGAATTCTTTCCAGCTCAGAAAACCAAACAACTAAAAAGAGAAATTCAACTCTTCCAACAAAAAGATGGCGATTTGTTCTTCGAAGCATGGAAGGACTTTAAGAACAAACTTCTCAAATGTCCTACGCACAACATGCCTAAGGATGATCAGGTACAAGCATTTTATGAAGGTTTAAATGACACTAACAAAGCAATTGTGGATTCAGCTTGCAACGGAATCTTGATGAGGAAGAGTGGTGAGGAGGCCATCGAACTATTCGAAGAACTCAGCGAGAACTCACAACAATTCTCAACAAGGGGAAGGAGCCTTTCGAAAAAATAGGGAGTTTACGAAATTTCTAGTAATAATAACATGCAATTAGAAATGGTAAACATGAACAAAAAAATTGATATGCTTGTTAATGCAATTTCGACGTTGGGTGGTATGAAAAACCAAACAAAAGAAATTTGTGCAATTTGTTCTCATTCTGATCATGCAACTGATACATGTCCAATGTCTTCTTTCACAGATCAGGAGCACGCAAACTACGTCGGACAAGGAGCGTTTCCACCAAAGAACAACCCTTTCTCGAACACGTACAATCCAGGGTGGAGAAACCATCCAAATTTCTCGTGGAGCAATAATCAAAACAATCAAGGCACTCAAATTGCACCAGGGCATGCACGGAACTTCCAGATAGGGAATGGGTTTGATCGGTCAGTGCAAGAACAGAAGAAGTTGGATTTCGAATCCACCATTCTTCAATTACTCCAACAGCAACATCAAACAAGCAACCAACAGGGGCAGGCCATTCAAAAATTGGAGACACAAATTGGTCAAATTTCTAAGAAGTTAAGTGAAAGAAAGGCAGGAGAACTTCCATCTCAAACTATACCAAACCCTAGAGGACAAGAACAGCTCAAATCAGTGACAACACTAAGAAGTGGTAAGGTAATTGACAGCAAGGTTGGAACACACGCAGACAAATCAGACACACAGGCATCAAAATCTTTGGGTTCCAACAAGGTAAGTGAAAAAGAAGGGGCAGTATTGCCACCATTCCCTCAAAGGTTAGTCAAGCAAAAGAAAGAACAACATTTACTTGATATCTTTGAAACACTCAGGAAGGTAGAAATCAATATTCCCCTACTTGATGCTATTAAACAAATTCCTTCTTATGCCAAATTTTTGAAAGAATGCTGTACTCACAAGAGAACGTTTCAGGTTAGGGAGGATGTGGCTCTGACAGAGGAAGTGAGTGCCGTATTATTGAGGAAACTACCTCCTAAGTTGAAGGATCCAGGTAGTTTTACCATTCCTTGAAGGGTTGGTGAGCACTTCTTTGAAAAGGCACTGTTAGATTTGGGGCAAGCATCAATCTTCTTCCATACTTTGTTTACGAAAAGCTAGGATTGGGGGAACTCAAACCAACATCCATCACCTTGCAGTTGGCTGATCGCAGCATCAGGAGACCTCGAGGTATTCTAGAAGATGTCTTAGTTCAGGTAAATGATTTCATTTTGCCTGCAGATTTTGTTGTTTTGTATATGGAAGACTCTTCAATGCCATCTTCTTTACCAATCATCTTAGGTAGGCCCTTTATGAGTACAGCTGATATAAAAATTTGTGTTAAAAAGGGTACTATAAGTATGAAAATAAATGGAAAAAAGGTTGAGTTTAAAATGTTTGATGCACTTAAATTACCATATGATGATCATGAATGTTATAATATTGATGTGGTTCAGGAGATTGTAGACCAAACATTTCAGGTACATAGCATCGATCCACTACAAGCCACAATTACACAGTCTCTAACACTATCTCATGTTGAACAGAAATATGATGATTGGAGGATTGCAGAAACAGTACACTACCTTGAAACTCCAAAATCATATTCAGATAAGTATGCGCCTGCATTTGAGAATCTTGTGTCTAATAACACTTTTGTTTCTTCTGTTACCAGGACACCAGATGTGGAGCTAAATCCGCTACCTGAACACTTGAAGTATGCATATTTGGGTGAAATCCAGACGCTACCTGTGATAGTCGCTGCAAACTTGAGTGCGCAGGAAGAAGAGAAGCTGCTGAGAGTATTGCGAGAACACAAGAGTGCATTAGGATGGACCATTGCAGATATCAAGGGAATAAGTCCATCCAAGTGCATGCATAAAATACTTCTTGAAGATAATGCAAAACCTAGCAGGGAAGCACAGAGAAGGCTTAATCCACACATGAAGGAAGTGGTGAGAACAGAGATCCTTAAGCTACTAGATGTTGGCATCATCTACCCAATCTCAGATAGCAAATGAGTGAGTCCTATACATGTAGTGCCTAAGAAAAGTGGAGTCACAGTGGTAAAGAATGAGGAGAATGAGCTTATCCCTACAAGGATGACCACAGGATGGAGGGTATGCATTGACTACAGGAAGCTAAATAACGAAACCAGGAAAGATCACTTCCCTCTTCCTTTTATTGATCAAATGTTAGAATGATTAGCAGGATATAGTCATTATTGTTTTTTAGATGGTTATAGTGGCTATAATCAAATTGCTATTTCTCCTGAAGATTAAGAAAAAACCACTTTTACATGCCCTTTTGGTATTTTTGCATACAGGAGGATGCCTTTTGGATTGTGCAACGCACCAGCTACATTTCAGAGATGCATGATGAGTATATTTTCAGATATGGTGGAAAGGTTCATCGAGGTATTTATGGATGATTTCAGTGTTTTTGGATCTTGTTTTGATGAATGCCTTAACCATTTGCAGCTCGTGCTTAAAAGATGTGAAGAATGCAATTTAGTGCTGAATTGGGAAAAGTACCATTTTATGGTACAACAAGGTATTGTCTTAGGGCATGTGGTGTCCAAAAAAGGCATCGAGGTGGATAAGTCAAAAATTGACATCATATCAAAGCTACCCCCTCCTACTACAATCAAGGGTGTAAGGAGTTTTTTGGGACATGCAGGGTTCTATAGAAGATTTATAAAAGACTTTTCCAAAATCTCTAGACCCCTTTGTGGATTGTTAGCTAAAGATGTTGAGTTTGCATGGACAGAAGAGTGCACAAATGCTTTCATTACATTGAAAAATCTTCTCATTTCTGCACCCATCATCATGGCACCAGATTGGAACCATCCTTTCGAGCTTATGTGTGATGCAAGTGATTATGCTTTGGGAGTTGTATTAGGTCAGAGAATAAATAAGGTACCCCATGCTATTTACTATGCTTCTCGAACTTTAAATGATGCACAGCTTAATTATTCTACTACTGAAAAAGAAATGTTAGCTGTCATTTTTGCTGTAGAGAAGTTTAGATTATATTTGATTGGATCTAAAGTCATTGTTTTCACTGACCATGCTGCTTTGAGATATTTGTTTGCAAAAAAGGATGTTAAGCCTAGGTTGATCAGATGGGTGTTGTTGCTTCAAGAATTAGATCTTGAAATTAGAGACAAGAAAGGAAGTGACAATGTTGTTGCCGATCACTTGTCCAGATTACTGCAGGATGAAGAGAGAATTGTGCCCCCACTAAATGAGAACTTTCCAGATGAACACTTATTTGAAATAAACATACAACTTCCATGGTTTGCAGATATTGTCAATTATCTCACTGCTCATGTTTTTCCTCCAGGTATGACAAGTCAAGAAAGAAAGAGGTTGGTGGCCACGTGTAAGCACTATTATTGGGATGATCCTTACTTGTTCAAATTCTGCCCTGATCAAATTATAAGAAGATGCGTGGCAGAAGAAGAGCAAATGAGTATTCTGCAACATTGCCACCAATATGCATGTGAAGGACACTTTGGGGCAAAAAGAACAGTACTTAAGGTATTACAATCTGATTTTTATTGGCCTAATATATTCAAGGATGCTTTTTCCTTTTGCAGGACTTGTGATAGATGCCAGAGGACAGGCAACATCTCTTCCAGAAACCAAATGCCATTGAAAAACATTCAAGTAATCGAGCTTTTTGATGTATGGGAAATCGACTTCATGGGTCCTTTTCCTAATTTACTTGGTTATTTATATATTCTTGTGGGTGTGGATTATGTGTCTAAATGGGTCGAGGCTGTCTCCTCAAAAACTAATGATCACAAAGTTGTTGTCAAGTTTTTACAGGATAACATCTTCACCAGGTTCGGTACACCTCGAGCGATAATTAGTGATGGAGGTAGCCACTTCAATAATTTTCCATTTGCTTCTTTGATGAAGAAATATGGGATTACACATAGAGTGGGTACTCCATACCATCCTCAAACCAGTGGGCAAGTAGAGATTAGCAACAGAGAGATCAAGAGCATTTTGGAAAAGACAGTAAATACAAGTAGAAGGATTGGTCACTGCGCTTAAATGATGCATTATGGGCATACAGAACTGCATACAAGACACCCATTGGCATGTCACCATACCGCCTGGTCTTCGAAAAAGCATGTCATCTTCCAGTAGAATTGGAGCACAAAGCGTATTGGGCTATTAAAAAGTTCAATTTTGATATGAAACAAGCAGGTGACAAAAGAAGATTGCAGCTAAATGAGCTTGAAGAATTGAGGCATGATACATATGAAAATGCAAAGTTATACAAAGAACGGACCAAGATATATCATGATAAACAGCTAGCAAGGAAAGGGTTTTTTGAAGGACAGAAGGTATTGATATACAACTCGAGATTACGACTCTTCTCGGGTGATATGGCTAAAAATGGGGGTTAATCGGAACCGTCCAAATCGGGTACGAATCTTGGGACCCAGGGGTTAAACGGCAATTTCGCCTACAGGAGGATCCAAAATGGGTAGTGGATTTTCTCCCCCAGGGACCCAATAATCCACGAATGGATCCACCAATAAGAGGGTGCGGGACTCAACCTGCTGCGCACCCAATCCAACAAGATAGAATCAGGGTCCCTGATCAATCTTGATCAACGGTCCTGATACACGACTATCTTTTCACTGGGATTTGGGGATTAAATTCTTATCTGATTACGGGGAATATACCTTATCAAATTACATTCCTAATCTGTTTACAAGAAGAATATTCCATATCAGATCACGGGGATTACATTCCTAATCCGTTCCCTGAGACGCCTATAAATACCCCCCATCCATCTCCATCAAGAGGTAATCAATCTTTCACCAGTTTTTGCGCTCATTCATAGTCTTCCTAGATTACTGACTTGAGCGTCGGAGGGTGCGTCGCCGGGAACAACCCCGGTGTCTCGCACTTTTTGCAGGTGTACGGTGGGAGCGACGATCGAAGCCCAAAGGAACAGGTATACAGGTTTACTATTCAGTTTCCCTAAGAATCCACAAATTCATCTGTTTGCCCCCACACCAAATTTAGCGGCAACAGATTGGCACCGTCTGTGGGAAACTAACGAATAGGAACCTCTCCTCTTCCCCGAAAACAGGTTTTCTCCAGCCATGCCACCTCGAAAAGTCAGATCGAGGGGGTCCAACCGGGCACCCAACCCTGACCAACAAGAAGTTCCCAACAACCCTGCTCAACAACAAGCGCAGCTTCCCCCTACGGCGGAAGACCCGCTCCAACAGAACCTTCCCCCTCCTGATCCAAAGGGTCCTAACCCTCAGAAACAACCCCTTCATCAAGAACAGGTCTCCATCCGCAACGCCTCCACTGACTCTATGGCCTCCCATCACCCCCGAGCCTCTGGTCACCACAATACAGCCCCTAACCGCCAGAAAGAGGATGACCTCCGCCGCCATCTGGAAGAAAAACGGGCCCGAGAGGGAGCCTCCCGCCAACACTATCCGGGCGAGTGGTCTCCTCGCCACCGGTACCACAGGTCCCCCGTCCGCAGAGGGAGGAAGGAATCCCCCGATCATTACCGAAGAAGGCACTCTCCCGCAGGTCGGCAACAGCCCCGGAACAATGAGGCACCAATCACCCGTGCCGAGTTCCAGCAGTTCCAAGCGATCGTCCTGTAGGCTCTCAACCTCCGTCAAAATCCTAATGAGCCGAAGGTGCCATCCCCACCTCCAGTCCGGAGCTCTCACCGACGGTCCCCATCTCCTCATCCTGCTCCTAGCAACTCCCGGCGTACCCCAAGTCCTCGCCGCTCCCGAAGTTACCATCGCCGCAGCCCTCGCTCTCCCTCATACGAAGACGAGTCTCGTGGCTCGGCAGATTACCGTCGGAGAGATGACACCATGAACCGCCGTCTTCATGAAGTAGAGAGACGCCTGGGTCAGATAAACCGAGAAGAAGAGCTCAGGGGGAGGACCCTACGTCCTAGCCGACCCCCTTTCTCCCGAACCATAGTGGATGCACCTGTCCCGTTCGGCTTCAAACCTCCCCAATTTGAGACTTACACCAGGAAAACCGATCCAGTCGATCACATCGAAAGTTTTAAAACCCTGATGCTCCTACATCAAGCTTCCGATGCCCTCCTCTGCAAAACCTTCCCCGCAACTCTCAAAGGACCAGCCCGAGAGTGGTATTCTCGTCTCGCCCCCTCCTCGATATTCTCCTTCGAACAGTTCGAAACCCTCTTCGTCACACATTTCGTAAGCAGCCGAAGGGCCGATAAGACGAGCATATCCCTATTGCACCTCCACCAGAAGAAGGGGAAAAAATTAAGAGACTACGTGAAGAGGTTCACAGCCGAGGCCAGATCCATAGCATCCCTCGACCAGTCGGTCGTTATGGTAGCATTTCAATCCAATGTCCTCAATTCCAACCTCCGCTCCTCCCTCGCCAAGAAACCCCCACATGACTTTTCCGACCTTCTCCTTCGCACTGAAAAGTATATCCGGGCCGAAGAGGCTGAGCAACAACCCAACTGGGAGGGGTCTACCTCCGGGTTTAAGAGGAAGGGGACGGAAGAAGAGGGAGCCAAGAAGCTTCAGAAAGATAATGCTGGCCAACGCCGACCTCCTCCTAGATTTGAGAAGTTCACTCCCCTCACCACTAACATCTCCGCCATCTTCATGGAAGTTGAAAAAGATGGGATCCTGCCTCCAGCTCCGAGGATGAATACCCCCGCCAAAAGAAGAGATAAAGAGAAATGGTGCCGCTATCACCGGGACCATGGGCATGACACCAACGACTGCCGTGCGCTGAGAAATGAGATCGAAGCCCTTATCCAGAGGGGGCAGCTGACGAAATTTGTAAAAAAGGACCGAGCAGAACTTCTGCCCCAGCCTCGGGGGGCTAACAAGCGTCCGGAACGAGAAGAGACGCCAGACTTTGAGGAAGAGCGAGTCCTTCACCTCATCCATGGGGATCCAATGGGGGGCTCCTCGAACTCCTCTCGAAAAGCATTTATCAGGGAAGTCAACTCAGTCCGAACCACCCCTCCTCCCAAAGGCCTCGGAGTGCCAGTCACGTTCTCCGACGAAGATCTCGAGGGAGTTCGTACCCCACATTGTGACGCACTCGTCATTAGCCTCCACATGGCAAATTTCAAGGTGGAGAGAATCTTGGTAGACAACGGCAGCTCCGTCAACATCCTCTTCCTCTCAGCTTTTAAAGGCCTAAAACTCTCCAAAGACCGACTCAAGCCCACCGGCTACACTCTCCATGAGTTCACGGGGGTTCCGGTAACTATTGAAGGGGTGATTACCCTCGATGTAACTGCCGGTCAAACTCCTACCACCCGAACAGAGCCAATGGACTTCATGGTGGTGGATGTTCCCGCCGCCTACAACATCATTTTGGGTCGGCCTGGCCTCGCAGCACTGGAAGCTGTCCCCTCAGCATACCATCTTAAGATGAAGTTTCCCACCCGGTCCGGGGTCGGGGAAGTAAGGGGAAATCAGGAGCAGGCCCGGAAGTGCTACATGACCTCAACCCTTGGGCCCGTCCTCTCCTTAGAGACTCTGGAAATTCCTCAAGACACTGCAAGACCGACCTCCGAGCCGGTGGATGAACTGGAGGAGGTGCTCTTCTCTGAACAAGAGCCGACCCGCAAGTTCTTCGTAAGCAAGACCCTCCCGTCCGCCCTATACTCAGATATTGTGAAATGCATCCGAACCAATCAAGACCTCTTCGCATGGTCCGCAGCAGACATGCCCGGTATCTCCGAAGAACTCTTAGTCCACCGCCTGAGCGTCGATCCGGGGTCCAAACCGGTTCAGCAGAAGTGGCGCAAGTTCGCCCCCGAGCGTCAGCTCGCTATCAAAGAGGAGGTAGACAAGTTGTTGAAGGCCCGATTCATACAGGAGGTAAACTACCCTGAGTGGTTGTCAAACGTGGTAATGGTAAAAAAGTCCAATGGGACGTGGAGAATTTGCATTGATTTCACCGACCTCAACAAGGCCTGCCCCAAAGATCCTTTCCCTCTGCCGAGCATCGACACTCTGATTGACGCAACCTCGGGACATGAGCTCCTCAGCTTCATGGATGCCTTCTCAGGTTACAATCAGATAAGAATGTTCCCTCCAGACATCCTGAAGACGTCGTTTGTTACCGACTAGGGCCTTTATTGTTACAGGGTCATGTCGTTCGGTCTCAAGGACGCGGGTGCAACATACCAACGCCTCGTCAACAAGGTTTTCCAGGCCCAGATCGGCCGGAACATGGAAGTGTACGTCGATGATATGCTTGTAAAGAGCATCCGAGGTGTTGATCATGTGGCCGACCTTCAGGAGGCCTTTGACGTCCTAAGAAAGCACAATATGAGACTCAACCCGAACAAGTGTGCGTTCGGCGTCTCATCAGGAAAGTTCCTCGGCTTCATGGTTAGCCAACGAGGAATTGAAGCAAATCCGGAAAAGATCAAGGCCATATTGGACATGGCCCCTCCCAGAAATGTTAAAGAAGTTCCGAGATTGACTGGTCGCCTAGCTGCCATAGGGCGCTTTCTGTCGAAGTCCGGGGAGAAGTGCCTCCCGTTCTTCAAAGCCCTCAGGGGGGCTAAAGGATTCGAGTGGGGGCAGCAGCAACAAGACTCCTTCGACCAGCTTAAAGCCTACCTTGTCAATCCACCTCTTCTCAGCAAACCGATACCTGGCGAACCACTCTACCTCTACTTGGCAGCTTCCGAACAGACGCTTAGTGCGGTCTTAGTCAGAGAAGAAGAGAGGGCTCAGAAGCCCATTTACTACGTTAGCAAGGTGCTTCGGGACGCCGAGCTCCGATACCCGAAGATTGAGAAAATGGCTTATGCCCTGGTAATGGCCGCAAGAAAGCTTCGACCCTACTTTCAGTCCCATTCGGTGGTCGTCCTTACCGACCAGCCGCTGAAACAGGTCCTTCACAAGCCTGAGACTTCTGGTCGCCTCATGAAGTGGTCGATCGAGCTGAGCCAACATGATATAACTTATCAGCCTCGGACCGCAATCAAGGCTCAGGCGCTGGCCGAATTCATAGTTGAGAGTACAATCCCTGAGCCCTACCAAACAGTAAAGGGACCGCCGGTTTGGTCAATTTATGTTGATGGATCTTCTTGCAATGAGGGAAGCGGGGCAGGAGTCATCCTGGCAGGCCCAGATGACTTCATCCTCCAATACTCCCTCCGTATAAATTTCAAAGCTTCGAACAACGAGGCCGAATACGATGCGCTAATAGCCGGTCTAAGAATGGCCTGAAATGCAGGGGCACAGCGGCTACAGATCTTCAGCGACTCTCAGTTGGTTGTCAACCAGGTCCTCGGTGAGTATGAAGCCCGCGATGATAGAATGGTTAAATACTTGGCTAAAGTCACAAGCCTCATGGCGCAGTTTGAAGAGGCCCTCATCCAAATGATCCCCCGAGAGGAAAATGCTCAGGCCGACGCCCTATCCAAATTAGCCTCCTCTTCCCTTCAAGGTCTCGAGCAGACCGTATTAATAGAAGTCCTCTTGAAGCCAAGCATAGAGGACGAAACACCTGGCTCCGTTGAAACATTGCCTGTCCTCCTCGAAGACAACTGGATGAAACCCATTGTTGAATTCTTAAGGGACGGACTCCTTCCTGAAGATCCGAGGGAAGCAAGAAGAATCAGGACCCGAGCCGAGCGTTTTACTTTAATCGAAGGCATCTTATATAAACGCTCCTTTACCCAGGTAAACGGTCGGCCTTACCTAAGGTGCCTTTCCCCCAGGCAAGCCGACTACGCCCTGCAAGAGCTCCATGAAGGCATCGGCGGAGCTCATTCTGGGTCCAGGGCTCTAGCGCGCAAAGTGTTGAACTACGGGTATTACTGGCCCACTCTCCTATGGGACGCCGAACGACACGTTCGGCAATGCGGCTCCTGTCAAAAGTATGCAGACATCCGACACCTTCCACAAGCACCGCTCACCTCCCTATCAAGTTCGATCCCCTTCGCTATGTGGGGGATGGATTTACTAGGATCGTTTCCACCAGCTCCCGGACAGCTAAAGTTCCTAGCCGTGGCAGTCGACTATTTCTCTAAATGGATAGAAGCCGAGCCCCTGGCTACAATCACCGAGCATAGAGTCGTTCAATTCTTCTGGAAAAATGTGATTTGCCGGTTCGGCGTTCCCCAGGTCATAGTCACGGATAATGGAACACAGTTCACTGGGGCCGCCTTCCGAGCTTTATGTGAGGACCTCTCCATACAACACCGATTCTCCTCCGTCTCCCATCCTCAGTCGAATGGCCAGGCCGAGAATGCCAACCAACAGATTCTTTCGGGCATCAAGAAGAGATTAGACAAGTGTTCCAAAGGACTGTGGTTCGATCAGCTGCCAAACGTGCTCTGGAATCACCGCACCACCAAGCGGACCCCAACAGGCGAGAGCCCATTTAATCTCACCTATGGGGCCGAGGCCATCATCCCCCTAGAAGTCGGGATACCCTCTCCTCGCCTGATAGCTTATGAAGAAGAGCAGAACGCTAGAGAGCTCAGAGCAAGCCTAGATCTGATAGATGAAATCCGAGAGAGAGCGGCCATACGCCAGCAAGCTTACCGAAGGAGGATCGAGCTAGCATACAACAAAAGGGTCCGCCCAACAGACCTCAAAAAGGGGGATCTAGTCCTCCGAAAACTGGCCATCTCGTTCCCCGGACAGAAAAGCAAACTGGCCCCGAATTGGGAGGGACCGTACAAAATCTCAAAGGTGATCCGCCCCGGTGCATACAAGCTAGAAGATCTCGAAGGCAGAGAAATTCCAAGGACTTGGAATGCCGACCATCTTTTGAAATACCAAGAGAAGGCAACTACCCCTCTCTAAGTAACTCGAGATGTCGAACCATTCCCTTCCTTTTACTAGTAGTGATTTTTCCTTTTATTTTTCCATTGTAATAACGGCTAGCAACTTTAGAAGCAGCCGATCATTAGATATTAATAAATAAAGTTTCTTCATATTTTCACTACTATTACATCTCTCTGCTTTTAACTCTCTAATCTAACAATGGTTCCGGAGTCCAACACTTGGCTCGATTCTACTTCACAAGTTCGCTCCCAAGCGAGCTAGAAGTAGCTCGCCATTCGGAACTGCTCCCACAGCCGTTGAATGGTTCGGAGTCCAACACTTGGTTCGACTCTACTCCGCAGGTTCGCTCCTAAGCAAGCTAGGAGTAGTTCGCCATTCAGAATTGCTCCCACACCCTTAAACTTACAATGGTTCCGGAGTCCAACACTTGGCTCGATTCTACTTCTCAAGTTCGCTCCCAAGCGAGCTAGAAGTAGCTCGCCATTCGGAACTGCTCCCACAGCCGTTGAATGGTTCAGAGTCCGACACTTGGTTCGACTCTACTCCGCAAGTTCGCTCCTAAGCGAGCTAGGGGTAGTTCGCCATTCTGAAACACTCCAACAACCCTAACCTAATCAAACAAGGGCGCCGAAGCCCAACACTTGGCTCGATGCTACTTCGCGAGTTCGCTCCTAAACGAACTAGAAGAAGCTCGCCATTCGGAGTCCAACACTTTAGAAGCTACGGCACAGCAGACAACAGTCACAAGAATAAAACACACAAGTTCGGCAACAACACTTTTATTGATGAAACAGATGCGGTACAGAGACAAACACAACAGGATTACAACTCGTCAAAGAAAAGCTACAATGCCGACTTATTACACTTAGCAGGAAAAAAACAAAAAATACACAACAACTCGCGGAGTCGACCACTTTAGCGCTTTTTTGGAGCCGGGGCGTTCCGCTTCAAAGACACCCGAGGGTGGCGACGCTTGTCTCCGGAGCGCGACCCCAAGCCTGCGAATTGAGACGTATCCTCGGCACCACTTCTCGTGGCTACTCCGACGGACGCTCCGCTCGACGAAATTGCCACCGAGCTCTGCGCATCCCCCGGACTAGGTTGGCCGATCCGCTGACGAGTCACCATCTCATAAAAGGTAATGCCCCGCTCGCTCTTGGCACGAGTGCACGACGTGCTTCGAACATTGATCGGCCCTGAATGCGGCTTAAGACGGGCCACTTCTGCCTCCAACTCCGAGATCCGATCCCGCAACGAGTCGTCCTTGACGTCGACTTCGAAACGTGGGGGTATTGCGGAGTCCGGGACTCCTGATCGGCTGGCATTGAGGCGCCGAAGGTGGGTGACCTCGATACTTTTATCCACCGTCGCTCTCTTGAGCGCTTCGACTTCAGCAGTCAACTGTACCCGATCGGTCGTCAACTTAGCCACCTCGGCCGTCAGCCCCTCGCCCTCACTCCGAAGCTTCGCCTCTACGGACTGAAGATGTTGTATCTCGGAAAGCAAATCGTCTCTCTCCGCTGTTATTTTGGACAAATTATGACGGATGCACTGAACCCGAATCTCATTACTGAAATCAGTTGGCGAATATTCACCTTCGGGGATAAGCTCGGCGATCCTGCTTTCCAAACGGCGAATCTCGATATCTCGCCGGCCGAGGATGAGCTGGAGGTGGGTCCTCTCGCTTTCAGCTCGGTGCAATCCGAGCTCGACCTCGTAGAGTCTATCTCGGCACCTCGCCAGACACAGCCTCGTCGCCCCTAGGCCGACCTCGGCTCGAGCTTCCTCATCCGAGCACGAAGGCTCGACGTCTTGGGCGATCACCATAAGCTGCAAAGAGATCGGAGTAATCAGCAAAAACGTCGAACACTGCCGAAGCACTACACTTGGAAAAATTTTCTTTTCTAAAAACAAGAAGGGACTGTTCGGCAAAAGAGGGAGCAAAAGACAAAAACTTCCGAACATCAATACTTGCAAAAACTTTCTTTTCATTAATGTCAAAAGTAGCGGTGGCCAGTCCGCTATTAGGCATTACAGAGTTCGAAAAGAAAAACAAAAACAAAAAAACAAAAGGCGGAGTCAAGGCTCGACCTCTTTCCCCGGGCGACGAGGTGGAGTAGGGGTTGACTTCGCCGAAGGAGACGCCGCCGCCAGCGGAGTAATCGCGGTGCTGGGGACCTCGTCAGTAACCCCGGCGTCGGCATTGGCGTCACCCTCCGCCTCTTCTTCCCCTTCGGACTCGGGGTCGAAGCCCTCGACATGTCCGGGGAATAGCCGCCATCCCGAGACATCCACCGCGGGGTATGCCTTCGACACCCGCGTGAGGGCGGCAGCGAAGGCCTTCGCCATATTCTGTGCGAGGAACCCTTGGGCCTTCTCCAAGGTCGCGTCCTCCGTCGCCTTCACGGCTGCCGCCTGCGCCGGCTCGACTTCGACCAACTGCTTGGCCGACCCCTCCTTCTGCTGAAGGAGCTCGCCCTCCAGCCTCTTCACCTCGGCCTCAAGGTACTGGACCCTCGCCGACCTGCCCTCATGCTCGATGCGGAGCTTGTCGAGCTCGTTCGCCAGGCGAGCTTTTTCGTTCCGAGCTTGGTCGGACTCCTGCTTCAGCTCCTTCTCTAGAGCTGTCAGCCTCTCGGTGAGGTGGCTGAAGTGGACGATGATCTGCAGCAAAGAAGAGCTAAAAGAGTTAGAAAAAATTTTTCGATTCAAGAAATACAACAGGCGAGGAGGAGCTTACCGAAACCGCCGAACGCGCGATCTCGATCACGTCGTCGCCCTCTCTTCCCGCCTCCATGGCGGCTCGGTCCTTCGGGGTGGTGAGATGCTTGATGGCCTGCATGCTCACCAAGGAGTTCCCGAGGAACCCATCGTGCTTCCGAACTTGCCAGTCCGGAATATGGATCCGCTTGTGCTCCTCCGTCAGGAGCTCCTCGCCCGCCACGGTCAGCGGCGGTGTCGGCATGGCGAGTGCGGCGGCAATGGGGAAATCCCCCACTGGTGCGGGAGCCGAAGTCCCCGCCACGATGACGATCGGGTCGTCAAGGATCTCCACCCCCTCGACAGGGCCCACGATCCTCGGAGCCTTCGAGGTCAAGGGCAGCTTGGATGCTACCCTCTTGCGCTTCTTCGGCGCCTTACTCGCAAGCCCTGCCCTGAGCGCCAAGACCGCGTCGTAGTCCATGGATTCTGCATCAGAAGCAAAAAATTGATTAGCACGTAGAAAACAACAAGGCAATGAGTACGGAAAAAGAAAAAACTTGACGAGAGCCGCGTACTGGGATCTACGTGGCAGAGCCCTCCCTTGTAGAGGACGTCCTCCGTCAGCTCCCTCCAATCGTACTTCGGCCGGTCAAGGAGGATCCGAACCGCCTCTTCTTCTTCTACTGAGAGCTTCGGCATCGCCTTCGCCCTCTTCGGCACCCCCTCTACCCAAGCGGAAGGGATCGGCCATGCCTCTCGACTCTGCACGACCAACCACTTCTCTCGCCAGTTCTTAATGGAGTCGGGGCATACGACGAGCCTGCCGCCGTGCCTCGGAGTCAAGTAATACCGGTACTCCGACTTGTTCCCTTGGTGGAGCCGGTCTAACGTCCGAAGCACGTTCAGCTGCGGCTCGATCCCTGCGGCCTGGCAGTGGAGAACGAACCCATTAATCACTCGCCACGCATTCGGCATGAGTTGGATGGGGCTGACCCCGAACCAACTCACCACGGTAATTGCGAACGCGTGGAGAGGTAACCGAGCACCGGCGATAAAGGCGTCGACCGGCCAGCAACACATCGTCACTGGCAGCGGTGAGTTCGCCCTAACTCCGGGACCCGGCAGCATGATTTCGTACTCCTCCGGGATGAAGAAAGAATCCCGGATCACTGCCAGATCCTCCTCACGCAGGATCGACGCCACATCGTCCACCTCCGTCGTCTCCCTCGCGGCGTTCTCCTCGAAGGACCTCTCCCTCCCATGAACAATCCGCTCGGCCTGATCCTCCGGGAGCTGCCTAACTCTGTGGAGCCCCATCAACGGCCCTGGCAGTTGTCCGAACTCCCCCATCCTCTTCGGATCCACAACGATCGAATCCTTGCCGAACACCTTGCCTTTGGTCGGGGTCGGAGTCGAGTCCTCGACGTCTTCAAGGGAGGGCTCGGACCAAGAGACTTCGTCAGAGACAGAAGCTATAGACATAATTGATGATAAATTACCTTAATAGGGACAGCTACCGAAAAACTTCGCCTGAAACAAACGCCGACGCCGGAAAAACTCGCCTGGGCACAAGAAACCGTCTGAGCAAAAAAGAGGAGAAATGAGAAATGAGAGAGGGGGGAGGATTTATAGAGGGGGGCACATCAAACGAGGATAATGGGCTTGTACGACCGGCCCATTTAAACCAAACGACGGAGCAATCCCAATCGTCGCCTCGCTAACCACAACGAATCATAAGTAGAATTTAATGTGCATCCAGTCTGATGGAAGCCCAGAGGTCACTGCAATTAATGAACGTCCCATTGGTCAGAGTTGTCAGAGTTGTCAGAACTGTCAGTGCCACCAGAAGGTCAAATGGCGCACAGAAAAAACAACCCCTAAAAACGACAAGTCTAGAAGTTCGGCACTCACTGCCGAGCGTTTGTGACACCGACCTTGTTACGGGGCAAAAATCAAATTCGGCACTCACTGCCGAGCGTTCGTGACACCGACCTTGTTACGGGGCAAAAATCAAGTTCGGCACTCACTGCCGAGCGTTCGTGACACCGACCTTGTTACGGGGCAAAAATCAAGTTCGGCACTCACTGCCGAGCGTTCGTGACACCGACCTTGTTACGGGGCAAAAATCAAGTTCGGCACTCACTGCCGAGCGTTCGTGACACCGACCTTGTTACGGGGCAAAAATCAAGTTCGGCACTCACTGCCGAGCGTTCGTGACACCGACCTTGTTACGGGGTAAAAATCAAGTTCGGCACTCACTGCCGAGCGTTCGTGACACTGACCTTGTTACGGGGCAAAAATCAAGTTCGGCACTCACTGCCGAGCGTTCGTGACACCAACCTTGTTACGGGGCAAAAATCAAGTTCGGCACCCACTGCCGAGCGTTCGTGACACCGACCTTGTTACGGGGTAAAAATCAAGTTCTGCACCCACTACCGAGCGTTTGTGACACCGACCTTGTTACGGGGCAAAAATCAAATTCGGCACTCACTGCCGAGCGTTCGTGACACCGACCTTGTTACGGGGTAAAAATCAAGTTCGGCACTCACTGCCGAGCGTTCGTGACACCGACCTTATTACGGGGTAAAAATCAAGTTCGGCACCCACTGCCGAGCGTTCGTGACACCGACCTTATTACGGGGTAAAAATCAAGTTCGGCACTCACTGCTGAGCGTTCGTGACACCGACCTTGTTACGGGGCAAAAATCAAGTTCGGCACCCACTGCCGAGCGTTCGTGACACCGACCTTGTTACGGGGTAAAAATCAAGTTCGGCACTCACTGCCGAGCGTTCGTGACACCGACCTTGTTACGGGGTAAAAATCAAGTTCGGCACTCAATACCGAGCGTTCGTGACACCGACCTTGTTACGGGGTAAAAATCAAGTTCAGCACTCACTGCCGAGCGTTCGTGACACCGACCTTGTTATAAGGTAAAAAACAAGTTCGGCAGATCGCTAGACTCACTCCTAGCGCTTGTAGCTATACCGAACTCGCTTTCCTCTCCGGAAAAGCCTGCCGAACTGCATGCGGACCTCGGCCCCCTAGTCAGCGAGCCCTAGGGGAAGTCTAAGACATGATCCAAATATCTAAGACCCCCAAAACAACGAATTGACGCTCCGCGAAGGCAAAGAGGATATCCCTGCGAGAATACCACATGACCATCAGAGCTCATGAACAACTCGGAGCTCAATCCACTTGGAAAATCACCTCACTACCCCTTCAAAATTCAAAACCCTTCATTTGAACTTCGATTCAACTCCGCTAGCCATTAAAACAGTTAATCTACTCCTCAAAGGCCGATCAGATTTAGCCTTTAGGAGTGGGGGGCTTGTGATATGGCTAAAAATGGGGGTTAATCGGAACCGTCCAAATCGGGTACGAATCTTGGGACCCAGGGGTAAAACGGCAATTTCGCCTACAGGAGGATCCAAAATGGGTAGTGGATCTTCTCCCCCAGGGACCCAATAACCCACGAATGGATCCACCAATAAGAGGGTGCGGGACTCAACCTGCTGCGCACCCAATCCAACAAGATAGAATCAGGGTCCCTGATCAATCTTGATCAACGGTCCTGATACACGACTATCTTTTCACTGGGATTTGGGGATTAAATTCCTTATCTGATTATAGGGAATATACCTTATCAAATTACATTCCTAATCTGTTTACAAGAAGAATATTCCATATCAGATCACGGGGATTACATTCCTAATCCGTTCCCTGAGACGCCTATAAATACCCCCCATCCATCTCCATCAAGAGGTAATCAATCTTTCACCAGTTTTTGCGCTCATTCATAGTCTTCCTAGATTACTGACTTGAGCGTCGGAGGGTGCGTCGCTGGGAACAACCCCGGTGTCTCGCACTTTTTGCAGGTGTACGGCGGGAGCGACGATCGAAGCCCAAAGGAACAGGTATACAGGTTTACTATTCAGTTTCCCTAAGAATCCACAAATTCATCTGTTTGCCCCCACACCAAATTTAGCGGCAACACCGAGCAAGCTGATGTCAAGATGGTATGGTCCGTACATTGTTACGAAGGTCTTTCCACATGGCGCGTTGGAGGTCCATAGCAAAGAGAAAAATTAAACATTCAAGGTGAACGGGCATAGGGCGAAACCATATATTGATAAGAGTTTTGAGCCGCGAGAGGAAGATATAACTCTTCAAACCATTCAGTACATTGCATAAACTCGTCAAGTCTAGCTGAAGACAAGAAACGCAGCGCTTATTGAGAGGCAACCCAATTTCAAGGGAGTACTTACACTTTCTCTTTATTTTTCTTTATTTAGTCTTTATTCATTTGTGTTTATTTCTTTTCTTCAAACTAGATGGGGACACATGCCTATTTTAAAGTTTTTTTGTTTCAAACATTGAGGACAATGTTCCATCTAAGTTTGGGGGTAGTTAGTCACTCTAAAAAAATAAATAAATAAATAAATAAATAAATAAATAAAAAATCCTTCTAACAACAATGATGAGAACATGAGCTCAGTCACTATAGGTAGATAGTGGAGAATAAGTATTAATTGTGGTCTTTATCTTTAGAAATGTTATTAACTTATCATATGAATCATACTTGAAACTTTTATTCATGTAGGCATGTCAATTCGACGAACTTTGAAAGAGAATAGCAAGTTCGACTATGAGTAAACTTAAATACACAAATTGTGAGCTTTGAGCCTTATTTATTTTTTTTGAGAGAATCATACACTTGAAGATCTCAGTTGACTGCATTCTTGAGGTGAACTAGAACTTGTTTTTGCTACTTTTCGAAACTAGTTTTGATTTTTGCATGAAAACTTGGAAATGATTAAGGCACCTAAGAATCTATCACCAAAGACAAATAGCCTACCCAACATTAATTATTCATTAGTAGCCCCTTTGAAGCCTATAAAAGCTTTCTTTTTTTTGTAAGACGCATCATCCTTAACCATGCCTAGATGAATAGGGTACCTTACCTATATCTATTGAGTTAGTAGAGCAAGAATTGTAAAAGAGATGTGGTATGTCGAGTTGAAGGGGATGAAAATATAAAGAAAAGTTGGAGGATTTGTCATAAGAAAAAAATGAAAAGTTGTAAATTGCTGAGTTGTGGATGGGTGAAAGGTGTTGGTAGAAATAAAGTATAGGCCTGTAATATATGGCCTCAAAAAAAAAAAAAAAAATCCCTTAGAACAATGCAAGTTGCTCTATTAATTCTTTAAAAATTTTGTATTCCTTTTCCTTCAATTGTTTAAACCCTCACCCTTGGCCCCATTACAACCTATGTAAGACCTTTTGATCCATGTAGTGTGCAAATCAATGGTATGAAGATGTAGTAGCAAGATTATGGTTTCATCAAAGTAATGAAATTTGTCACGAGATCTAATTTGAAATTCCCATGTTAATGAGAGCTATATTTTTTTTTGGGAGCGTATGCCATGTTGAGATTTTGGAGTTGAAATATAGTTGAGCTTGCTAACCTTAATCATGAGTATGTTGAATAGGCATAGGCCACACTACTATTTGATATTCAAGTTGAGTATTCTTGTGAATAAGTGATTAATATTGAAAATTAAAACTTGTTTAGACCTATCTTAATGCTTGTTCTAACCTTGACACAAATAGTAGCAAGTTCTCTGAGGTAAATGTTGGGAGGGTCAAGATGTTCAAGTGATGCTTGTAGTCTATTTTGCTTGTGGACAAGCAAAAGCTAAGTTTGGGGGTATTTGATAAATCCAATATATCCACATTCTGGAGCAATAATCTGAATGCAATTAGACAGTTAAATTCTCTATATGTGGTAATTTAATCTTCTTTTTTATTCCATAGGAAACAGCCTGAAAGCAACTAAACGAAGCAGAATTCAAGGTTTACTCCAGACTGTGAGGATGAGACACAGGAAGCTGCAGAACACAAGTCAAATGTCTCTTCAAATCAGTCGACTGGACAGAGGAGGATTGAGTTTCGAAGCTGCGCAGTACAGTCGACTTATTCCAAAAGACAGTCGACTTGACTGACTGGATTAGAATCCCCAGAGTTCACGGCACAGTCGACTTATTCTAACACCAGTCGACTGGCATTCAGCGGGAGTTAAAAGATAAGAATAGTTGAAGATTCATCCTCATCCAAATCCGAATCAAAGTGAGCTGCCAAAATCCAGGAAACAGATATGGGATGACTGCAAATAACAAATTCCCCGCAATCAAAGTTAAAAACCCAGGTTTGGCGAGTAAGAAGATCGACTCAATCCATATCAGACGCGTGAAGAGATAAGAATCTGGAATTTAAAGATCTGCAGATAAGGGCAAGAGAAACTATAAGAAGAAGGGGGAACCATACACCAGATATCATCTATCATTGACCATCTATCAATCAAGCATTAATCTATCAGCGTCAAATAAAGAAGGAGATCAAGGGCACTGAAGGACAAGATCAAGTCGACTGAGAAGCAGTTCAAGTCGACTTCAAGGCTGAACATCATAAAATCAGTTTACTTCTTCTCTGTCTAGTTTTTGTTTTTATGAACTCTAAATGTTTATTCAATAAAAGTTGTATTATGTGCAACTAATTTCATTGTTGGGCTGATTGAAACCGTAGTCATGTAATGTTTATAATCTTCTAAAACACTATTTTATTCACTTATTGATTAAACCTGGTTGTCTTGATCAAAATTATAATATGAATCAACAATCGTTAGAAAGTTCTTGAGAGCAGTCGACTGTGAGCTAGCAACAGTCGACTAATCTGAAAAACCTGATATTATCAAAGTTAGCGTATTATAAAATTGACTCTATTATATGAGTATAGAGATGACCCATATCTTGTGCTCAAACTTGTAACACAGAAATCTTTAGGGGTTCTTGGTTTAATCAACTTGAAGGATCTAGATTTTATACCAACTTCTATAGCTTTGAGTGTTTGTTCATTTCCATTGTTCCTATGCTTTCTTTAAGTGCAACTTAGTAGATACCATGCTAAATACTTAAAGAAAGAAACGAATTAGAGTAGATACCATGCCTAATTCTTGGCCTAGGAAAATCTTAACTTTAAGGAGTAGATACCATGCCCTTAAAGGAACAAACATGAGTGATTAGCGTAGTATAGAAGGTAATTTAGCATTCTTGACTATAGGTGGAGATCGTGCCCAACTACTTTAATAGATATTTGTGATTCAAATTGAGAACTACTTGATCGAGATTTAAATCTTTTCTTTTTCCTTTCAAAATATACTTTAGAACAAAACTTTATGATTTGCATTTTCTTTTTGATTATTGATTAGTGAGTTAATTTCTACAATCTCTGTGGGATCGACCCATGCTTTTCACTACGCTTCTATAAACGATTCGTACACTTGCGAGGTTTTAATTTGTGTCTAGTTCATCTATTTATTTAGATCGTCTAGATAAACAACAATGGACTCTGAATCCGTCTTGTAGGAAGCTTCTAACGAGTTTTTAGTGTCGTTTTAAGTGTAAGTTGGGCAATTTAACTCGTTGTTTGCTTTAATGAAATTGAACAAAATGTTTAGAAATAAACTAGCTAATTTTATTGAGAAATGAACTAAGGGGATGCTCTTATGGCTGGCCTTTATTATATGGAATGACCGGTAGTGAAAGCGGTCTTTTTTGAAAGGAAAAATAAACTAAATGGCTACTCTAGTGGCTAACCTTTATTACAAGTTTTAAAAGTTCTACTGTTAAAAAAGGCATTTTAGATGCCCTTGTTATGCTTTGGGAGATGCTGCTCATTCTGAGTTCCTGCTGTTATATCCTTGCCCCCCGGGTCTTCCAGTTGGTGAGCCGATGGGTGAACAACTTGATAAACATTGCCTGGATTTGCTTGTTTTGAAGTGAGTCTCCCCTTGATATGTGGAGAGTGGGGGAGACCTTCTAGTGTGCTGATGAGCTTAGGCAGGACTGTTTCTTCCTGTTGACTATCACGCCTCGCTTCCCAAAAAATACAAGGAAATACAAGGTCGTGACTAAGGCCCAACGAAATGCGAATTATCATTCATAAGCTATAATAATCAACTCAACAACATGAATGTAATCACAACCACGCAAACAAAATATAATCACATAAACAAGAATAACATAAGTGATTCATGTAGTAACAATAAAATAGCCAGCATCTAGAAAGAAAATAAACTTCAAGTCAAATGCCTGGAATACAATGTATGTAGTGATAGCAATAGAAACTGAGAAACATGCATGCTATAATTCATCTCCATTTAATAGAATACTTGATCGCTAATTCCTCTTGAAAATTCTTCTCCTGTAATTATAAGTTCTTCATCTCGAGTTGGGGGAGGAAATGCCCGTTAGTGCAAGTTACGAGCCGTAAGTAGTACAAGCAAAATGAAACAATAACATGGATGCAGCAAGGAACAATGAATCATGTATATAGGAAACAAGTCATATAATAAAAAAATGCAACCATATAAACGAGGGTCATGTGAACTAGACTTATACGCAGGAATAATGTAACTGGTAAGCTGAAACAATGTAACATATAACCGGAAATCATGAAACATGTAAACAGGAATCATATAACTGGAATCATGTAACTTGTAAACTGGACATGCACGTGCTCAGTGTAAGTCTTAAGTATATCAATCTTTTATCAGTTCTATCTAATGCACGCAATCATGCATCCCATACCGCTGGTTCGGGTGCATATAAACATGTGAACATTTAGATTCTAGTGGTGAACTATAACCCTCAAAAAATAATGTAAACATGATTCATATAGTCAAGAGGTGGACTCTACAGGTGGCCCCCGTAGGTTCTAGAGGTGGCCCCCATTATCCCACGACGTGGTACTTAGTCCTATGTGACACTTAGTTCCATGTAACTTGTAAACATATAACATATAACATGAACGTGTAATCAGGTAATGGATTCTAGAGGTGGCTCCCGTAGGTTCTAGAGGTGTCCCCCGTCATCCCACAACGTGACACTTAGTTTCATATAACATATAACAGGAATCATAATTTGGGAAACACGGGCCCTCTTTCAAGTACAATCTCCTATATCACCCACTACAGGTCTTATCCTTATTACACCGGCTTGTTATTCTTTTATAATAATTAAACATGAACATGAAACAATGAGAATGAGTATCAGGACATGATCAAGGAGGTATCAAGGGCTATGCAATGCATGTAATATATTTCAATTCATAAAATGCAAAGAACAACAAATTTTATTTAAAAACATGGGGACACGAATACTGGACAACAAGACGTTGATGTACAAAAACTAACTTTCCTACTGTTACATGAAAGCGAATTTGGTTCTGTCAGGAATTATAGAAACTAGACTCTATGACGGTTCTGATACATATTCAGTGGTACATTTTAATAACAGAAACTAGGTCTAACAGTCATTTCTTTATGGGTCTACTGTTTAGACAACAGCTCAGTACAAGGTTCTTATATATATAAGTCAACTGTAAACTCATTTAAAAATATTATAAAAATTATGAATTAACTCCTAATCAGGTCTAGTGACATTCTAGTAAGTCTCAAGTCTTAATCTTACCAATAACACATTGTTTTAGTCAATAAATCATGATGGTGTACTTCAAATATGCAATCTGGAAATTAGAAACCCTACAACATTAAAAATGTGATAACTTGCTGTCTACAACTTAGAATCTGGATCAGTAAGAAGTTCAAGAAACTAGGTTCTTAGGGATAAAACATTTATTTTACAAAGATATAATTTATTTGAACTGTAACTACGTCAAAATCTCATCACCATCTCGGGTAGACAACATGCAGGCTTGCAACAGTTGAAATATAGCGATCGAAATCCTAAAAATATATAGTCGTATGATTAGAATTTAACAAGCATCCACATGCAGCAGTTATTATGAATTCTACTGTTTTCATAGAAAGAATTGTTCTTTCTATGACATTAAAAATATTTACATTATTATATCATGATATGCTCAAATAGCGTCAATTCTATTCATATACTACATCTCTTAATCATGTGTTCGTGTAATGCATATGATAACAAGGAAAATTCATGATCATATTACGAGTATGGGATTAACAAGAATCAAGTAGGCTAGTATATACTAGTGGATCACGATCATTCAACACGTGAAGGGAAGGAACAAGATTATAAAACGATAAATCAACAAAAGACTACTTGCAGGATTCAAAGCAAAGCTTGTACAAAAACCAAAAAAGTGTGTACAAGAGATACTTGCCTTAATTCGGTGATTACAAACGTCAACGGGGAGAAGGGAACACAACAGCAATGGTGGTGACAATGACAACTAGAAAGAGTCACAATAGCAACAAGGAGATGGTGCGACGAGTGGTGGAGTGTCAGGATGCGACACAACAGCAAGGGATTCAACACCAACAAGAGTGTCAGCAACAGATGCTCGACTTGTGGACGGTGATGCCAGACGGCGACGAGGACAGCACAGTGAAGGAGGCTCAGAGTGTGGTGTTGGATTAGGTGCTTCAGGTGTAGTCAAAGGAGGAAGAAGAGGCAGTCGGGGCTTTGGCTGAGGTGCTGCAACAAGTGGCAGCAATGGCAAGAGGCAGTAAGTGCTCACTTTTAATGGAGGTCACGGGTGTTGGTGATGGGTTCAGAAGCGGTGGCGACGGCCGCACGGTGGGGCGTCGAGAGCAGTGGAGTGCAGCGAGGTGGAGAAGTGGCGGAAAGATGGTGTTCGGTGCTCGAGTTGGCATCAAGGTGATGTGCGTGGCTGGCCGGGGTTGGCTTCTGGAGTGGTGGTCGGGGGATGAAGGCAGGCAGCGATAGGGAAGGGAGAGGAGTTGGGTTTCGGGTTGTTGAAGCATCGGCTGGAGCAGGGTGGCGATGAGAGCAGGGCGAAGGAGGTGATGGCAATGGAGTTGCTCTTGGTATGCAGTGGGTTGCGATGGTGAATAGGGATTTGGAGAAGAAGGAGAGAGAGAGAGAGAATACAAGAAGATTAGTTAGTGGGGGGGTGATTATGGATTAATGAGTGGTTATGAGTAATTTGGGGGTTTGTGGATTGATTTTTGGGGATTTGAATAGTGGAGAAAATTATTAAGGATACAGTACTGAGATAGTGGGTGAACGTAAGAGGAGGTTATGGAGATATTGGAGGATTTGGGGGGCATTGTGCGGTTGAACAAATTAGGCTAGTATGTGGGCTTGAATTGGGCTTCAAATGAATCAAAATAAGATGAGTTAAAATAGGTTTTGGTTTGGGAAATAGCTGGGCCTAATTCAAGATAAAGATAATAATGCAAAAGAATGGGCTAAAATTTGGGTTCAAAATAATAATTGAAAAGAAAGTTGGAAAGAAAAAATTTAGGTTCAAGAGTACAATAAAATTTATTTATTAATAACTGAAATAAAACAATACAATAAGAGAAGAAAAATAAAATCTGGCACAATCGGGCATGGGGGTTACATTGACTTATCAGAGTGGTTGCGGCGTGGGTTTAGGTTTATTGTTGCGTTCTGATGAGAACGCACTTAGACCTGTGAGGAGATGACTTGAAAAATTTGGAAGTTCTCGATAGGATTGTCTAGTGCAGTAGCTTCGAACCCGTCTGCAGACTTGTTGTTACTATGATTGCTTTCTGGCAGTAGCTTTGTGGCGTTAAGGGGGAGAACCAAGCTCCCCATGGTAGAGTGTAGCATGCTTGCATTGTCTGTTGGGTTCTCTTAACCTAGCCTATGCCTACTATTATTGAGAACTTCATTTTCAAGTAAAATGCGGAGGCAACTGCATGGAGAGCCTCCAGGCCTGCGTGGCCAAATATGGCATTGTACGCGGCTTTGATGTCGACTATAAGGAAGTCTAATGCTTCCATCCGAGTTGTTGGGGCTTTTCCTACCGTCACGTCGAGTGTAACAAATCCCTCGACTTGGACGGGTGCGCCTGAGAAGCCATGAAATGTATAACAGACTGACTTGAGTCAATCTCCTAAGAGCTTTAAAGCATCGAATGCGGTCATGATGAGGATGCTTATGGAGCTGCCGTTATCTATGAGGATACGTCGCACCTCAGGATTTGCCATGCATAAATTGATAACCAGTGCATCGCAATGAGTCATTTTGACACCCTCAAGATCTTTACTGGAGATGGACATAGAGAGGCCCAAACTCTTTGTGGGTGGAGCGTTATGTACTGAATTAACTTCCTTCATGAATGCTTTGCGGGAGGAGTTGGAATCTCTCCCAATGGGACCTCCATGAATGCAAGTAGAATGACCATGTTTTTAGAGTCTTGCGATTCAATCGGTGTCTCTTGATGCTTATTGTCCCCCCGGGGCAGAGGGTTTTCGGTGTTGTTATCTTTCTGAATGAATTTGGAGAGATAGCCCTTGTGAATCATGGCTTCTAGTTCTTCTTTAAGGGCTTGAAAGTCGTCAATGGTGTGTCCATGGTCCTTGTGAAATTCACACCACTTGTTTCTGTCTTTTCTTTTACGGGTCGTTGTCATTTTGGTAGGAAGATGGACTATCCCATCCTTTTCAACTGCCATGAGGATGACAGACACACTCGTTTTCAGGGGAGTGAACATGTCGAAGCTGGGTGTTGGAGAATGATGACGTTCACCTGCATCATCTTTCTGGAACTTCTTGGGCGCTTCCTCGCTTGCATTCTTCCGTTTGTTCCTGGAAGGTGGCTCTTTCTTGGCTTCTGGGTTGAGAGCTTCCTCGACCCTAATGTATTTATCACACCTTTCTAGGAGCTCAGTGAAATTTCTAGGAGGCTTCTTCGCGAGAGAAACTTTTAATTCTTTATACATGACGTTGTGGCGGAAAGCTACGGCCGCCACTGAAGATTCCAAGGAGGAAATCGACCTTACTTCGGCCGTGAAGCATTTGAAAAAGTCTTTCAGTAATTCTCCTTCATTTTGCTTTAACTCCAACATGGAGGCACTTGTTTTTTCAATTTTATGGCTGGTAACAAAGTCCTCTATGAAGACCTCCTCGAGCTGGTCGAAAGAGAATATTGACTCCGGAGTGAGGTGGGAATACCATTCCCTTGCCGATCCTTTCATTGTTGCGGAGAATGTTCGACACATGAGCGTGTCAGTGACAGTGTAGATCATCATGAGAGTCTTGAAACTCTCGATATGGCCAGTTGGGTCTGATTCCCCCTCATATGATTCGAATTGAGGAGCTTTGAATTCCTTTGGGATGGGTACATCAAGGATGGTTTTGCTGAAATGAGGTCAACTAGGCGGTAGGCCCTACTGGAGCAGTTTCCTTCATTCTTCATCTGATCTAGACGATCTTCTGCTTCTCGGATACGGCAAAGGACTTGATCGTTCTTCCTCTTCGATCCAGTTGAGTGGGCAGATCCTTCTTTAGGGGGACTAGCCTAGATATTGACTACCTTGGATAGCTCGGAGGATGTCGAGCTTGAACTTATCCAATTTGGCCCTAGTGACTAGGGCATCTTTCTCTTTGTTCTGCTCAAGAAGCTTTCAACTCTCACGAGCCAGGCTTCTTATTGTGTTGCACTCCCTGTGAGAGGAGGATTGCCTTGATCTCTGTCTAGGAGAGTTGCTTCTCTATTTGCCTGACATTCTGAGTGGGAGGCCTGGTTCGGGCGTGCCTCTCATCCAAGCGTATTCGTAGATCAGTTCCTTGGTGCCTAGTGCTGAGGTTTTGGCAGAGATTTCTAGATCCCCAGGGGCCTTGTGAGGACATTGAATTAGTTGAAGTATTATGGACTGAGACACGGTCGTACAGAGGATGTTGTTCATGACGGCTTTGTCGGGAGCCCCTCGGTGCTTCTCCATTGAAAAGAGTTTGACTAGGCTGTCGGGCCAACTGTTGAGGAATAATCGATCTTCAACAGGAGGAGCTGGTCGATGAAGAAAGTTGGTGCGACGGCTTGAGGCTGCCGCTCTACCTCTTAGTCTTGGTGGCATGGCGGTAAGTTGGACTTGTGTAGTTTCCCACAGATGGCGTCAATCTGTTGCTGCTTATTTTGGTGTGGGAGAAAACATATAGTGAGTTAATATTTTATGGAAACTACTAAAAATTTGACCTTTAATCTTTGCCGTGAAATGAGTTTAAAGCTCCTAAGATTGAATCTGGATCATTGATTGAACACCGTGATCTGGATCCGATGGTTGCAAACGCGGTCGTTGGACTTGTAAAAAGCTTGAAACACCGGGGTTTGGCCCAGGCGATAGACCCTCTGACGCTCAATTCAGAACCAGAGAGAGAGAGTTTGAGGGAGAAACTATTGATTACCTCCTAATTGAAGAGGGGGGAGGATATTTATATGCCTGAGATACAGTACAGGAGATTGATATGAATCCACTGGATCGACTATGAATTCCTCATCTCCTATTCAAATCTCCCCCTCAAGAGATAAGTTCTCTTGTTTGGGGATAAGAGATTTGACTAACAGCCTTCGTGGGTTGGGTTTCTCTTAGTGGGCCTAATCTGTCACTTTTTATGGGCTTGAATGAGGCCCATGTCTTGTAGAGGAACATGGAGAAGGCCCGGACTTGTTAAAGAGGCCCGTTATGACTAATCTGCCTATAGAAGTTTTGAGATCTGTGCTAGAATCGTAGGATCCTAGTTTGCTGCAATTTTTACCATTATCATACTGGATAGCTGCAGAAAGTATATGAATATAATAAAAACTATCTTCCTTTCGTCTATTCTCTGCAACTCAAAGCAATTAATATCTAATTATTTAAAAAATCAATAATGTATTTCTCTTCTAGTAGTTATACTACTTGGATAAAAAGTTTGAAAACTATGCAAAGTTTATTAACTAATAATTACTTATGAGTTGTGTTAGGTCAAAATTGTGGAACTGGATAGAGACCCAACAACTCGTTTTTCTTTGGAGAATTCGGCAAAATAGTCGGAATTGTAACAAGCAGAAAAGTATTAAACGAAATAAAAGAAAATTTTTGAAACCAATATTAGTTATATAATAAGGAAATTACAAAACATATACCTCTTAGGCTGTCTCTTTTTTTTCTTTGATTACAACGATTTCTCAATTAGATAGCTAGTTTTTTTTCTTTTCTATTGAGAATACTTAGATACAATATTTTATCTTGTATTTATAGAGTAGTGACCTTGAGATATTTTTTGGAGTTAGAAGTCTTTGACTTACACTATAAACCGCGATGGCTAATCTGCGTACCTATCCCGACATTTGGTAGAAACGCTGTGATAGTTGAGGGGGAGTTTTATTTTTTAAAATGTCTGCTCTATATCCCGGTGTTTGCTAAAAACGCTAGCATAGGTGTGAACTATAATGGCGTTTGAATTATATATGCTGGGACACCCTCGCAAGGGAAGCTATTTTATTTTTAAAAAAAAGTTTATTAAATATCTATCCTGGCGTGTCTTCGATAAATGCTGGGGTATCTTTGAACTATACGACGTTTTGTCGTATACACGCTGGCATAGCCTCCTACATCGACGGGATAGCCATTTTAATTTTTAAAAAATAAATTAAATGTATATACCGGCATTTTCTTAGTAAAATGTTGGGATAGAATTTGTAAATTATTTTGTAATTATTTTTCATAAATATTTTTATATTTTAGTATATATTTTATATGTGTATAGCACGAACTTTGGTTATCGAATATTATTGTGAAGAATGAAGACTATTTTTATTTTATATATGAATTAATTAACGTTAAAGAGTAGTGCAGTACACAATATTACTCTATAAGAAATTATTTATCAAAAATCTATTCTTCCCTTTTGATTAAATATTTTATATAAAATGTGGAAGATCGCCCTTGTTCTCTCATTACTAATATAAAATATATTCTTCCCTTATTACTAATATAAAATCAGGAGTAGGATCGACTTGTGGATTCCCACAGATGGTGCCAATCTGTTGTTGTTGTTTTTTTGAGTGTGGGAGCAACATTTAATGTGAGTTCTTGTATTCGAGGAAAAGCAGTGATCTTGACCTTCATCCTGGATCCAAAGGGGTGTTGAGTGAATTGGCTAGGAGGCAATTAACTTGCCGACCTGCAAAAAGAAGTTTGAATCACCGGGCCTATTCACAGTGACAGACCCTTCGATGCTTAAGTCAGAAGACAGTAATTTAGTGGAAGAGATTCTGTAGCAAAAATAGTGATTACCCTTGTAATTGTATACTAGATGTTATATGTATAGGTCTGGGAGGAAATCCATTATGGAGAGATCCCTGGGTGGTATTGAAATCCCCTTGATCTCAGATCTGGAATTAGTCAGATCCTTGATTTTAGGGGTACAGTTACAACATAACCGATGGAGCTCCTAATGCTAACGGCGAGAGACTTATCTGGGTGTGTGAATGGGTCTGCTGAAGGCCCGTGGAGCTACCTGGCCTCGACTAGTAGAGAAGTTGGCATTATGCTTGGTCTGTTGCTTTGCAATTCGTGCTAGAATCATTCGGTGGAGATCAACCACGATTTTTACCCATATCATGAGCTTTCCACTCTTGGGAGTGAGCTGTTGGTCGTTTCTAAGGAGTAGATAACTCGTGGAAAAAGCGTTGGCATGATGACCGCATTAGATTGCCGAGTTTGTGGTAGAAGTGTTGTTTCGAGAGAATGGTCGGAATGATGTTCGGGATCATGAATCTGATGTATGGGCGCATCAGATGGTGGCTACCTTAGATTCAGAATTAGTGTGCCCTTTCGAGGTATGGATTCGAGGTGTGAACTTTGTGGACAATGTGTACTGCGAAATGCTCGGAGTAGGAGCACCATTCTCGAAATATGGTGCCAAGGGTCGAGCGAAGGTGTCAATTATTTCCAGCCGAAGTCTTGTGCTAGTTAATGAGACGGGGGATGTTAAATCTTCTGCCCATGTGGCTTCTTGCCACGTAGGATTTCGTAAAGCTCAAGGAGTCGCACATGATAGTAGACATTCGATGGGCTTTCACATACGGAATTCGAAGGGACCGCATGTGATGACGGTTCCAGAAGCAACCAGCCTCTATAAATTTTCCCCCTCTTATCACTATGGGGGGTTACTTTCTTTACATATGGAATTCCTCTATTCAAGATTGTAATTCTAGATGTGTCGACCGCAAAAATCGGTAGCTCGTCCTCTTCTGGTGACGGCGGTGGATCAGAGGCTAGCTTTTCACGAGGTGGATCGACCGTGAGTTCGTCAAGTTTGCCCTCTTCACCAAGAAGCAAAACGATGAATTCGGGGTTAACACGCAAGATCTTGCCAGAGCTGGATGTGGATATTGATGGAATCTCCGATTCTGAGGGAAATATCATTTCCAAGTCGAGAAGGAGACTTGGATAGGGGAGGCCGGGATTAGTTTGGTAATAGAAAATTGAGAATCACCCCATGCGTCAAAGGGTGGAGGTGATCAGGGGGGCAAAGATCAATCGACGGAGGGCAAGGAGATACTTGTGGGTGATCTCGATGAGGTGGTGGCGGAAGTCGAGATCCTGTCAGTTGCGTCTCTCTGTAGGCCAGGATTGTTGAGACCGGAGAGGATTCAGCTCCACTTTTGACCATGCGCTTGTGCGGACGAATTCTATCCGAAGGTATCTCGAAGATCTGAAGGATGAGCCTGGCTTTAGTGTTCTACCTTCGTTAAATATTTCGATAGCAGATGTGGATAAGGCGAAGAGCATCTTGGCTACAAATGAACTTAAGTCGCTTCAGGCAGTTTATCGTATTTCTCCCCAATTCGAGTTGACATGGCAACATGTTTGACTTGTCAGCAGGTCAAGGCAGAAATACAAAAACCTGGAGGCTTTTTGCAGCCATTTCCTATACCGAAATGGAAGTGGGAAAATATTAGTATGGATTTCATCACTGGTTTGCCTAGGAGTCTGAAGGGCAACGACTCGATTTGGGTCATTGTGGACCATTGGACCAAGTCAGCTCATTTCTTATCCATGAAGATTACCTAGTCGTTGGAGAAACTGGCAGAGTTGTACATTGATGAGATTGTGAGATTTCATGGGGTTCCCGTGTCTATTATTTCCGACAGGGATGCAAGGTTCACATCGAGATTCTGGAAGAGTTTGCAAGCAACTTTGGGTAACAGAATCGACTTCAGTACTGTTTTTCATCCACAATCAGATGGTCAAACAGAAAGGGTGAATCGGGTGTTGGAGGACATGCTGAGGTCATGTTTCAAGGATTTTGATGGCTATTGGGAGAGTTACTTGGCATTGGTTGA
The DNA here is from genome assembly GCA_017893485.1 of Hemerocallis citrina. NCBI lineage: Eukaryota > Viridiplantae > Streptophyta > Magnoliopsida > Asparagales > Asphodelaceae > Hemerocallis > Hemerocallis citrina. The sequence goes on from CM030367.1 coordinate 145,281,330, forward strand.
GTTTGCTTACAACAACAGTTACCATGCAAGTATTGGTATGGCACCGTATGAAGTATTGTATGGGAGGAAGTGTAGAATGCCCGTTTGTTGGTATGAAGTGGGGGAGAGGCATATGTTTGTGCCGGAGATTGTGCAGCAAACATCGGAGAAGATCGAACTGATTCGGAAGAGGTTGGTCGAAGCTCAGAGTTGGCAAAAGAGTTATAAAGATACTCGGCAAAGAGATTTGGATTTTGAGGTTGGAGATGCAGTGTTTCTCAAAGTATCTCCGACGAAAGGGGTGATCAGATTTGGGAAAGGTGGCAAGTTGGCGCCAAGGTACATTGAGCCATACAGGATTTTGAGGCGGGTTGGTAAGATGGCATATAAGTTGGAATTGCCCAAATAGTTGGCACAATTACGTGATGTGTTCCATGTGGCAATGCTAAGAAAGTATGTGCCAGATCAGAATCACCAGTTGATGGAAGTGCCCGAGGGATTGCAGCTCAACTTGAGTTACAAGGACTAGCCTGTGGAGATTGTTGTCCGTCGAGAGAAGGTATTAACGAAACGTTATACCTATGGTCAAGGTTTTGTGGAGGAACCAGATGTTCGAGGAAGCCACTTGGGAGCCGACGGATCGTATGAAGGACTTTCCCGAACTTTTTATGTAATTTTTTTCTTATGCTTGTAATTTTTTTTGTCCTTACTAGCAGTATTTCTGAGGACAGAACTATTCTAAGGAGAGAGTAATGTAACATCTTAGAATTTTAAATAATATTTTGAAATTTATAAATGAATTAAAATGAATTTTGGTGATTTAATAAATATTTTTTCCGTGAAATTATCTTTTTGCACGTGCAAAACACATTCAAATATTTTCTTGGGAAACGCAAAGTCAGAAAATACATTTGAAAAATCTAAAAATTATTAGTAGATATTATTTATAAAATTTCTAGATTTTTATGAATGATTTATAATATATTTGCAAATACTCAAAAATTAAGGACTTTTGTACAAAATTGCCACTTGGAGTAAAAACACCAGATTTTGGTTTTCTGGGTTGTGCATATTGGCCGACCAATTCAGAAGAGTAAGGGGATTTAGTTTAATTTTATTTGGAAATAATTTGATTAACTAATAATTGGAAGGATCCATATATGTAAATAAACAATTTCCTTGAGGGGTAAATTTGTAAACTTTGTGAAACCTTAAAAACTGGAATCCCAGCCTATATTAGAGGCAACAGCCGCCCATTCCTTGTTGTTCACTCAAAACATATTTTTTCATTATTTTCTTGGAGTTTAAAGCTTCGATCTTGGACTTTTGCAAAGGAGAAAGAAGGAGTTTTTCTTTAGTATTTCTTTTGTGCTTCGATTGAATCTTCTTGAGGTGAGTGATACTTTCTTACCTCTTGTTTTCTATATGATTATAAATTGCTCAAGTATAATGTATGATTAGAAGTTGTATGATTATGAAATATGATGTGTGAATATTGATTCTAAATGAATAGATAACTAATCAACATCTTTCATGAAGAAATGTGAAGTTATGAGTAATTTTTCCATGCTTAAATAATTGATGTATGAGATACACAAAGATCATCACTTTCTTATGCCATGCTTGAATAACCATGTTTTGAATTGGTCTTGAATGCATGTGAGATATGTAGAGTTTTCATCTAATTAGTATAGATTTAATATTGCTTGTATGAGAATTTCTTGATTTGTGGATGTATATCAGATATGAAATAGAATGCAATTGAAATAATAACTTCATACATGCACATGGATGAGTAATGAACCTTTAGTTGTTGTTTTCCCTTTGTTGTTCACGTTTTGGGGTTGGAGTTTTGGAGTTGAACCAATTGAGTAATGGAAGGACTTGATGTTTAGTTGAGTAAATTGCTATATGTTGACCAGTGAATGTTATTTCAAAATAGATCTCAGTTTTTTAAGAATGTTCAAGTTTATATTCTGTATGAGAGGAGATCATGAATGCGTTTTGATGATTATTCAAATATTTATATGAAGATTCTATTTAAAATGTTCTAATTCGAATTATGACTTCAAAATTGGGTTTTTGTGAAATTTATGGGGATTTGATTTGATGCATGAATTGAATTGTTTGGCCAAGGATGTACTTGTGTTGGTACAGATTTTTAGCAATTAAAGTCATGTATTCAAATTTTTAAACGTATATCAGTTTTTGAAAGAATTGCGGAATTCTTGGCTGTCGCAGATTGGACATGCCAGTCGACTGTGCGGTCGACCGCAGTATATCTGTCTGTCGACTGCAGTTCAATTGAACGTACAGTGCAGTCGACTTTCATGCTCGGTCCGTCGCCATTCTTCCCCTGTGCAGTCGACTGCAGCCTTTTCTGCAGTAGCTATCAATCGACTGCCGCATTGTGAAAAGGAGTAGTTTTTTAGCGCTGTTAGTCGACCGCCATTGTTTATACAGTATGTGATAGTCAACTGCCATAGTTTGAGTGTTGTTTTCTTTGAGTACTGTCAGTAGACCGCCATATTTACACTGTATATGACAGTCGATTGTCATGCTGGAGTTTTCGCACAGTGTTTTGCTGAGTTTTCTTTATTTTTCTTTAACAATTGTTTCTTCGAATTTACTAAGGATAATTTCTCTGTTTTCCAAAGTGATTTAATTCATATTACACCCTTTTTAGAGAGTGTAAATTTTTAAGTCTTTATGGATTTTAAATTCTAATTCTTATGATTTAGGAAGTGAACATTTCGTAATTTCCAAGAGTATTATATTAAATTTATTCTACGTTGTTTTGAGAGTATAAGATCTCAGTTTTGTTTTCACTTCGTTTTAGTTTTGACAAATTATCCAGTTGTACTTTGGAAGTATTTGGTTCTATTGACTATTGGCTTGAGGGAAACATCGTTATGAGTTGGATTATTTGGATTATGAGATACCAAGAAATGTTGAGTTGATATTTTGAGTTTTGTGACCCTAGAAGTTGAGTGGGACCCTAACATGTCGGCAGTTGATACTTTGTGGACATTTTGGCCAGTGGGGCCTTGTTGTTGAGTTAGTGGAATTAAGCCTGGCAGGGTACACCAACTCTATGGAGAATTGTGACTTAATTAATAAAAATTAACATAAGGACACACACTAGTGGTGATGTGATAGATCTTGGGAAATGTAAGTAGGGGGCCTTGTATAGTGGATGGACGAGGTTCGGGACTATAGTCGTAGTTGTGCGGTTTGATTCTGAAGGCTACGATTATCATTGTCATCTCTGAGTTCGCATGTTGAGGGTCTTTTACAGTTGGGCGGTCTTATTCCGAAGGTTGGGACCTATTCGTGAAATTTTTCGGCATGGAATTTTCAGGGCGACTCTTACATGATGCTTGCGCGTAGAGGGTGCTAGTCTGGCAGGTAGATACCGGGACGTAGGACTATTCACGGAGTATCTGGATCTTATTTCTATCACCATAGAATTAGTTGCATAGCGGGGGATTGAACCCTAAAAAGTGGAGAACGTTAAGTGCTTGCACCGGACCTATGTAGAATGGGATGCATAGAATCCGAAAAGTATGCATTAGAAGTCGGCATATGCATTTGTGTTTTCTTGACTTGGTTTCATGTATGCTTGCATTTTGTTTTCATCATACACTCGACACTTAGCATAGTTCCACTTTTTGATTTATGACTTTATTCCTTATGTTTTCATTTAAGTTTTTATTGTCTTTGAATATCACTCACACCGTTATAGTTGACCCCTGTAGTTTTGGGGGTTAGGGATATCTCTAGCCTCATGTTTTATAGGTAGGTACCATTAGCATGGGGTTGGTAGCTTGTGGTAGAATGTTTAAATGTTTATGCATATCTTGTAAAAGGATTGATAGTAAAGAGAAAATTGTATTTATGGTACTTTTAAATACCGCTGTGTTGTAAAAAGAATTGTAATTCAAAGTGTTTTTCGATGTGCTTTGTAAAAGAGTTGATGTAATAAAAGTTTTAAATTTTCCTGTGTTTGGATGCTATATTTATGATTACAATTGAAGTTGATTCTGGAAATTGTGCCACTTATTTCTAATTTTATTTATTGAAATCCGGGGTGCTCTGGCACCAATGTGTTTTGGCATCCCGTTGAATGAGCGGAGTGGCTTCGGGAGAGGGATTCATTACTGTGTAATGATGAGAATGAGTTTGGACCTGGTGAGAGATGTTTTGGCAGGTTTGGAAGTTTTAGGTCGGATTGTTTATGGCAGTGACTTCATGCTTGTTTACAGTCTTGAAATTATTGTGACTACTTTCTAGCGGTAACTCTATAGCGACGAGGGGGAGAACTGAGTCGCCCATTGTAGCGGTGTAGTATGCTCATGCTGCCTGTTGGCTCTCTATAACTTGGCCTACACTTTTTGTTGTTGGAAATGTCATTTTCATGTGAAAGGAAGAAGAAACTGCATGGAAGGCCGCTAGGCCGAGACGACCGAATATTGCGCTGTATGCGGCTTTGACGTCGACTACCAAAAAGCCCAGTGTTTTCATTTGAGTAGCCGGGGCTTTTCTTGCTGTCACGTCAAGTGTGACAATTCCTTCTGTTTGGATAGGGACACCTTAGAATCTGTGGAGTGTATAACCGGCTGGCTTGAGTCGGTATCGGGATAGCTTTAGGCCGTTGAAACTATTCATGAAAAAGTTGTTTACTGAGCTGCCATTATCCACTAGGATGCGGCGTACCTCATGATTCACCATGCTAAGATTTATGACCAATGCATCGCAATGAGGTGTTCGGACACATTCTATAACCCCCATTCCCGATAATAAGTATTTTCCGTGTATATTCTATAATTTGATTTTTTATAAAATTATTTTGTGCTAAATTCATTTTGGATATTTTATTAAAATGTTTTCTAATCAAAAATTTATTCATTTTCAATAATAGCTTATTTTAATCTTGCTTTCTATATTTTATTGATCAACTATTAGAGCCTAAAACAAATATATTATTATTATTATTGGATTATTTTAATAAAATTGTTAAACCCGAATACTTTTTTATTATATAATTTTATAATTATTATGATTATGATTATTAATTGTTATTTCTTGATTATCTATTTAAAGTTCATTTATCGAATTATTTTATTTTCGTACTCAATCTAATTTTCTTGGCGAATTCTAATTTAATTGCAAGCCCAATTGATTATCTTTTCATTTGTATTATTTATTTATTTAATTAGTTTTAAATATTCGTTCACGAACTACTCTCATTCTTCTTGTTGGACTATTTTTCTTGTCAATCATATTTTATTTATTTATTGTGAGTATTTTATTTGAACCCTATTGTCTTCAAACCCATCTCTTATTGAACCCAAAACCAAATTGCAAATTATTCTTGATCCAAAACTGCTATTATTGGATCCTAAACCCTAACCCAACATCCAAATTGTACCCTATAAATATAATCCTATTGCAAACCCTAAAAACTGCACACAATTGAAACCTAAGAGCCGTATACTCTCTCTCCTCTTCCTTTCTCCTCCCATTCTCTCTCCCCTACTGTATTTTCCCGCCCAATTCCTACCATCCCCTATGCTTCTTCTCCGGCAAGACCCCTGAGCCTCCGGCGACCCCCTCCCAGCGCCGCCCTCCAGTCGATGCCACCACCAGACCGAAACCCCCTCCTCCTCTGTCCTCGTCGTCAATAGCAGCCAGACCCTCAACCCCTGTCGATCCCTTCTGCCCTGTCCCCTATTTCTGATCGACGAACGGCAGCGCCAACCCCCGATGCTGTCTGGTCGTGCCACCCCCACGCATCGTCGAGCCACCCAGAGCCCCGCCCAGCCAGTCGACGCCCCGCCTGAGCAATGTCGTCGACTTGTTGTCCCATTACTACTGTTATCTTCTTTTGCTGTTGTAGGCTTTGGTTTGAGTTGATTCTTTTGTGCATGTATTATACACGTGTTAATTTGTGTTAGTTCGTAGATTCGTTGCTTCGGGATCCTTATCCTGTTATTCTTGGTATTCAATTTTGTCTTCCAAAAGGCAAGCCACTATCCTCTTGAATTGTTAATTGTATCAAATTTAATTTTTGTTGAAACTCTTGCAAATAGATCCCTTCGTTTATCGTATTATACATTGTTCATCTCTTTCGTTGGGTATAATGAGGGTTTACACGAGCTAACCCCAATATTCTTGAAATCATGCCACTTTTGTCTCTAAGGAATGAATCTTTCATACATTCATATAGAATTTGAGAATAGGGTTGTTCATATAATCATGACACAATTAATTATTGTAGAAAGAATTGCTAGGTTGTATGTTTGATTGATCGATTGTTATTTGGTTGATGTTAAATTAATGCATGTATGTGTTCTTAATTTTATTGATCATGTTATTACACCATCATACTGATTATAAAGTGCATTGACTAATAGAATTGACAAACATCATGCATAATTAAATTATTTCATGAAAAATGCTAAAAATCATGTATGTTGCTTGCTGGCTGTATATTGTCTGCTATTTTTGACCCAGTAAATAATCTTAAAATAAATAACTTTCTGAATAAGAGTTGTAGCCCTATGTTTCAAGTTTCAAGAACATCTTGAATTTCTAAATTCCGAGTTGTGTAGCAAAACTTATACTTGTTTTACTATAGCTGTGTTTTTATTTCCAGAATTTCAGATTCTTGTATGTTTGAGGTTTAAACTGATAAAAGTTGATTTAAGATTAAAATATTGCTCTGAAAATTTCTAGATTGTTAGTTATCATGTTTAGGAGTCTAATAAGTAATTTTGTTGAATTTATTATTGAGTTTTTGCTGATTCTAAAAATAAAATAACATGACGTCGAATTTCTACCTGAACATAAAATATATAAAGAATGTTATATTTGACCTAGCTAATCTTGTTGGATTTTGAAATTTAAATATGAGTTGGAACCTTTGTGAAGTCTAGTTTCTAGAACTTCTGACGGATTCAGTTTTAGAGGTCTGAAACAGCGGGAAATTGCATTTTTGTACATACTACTCTTGCTGTCCAGAATTTTATATTCCAGATTTTAATAGATTAATATTGTTCCTATATCATAGTATTTCATGAATCAAAGTGTGTATATTGCATTGCATGATCCTAGTGTGCTATTATTCTAATTGTCTTATCTAAGTTATAGTCCTATTGTTCCCCTATTGTTACTATCATACATCTAATGTGTCTACACTGCATATTGTATATTGTATTGTTGCATTGATAAAATTCTTAATCAAGTCGGAGGTTTAAGGGTTGACTTAAGTAGTGGAAAAATATAGAGACTGTACTCGGAAGGGAGCTCGTGGTTTCCCTACAATTACTGAATGACTAAATGACCGAATAACTGAATAACTGGATAACTGCATATTGTTCCACAGATATTGATACTGAATGACTAAATGACTGAATAACTAAATACTGAAGAGAATCGTTTACATCGTTCACGAGTACATGAACTATTAAATCCATCACTAAGTCTAAACGTAACTTATTTGTATGTGGCAACCATGTGGTAAATAAATGGGACGCATGAAGTGCTACATTAGTTAGGATTAAAATGATTAGTAGACTTTAGAATTGACACCACATCGACATTGCATATTGTACCTCATTGTTTCTATTGATATCGAATATTGTCTAAGTGTTATCGATCATTGAATATTGTTATCGATATCGAATCATTGTTTATAACAATTGCATCATTTATCGTTGATATTGATTATTGATATAGTGCCATGTTATTGATTCGCTATTAATCCATTGAATTCATTGTTATACCGTTATTCCATTGTTCCCTGCTTTCTCTACTTGCTGTCCATGAATTTCTCTAAGGACAATTTTTCTCCTTTTTTTAGATGAAGTGTTCACATGTGTTGATGGAGAATTGCCTGCTGGGATTGGAGAACAAACTTTCTGAAGATCTAATGCTTACTAGTTGCTTATTGTTTTATTGAACTTAATGTATTGAGAATTATTATCTATTTGTGATTGGATTATTAATTGTATTGAGCTTATGTCCTGGATTTTATTATTTATTTCCAGACATTAGATTATTGTATTTGAATATTTTATATTGCTTCATTCCAAGTATTAGAGTTCATGAGATTATTATTATTGCCTGCGCAATTGTTCTGTACTGATTATATTGTTGTGTTGATCGGATAAATAACTTATGGGTGACGTTAGTCATTTGCTGGGCCAATGTCATGTACTTGTATTCCGTATTTTTGGGAAGTAGGGTGTGACACCTTCTAAGTCTTTGTTGCTGAAAGATATTCGGACCCCGGTGCTTTTGGTAGGAGGAATTTTATGTACGAAGTTGACTTCCCGAACGTAAGCTTTGCGGGAGGAGTTGGAGTCTCCCCCATCGAACCTCCTTGAATGTAGTGGAGAATGCCCATGTGTTCTGAGTCTCGTAATTCGAAGGGCCTCTCTTGACGCTTATTAACCCCGATGAATCAGGCCTTCAAGTTCTTCTTTGAAGGCTCGACAGTTTTCAGTAATGTGTCCATGATCTCTGTGAAATGTGCACCACTTATTTTTGTCTCTTCTCTTGCTAGACGTTGACATCTTGGGGGGATAGCGGATTATTCTGTTCTTCTCAACTTTCATGAGGATGGCTGACACGCTTGCATTGAGAGGAGTGAACTTCTCAAAGTGTGGTGTTGGAGGTGGACAGTGCTAACCAGCGTCGTCTTTCTAAAACTTCTTGGATCCTTCCTCATTTGTATTCTTCCGTTTATTCCCGGAAGATGAATCGTTCTTGCCTTGATGATAAAGAGCTTCCTCTACCCTGATATGCTTGTCACTCATTTCCAAGAGCTTAGTGAAATTTTTAGGCGGCTTTTTTGCGAGGGTGGCTTTCATGTCATTGTTAGTGACGTTGTGGCGGAAGGCGACGGCCACCACTAAAGAATTTAGGGAAGAGATGGACCTTGCTTCAGTTATGAAGTGCTTGACAAATTCTTTCAGTAGTTCTCCCTCTCTTTGCTTCTACTCCAATAGGGATGCACTTTTTTTTTTAGTCTTGCGGCTAGTAATGAAATGTGCTATGAAGAGCTCCTCTATCGATCGAAGGAAAATATTGACTACGGAGTGAGGCGGGAGTACCATTCCCTTGTCGATCATTTCAGTGTTGCAAGGAATGTTCGATACATAAGCGCATCGGTGGCGTTGTAGACCATCATGAGAGTTTTGAAACTCTCGACATGGTAAGTCGGGTCTGGTTCCCCATCGTATGATTCGAATTGAGGAGCTTTGAACTCCTTTGGCATAGGTGCAACGAGGATGGTTTTACTGAAAGGTGGTCGACTGGGGTGGTAGGCCATGCGAAAGTGGTTTCCTTCATTCTTTATCTGTTCTAGGCGATCTTCTACCTCTCAGATACGGCGAAGGACTTGTTGTCCTTCCCCTTGGATCCAGTTGAGTCGTCGGATTCTTCTCCACTGTTCTGCCCAGATCCATGCCATCCGATCACTTAAAGATGCACTCGAGCTTGCGATCAACAGACCAGGACATTCATCACCATGACCATCACCACCGCTCAAATCCATCAGTAGGCAAGCGAAATCTTGATCAGCATTTCTAATCAAGCCAAGAATCGTGCCAAGGTTTAATTATTCATTAAAAATTCCCAAAAGTCATTTTAAATTCGAAAATTGATTTAAAAATATAAATAAAAATTATTTAAATTTGAAAAATAAATAAAATTTACAAAAAAATAATTTAAAACTGGGTTTATTAACTAAAAAATTGAAGAAGTGATTTTAAAACTGGAAATTTTATTTTAAAAATCTAGAAAATTTTAGAAAAATCTGAAAAAATATGAAAAAAATACAGAAAATTTTGAAAAAAATTTGAAAATGTATGGAAAATTCCAGGAAAAATATTCGCCGCCTTCAGAAGCCTCTGATCAGTTCTAAGTATCTCCAAGCATCCTGAAAGCTAATGTTGTATTCCAGAATCCAAAAATAAGGCGAATTACTCCCTGAAAGCCAAGAAAATTGCCTTCGGGAGTGGGGGGCTTATGATAATAGTAACAATCGTAGAAAATCATGGTCGTATAATTCTAGCACCGATCTAAAAGATTCTATAGGCCGATTAATCATAACGGGTCTCTTTAACAGGTCTGGGCCTTCTCTAGATTCAGCAAACAAGACATGGCCCTTTTCAAGCCCATGAAAAGTGATAGACTAGGCCCACTAGGAGAGACACCCTACCCATGAGGATTGTAAGTCAAACCTCTTATCCCCAAGTCGGAGAGCTTATCTCTTGAAGGGGAGAATCAGCAGGAGATAAGAAATTCATATCAATCTAATGGATTCATATCAATTCCCTCAACTATTTCTCATGCCTATAAATACCATCTCCCCTCCTCAGTCAGAAGCTAATCAACAGTTAATTTCTCAAACTCTCTTTCTAACTCTGGTTATGACTTGAGCGTCGAAGGGTCTATCGCCAGGGCCACCCCTTAGTGTTTCGGGCTTTTTGCAGGTGTCACGTCCTACTTCCCAAAAATACGGAATACGAGTACATGATATTAGTCCAGCGAATGACTAACGTCATCCATAAGCAGTTTATCCGATTAACTCAACAATATAATCAATACAGAATAATTGTGCAGGCAATAATAATAATCTCATGAACAATAATACTTGAAATGAAGCAATATAAAATATCCAAGTACAATAATAATCCAACATCTGGAAACAAATAGCAATATTCGGGTCAAAAGCCCACAATACAATGAAATAACCATATTCCAATAATTAAGTATTCAGAATCTTTGTTCTCCAATCCCAGCAGGCAATTCTCCATCAAAACCTGTGAACACTTCATCTAAAAGGAGGAGAAAAATTATCCTTAGAGCAAGTCATGGACTGTAAGTAAAGAAAGCAGTGAACAATGGAATAACGGTACAACAATGGATCAATGGATCGATAGGAATCAATAAAACGGGACAATAACAATAATTGATATCATGATAATCGGTACAATGGCTATAAACAATGATGCAATATTCGGTAACAATAATCAATGATCAATTCGATATCAATAGGAACAATGAGGAACAATATGCAGTGTCGATGTTGTGCGATCCTTAAGTCTATTAATCATTTTAATCCTAACTAATATAGCACTTCATGCATCCCATCTATTTACCACATAGTTGCTACATACAAACAAGTTACGTTTTAGACTTAGTGGTGGACTTTATAGTTCATGTACTCAGGAAATGGTATAAACGATTCTCTTCAGTATTTAGTTATTCAGTCATTCAGTTATTCAGTATCGGTATCCATGGAACAATATACAGTTATCCAGTTATTCAGTCATTCAGTCATTTAGTTATTCAGTAATTGTAGGAAAACCACGAGCTCCCTTCCGAGTACAGTCTCTATATTGTCCACTACTTAGGTCAACCCTTAAATCCTGGCTTGTTAACAATTTTTATCGATACAACAATACAATACAATATGTAATCTAGAGACATTAGATAAACGATAGTAACAACAATAGGACGATAACTTGAATTGGACAATTAGCATGGTGAGAATAAGACTTTAGGATCATGCAATGCAACATACACACTCTAAATCATTCTAAATCATGCAAGACTACAATATAGGATTAATTAATCTATTAAAAACTGGAAATTACAATTCTGGACATTAAACATGGTTGTAGTAAAACGGGCATAACTTTTGCTACAAAACTCGAAATTCAAAAATTCAAGATGTTCTGGAAACTAGAAAGATAAGGCTACAATTCATGTTCAGAAAGTAATTCATTTTAAGATCATTTAGTGGTTCAAAAATAGCAATCAACATACAGTTTAGCAAGCAATAAACAGATTTTGTGTAGTTTTCTTGAGAATAAATCAATTAAACATGATGGGTATCGATTCTTTAGCCAATAAACTATATAATCAGCATGATGGGTGCAAAAACAAGATGAATAAAATTGGAACACACTCATACATCAATTTATCATCAACCAACAACAACCAATCAACCAAACATACAACCTAACAATTATTTCTACAATAATTTATTTGTGTCAAGATTGTACGGTTAACCCTATTATCAATTCTACATGAATGCATGAAAGATCCAATCTTTAGAGTCAAAAGTTGCACGATGTCAAGAATATTGGGGTTAGCTCGTGTAAACCCTCAATAGACCCAACGAAGAGATGAACAATGGATAATACGATAACAAAGAGATCTACTTACAAGAGTTTCAACAAAACATGAATTTGATACAATTAACAATTCAAGAGGACAGTGACTTACCTGTTAGATGGTAAATTCGAATATAAAGAATAACGAGATGAGAATCCCGGAGCAACGAACCCACGAACTAGCACAATCCACCAATAGCACGTGCAATATACGTGCAAAAGAGAGACAAGCAATAACAGCAAGATACAGCAATAAAGAGACAGCAGCAACGACAGTAAACGGCAACAATAGAAGGAGCGATAGCAGAGGTCGACAGCGGCTTCGCGGAGTCGCTGGCAGAAGGCAAGACGATGACTGACGGCGGGGTCAACTAGGCGTCGACTGGGCGCATCGATGACTGGGCTGGGCGGCAGTCGGGGATGGGCATCGATCTGCAGTCGGAAGGGAAAAGAAGATGGACAGCGATGCTGGTTGTGGTCGTCGATCGGAAATGGGAGGAGGACAGGGGTTATGGCAACTTCGAGGAAGAGGGCGAAGACTAGGGGGTTCGGGATTGGGTGCCTGGGCATCGCCGGAGATCAGGAATGGCCGGAGTTGGCGCTGGAGAAGATGAACAGAGGATGGGCTCTGAATTTAGGGCTGGATTCCAGGAGTCGGGGAGAAAGAACCTGAGGAGGAGAGAGAAATAGGAGAGAGGAGAGAGAAATTGACGGCTAGAAAATTGTATTTTGGGTTTTTAGGGTTTGTATTAGGGTTGTATTTGTAGGGTACAATTTGGATACTGGGTTGGTGAATTAGGGTCCAATAATAGCGGATTTGGGTTAAGAACAAAGAAAATTGGGTTTTAGGGTTCAATAAGAGATAGATCTAAATCAATCGGGTTCAACTAAAAATACCCACAATAAAGTAAAAGATAATAGGTTCAACAAGAAAAGCTCAATCAAGAAGAACAGAAATTTCATGCACGAAAATTTAAATCCAAATAAATAAATAATACAAATGGAAGAATATAAATTAGCTTGGAAATTCGCCACGAAAATTAGATTAAGTACGAAAATAAAATAATTCGATAAATGAACTTTAATTGAGTAATCAAGAAATAACAATTAATAATAAAAATAGAATTATCTAACAAATTAGTATTCGGTTTAAAAACTTATTAAAATAATCCAATAATAATAATATATTTGATTTTGGACTCAAATATAAATATCCGATAAATAAGAAATAGAAAGTAAGATCGAAATACACAATTATTCAAAATAAATAAAATTTTCGATTAGAAAACACTTTAATATAAATCTGAAATGAATTTAGCACAAAATAATTTATAAAAACCAAATTGTAGAAAATACACAGAAAATACTAATTATTGGGAATGGGGGTTACAGCAGGTCCATCGGTCGCGTCAGCAACCGTCAGATTCAGATCATGGTGTTCAATCAATGATCCAGATCCAATCTCTTGATCTCTAACCGCATTTTATGGCAAAGATCAAAGGTTAGATTTTTAGTAGTTTCCATCAGATATTAACTCACTATCTGTTTTCTCCCACACCAAAATAAGTTGCAACAATATGTTAGATTATTTTGTTTTCTATTTAGTTGTTATTTGTTGTGCTATGTGAATCGTGGTTGTTTATTATGTTGTTATTATTGATTTTAAAATTTAAGCATTTCAATTTGGTGTGACTACAGAATTTATAATATGCGATTAATTACCGGGTTTTTTTATTTGAAAACTTGAAAGAAAAAGCCAAAAAAACTCAAATATTTATCCTAACATTTTAAGCTAAAACCGCCAGGATAAATATCTCACCCAAATTTCTAAAAGAATTTTTAAAAATTGCTTTAACCTATCCTGGCGTGTGTATAAACGCCGCTATAGGATGTTAATTTAAATAATTCAATCGCTAAAAAATATTTAAAAAATAATTTAACCTATCCCGACGTTTTTGAAACGCCACGAAAGATCAGTATTTTCTCGTAAACTCAAACGAAAATCTACCTATGTTGGCGCTTAAAAAATGCCGCCATAGGTATTATACATAGTGCGCCGGCTGTGAGAAACGCCGAGATAACCCATGAAGCTATCCCAATGCTCGCTAAAACGGCGCTTCTTGCGGTGTTTCCAAAAGCGCCACTATGTTCTATGCCGGCATTAAAAAAACTTCGGGATAGCCTAATATAAATGCTGCTAAAGGCCTAGCAGTTTGTAGTCTTAGTCAAATATATTCTCCCTTATCAAGTTAGGAATAAATATCTAACAAATATCTCTATATAATTACGATAGATTGTATCAAACATTTCAAATATAGAAAGATATAAATCTAAAAGAAAATAACAAACAATAAAGATTCTAAATCTAGAGAAATATTTGAGGCATATTTTAAACAATCTTCTCCCTGACTCAAATATAATTATCCACCTCCAATTATAAGGTCTTCATGAGTCAGCAAACTATGTATATTTCTCTTGGCTAAATGGGTCGACCATTTCAACATGGCTCCCTTTCTTATTGGCTCTCATCACATCTACAGAATTTTTGGCTAGTCCTAACATCCTTCTCTGTTCAACACCGAGATGGACTTCTTATATGTTGTAGTTGGAAGAGTTGTCGATTCGTAGTGACTCCTCTTTCGAGCATGGATCGACATGAGTTTAGCTTTGTCGTGGATGTTCTTTACAGTGCTTATGTTGAAGAGGATGATAGTATAAATACTATTTTATCTTCAAACCTACTTGCACGAGCATCTTACCCATCATATTTACGAGATAGTCAAAAAACAAAATGTTGACTTGAGGAACACTTCTTGAAGTCATAGTTTTCGTAATCTGCAATTTTATATTGTCTTTGTTCGGTAGATAATATTGCAAAAGTAGATCCACTTGTTGTTATCAATCATTTCCATAAGGGGAAAGTTGTTAATGTGGTTTCGGAGGTGAACACCATTACCTTCGACTGGATATTCTAACTCTGTCGCTCTGATATTAATTGTTAGGTCAAAATCACAGAATTGGATAGATACCCAACAACTCGTTCTTTTTCCGAGAATTCGGCAAATAAAGTCGAAATTGTAACAAGCAAAAAAGTATAAAAAAATAAGACCAAAAAAGGCATTTTAGAACCAATATTAGTTAAAGGAATTACAAAACATATGTCCCTTAGTCTCTGTCTTTCCTCTCTCTGATTACAACGATATCTGAATTAGATTTCTAGTTTCTTTATTTTCTATTGGGAATATTTAGATACAATATTTTCTTCTGTATTTATATATATAGTAGTAACCTTGAGATATTTGTGAAGGTCAGTAGCCTTTGACTTAGTCAAGTATATTCTCCTTGATCAAGTTAGGAATACAAACATCTCAAGATAATTACAAGAGATTGTATCAAATATTTCAAATATAGAAAGAAACAAATCTAAAAGAAAATAACGAAAAATAAAGATTCTAAATCTAGAAAAATATTTGAGCCATATTTCCAACAATTTCCTCCCTGACTCAAATATGATTCTCCTCTTCCAACTAGAAGGTCTTCATGAGTCGGCAAACTATGTATACTTCTCTTGGCTAAATGGACCGGCCACTTCAACATGTACCTTTCTTGTTGGATTTCATCACCTCTGCATGAGTTTTAGCTAGTTCGAACATCCTTCTCGGTTCAACACCAAGTTGGACTTCTTACATGTTGTAGTTGGAAGAGTTGTCGATATGGTAGTGGCTGTAACGCCCCGAATCCAAAATACGGTAATTCGTAGCACAACAGATCTTTACTTCATTTCGTACAATTTTACAAGGAATTTTGAAACTTTTATTACAACATTGTTCTTTTACATCAAAGCAGCGAAAATAAATAAATACAACATGATAAATATACAAGTGTAATAACTTTTGCATTTAAATAATCATCAGCATCAAATTATTTTTATATCTTGTTACAAATTTCAAGTCCTGCATGTGAAACTGTGGGCACGTCAGTTGCTTACAACTGACGCAATATTATAAATGGCGATCCCCACTATACCGTAATATAAAGATTCTTTATACTTTAGCAAACACAAACTTGACCGCATCACAAGGAATAAAAGAGTAACTATTCTAAACATGTTAGTGTATGCAATGACTTAACGCCTAATGCAGATATTTACGCTAGGATGATACTAATGCATACTTTTTCGGATTCTATGCATCTCATACTACTTAGGTCCAAGGGCAAGCACCTACGTACTCCATATTATAGGGTTAGATCCCTCGCCATGCTACCTACTACAAAGACTACTACAAGATTTAGACACTTTGCAAGTATTGGCTCTCGCCCCTGGAACACTGGAGACCAATCACTATTTGTGGATCATTTTGTTGCCATTACGTCCATCGTCCCAGAATACTGAGGATCGTCTCACTCCTTAGGTCATTCTAGAGTCCTCATTGCATAAGTATCCCATGAGCATCGCTCTCATCCCAGAATACTGGAGATCATTCCCACTCTGTGGATCATTCTGTAGCCCTTACGTCCATTGTCCCGAAATACTGGGGACTGTCTCTCTCCAAGGATCATTCTGGAGTGCATAACTCATGTTTGCACTCATTTTGTCATATCACCAACTAGTGCATGGTCCTTAAGTTTAGTTAAAATCATCACAACCAGACTTAAGCCAACACAAAAGAAAATCAGCCCACATTGGCTACTTCTCAAAGAGAGAGTAAACCCATACTGGTTACTCCTCAAAATCATATTGAAAATATCTGCCGGTCACTAGAGTCTCGCCTATCCTCTAGATTCCAACAAGTATCTCATCCTAAAGATCCAAAAGAGGTTATATCCAACCTCAACAATATTATTGCAACTTTCAATCATCAATTCTTTTTATTCAAGAAGTACTCAGCTTTTATAACTCATTCAATAATAATTTCCAAATCTAACTTCTCATAAATAACTTTTAGGTGATCAAACTTTTAGAATCATCCCAAAATTTCTTTATTTCCTCATCCATATACACTTTTAGTTTGCACTACAACTCATCAAATAAACATACATGCCCTTTAGATTCCAAAATATCTCTAGAATAGTATACAAATAGATCCAAAATATTCTAATAATATTGTGTGAATTTTATGTGAATTTTTCCCATAAAAGTATACTCAAAAATCCCAAAAATGTGTTTTAAGCTAAAAAAAATCCCAAGCCTGGCTTCGAACCCGCGACCACAGGGGAAACCCCCCCTCCCCCCAGCCTACCACATGGCGACACGCAACACAAAACCCAAAGGTCTTAACTGATATATATAGGGTTAAATTATTTAAGTATCAACTCCCAGTTTAATTTTCTATTTTAATTTGTACATTCAGATCGATTTCCATCAATTGTATCAACCCCATTTGTTCACATAATACATTTCCAACAAAAAAAAAACTCCAATACGAGTTCTTTACTGACTTCATTCATAACAAAGTGCTTTTTTTACACAACAAAGTGAGATAGCAAATTTTGGAACTTTCATACACAATATACCTTTATTAAATTATAAATACTACTCTACAAACACATACATATATTTCCTCTTTTCAATGTCGATTAACATGGTGGGAATTTCACCGAAATTTTTTTATTATCAAATCTAATCAACACATTTCAATTTCTTCCACGAATTGTCAAAAAATTCTATTTACACTAAACTAAAATTTGCGTGGCATCACCTATAATAATTTTCACAACCTGTAATTTAATTCCACATAAAATCTACATCATACTTTTCTCATTTAATATGCATTTCATTCATCAATCCCTAGAATTTTAGATTTTCATTCAACATGCATCACATCCTAGTTTAGATGATAAATTATGCAATTATATTTATAATCCTAACACAAATCACCCAAACATACATTAAAATGCAATTTAGAAAATATATAGAAACACCCACCTAATAGAAGAGTACTTGTAACACCCTAGATTTGATTTATGAAATTTTTATGATTTTACGTGTTTTGCACGTATGATTTCATTTGTATAATTTCTCGTATAAAATATTTTTATAGTATTTGTTCTTCTTTATTTTTCCAAAAAAATTATTTGTTTTAAAGCCTAATTAAAATCTAAAGCCCAAATTGTCTTTTAAGCCCACTTTATTAATTAATTAATTTAATTATTTAAACCCATGATTAAATTGGCTCATTAGTGAGCCCATTTAACTTATTTCTCTTTTAAAACAATCCAACTTGTAGTGTAGACTCTTTTCATGAAAAAATAAATTTTTATTCACATGTACACTTGTAAGGAGGGGGTACTAGTTGGCACGTGCAAGAACTAGGGTGTGCATTGCACACTTCTCATCTTAGGCCAGTTTGTGATGGAGTGAGTGGGAGAGATGGAAGTGGTGGAGTGGTAGTTGCTCATCATGGGTAGTTTCTATAACTCCGTAATGCATCTTGGCCCTTAATTTCCAACCATTTGATCAAATCTTAGCCCTCCATTCATCCTAAAAAATTGTATAAATACCCCTCCCTATACTCTTCATTCTCACACTTAGAATTTTTGAAAGTAAAGAATAGAAAGAAAAGAAAGAGAAGTAATTTGAGTGAGACAAAAGATTGAGGAGTTGTAAGATTGTGTGCTATTGTGTTTCTACCACCAAGGAGAGGAGGCCGGACTACACTAGGGGACAAGAAGGGAGGCTCGGGTTGCTTGCATCATTAGGAGGAGAAGAAAATTTGGTGGCTTGATTTAGGAGGAGAAGGCTTCGCTCGATCGTTGTAGGAGATCATTAGGAGTTTTTTTTGTTTTCTCTCCATCAAAGGTGGGTGATTCTCTTACACTTCTAATTAGGTTCATGCTAGAGTATGCTTGATGCATTTGAAAAGAAACATAGTTATTCTAGCCATATGTTATAAGAATGAGACAAATTAGAATGCTTGATTGTGTGTGAAAAGAATGATAATTAGTTACAAATTTTGATAGTTAGTTTAATATTGACCATGCTACCATGCTTTAATTGATGATTTGTGCTATACTAAGAAGACATGATTGTATGCTTAATTGGATCGAAATGATAATCATGCTTAGTGGTGAATTTGCTATCTCAATTGTTAATAATGAGAAATAAGGGATTTTCTTACTGAAATGATTAAACAATAATAATACTCATAATAAGAAGGAAATATGAGAAGTTTGAATGCCAATTTACAAAAGAAACGACATTTGTTTGTACATTTTTGAAATTGTAGACAAATTATAGTCAAAGAGGAAAGTGATGTTTTTATGTCAAAAATCAAGATTTAATTTACTGATATGTTAGAAATGTATAAAAGTTGTATTCTGAAAATTTGAATGAAAGTGGAGAAGAAACGAAATTAAAATTAGTTATTTTCATAAAAGCTCGAATGAACCGAAACTATGATCAAACCCCCTAAAAACCCAAATCATATTAGTTTGGCCACTTAGCCTAATTGGTTAGTGGGTGTGTTTGGGCACGCTTACTGTAGCGTGGGTCTGACCTTGGTCTTGGGTTCGAAACCGAATAAGAGACTTTTCGTTTTTATTTTTTTGGAGAAATCCGAACTCGGGAAACGGACTCATATGAATTCGAGCCATCTCTGTGACGTGGTTGCGCTCTGTCCCTTTGGTTAGTGCGTCCGCTGGCTTTCTCTGTGGTCGCTGGTTCGATTCCTGAACTCAGCAAATTAAAAACTTTTGGTTTTTTTAAAGTTTTTCGTGATTTTGTGACTTTAAAAATGTAACACCTCGAATTTTAAATACCAAAAATATTCGTTTTTATATTTGGTAAGGGTGAGAATTATTTTAAGTGATATCTTATTTTATTTATTTTTAATATTGATATTGGTATGGATATTTGTCGTAAATTGGTATTATTAATGATATATTGGAGTTATGGATCGAGTTTATGTGAGGAAATATTGTTTCCCTTATTTTCTACTTTTGGGAAAAATTTTATGAGACAATTTTATGTATTTGATGTTGTTAGTATTTCTTTAAAGTGAGAGAGAGTTGGGGGTCTATTTGAAATATTTTGAAGAGTGGGGGCTCATATGCAATTATCCCCTTCTAATTATATTATTAATAATATAATATTTCCAAAAAAAACCCCACCCCTTTTCTTCTCCTTCTCCATCTTTCTTTCTTTCTGTTCTTTCCCGCCCGAACCCGCCGAACCCAAATCGGCGCATCCTTTCCCCGCTCGAATCCACCCTCCTACTTTATGGTTTTCGAATTAAATTGGGGGATAAGCTAATTGAAGGGCTCTCTACATCGTGGAAGCATTGGATTTTCCAAAGGATTCCGAAAAGGATATGTTAGCAGATTTGGATGTGGAACGGCGTGCTGGCGCTTCGAGTCTTCACGGGATGTTATGTGAGTATGAATATATTTACATATTTGTGTTTTAAGAAAATCTTAGTGTAATACGAACGATTGGTATGAATTACGGAATAAGGTGTATTTATATATGGGAATTAGTGTTTGGTGTTGGTGTGTAATATGATGATTAATTACTCATGTCCCTTGTGTATTGATATAAACTTATAGATGATGGATTAAATATATATATATACGGGGACGAGTTATATTTATATAAGATGTCGGTATATGGTGAATTGATGTGATTTTGAATATCCAATGGGATGGTAACGTACTGGGTGTATTTATATATATACGATGTTGTGATGTGTTGATCTATTGGGCGTATGCAATCATGTAATATTGAGATAATAAATGGTATGATATACGCATGATGTGTGGGGTAATGATAAAATAAATAATACAGTACAGTTGTGATGTGTAATATTATGATGTGATGATTTTTATGTTAATTACAGTGATATTTCTTTTGTGTGATGCATTGAAAGGGGTAAATGAGTTGGTGATCATTGTTTATGCGAATAAGTAAATAAAAGGGGAGATGCTGTGATGATAAAGGGTGATGTTAATATGAAAAGAAAATATTAACAGCAATAATTTCGGTTGACTTGAGTTGATTCCCCAGGATGGACCTGGGAGAGCAGATACCTCCGGATAGACCGGAGAGAGATGATACCTCAGGGTAGACCTGAGAGAGAGTTGATTCCCCAGGATGGACCTGGGAGAGCAGAGACCTCCGGATAGACCGGAGAGAGATATGATACCTCAGGGTAGACCTGAGAGAGAGTTGATTCCCCAGAATGGACCTGGGAGAGCAGATACCTCCGGATAGACCGGAGAGAGATATGATACCTCAGGGTAGACCTGAGAGAGAGTTGATTCTCCAGGATGGACCTGGGAGAGCAGATACCTCCGGATAGACCGGAGAGAGATATGATACCTCAAGGTAGACCTGAGAGAGAGTTGATTCCCCAGGATGGACCTGGGAGAGCAGATACCTCCGGATAGACCGGAGAGAGATATGATACCTCAGAGTAGACCTGAGAGAGAGTTGATTCCCCAGGATGGACCTGGAAGAGCAGATACCTCCGGATAGACTGGAGAGAGATATGATACCTCAGGGTAGACCTGAGAGAGAGTTGATACCCCAGGATGGACCTGGGAATGCAAATACCTCCGGATAGACCGGAGAGAGATATGATACCTCAGGTGGGACCTGAGAGAGAGTTGATACCCCAGGATGGACCTGGGAGTGCAGATACCTCCGGATAGACCGGAGAGAGATATGATACCTCAGGTGGGACCTGAGAGAGAGTTGATTCCCCAGGATGGAGCTGGGAGAGCAGATACCTCCGGATAGACCGGAGAGAGAATTGATACTTCAGGCTAGACCTGAGATACAATGAATATTTATGCAATGTGAATGAGAAAGAGGATGAAGTATTTGGTGTAAGATGAAATGAAATAGTAAAGTAAGTGTATTATGAGTTAAGAATAAATGATAAATAAGTAATTACGTGATGAGACTCAGAAAATACGAAAGTGTATTAATATGGATTAAATGAAGTAATTGTGTTATGATAATGAATACGGGAAGTAGAAAGAATGCATTATGTACCTTATAAATGAAAGAAAATGAGTTATGAGTTAGTGTATGAAAGGAAGTGATAAATGTAGTACGTGGTTAAATTAAAATGAGAATAATAAAAGAGACATGTGTTATTATGAATAGTACGTAGTAATTGTATTATGTATGAGATAATTAAAGCAAAATATAGATTGATATGAGTTGTACCTTGGAATTGTGTCAAGGAACTACCTGCCCGCTATTTCTGTGGAAATGGTGGAAACTACCTGTCTTGGCATAATTCGCAGGGTGAGTTGGTATACTTGTGGTAATGATTAATGGAAATGAGAAATTAAATAAGTGAAGCTGATAAGTGATTGAAGTGAATTAATAACCAAGCTATCGGCTTGAGATGTGATATGATATTACTCAAACTGTGTGTTTGGGGTGTGGTGATTATTATCCAAGCTATCGGCTATGGGGTGTGATATGTTGTGGCCCCAGATTGTGTTTGGGGATTAAGTAAAAATGATAATAATAAGATATATTACTTATAAGAATGAGAAATTCTAAAGTGGTATAATAAGATGGGAATGAACCATAAAGCATGTTTTTGATGTAAAGAGTATAAGCATTCTATCAATAATGTGTTAATAATGTGATGAGATGTGAGAGCATTGCAATAAGCAACTGGATGTTATAATTGCGTTATAAAACATGAATAAATGTGGTATTATGATAATAGAAGCATTTGTAAGAAGTGATACTTGAAAGGGCATAATAAAATAAATACCCGTATTATGAGATTGGTTATGAAAATGGTTATTAAGAGAGTATGTTGTATTATGAGTAGTATTCATATAAATGGTTATTAATGAAAGGAGTAATAACATCATGTAGTTATATTCATATAAGGCTATTATGACGATACTTGTGGAAGAATGAATATTTGGGTTAGAGAATTTATATTGAAAAGTAATGGATTGTATGTGTATTCGGGCTATGCGGATGTAAAAAAAGAATATATACATATATGAGGTTGAGGTGAAGTATATTAGGAAATGTGGGAAGTTATGGATAATTAAATAGTTGAATGCAGGATTGGCAAAGTATTTGATATATCGTCGTATTGATGGTGTGTTGTGTTCAGGATTCAGGTTGCATTACCTTAACTTGGTATTTGTAAGTTTAAATTATTTTCTTTATACTATTTTAATTTGTTATTAGATTAATAACTATACTCACACCAGAAATGGCTGACCTCTTAGTGTTTGGGGGGTTAGGGGAGTCCGAGGACTACCCTAGATCCCCTACTGTTACAGGTTCTCATCAGTGCAGAGGGAGGCGTAGATGGTAGGGCGAAGTTTTATTATCAAATTTTTGTACTAATTAGTTATGATGAGTGGTAAAGTTATGATTTAAATTGTATTATGGATGTATAAGTATGTAAATGATGATGATGAGTATAGTGTGGAGTAGTGTATGGTGGTTGTGACCCGTACCCATCATGTTGTGGTGTACCGGGTTCTGTGGTAGATTTTACAAAGGTTTTTCTAAAAACTTTACCTCGTTTTCAAAGGAATTTATGGTTTTTAATTAATATTTTATATACTGTTATGAGTTTGGCCCCCATAGCATTATATTATATTGCCTGTGTGATACTGCTCATTTTGGCCTGGGGAGCCCTTGATAATATTGTCTGTGTTGTGAACTACGGAATTTTGAGCAGGATTCCGTAAGCTTTCTGTGTTTTGGGGCAGAAATTACAGGGGAGACTCTGCCCAAATTTTTATTGATATATAACTATTTTAGTTTATGTTTAAAGTGATAGAGAAATTGAAAGAATTGAATTTCGAGATTTAGCTTTCAAAGAAAAAAAAATTTGGGGTGTTACAAAAAATTTGGGGGAAATTCCAAATTTTGTTATAAAAATATATAGACTTCATAAAAATATCTGTACACTATTTTGACTTAATTTAATAAGTGTGAGAGGAAAAATTGAGTAGAACCTTGTAAAAATCGATATTTTGCACAAGTATAAGTACAAAAGTGACTTTTTGAGTTATACTAGATTTATAAGAGGGGATTTTGTGTAAAAAGAACTTGAAGTGTGTTCATTATGGATTTTGTTATTATTTTGGGTAATGTATGCCTTGAAGGTTAAATGAGAAATATGATTTTAATTTTTGGAGGAAAGAAATAATAGTACGAAAATTAAGTGAAATTATTGAGACTTATTTGTTTGAATGAGAATGTTATAAATTGAAATTGAACATTGAATTATGGAAAGGAGATGGATATTTACTTGAACTATGAAAAGACTATATGAGTATGAGAACTCAAATTTGTGATTATGAATTGAAATTGAGAACTAGAGTGTAGCTAAGCCTCATACCTGCATCGAAAAGAAATATATTGAAATGAGACTTGAAATGAAATGACCAAGATTTGGGTCATGTGATATAAATGGTTGAGACCGGTATAGTGGAAGGGTTAACTCTAGAGAATTGGTTTTGTTCATGATTTAAATAACTAAGGACTAGATACATAGTAAAGACGTGATGAAAATAAGAGAAAAATACGAGTATGAGGGCCTCGGAGCTACGGTGTGAGAGTATTCGCAGGCTGTCTTCACGATGCATCGTGACATGGCGTGGATATGTCTCCAGGAGTCCGTACCGCAGGCGACGCTCGTGGGGTGTTTGGTGACTGCGGGTGGTGTCATGTCCCATGATGGAGGCTAAATTGTCCATAGGTTCTTCACGATGCATCGTGACATGATGTGGGATTCCCCTCCAGGCTGTCTGGACATGAGCTCGTACTCGTAGAACATCTACGATACTTATCGTAGTTACTGAAGTAGTTTAAGTCATGGCGATGGATTGAATCCTACAAGATGAAGGACGGTTAAGGGCTTGCCCTCAGACCTATGTAGTATGAGATGCATAAAATCTAAACAAGTGCGCATTAGAGTCATGTAATATACATGACTGCATTAAGGACTAAGTGCACCGCACAACACGACATCTATAGGATAGCCCCTTGTAGTTCTGTTTGTGATCAAGTTTGTGGTTGTTTAAGTATTTGAGAATCATTATACTGTTTTTGGCATAGAGAGGATAGCCGTGTATAATATTTCGTCGGTTGTAAGCAACTGACGCACCCACAGTTTCTATGCAGGATAAAGTGGTTAACAAGACTAAAGAATGCATAGTGATTAAAGAATGATTCAAGTGTTATACATTTCAATTTATGTAAATTGTTGTAATTTGTTTCCGCTGTAAAAATGTAATGTAATTGTAAACTCTGATATAACAAAAGTTCTTTATTTCCTTGTAAAATTGTACGAAAAAAGTGTAAAGATCCTGTGGAACTTCGAATTCAGTTGTATTTGGAATTCGAGGTGTTACAGTACTAGTAGAAAAAATCTCCTTACAAAAGGACTCCAAGAATCCCCAAAGGCCCAAGCAAAACTCGACAGCAACAGCCTCTCCCGAAAGCTCCCTCTGCCTATCTTGGTTTGATTTAATTTTTGATTAATAGTGTCATCCAGGGTTTGATTTAGGTTAGGAGTAATTATAGATAATGATAGGTAGTTAAGATAACTAATCCCCACTAAACAAATCCACTACCCCACTCTCATTCTCCCCACTCAGCATATACAGCCGACCAAATTCTCTTGGTGTGCACATTGCACGTTTGCACATGCACGTACTTTGTGTACACCTCACATAATTAATTATTTTTATTTTTAAATTAAAACATATGTATATATATGTAATATGTATTTAAATAAAATTTGTTTGATTTTATTAAAAATTAGATTTTGTCGTGCAGAAATAAAAACACACACACACACACACACACACACACACACACTTCAGAAATTTTATTTTTGAAAGAGAATACAACCAACACGTGCACTATAAACACGTGCGTCGCACGTAAAAAATCAATATTCAAATACGAAATCGATTTTACCAATGGGAAAAAATTTATAATCATTGGAATGTACATACAAAAATATATTTCATTCTACATATACCGTAGTGTAATCAATACGTATACAGAAAAATACGTGCACCGTACGTATAAAAATATTTTAATCGAAACTAAAAGAAAAGTGAATTTCTTTTTGTAAAAATGAATTCGAACAAGTCATGAGATAAATAATCAAAACACACCAAAAATATTACATGTAACGGTCAAATACACATAGTTGACACGTGCATCGATAACACGTGCAATGTACGTAAAGGCACAAAGATTGAAAAATAATATTTGAGTTGGCTCAAACGGGATAAAATGAATTTTGAAAAGATGGAAAATGTATAAATAGTCGAAATATAAAATATGTATGATATTTATACTAAAATATGTTACGAATTTTGCCCGTACGGTACAAAATACACGTGCGTAACACACGATGGACAAAATTGTCATAACGCAATTTTGCGGGGTGTTACAGTGACTTCTCCTTCGAGCATGGATCGACCAGTGTTTGGCTTTTTCGTGGGCGTTCTTCACAATTCATATGTCGAGGAGGATGATAGTATAAGTGATGTTTTATCTTCGAGCCTTGTTGCACAAACGTCTTACCCATCATATTCGAGAGATAGTCAGAAAAAGAGAGTTGTCTCGAAGAACACTTCTTGCATTCTTCTTGCGTTCTTCCATTGGGGACAAGTTGTTGAAGAGGTGTTGGAAGTAGACACAATCACCTTTGGCTGGATCTTCTAATTCTGTCGCTCTGATATCAGTTGTTAAGTCAAAATCATGGAATTTAATAAAGACCCAACATCTCGTTCTTCTTCGGAAAATTCAATATAATAAGCCGGAATTGGTACAAGCAGAAAAGTATAAAAAATAAGAACAAAAGATGAATTTCTCAACCAATATTAGTTAGATAATAAGGAAATTACAAAATATATGCCTTTTAGTCTTTTTCTTTTGTCTTGCTGATTACAATAATCTATTTATTGGATTGCATGCTTGTTTCTTTTCTATTGGGAATACTTATATGCAATCTTTTCTCATTTATAGAGTAGTAATATTGAGATATTTGTTAGGGTTGGTAATCTTTGACTTAGTCAAATATATTCTCCTTTATCAAGTAAGGAGTAAATCCCTATCAAATATCTCCAGATAATTATAAGAGATTGTATCAAATATTTTAAATATAGAATATATAAATATAAAAGAAAATAACCAATAGTAAAGATTCTAAATCTAGAGAAATATTTGAGGCATATTTTCAACTAGTTACTCTCTTTCTCTCTTGGTGCTTGGTTCATGTAGGACTCCGATAATTTGTATGAATCTCTGAAGTTGAATTAGAAATATAAAGTAATTTGCAACTTGAACTTGCAATTTGATCTAAAAGAAGGGGAAAAAAAGGCACTTCGTATTCTTTACTCAAAAAAAGATAAAAAAATGGACTTGCAACCATAGTCACAAAGTTGGGGTTTAATTCGGCAAATTCGCGAATATTTCCTCAGCCGAACTAGTTCGCGAATTATACGTCGCTTCGCGAAGTGCGCGAATAATTCTCGAAAATCACGAATTGCTGAATTATTCGCAAATAATACTCAATAACCCAACTCAAGTATTCAACCCTATTTTCTTGTAGCGTCTTGTTTTCCTCTTCCTTTGTGTTTTCTCTTCCCAGCCGCACAGATTTTTTTCCCCCAAATCAGAAGGAGTAACGATTCCTCTTTTCTTATTGCAATCAAAAGAATTTCGTTCGCTCAATCACTAGAAGGTATGATTCTCGATCTCCTATCATTTTCATCTATGTCCATGTTCATTGCAATTGTTGATCAATAAAATGAACCGTTTGTTGTGTGAACTTGCTGCTATCCAATTTTTAAGAGGATATGGAACCAAGGGGGGTGAGGATTGAAGTATGGAATGAACCTGGAAACTTGAGTTTGAAATTATTTTGTAATTGATGTCTCTAATTTGTAATAGTCTAAGATATTCTCTTATGAAACACTCTTGTAATTGGTTGTTTGGTGCATAGCTTAAGTAGCTAACAAGCAAAACAAGACTAAGAACTAGGTGATGGTATATCAATATTTTCGGAGCTAATTATGGTGTATGTATAATTTGTGGTATGCAGTGTGATGTCATATAAAACTGATGATCAAAGCAAGTAAATGATCGTAAAGCCTATTGATTCTTATCTTATACAATATACAGTGACTACATTCACAGACTACTAATAAACATTTTTTTTGCTTTGGTGATGGGTACTAACTATTAAGATGTATTAAATTTTGTATTTCTTTCTTTCCGAACTTATGCCGATTTTTTCCCGAATTTTTCGAATTTTTGCCAAATTTCGAATATTGAATCTTGCCGAATTATTCCCGAATGCCGGATTTGTGACTATGCTTGCAACAAGAGGTGATTCTTTTAACTTGCAATTTATAAATCTGACTTTCAACTTATTACAATGAACCAATAGTATTTCACATGGGGTAGTATGTATATAAGAGGATGCCGAGGATCCTATGACTTCCTGTGACTAAAGCTCATTTTTCACAATCAAAATTTATAATCTACACAGTTTAAATTGATTTTTATATCATAAAGCATAGAGTAAAGAAAACTACTAAATTGAAAGAAAAAAAATTCTTTCATAATGAGTTTATAAACTGATCTCTTTAGCAATACAAAAATTACGATCACTTAATGCATACGCAAAAAATATTCAACTTTGATAATATTTTATTTTCTAAGTTTTATAACATGTTAAATACTTTTAACGGGGTGGGGATCTTACATTTGGGAGGACGGGATATTTTTTTTAGGTTGGCACAATAAAAAAATATTCCCAATGCTACATTTACTTCTATTTTCTCTGTGTATGATTAGTGTTCTAGGACTTCTCGAATTTTTTCCTTCTTGTGAATGAGGGGATTCTGATGGGTTTCAACTTTCAAGTATCAACGTTCTCTATTGCTTCAGCCTATGTGCCAGAACTGGAAGTCTCAATGAAGTCTACAATTTCTGGTGCTATAGTATGCTGCTACAACTAATCGCTTTATGGATCAACATTCAGGCCCATTTTGATAAAAGAGATGGCACTCTGTATGGGCTTCAATGAGAGCATTTCAATTTGAGTAACTTGACTTAAATTTTTCATAATAATTTTTAGATCTCAAATTTTTTTTAGATCTCAAATTGGTAGTGACTGCAGATGCTGGGCTGTAATACTTTTTAAGTTTAGTTTAGTGTTGATTACAAAACAAAATTAGTAATTTTAAAAATCTTTTGGCATTGGACTGCAAACGTTCACCTTAGGGCTTAGGGAGAGAGATTTTTAAAATTCTTGATTAAATTTCGATTCGGGCTAAGATTCAAAGCTTGTCCATGTCATTTCAGCAGGAAAGACTTTACCAATTACACTTGACATCTTAAATTCCTTTTTGTAATATATACATTTATCTTTATTGGTTTGGAAATGATATGGGTTAGAAATAACGTGGCCCACCCTGGGCCACGGGATCCCCTCAGGATGCGCGCACCTCCTGATCTGCCACGTCAGCATCGAAAAACCGCTCGGGCCGCTGTCACATCAGCTTGGAAACTGTCTGGGCGCCTGCCACGTCAGCCCTATACCGTCCGGGTTTCCACCGCTTCAGCCCCACGGGCAACCGGGTCCAGACCCGGTTGGCTTCTCCTATAAATACCAGACCCCTACTCCTTCTCCAGGTAATCGATCTTTTCCCACCAAAACCCTAGTTATTGTTACTCTCTCTTAGTGACTAAGTAGATCGTCGGAGGGTCTGCCACCGGGACCAATCCTGGTGTTCCAAGACCGTCTGCAGGTACACGAGACCTCGGATCCGAGCCACCCGATCCGAGCCGAGCATCAACCTCCACCTCAGTACCACCTACCTCAGTACCGTTCGTCCAGTCGATGGCCGTCTGCATAGGAGTCTCCTCCATCAATACAAATCGAGTAAGAACTCACTCCTGGTGCATCCACACGCCTCCCAAAAACAAACCGCATCAGGATGGCGCCGTCTGTGGAAAACTATCTATTATAGACGCCAACCCGAGCTCTGCCTCCAACGGTACCCCTGTAGACACCGACCCGAGCTCTGCCTCTGACGGTACCCCCGTCGACCCGAGCTCACATGGCGCCCAAGGCCGCAAAAACTATTACCTCCGCCAGTCGGCAGGACGTGCCTCCACAAGGCATCGCTGCCAATACTCATGGATCGAACAACAGAGGGATCAGCCACGGGGCCCAGTCGAATGTCTCCTGTCCGGTCCAGCCCGACCTACGGGGTGTAATCTTGAACCGACAGGCTAGCCGCAGCAGGGGAGGAATTGCTTCCAACTCGGCTCCAAACCATCCAAGACCTCCGTCCCAAGGGCGGGAGCCAGCGCTCAGCCGCGTCGGTCAGCGACAGCCCAGTTACCCACCAGGAGTTCCAAGACTTCCAAAAAGAAATCATGGAAGCCATCCGAGGGACCCCCGTCGATGAGGACGTCTGCCGCTCTCACACCCGTTCGGATGCCGAGGCCAGCGTGTCTCGCGTCCCGACAGTCCAGCCGGAGTATGATGATGAAATCTTGAAGCGCCTCCATAAAATGGAAGACCGCCTCGACCACTTCGGTGACGGCAGCCTGAGACCGGCCCAGGATCACAGGCCGACCCGACCTCCTTTCTCCACCGCAATCCTGCAAGCGGAAATACCCCGGAATTTCCGCCCACTTCAATTCGAGACTTACGACGGCAAGGGTGATCTTGCTGATCAAATGGAGGGCTTTAAGACCCTCATAATGATTCACAGCGCATCGGATCCCCTCCTGTGTCGTGCCTTCCCTGCCGCCCTCCGGGGACCGGCTCGGGAATGGTTCTTTAAGCTTTTCCCAGGCTCCATTTACTCCTTCGACCAGCTGGAGGGCAACTTTCTCGCCCACTTTGCGACCAGCAGAAAAGCCGAGAAGATTCAGGCCATAATAGACATGGCCCCTCCTAGAAACATCAAAGAAGTCCAGAGGCTCACGGGAAGACTAGCGGCCATCGGCCGTTTTCTCTCCAAGTCCGAAGAGAAGTCCCTCCCGTTCTTCAATGCATTGCGCGAAAGCTCCATCCCTATTTCCAGGCTCTTCCTGCGAGGCGAGGAGTGGTGCGGGCATCATTTTGCGGGGACCTCACAACTTCCTTCTTAAAACAAGCTTCAACTTCGTATTAGGTTCCTTAAAACAAGCGGGTTTGACCTTCGGATGGCATTGCGAGCCAAAAAAATCTACTCTTGGTGAGGGGGGCTCGGCATCGACCTCGAGCAGGGTCCCGACTTTTTCAAGCCACGCGACCTTTACGCTCGGCGATGTTCTCCGGCTGCACCCGTACCGCCTATCTGAGAACAAGTACGGGAGCTCGGCGTCAACCTCGAGCAAGGCCGAGACTTTCTTCAAAGCATCTCGACCTTAATGCTCGGCGACGACCCTCAGCTACGCCCTTTACCGGCTTTCTCCCCGGTATGGGGCTCGGCACCTGCCCCGGACATGGTTTGGGCTTCTTCAAGTCCATCAACAGATGTGTGAGGCGGCAACCGCCAGCTACACCCGTACCGTCTTTCCTGAGAACAAGTACGGGAGCTCGGCGTCGACCTCGAGCAAGGCCGGGGCTTTTTTCAAAGCACCTCGACCTTAACGCTCGGCGACGACCCTCAGTTACGCCTGTTACCGGCTTTCTTTTCGGTATGGGGCTCGGCACCTGTCCCTAGCATGGTTTGGGTTTCTTCAAGCCCATCAACCGAAGCACGAGGCGGCAACCTCCAGCTACACCCGTGCCGTCTTTCCTGAGAACAAGTACGGGAGCTCGGCGTTGGCCTCGAGTAAGGCCGGGGCTTTTTTCAAAGCACCCCGACCTTAACGCTCGGCGATGACTCTCAGCTACGCCCGTTACCAGCTTTCTCCCCGGTGTGGGGGACTCGGCACCTGTCCCTAGCATGGTTTGGGCTTCTTCAAGCCGATCAACCGATGCACGAGGTGGCAACCGCCAGCTACACCCGTGCTGTCTTTCCTGAGAACAAGTACGGGAGCTCGGTGTCAGGCCTCGAGCAAGGCCAGGGCTTTTTTCAAAGCACCTCGACCTTAACGCTCGGCGACGACCCTCAGCTATGCCCGTTACCGGCTTTCTCCCTGGTGTGGAGGCTCGGCACCTGTCCCTAGCATGGTTTGGGCTTCTTCAAGCCCATCAACCTATGCACGAGGCGGCAACCGTCAGCTACACCCGTGCCGTCTTTCCTAAGAAACAAGTACGAGAGCTCGGCGTCGTCCTCGAGCAAGGCCGGGGCTTTTTTCAAAGCACCTCGACCTTAACGCTCGGCGAAGACCCTCAGCTACGCCCGTTACCGACTTTCTCCCCTGTTTGGGAGCTCGGAACCTGTCCCTAGCATGGTTTGGGCTTCTTCAAGCCCATCAACCTATGTACGAGGCGACAACCGCCAGCTACACCCGTACCGTCTTCCTGAGAACGAATGGTACCTCGTCGTCAACCCTAAGCAAGGCCACGGTTTTCTTCAAAGCTGCTCGACCAATACGCTCGGCTACGACCTACAACCACGCACATCACTGGCCTTCCCCATGGTGTAGGGGCTCCAAAATTCTCCTCTTTTCGACAGGAGGCTCGGAGCTCGGATGGCACCGCGAGCCCCAAAATCCTCCTCTATTCAGCAGGAGGCTCGGAGCTCGGATGGCACCGCGAGCCACAAAAACTTCTCCTGTAAACTTGGGGCTCGACACTTGGATGTCATCGCGAGCCACAAAGGCTTCTATACCTTAAGCATTAAATGAAATGAAATCATTAGATTTCATTCGGCCGCCATTACCAATACACCGTCCCACCGATGACAAACCACTCAGAAGCCCCAATAAGTTTTGGCGACTCGACGCTCGGATGTCACCGTGAGCCAAAAAGTCTTCTCTGACAAGCTTGAGGCTCAGCGCTCGGATTGCACCAGGAGCCGCTAAAAACCACTGGCTTTTCCAACCAGTCAGGAGGGTCGACGCTCGGATAACACCGCGAGCCCCAAAATCTTCCTCTATTCAACAGGAGGCTCGGAGCTCGGATGGTACCGCGAGACTCAAAATCCTCCTCCATTGAACGGGAGGCTCGGAGTCCGGATTGCACCGCTAGCACCTTGCTTTTCCGACAAGTGAGGGGGCTCGCCTGCCAACCCTCGACACTCGGAAAGAAGACCCCTTGCTTTTCCAACAAGGAGGTCGGCGGTGGGCAAGAAGACTCCTTGTTTTTCCAACAAGTGAGGGGCTCGTCTCCCGACCCTAGATGCTCGGCAAGGTGGGCTCCTACAGAACAGTCTCGTCCAGGCTCAGCATTTCGGGCTCAGCACTCCAGGCTCGGCGCTGACTCCTAGCCAACTATTGGCTATCTCACCGTCATGCCCAGGCTCGGCCCTCCAGGCTCGGCATTTCGGGCTCGGCACTTCAGGCTCGGCGCTCGGGACTGACTCCAAGCCAACTACTGGCTATCTCACAATCATGCCCAGGCTTGGCCCTTCAGGCTTGGCATTCTGGGTTCGGCACTACGGGCTCGGCACTCAGCACTGACTCCAAGCCAACTACTGGCTATCTCACAGTCATGCCCAGGCTCGGCCCTCCAAGCTCGGCATTCTGGGCTCGACACTCCTGGCTCGGCGCTCGGCACCGACTCCTAGCCACCTACTGGCTATCTCACAGTCATGCCCAGGGCTCGGCCCTCCTGGCTCGGCATTCCGGACTCGACACTCAGCTCGGATGTTACCTGCGAGCCCCTTGCTTTTCCAACAAGTGAGGGGGTCGACGGTCGGCAAGAAGACTCCTTGCTTTTCTAACAAGTGAGGGCTCGTCTCCCGGCCCTAGATGCCCGGTAAGGTGGGCTCCTATAGAACAATCTCGCCCAGGCTCGGTATTCCGGGCACAGCACTCTGGGCTCAGCACTCGGCACTGACTCCTAACCAACTACTGGCTATCTCATAGTCATGCCCAGGCTTGGCATTCCGGGATGGCCCTCCTGGCTCAGCGCTCAGTACTGACTCCTACCCACCAACTGGCTATCTCACAGCCATGTCTAGGCTCGACCCTCCAGGCTCGGCAATCCGAGCTCGGCACTCTCGGCTCGGCGCTCGGCACTGACTCCGAGCCAACTAATGGCTATCTCACAGTCATGCCTAGGATTGGCCCTCCAGGCTCGGCATTCCGGGCTCGGCACTTCGGGCTCGGTACTCTGCACCGACTCCTAGTCAACTACTAGCTATCCCACAGTCATGCCCAGGTTCGGCCCTCCAGGCTCAGCATTCCAGGCTCGGCACTCTGGGCTTGGCACTCTGGGCTCGGCGCTCGGCACTGACTCCTAGCCAACTACTGGCTATCTCACAGTCATGCCCAGGTTCGGCCCTCCAGGCTCGGCATTCCCGGCTCGGCACTCCGGGCTCGGCACTCGGTACTGACTCCTAGCCAACTACTGGCTATCTCACCGTCATGCCCAGGCTCAGTCCTCCATGCTCGGCAGTCCGGGCTGACACTCCGGGCTCGGCGCTCGGAACTGACTCCTGGCCAACTACTGGCTATTTCACAGTCATGCCCAGGTTCGGCCCTCCAGCCTCGCATTCTAGGCTCGGCACTCTGGGCTCGGCGCTCGGCACTGACTCCTAGACAACTACTAGTTATCTCAACCTCATGCCCAGGCTCGACATTCCGGGCTCAGCACTTCGGGCTCAACGCTCGAAACTGACTCCTGGCCACCAACTGGCTATCTCACAATCATGCCCAGGCTCGGCCCTCTAGGATCGGCCTTCCAGGCTTGGCACTCCGGGCTTGGCACTCGGGGCTCGACAAGGCGGGCTCCTACTGAACAGTCTCGCCCATGCTCGGCCATCCAGGCTCGGCATTCTGGGCTCGGCACTCCGGGCTCGGTGATCGGGACTGACTCCTAGCCAACTACTGGCTATCTTACAGTCATGCCCAGGCTCGACCCTCCAGGCTCGGCATTCCGGGCTCGGCGCCCGAAACTGACTCCTAGCCACCTGCTGGCTATCTCACAGTCTTGCCCCGGCTCCGCTCTCCTAGGCTCGGCCATCCAGGCTCGGTATTCCGTGCTCGGCACACTAGGCTCGGCACTCCGGGCTCGGCACTCGGTGCTGACTCCTAGCCACCTCCTGGCTCTCTCAGTTTTGCCCAGGCTCGGCCTCAGCTCTCCTGGCTCGGCTCTCCAGGCTCGGTATTCTGGGCTCGGCAGTCCAGCCTCGGCGCTCGGATGTCACACCGCGAGCCCCTTGCTTTTCCAACAAATGAGGGGGTCGAGGTCGGCAAAAAGACCCCAGGCTCGATAACTGGCTATCTTACAGTTTTGCCCAGGCACGGCTCTCCGGGATCGACGCTCGGGCTCGGCGCTCGGCACAGACTCCTGGCCACCTGCTGGCTATCTCACAGTCTTGCCCCGACTCCGCTCTCCTGGCTCGGCATTTCGTGCTCGGCACACCGGGCTCGGCACTCCGGGCTCGGACTCGTGCTGACTCCCTAACCACCTCCTGGCTCTCTCACAGTTTTGCCCAGGCTCGGCCCTCCGGGCTCAGCTCACCTGGCTCGGCCATCCAGGCTCAGCACTGCGGGCTCGGCACTCCGGGCTCGGTGCTCGGAACTGACTCCTAGCCACCTACTGGCTATCTCATAGTCTTGCCCAGGCTCGGCCTTCCGGGCTCAGCTCTCCTGGCTCGGCCCTTGAGGCTCGGCGCTCCGGACTCGGCGCTCGGAACTGACTCCTAGCCACCTGCTGGCTATCTCACAGTCTTGCCCCGGCTCCGCTCTCCTAGGCTCGGCCATCCAGGCTCGGCATTCCGTGCTCAGCACACTGGGCTCGGCACTCCGAGCTCAGTGCTCAGTGCTGACTCCTAGCCACCTCCTGGCTTTCTCACAGTTTTGCCGAGGCTCGGCCCTCCAAGCTCAGCACTCCTGGCTCGGCCCTCCAAGCTTGGTATTCCGAGCTCGGCACTCTAGCCTCGGTGCTCGGATGTCACCGCGAGCCCCTTGCTTTTCCAACAAATGTGGGGGTCGAGGTCGGCAAAAAGACCCCAGGCTCGGCAACTGGCTATCTCACAGTTTTGCCCAGGTACGGCTCTCTGGGTTCGATGCTCCGGGCTCGGCGCTCGGCACAGACTCCTAGCCACCTGCTTATCTATCTCACAGTCTTGTCCCGACTCCGCTCTCCTAGCTCGGCCATCCAAGCTCGGCATTTCGAGCTCGGTACACTGGGCTCGGCACTCCGTGCTGACTCCTAGCCACCTCCTGGCTCTCTCACAGTCTTGCCCCGGCTTTGCACTCCTGGCACGGCCCCCCAGGCTCGGCATTCCGGGCTCGGCACTCCCGGCTCGGAGCTCGGCACTGACTCCTAGCCATCTACTAGCTATCTCAGTCTTGCTCCGGCTTCGCACTCCTGGCTCGGCCGCCCAGGCTCGGCATTTTGGGCTCGGCACTCCGGGCTCGGCGCTCGGAACTTACTCCTAGCCACCTACTGGCTATCTCACGGTTTTGTCCAGGCTCGGCCTTCCGGGCTCAGCTTTCCTGTCTCGGACCTGGAGGCTCGGCATTCCGGGCTCGGTGCTCCAGGCTCGGCGCTCCGGGCTCGGCACTCTGGGCTCGGCGCTCGACGCTCGGCCAGGTGGGCTCCTACTGAACAGGACCTCGACGTCCCCTTGCTTTTCCAACAAGTGAAGGCGCTCAGCACTAACTCCTAGCCACCTACTAGCTATCTCAGTCTTGCCCCGGCTCTGCTCCCCTGACTCGGCCCCCCAGGCTTGGCATTCCGGGCTCGGCACTCCCGGCTCGGAGTCAGTGCCGACTCCTAGCCGTCTACTGGCTATCTTAGTCTTGCCTCAGCTTTGCACTCTTGTATCGGCCGCCCAGGCTCGGCATTTCGGGCTCGGTACTCCGGGCTCGGCGCTCTGAACTTATTCCTAGCCACCTACTAGCTATCTCACGGTGTTGTCCAGGCTCGGCCTTCCGGGCTCAGCTCTCCTGGCTCGGACCTGGAGGCTCGGCATTCCGGGCTCGGCGCTCCAGGCTCGGCGCTTCGGGCTCAGCACTCGATGCTCGGCCAGGCGGGCTCCTACTGAACAGAACCTCGACGTCCCCTTGCTTTTCCAGCAAGTGAAGGGGCTTGGCACTGACTCCTAGCCACCTACTGGCTATCACAGTCTTGCCCTAGCTCTGCTCCCCTGACTCGACCCCCCAGGCTTGGTATTCCGGGCTCGGCACTCCAGGCTCGGCGATCGCTACTGACTCCTAGCCACCTACTGGCTATCTCAGTCTTGTCCAGGCTCGGCCATCCAGGCTCGGCATTCCGAGCTCGGCACTCTCGGCTCGGCATTCCGCACTCGGTGCTCGGGGCTCGGCACTCGACGCTCGGCCAGGCGGGCTCCTACTGAACAGGACCTCGACGTCCCCTTGCTTTTCCAACAAGTGAAGGGGCTCAGCACTGACTCCTAGCCACCTACTGGCTATCTCAGTCTTGCCCCGGCTCCTTTCCCCTGACTCGGCCCCCCAGGTTCAGCATTCCGGGCTCGACACTCCGGGCTCGACGCTCGGCACTGACTTCTAGCCACCTACTGGCTATCTCAAAGTCTTGCCCAGGCTCGGCTCTCCGGGTTCGGTGCTCCGCGCTCGGCGCTCGGCAGAGACTCCTGGCCACCAACTAGCTATCTCACAGTCTTGCCCCGGCTCCGCTCTCCTGGCTCAGCCATCCAGGCTCGGTATTCTGAGCTCGGCACTCGGTGCTGACTCCTAGCCACCTGCTGGCTCTCTCACAGTCTTGCCCAAGCTCGGCCTTCCAGGCTCAGCTCTCCTGGCTTGGCCCTTGAGGCTTGGCATTTCGGGCTCGGCACTCTGGGCTCGGCGCTCAGAACTGACTCCTAGCCACCTGCTGGCTATCTCACAGTCTTGCCCCGACTCCACTCTCCTGGCTCGGCCATCTAGGCTCGACATTTCGTGCTCGGCACACTGGGCTTGGCACTCCGAGCTCGGCGCTCGGTATTGACTCCTAGCCACCTACTGGCTAACACACGGTCTTGTCCAGGCTCGGCCTTCCGGGCTCAGCTCTCCTGGCTCGGACCTGGAGGCTCGGCATTCCGGGCTCGGCGCTCCAGGCTCGGCGCTCCGGACTCGGCACTCTGGGCTCGGCGCCCCGGGCTCGGCGCTCGATGCTCGGCCGGGCGGGCTCCTACTGAACAGGACCTCGACGTCCCCTTGCTTTTCCAACAAGTGAAGGGGCTCGGCAATGACTCCTAGCCACCTACTAGCTATCTCAGTCTTGCCCTAGCTCTGCTCCCCTGACTCGGCCCTCCAGGCTCGGCATTTCGAGCTCGACACTCCGGGCTCGGCACTCCCGGCTCGGCGATCGGTACTGACTCCTAGCCACCTACTGGCTATCTCAGTCTTGTCCAGGCTCGGCCATCCAGGCTCGGCATTCCGAGCTCGGCACTCTCGGTTCGGCATTCTGCACTCGGCGCTCGGGATCGGCGCTCCAGGCTCGGCACTAGACGCTCGGCCAGGCGGCCGCCTACTGAACAGGACCTCGACGTCCCCTTGCTTTTCCAACAAGTGAAGGGGCTCGGCACTGACTCCTAGCCACCTACTGGCTATCTCAGTCTTGCCTCGGCTCCGCTCCCCTGACTCGGCCCCCCAGGCTCAGCATTCTGGGCTCGACACTTTGGGCTCGGCGCTCGGTACTGACTTCTAGCCGCCTACTAGCTATCTCACAGTCTTGCCCAGGCTCGGCTCTTCGGGTTCGGTGCTCCGGGCTCGACGCTCGGCACAGACTCCTAGCCACCAACTAGCTATCTCACAGTCTTGCCCCGGCTCTGCTCTCCTGGCTCAGCCATCCAGGCTCGGTATTCTGAGCTCGGCACCCTAGGCTTGGCACTCGGTGCTGACTCCTAGCCACCTGCTCGCTCTCTTATAGTCTTACCCAGGCTCGGCCTTTCGGGCTCAGCTCTCCTGGCTCGGCCCTTGAGGCTCGGCATTTCGGGCTCGGCACTCCGGGCTCGGCGCTCAGAACTGACTCCTAGCCACCTCCTGGCTATCTCACGGTCTTGCTCCGAATCTGCTCTACTGGCTCGGCCATCCAGGCTTGGCATTCCGTGCTCGGCACACTGGGCTCGGCACTCCGAGCTCGGCGCTCGGTACTGACTCCTAGCCACCTCCTAGCTCTCTCACAGTTTTGCCCAGGCTCGGCCCTCCGAGCTCAGCTCTCCTAGCTCGGCCCTCCAGGCTCAGTATTCCGGGCTCGGCACTCCAGCCTCGGTGCTCGGATGTCACCGCGCGCCCCTTGCTTTTTCAACAAGTTAGGGGGTCGAGGTCGGCAACAAGACCCTAAGCTCGGCAACTGGCTACCTCATAGTCTTGCCCCGGCTCCGCTCTCCTGGCTCGGTACCCCGAGCTCGGCACTCCGGGGTCGGCGCTCCGGGCTTGGCGCTCGACGCTCGGCCAGGCAGGCTCCTACTGAACAGGACCTTGACGTCCCTTTGCTTTTCGAACAAGTGAAGGGGCTCGGCACTGACTCCTAGCTACCTACTGGCTATCTCAGTCTTGCCCCGGCTCTGCTCCCCTGACTCGGCCCCCAGGCTCAGCATTCTGGGTTCGGCACTCCGGGCTCGGCGCTCCAGGGCTCGGCACTTGGTGCTGACTCCTAGCCACCTCGTGGCTCTCTCACAGTTTTGTCCAGGCTCGGCCCTCCGGGCTCAGCTCTCCTGGCTCGGCCCTCCAGGCTCGGTATTCCGAGCTCGGCACTCCAGCCTCGGCGCTCGGATGTCACCGCGAGCCCCTTGCTTTTCCAACAAGTGAAGGGGTCGAGGTCGGGAAAAAGACCCCAGGCTCGGCAACTGGCTATCTCACAGTCTTGCCCCGGCTCCGCTCTCCTGGCTCGGCCATCCAGGCTCAGCATTCCGAGCTCGGCACTCTGGGCTCCGCACTCCGGGCTCCGCACTCCGGGCTCAGTGCTCGGAACTGACTCCTAGCCACCGACTGGCTATCTCACAGTCTTGCCCAGGCTCGGCCTTCCGAGCTCGGCTCTCCTCGCTCGGCCCTTGAGGCTCGGCGCTCTGGGCTCGGCGCTCCGAGCTCGGCACTCCGGGCTCGACGCTCGGAACTGACTCCTAGCCACCTACTGGCTATCTCACGGTCTTGCCCAGGCTCGGCCTTCCGGGCTCAGCTCTCCTGGCTCGGCCCTCGGCGCTCGGCGCTCCGGGCTCGGTGCTCGATGCTAGGCAAGCTGGCCCCTACTGAACAAGACCTCAACGCCCCTTGCTTTTCCAACAAGTAAGGGCCTTCACCTACCGACCCCAGACGCTCGGCAAACCGAGCTCCAACTCGACAGACCTCGACATCCCCTCGCTCTTCCAACTAGCGAGAGGATCGTCTGTCGACCCTCGGAGCTCGTCTACCGACCCCAGATGCTCGGCAAACCGTCGCTCCAAACCGATAGACCTGGACGTCCCCTCGCTCTTCCAAATAGCAAGAGGATCGTCTGCCGACCCTCGGAGCTCATCTACCGACCCCAGACGCTCGGGAAACTGTGCCCCATCCCGACAGACCTCGACGTCCCCTCCCTCTTCCAACTAGCGAGAGGATCGTCTGCCGACCCCCAAGGCTCGTCTGCCGATCCTAAGGCTCGGCAAGCGTCACTCCGACTCTTCTACGCTTAGCATCCTGCGCAAACTCCGACGAGGGATCCCTTCCTCCTACCTCTGGCCTCTTCTGGAAGTAGCAGATCCTATTTTCTCACCGCACCTTCCACCCTGCTCTTCCTCCAGAGGCAAAGAATCACTCCTACACGGCGGGTTCACCCGGCCCTACAGGGGTGTGGGGCTTGTGATATGGGTTAGAAATAACGTGGCCCACCCTGGGCCACAGGATCCCCTCAGGATGCGCACACCTCCTGATCCTCCGGATCCGCCACGTCAGCGTCGGAAAACCGCTCGGACCGCTGTCACATCAGCCTGGAGACCGCCTGGGCACCTGCCACGTCAGCCCTATACCGTCCGGGTTTTCACCGCTTCAGCCCCACGGGCAACCAAGTCCAGACCCGGCCCCAAATGGGTCTAGACCCGGTTGGCTTCTCCTATAAATACCAGACCCCTACTCCTTCTCCAGGTAATCGATCTTTTCCCAACAAAACCCTAGTTACTGTTACTCTCTCTTAGTAACTAACTAGATCGTCGGAAGGTCTGCCACCGGGACCAACCCCGGTGTTCCGAGACCGTCTGCAAGTACACGAGACCTCGGATCCGAGCCACCTGATCCGAGCCGAGCATCAGCCTCCACCTCAGTACTACCTACCTCAGTACCGTTCGTCCAGTCGAGGGCCGTCTGCATAGGAGTCTCCTCCATCAATACAAATCGAGTAAGAACTCACGCCTGGTGCATCCACACGCCTCCCAAAAATAAACCGCATCAGGAAATTATATGAATGTGGTAGACTTTCAAGATGGCACACATCTTTGTTAAAGAATTAAGATGGTCTTCAGATCACAAGATTTTCTGTAACCAAATTAAGAATATAATAAAAGGAAGGAAATTCTAATAAACTGGATTTTTGTTGATAAAAAGTGACTAAAAGGAGCTATTACACAAATGACTATGAAAAAAAAGTAGCCCGATTATACAGATGATCATGACCAAACTTTGGCAAAAAATAAAATAAAGACAACCATCATTAAAGTAAGAAGAAGAAGGAGCAAATAGTTCTAATTCAACCCGCTTGTATAAGGAACTCCACTCTGAGGTAGCCAATTATCACCCATTAGGAAATTAGCCACCGTGAAATCAACTGTATCCGTACTGTTCATCACATGGTATCCCGGCCAAGTAACCCGATTACTCGTACTTGAACCTGGACCTGTGTTTGCATACTCACCGTAATACAATGTACTCAGCGCAAAATCCCCACTCCACTCCAACCATCCTGCTGGGTCGATCAACCCACCCAAATACGATTGCATGAAGACCGTCACTGAGTACTCCTTCCACGGCCGCCCGAGAAATGTTTTCGTTGATCCGCCACTGGCAACCAGATCAGCTGCGGCAGCTATTGTGCAGTTCAGGATGGACGTACCTGTGTTTTGGTTTGGGTCGGTTCGTCCTTGGGCTGTGATAGTGTTCTGTTGGCCTGACATAGGGGCCCGAGAGTAGATGTTGCAGTTCTGGAAAACAACAGCTGCATTACCAAAGATATAGTCTACTGTGCCATAAATATCACATTCACGGTAGAATTGGCGCAGGGAGTGGGTGTAGAGAGTGTCTTGGTAGCCTTCGAAGCTGCAGCTGTAAAAGGTGGATAGATCTGCACCGCTGCGGAGTGCCACCGCTTGGTGCTTGATGGCACCGGCAGTGTTACGGACAGTCATGTTTACTGCTACAAACCCTTGGGCAACCACCGCTGCATCCAAATTCCAAAGCTTTCTAATATTAGTGATCACTATAATAGTTCAATGTTCTGTTTTTC
The DNA here is from genome assembly GCA_017893485.1 of Hemerocallis citrina. NCBI lineage: Eukaryota > Viridiplantae > Streptophyta > Magnoliopsida > Asparagales > Asphodelaceae > Hemerocallis > Hemerocallis citrina. The sequence continues at coordinate 145,323,961 of CM030367.1, forward strand.
TCATTACGCTTTTGCAAGTGGTAACATGCATGTAACATGATTATTACATAAGCAAATATGTTCTTCTTTATTCTAAGTTGATTGAGCACATGTATTTTCATTTAAAATAATTAAGCAGAGGTGTATTAAACAATGTGTGGAAGGTTGATGAAAACCGTAGTCAAATCAGAGATTAAAATTTAATATATTCTTAAAAAGTCTTAAAAGTTGGTAATACTTGTTGTTCTTGAACATACACCAAAGGAAGTAGAAATGAATGTTTCTTGAACATACCAAAGGTAGCAGAGTTGAAGGTAGTCCATCCATCAACATTGTTATGGCTCCCGGTAACAATCGTCTGATTAATCCCATCTCCGACCATCATCACATACTTCTTGTTCTTCGGAATTGACACATACTCCTCGTAAACGCCAGCACTGACAAATATCAAGTAGTAGCCATTGCTCCCATTCGTATTATTTGGAGCCGAATTCACCGCATCAGAAATTGTGCTGAAATTACCCGATCCGTCTTGGCTCACCACCACCACATCAGTCACAAGCACTGCGTCTGAGTCTGACTGCTGCATCAGCCTCCTCCCAGTCCTCTTCTCGTAAATTTCTCGATCATTCTCATTCTTCATTACTAAAGGAAGTTGACCACCATTTTGACGACTAATCTCCACTTCATGGAACATCATCAACCTCCTATTGTTCAGCTTAGGCTGTCGTGGGTTTCTTGGAAACCTCGGAGTCCTTGATGGCATCGATCCTCGACCGACAATAGGCTTTCTGTTAGGGTTAGTCCAAGCACGACTGAAGAAGGCTAAGGAAACGCTACCGAGCTTCGAGCCCTGGGATAACTCGGTGGTCAAGTTTTTAGCAGTACTGACCGTGTTTAGGCCTTCGAGACAAGTGTCGTGGTTGGTGAGGACAGCAGAGAGGAGAGACTGGAGAGAGTCAGCCTCAGAATCAGACAGTTGAGTAGTGGTCGTAGAGTTAACCGTGGGGACCACCGATGAGAGGTAGTCCTGGTTAAGGTCTAGTAGGAGTTGACAATCGCGTAGGGCCATGAGTTGAGGTTGGGACAAGGAGGGGTTCTGTGTGATGATGAATTCATTGACCGAGTCAAACAATTGGCGGGTGTGAGCAAGGGATTTGGAGATCGAGAAGCGAGCGTAAGAGTAGAGGTTTTGGGAAGTATTGGGAGGGAGGATGGAGGTGCAGAAGGTGGGGTTAGGGGTGTAAGTGCATGCATTGTCGGGGCTCATCGGAGTCGATGGAGAAATATTGGCAAAGGAGTGAAAGAAGAGGAGAGAAGAGATCGAGAGGAGGAGGATGGTGTTGCTTGTCATGGTGTTTAGGGTTAGGGTTTTGAAGGGAGTTTTTCTTGTTTTGGATGATGGTGATAGGTTGAGGAGATGAGGTTTATATAGAGTTTAGATTGCAGGGGTTATTTGTCTGATATGTTTGAAATGTCAGGTGAATGATTAATTAAGTAATTGGAATGTCATCAAGTTGGCTATTGAAGGGAATGTCAAAGGAAGAGTTTAAGCAAACGGATAATTGTTTTTTTATATTAATAATAAATCATGCTGTAGTTTGACAAGGGTAGGTTGTGTATTGTTTTGCAGGTTATATCAAATCGATCAGAGAATAATCAATATCAACCCAGAACATATATACAAAGCTCAAACCGTCACTTCTCAACATTTTGGTGCTTCATTTGAATACAACATTGGAATACATATCCCTTGCCTTCTAGCAATTGCCAGCTTTTCTCCCCGCCGTATTCCGCGTCACCACACTGTCAACCTCTCAGAATTTTCCGTTCTAGTGCTCGCCTACTGGCAAAAAAATTGGCTCGCTCTTACCCTTCCACCCCAGCGGATGCCCCCTCTTCCCCGCCTGTCCCCTCCTCCCCCTCTTCTGCCTTGTTGGGTTCCTTGTACTATCCTTTCGAGTCCCTCTCTGATAGTGATATATTTTCCGTTGCGCAGTCTATGGGTTTCATTTTAGCTTCAAACTCTGACTGTCCTATTCGACAGATTAGACTTAAAGAACGTTTTAGAGTCCGGAAGTTCTTCAATTCCGATGATTAGCATCTCTTGGAATATCCGGAGACTCAATTGCCCCGTTAAACAGAGAGCCATTTATGATCTTATTACTTCCTCCCATTGCGATCACATTTCTATTCAGGGATCGAAGATGGAATCTTCTTCCTCCCGACTTTTTAGAACGTTAGGAGGGTCCTCTATAGCCAAGTGGATTTCTTTGGACTCCACTGGCGCTAAGGGTGGTATCCTACTGGGCTTCAAAGAAGCGGTCTTCTCGCTTATCGCAGTTCACCGTTTGAATTTTTTTTGATTGTCCAACTTCATTGGACCTTATTTAATTGTGTCCTGACCGTGATTTCGGTTTACGGACCCTCCTCGTCTCAGCTTCATCCGCTTTTCTGGAATGAATTCAAATCTTTAAACAATTTTGTTCAGGGTCTTTGTTTATTTTGCGGAGACTTTAACGTGACTAGGTTCACGTCCGAAAGATCTACCCCGAATAGGTCTTTCTCCCAATCCTGCATCTTTAATGATTGCATCAGAGATCTCCAATTAATCGACATCCCAATTAACGGAAGATCCTTCACTTTGTCCAATCAACAATCTCCCCCCATTTTAGCCAAGCTGGATCGTTTCCTTGTTTCACATTCTTGGTTTTCCAAGTTCCACAATACTTTTGCTAAAGCTCTTCCCAACCCTTCTTCTGACCATGTCCCGATTGTGCTTTACTCTAACTTTCATTTTCCCCACCAGCACCAATTCTGTTTCGAAAAGTTCTGGCTCCAAGACCAAACTTTTGTTAAACTTGTCGAGGAATGCCTCGCTGCCATCACTGGCTCCTCAGGGCTTGGCAACCTCCTCCTCAAACTCCATGCCATTAAACACGGTTGCAAAATCTGGCGTCGTGAAAGGCAACAAAACTCCGATTTCCTTAAAAGTTTCCTTCTTTCTTCCATAGAAGCGTTTGATGTTATGGAAGAACAAGGCCCTTCATCCATTGCGGCGCGTAATGAACGTTTGGCTTGTAAACGTGATTATGTCGTTTTCCTCCTTCAGGACCATACCAAATGGGCTCAAAGAGCCAGGGTCAAATGGCTGAAGGAGGGTGATGGGAACACCGCGTTCTTCCATCAGTTTGCTTCTCATAGACAACGTTGCAACCGCATCTCTTCGATCCGAGATTGCGGGATTGACCTCCAAAATGAAACGGATATTCACCAAGCGTTTCTCGCCTTCTATAAACAGCTTGTCGGCTCTCCTAAACCTCGTCAGATCGACTTGGATTGGCATATGTTATACGGTCCTCAGAATTTCGATCTGTCCTCTCTTGAGGCTCCTTTCTCAATGGAAGAAATCAAAGCTGCGGTCTTTGTTTTAAAAAGCGATTCGGCTCCGGGGCCGAACGGTTTTCCAGCTTTTTTCTTCCAAAAATTCTGGCACTGGCTCAAGGATGATCTTTTTCTCCTCTTCCAAAATCTTCACCAGGGTTCCTTCTCCTTTGACCGTATTAACTATGCTCACATAATTCTGATTCCTAAATTGGTGGGAGCCAACGCGCTAGCGGAGTTCAGACCCATTAGTTTGATCAACACCTCATTCAAAATTATTATGAAAGTCCTGGCCGTTAGGCTCAGTGCTATCATTTCTTCTCTGATTGATTCGGCCCAATCCGGTTTTATTAAAGACCGCTACATACTTGATAGCGTTGCTTCTGCTCAGGAAGTTATCTTCCTTTGCCACCATTCCAATTCGGAAGGCATACTTCTTAAACTGGACTTTCAAAAAGCCTACGACAATGTTAGCTGGGATTTTCTTTTCGACATCTTGCTTCATAGGGGTTTCGGCCCTAAATGGATAGCGTGGATCAAATCCAGCCTTTTCACTGGCACGTCCTCTATCATCATCAACGGTTCTGAGGGCCACAAATTCAAGATTAAATGTGGCCTACGACAGGGAGACCTCCTCTCTTCCCTGTTATTCGCATTGGTTGCGGACGTGTTTAGTAAGTTGCTTCGCAATGCCCGCGAAGCTAACGTTATTGACGGTTTGGGACGTTCTCATCATTTTGATGGTATTCTTAATTTACAATATGCCGATGATACTATTATTTTCACTAAACCGAACCGCTCTTCTTTGCGTAACCTGAAGCTCCTGCTTTATTGTTTTGAGCTGGCTTCTGGCCTTACCATCAATTTTCACAAGTCCTCAGTGCTTTGGCTGGGTGGTGATAACAGCCGTCAAGCTGAGATCTCCCAATTCTTTGACTGCCGTATTGCGCAATTCCCAATATCTATTTGGGAATTCCGCTGAGATGGGGCAAACTGCACAAAGCTGACTGGACCCCTCTCATTGATAAAATTGAAGCTAGACTCAATGTCTGGACCGGTAAAGTGCTTTCCCGCGGAGGGCGTTTAGTCCTGCTCAATTCAGTTCTCTCTGCTATGCCTATCTACTTGATGTCCTTCTATTATCTTCCGTCCTGGGTCATCAAGAGGTTAGACCAAATAAGAAGTAACTTTTTCTGGTCCGGTTCTGCCAATTTCAAACGAGGTTCTCACCTGTGCAACTGGAAACTTATCTGCTCTTCAAAATCTAGCAGTGGATTGGGGGTTTTAAACCTTCGGGACCATAATATGGCTCTGTTAGGTAAATGGCTCTGGCGTTTCCATAAATTTGATCATCTACCTTGGGTACAGTGTATCAAAGGTTATTATTTCGCTAGATCGCCGTGGTGGGAATTCCCCTCTTCAATCCACCGTTTGGCATCTCCTTTCTGGAAAGGTGTTTGGAAAGCCTCCGAAGCTTTCCAATGCGGTATCTACCGTATCTGTGCTGATGGCTCAAGAACTAAATTCTGGACTGATATCTGGATAGGAAAAGCCAAACTCTCTTCGGTTTATCCTAATCTTTTTCACCTCGCCTCCTATCCCGATGCTTCTGTGGTCGAATCTTTCTCGTGGAATAATTCCTCCAGGCAATGGTTCATCCCGTTTGCAGTAGATTTATCCCCACCACTTATTTCAGAACTCCTTGATCTTTTGCGCGACCTGGATCTCTTTCAATGGCAGCCTATTGAAGAGATTAGTTGGCGCTGGGGCACCTCGGGTACTTTTTCTGTTAATTCGTTTTATAGATTCCTGAATTTTCGGGGTATTAAAGCTCCCTCGGCTAGCTTTATCTGGAAAGCTTGCGTCCCTCTTAAAGTCAAGATTAATTTGTGGCTTGCACTCAACAATAAATTGCTTACGGTTGAGGTCCTCAACCATCGAAACCTCGCTTGGGGCCAGCTCTGTCCTTTGTGCTCTGAGGTTTCGGAAGATGGGAATCATCTCTTCGTCTGTTGCACTTTTATCACTCCCCTATGGAAGATTGTTTCTTTAGCTTGGGAGAATCCAACGCTGCCCTCCAACCTATTGAACTGTTGGTCTTGGCCTATTTCAAATCCGTTCTTTGGTAAAGCTTGGAATCATTTGGTTCATATTATTCTGTGGATTGTGTGGCGTGAAAGGAATCGTAGGCTTTTTGCTCTTAAAGCAGCCTCCATTTCCGCTTTAATTGATGAGTTCCTATTTCTTTACAAATTTTGGTCTTCGATAGCTAACTTTAAAGACGTTAATGCTTTTCATCTTAGCCGTTTAGATGAAGCTGTTTCGTGTCTTAATTTTCTTAATGCTTTGTGATGCCCCGATTTAAGAGTTTTGATGTCTGCCTTCACTTGCAGGTTTAATTTGTGGATGTGCCCTCGTGGGCTTTTTGGCTAGTCCTCTGCGGAGCAGTTTCTTTGTACGCGTTTTTGACCGCCCTTATCCTAAGGCAGTTGGGTCTTTGTTTTGAAGGCTGATTACTTGTGTAGCTCCCCCTCCTCTCTACTTAGCAGGGTGGTATCAAGCTGTGTTTTGGTTGTGATTATGGATCTTGTCTCCTCGCTTTTCTGGTTTAATGTTCTCTGTCTCCTCTGTTCGGCACTTAAGCAGTATCTGCTTTTGTTTTCTTCCTCTTTAACCTATGAACTATGTTTTCTTTTCTTTTGTGCCTAATCTAGATGTTTCCATTTTCCTTTTACTTGCACTTACGTTTCTGGGAGTGCGTTTTGTTTGTTTTGCGGCAGTATTGGGTATATTGTTTTGGCTTTATACTCATTGAGCATTTGGGCTGTCTGAGATGATGCGGTTTTTGGAGCATCCTGGCTGTGTTAGGATGTTTTATTTTAGCTTTGTCAACCGTCTCCTGGTTGTAGTCTGGCCTGTATGGTTTTTTCCGAGCTTCCCTTGAGCGGCTCTCGCACTCTTAAGTGTTTAATTTTTACCAGGATTTTTTCTGTACAGCAATTATACTGCAGTATTGAGTCAATTATGTTTGTGCTGTTTCGTCCTGCCTATGCTATTTGGCTAGCCCCGTTTCGCTTCATTGCCTGGGCTTTTTTGTGAGGTCACTGGTTCAGTGCCTTACTAGAAACACTTCGCACTCGGGATGGCTTCGAGTTCTTTCTTTAGAATAGGCCTGGCTCCCCTTTTTTCTCCTCCGGTAAGTGTCGACCGGGCACAGTCATGGAACGGTTGTGTTTGGCTCCTTTTGATCCGCTGCTCAAGTTTGTCTGGCTGCTCATGTTTCATCCGCGGCGACTATTACCCCTCGGCCCTGCCCAAGTATGGTCGAGCATCGTCTTTAGGCCAACTCCCAGCATATCATTTCTCTTTTCTTGTTTGTATTGTTTCTACTTAGTTGTTGTATTCAGTCTGCAGCTAGCGCCTCTTAGTCTTTGGTTTTACTCCTGGTAAAACTCTTTGTTATTGTAATTATTCTTGCCTTGTACATTTTTTGATTATTTATATTATTTTTTATCTGGCTGGAGTCTTCGGACTCTATCCGTTTACATAAAAAAAACAAAACATTGGAATACATACACCAAATCCAGAGCCTGTGCCAAAAAATAATAAAAAATAATAAAAATAATTTAGTGAAACATAATGACCGTACTTTATATTTCTTTTCAAGAAAATAAATATTGTATAATACGAATTATAAAGCTTGCCCTTTCAAAATAATTTCTTTGTCCTGCAACGAGCCCCACAGGTTCTTTGTCGAGTGTGTATTACTAACTCACTTTCAAAATTTATTTGCCAAACTAACCCATTTTCTTAAAAAAAAACCTGACCCAGTTGAATATAAAAAACTTAAAAACAAAATTTTCCATATAATCTTATAAAAGATACTTTAAAAGAATAAATAAAAATAGATAACATCCGAAAACCCAAAGAAATGTAGTTGTTCTATATGTGAGGAAGTAGGACATATATCATCAAATTGTCCTAAAAGAATAAAAAAAGAAAATGCAAAATATGTAGAAGAAATTGAAGAAATGAATAACATAAACTATGAACTCATAGAATATGAGAAAGATTGGTAAAAAATTAGTGATGATGAAAAAATAATGATACTGGAATAAGATGGTGGAAGTAGTGAATATAAAACAGAAGAATGTGAAATAAATATGATAACGAAAAATAGATGAACAATTAGAAAGAAAAAATTATGAAAAAATTATAGAAAGAATAAGCTTGGACAAGAAAAAATACTATAAAATAAGAGCAACCCGAAAGAGATATTTAAGCAAATGGATAATTGTTTTTTTATTATTATAATAAATCATGTTGTAGTTTGACATTATTTTGGGTGGTTGTGTTTTGTTTTGCAAGTTATATCAAATCGATACGAGAATAGTCAATGTCAACCCACAACAAACAAAGCTCAAACGTCTCTTTCTCAATATTTTGGTGTTTCATTTGAATAAACCAGATCCAGAACCTGTGCAGAAAATAATAATAATAATAATAATAATAATAATAATAAATAAATAAATAACCTAGAAAAACCTAGGCAACTTATTAAGAGATTATTTAGTGAAACATAATAACCGTACTTTATATTTCTTTTCAAGAAAATAAATATTGTAAAAGAATTATAAAGCTTGGCCTTCCTAATTTCTCTGTCCTGCAGCAAGCCCCACCGATTCTTTCTCCATGCAAGTAAAAAAATTTCTCCCCTTTTGCCAGGGCGGCCCTGAGCTCCAAAGGCCAGAGACCAAGGGCCCAAATAATTATTTTTGAAAGTTCTTAGTAACAATAAATTTTTTTTAAGCACAAAATACGTGTCTATATTTAAAAAAAATATATAAATTTGGAGCACGAAAAGTTACAAAAATTTTGAGATCTGAGGGCCTCATGGTAAGGGCCGGCCCTGCCTTTTGCATTTGTCTCTCACTTAAGGTATCAAGTCATACCTTTTACATTATGAATTATTTCACCATTAAACAACCACACATGAAACATTCACTCCAGAAACACTAGTGCTACAAACAACATATAGGTCGACATCCGGTTAACAACCGACCACCTTAAAAACCAACATCAACTTTCACATATAAATTTCTCTTACAAATCTTCTTGCCAATTTAACAATGATTTAAGAAAATTATTCTTCTTTATAAATGTACTGTTTAATTTTTTTTGCTAATTTATTATATTTTTAGCTAATTAAATATACTGTTTTATTGTTGTTGATAGTTAGTTATTTATTTTGTTTATTTCAAACAACCCATGTAAATGCCATAAGGGCATCCACAGTCGTGCTTTGCTAAAATATGCATTTTCACATATTATACATATAGCAAAGTGAATTTGCTGCAGTGGTAAAATGCTATAATATAGCAAATAAATTTCTTTTAATGATCGGACGAATCTTTGAGATCCGTCGCATGAGTTTTAAATAATATTTGCGATTCTTTTAAGATTTAAAAACAATTTTTTAATATTTGCGATTCTTTTAAAAACAATTTTTTAGTTAGATGGGCCCCTCCACGGACGGCTCTTCAAGATCCGTCCAGGGGAATTCTGGCTTAAAACAAAAAAAATTTCGGAAATTAAAAAAGCCGTTGAACGGATTGCCTAGTTCCGTCTGACGAAATAAAAAATATATATTTTTAGTGGGACGGATCTTAAAGATCCGTCTTATATAATATGCATTTTCCTATATCCGCTCTCATATATAGCCATCTACCGTTGCGAAATCGTCAAAATATGCATAAATGGCAAAAGATTGAAGCGATTCGTTTGCTAAAAAATGCATAAAATGGATAAATAGCAAACTGACTGTGGTTGCTCTAATTCTTTAAATATCAAGCTAGCAATTCCAGATTGGCTCTAGCTAGCTAACACCAGAACTCAATATGCTATGCTTATTAATTATGACTTTCTGTTCAATATATCGCGGAGAACGTTATTAAACCTAAAACACTTCATACGTGTTAAGTGTGCACCCAGATTTTTGATTAATGATTTAACAGTGTAAACCATATATATGTTGTAATATCCTGTTTTTTTTTTTTTTGGTTTTGTTTTGTTTTTTTTACATGCTATACAGCTAACATATAATGAACAATCAGTCAATGCACTTAATTAAATGTTAATATATTCAATGAAGATCAAGCTGCATCCGAGATGAAGATCAAGTTGCATTCCTTAATTAGTACTCTTCTTTATCAAAGAGAGGTTGGTCTTCAGTCTTCTCTTAGACTGGGTAAAATTATTTCTGGCATCTCTACATTCATTCTTCATGTACTGGTTTCTAGCTTAATTTTTCTTTTCTAATTAGGGCTCCCTAATTAATCATATCTTTTGTATGGAATGCAATAAGAAAAGAATCGCAAGAGAGATTTCGAAGAATGAGTTAGGTCCAACTAACGAAATTGTTAATTACGTTTTATGAACGTATGTGTGTTAGGATTACAAAGACTAAAACATTGTTCTTTCTTCTTCCTTCCTACCGGCTAATAACGTGGGCAAAAAAGAAAAATGTTTATTGCTAGAAAGGGATTAGGGAACAACGACTACTAGAGAATATTTATTTAGTTATAATGAATAAATAAAAAATAACTAGAGAATATGGACATTTGTTCAATTCTAGCTCACTGCCTTCATTATTGGGAAGCTTGGAAATTGAGGAGGAAACCCTGGCTAAGATTGTGATTAATAAGTCTATTTTCCTAATCACATAAATAGTTTCATGATAAAAAAACAGTGGATTTTTTTCCCAAACTGTCCTACTTGTTGAAAGTTTTTTCCAAACTGCCCTACTTTTTTTAAAAAAATTTCAAAACGCCCTACTCGCTTTTAAAAAAGCGAATCTTAGATTTGGGTTTTGCACCAACCTAGACTCGCTTTCTCAAAAAACGAGGGATTTATTCCAAACTCGCTTTTTGAAAAAGCGACTGTCGAGTTTTGCACCAGCCTATACTCGCTTTCTCAAAAAGCGAGGGGATTTATCCCAAACTCGCTTTTTGAAAAAGCAAGTGTCGATTGGGTCTTTAACCCCCAAACTCGAAATCAGATCTCACTTTTCTTAAATTCTCTATCTTCCTCCTCCTCTTGTAACCCCGAAGCCCTAACCCATCTCTCATCTCATTTTCGTCAAATAACCACAAAAAATCGTCGATTAACCCATATAATTGCTCTCAAAACCCTAAACACATCTTCCGAAAGATCCAAATTTTGAAATTTTGATATACTTGAAGAGGATAGCAACTTCAACTCTTCTACCCAAATATCTATGTCTAAATCCTTTCGAATAAGCTTGTGAAGGTATGATGCATATTGGCCTATTATTTTGTTCATTTTCATAGGTTTTGTTTTTGTGCAGATAATAACTCATATATTCGTATAATATACGTAGGTATGGATTATGATATTTCTATTTGGTTATACTTTGGTGGTGAAATAATTCGTGATCCAAAAATTGGTTGTTGTTATAGTGCGGTGGATCCTGAAATAGTTTGGGTACCTCGTACCATTATATTGGCAGAATTAGTTGAGATAATTTATGAAGTTACTAATTTGGATATGAATCAATGGAATGTGAAAATTTTAGCTCGATATGCAGCAGGAAAAGGAGATGGTCAGTGTTTTATGACAGTGCCCGTTTCTACTGATAATACTATGAACTCAATGATTGCTAGGACACTTGATACCAATTGTACTTGGTCTGCATTAGAGTTATATATTTAGCAAATCCAAATTTTGAATGCTCATCCACATGATATTCCTAGTTCTAGCTTCGTACAGGTAGTACCGACACAGCAGATGAGGTCTAACCCCGTTCGAACTTCACAAGCAATCCCACTGTCCTCACAAGAAGATACCTTCACAAATACAACAAACCCGGATTCTACAGACATTGAGTTGCCACGTCAACCTAGTCCGGTTCATGACTACGTTCCAAATGACACTTTATTTGAATTATTTCAAAATGCTACAATTAACAATGACTTATTAGATGATGATGAAGAAGAGGAAGAAACAGACGATGAAGTTGAAGAAAGTGAGAAAATGATGATGGGGACGAAGATGATGATGTGGCAAATGTAAATCCGACGAACAGCAATTCTAATGAAGTGAGAGCTACTGATAGCTATGCCAATGTTAACGCTCATGTTATCGAGGAGATGATACAAGGTTCTCGAGTACATCAAGTTCCACAAGAGTCGTCTAGTTCATTCAATGTAGACGAATTGTACATTGGACAGGAGTTTGTAAGTAAAGAGTCGATTTAGCAGGCTGTGAAGCTGTATTCTATCAAGACACATCGTGAATTCGTCATATTGAAATCTTCACCGTCACTGTACACTGTTAAATGTAAAATGACACATAGAAAAAGTACAATAGAGGAGATAGTGTAAAGTCCCCCAGTAGTAAGTGATGGTGGATGCCCTTGGAGATTACGAGCAATTATTCCAAAAGGCGGGACAAATTTCGTAGTAAAGAACATAATTGGGCATCATACTTGTACGAATCCCACGTTGAATCAGGATCACTGTAAAGTTGATTCTAACCTTGTTTGCAATTTGATTGTGAGTGTGGTGAAGTCTGAGATAGGTTTAACACCACGGGCCATTATTGAGATAGTAAAAGTACAATATAATTATCAGATTTCATATAAGAAAGCTTGAATTGCAAAACAAAAGACAATTGAGAGGTTGTTCGGTACCTTCGAAGAAGCATACACGAAGTTGCCTTTTCTACTATCAGCAATACAAGCAGCAAATCCAGGAATCGTTGTCCGCTGGGATAAGTATCAGTCTAGTCCAAGTGAGGAAACATTCAAGGGAGTATTTTGGGCATTTGGTCATTCGATTGAAGGTTTCAAGTCTTGCAGATCTGTTATTAGTGTTAACGGAACTCACTTGTACGGTAAGTACAAGGGGTGTTTGTTAATTGCTGTTTCCCCAAATGCGAATGATTGCTTATTTCCATTTGCATTTGTATTAGTTGATGAAGAGAGTATAAGTACATGGACATGGTTCATGAGTTGCATTCGGCATTTTGTCACCGATCGCACTGAGTTGTGTGTTATCTCTGATCGTCATGATGGTATATTGTCTGCTATGAAATTGCAAAATGGAGCTTGGAACGAACCTAATGCATATCATTGTTATTATATGCGTCATTTCGCTACAAAATTCTTCAGTAAATTTGGTAGCGGCATTGCAAAAAAAGGCCAAAATTATAGCGTGTCAAAACCAACTCAAAAAGTTCATGACCAAACTCGCTGAACTTGAAACCATCAATGTCGAGGCGGCTAATTGGTTGAAAGAGAAACCGGTAGAGAAATGGGCACTTTAAGTAGATGAAGGTCGAAGATACGGCATAATGACTACGAACCTGTCAGAAGTCTTCAATTCAGTCTTGAAAGGTGCCCGTAGTTTACCGGTAACTGCGATTGTTGAGATGATCTTCTATCGTCTAAACTCTTACTTTACTACTCGTCGACAGGAAGCCAATAAGCCTTTATCTGAAGGGAAGATTTTTTCTCGAAGAGTACATGAATTGATCGATAGTCGCTGTGAGAGAGAAAACCGACATGAGGTTACAATATTTCATTATCAACCTGAAATTTTTTCAGTCAAAACGGGTCTACACATGGTAAGTGGAGAAAGGAAGGGTGGGAACTTGCACACTGTTAACTTGGGTACGAAAACATACGCATGTATGAAATTTCAACTATATCATATTCCATGTTCTCATGTATTGGTAGCTTGTATATATCGTGCAATCGATCACAAGCATTTTGTTGATAAATTTTACCTTGTCACTTCATTAGCACAAACATAGGACTCCCGTCTTTCATCCTACTCTAGATCCAGCATATTGGCCTACTTTTGATGGATCACGACTCGTACTTGATGCTAGTTTGCGATGTTCAAGGAAAGGCAGACCTAGATCTATGAGAATTCGCAACGACATGGATGTAATAGATAGGTCCAGCAGGGGTACGGGGATGAAATATTCGAAATGTGGGTTGCATGGACACAATAAGCGGCGATGTATTAATAGGGGATCTCAAAACATTTAATCGTTGTATGTTTGTAATTGTACTATGAAATTTGGACTTTGTAATTGTACTAATTCGTATGATTTTAATTATGAAGAAGCGTTATTCTCTATTTCTTATGTATGAGTGTGATTGTTGCGTGATGACAATTGCAAGCAAATATGAAGATGTCATTTTTAAAGCCTACACTCGCTTTTCGAAAAGCGAGTCTGATAAAGATCTCCTCGCTTTCTGGGAAAGCGAGTTTTAAGCATGTATGTTTTTTACAAGCAAACTCAAGACTCGCTTTCTCAAAAAGCGAGTCTAGTTAAAACTACCTCGGTTTTTTGAAAAGCGACTGTGAAGTAGAGTGTTTTCCAGAGATCACTCTACTCCACAATCGCTTTTCGAAAAACAAAGGTAGTTTTAACTAGACTCGCTTTTTGAGAAAGCGTGTCTTCAGTCTGATTATAAAAAACATATAGGTTTAAGACTCGCTTTGAAAGCGAGTTTAGGTGAAACCACCTCGCTTTCTCAGATAAGAGCTTCAGCTCTGGAAAACTAACAACTCAACACTCGCTTTCTGAGAAAGCGAGATGGTTTCACCAAGACTCGCCTGTATACATAACACAACAGCTGAAACACTTCAGGTGGAACATGCATTACCAAAACCTCTTCTCCAAACTTCACCATTCAAACATTTCACAATTCCAACATTTCAAACTGAACCCAACTCTTCTCCAAACTTCACCATTCGAACATTTCACAGTTCGAACATTTCAAACTAAATCCAACTCTTCTCCAAACTGAACAAAACTCTTCTCCAAACTCTTCTCCAAACTGAACCCAACTTCACCATTCAAACATTTAACAACTAGTAATTCACCAAACTGAACCCAACTAGCAAATCACCAAAACTACTATTATCAATTGCTGTTTCCCCATTTGAAAATTTCACACACTAACACACTCACACACTCACACAAATCCACCAAATGAAACCATCACACACTCACACACCCCATACGAACATTTCATTCTTCATACATTATGAATTTATATCGTATTTACAAGATCGTAACATACATTACACAACATTCAAAAATTAATAATACAAACATTACATTGAAAGAAGCTTAACAGATCGGGGGTGAAGAAGGTGGGAGCTCTCCTTTGCCTTTTACCGCATGGTGGAGTGGCCTGTGTCACACCGGGCATGGGAATCAGATCCTCTTCTTGTTGTTGTTGTGTCCCCTCAACTTGTATCTCAGGCTCTTCATCTTCATCCATTTCTTGATTTTCTGATCGCCTGGAAGGGACAAAAGAAACATCTTGTTTTTTCTTTCAAAATTTTTGATCTCTAGTGGACTTCTCAGTAGGATTCGAACCCAGATGAAGTTCTAACCATCCATCAAAGAAAAAAGAACGAATTGATCTTGTAGGATTTCCAAGAAATTCTTCGACTTCTTTCGGAAGCAGATGATTATTCATCTTCTTATCACGTTTCATGAATAGCCGGGACATTGAGGAAAATCCAAAAAGGCTTCTTCTGGCTCGTTTCTAGGACGACGTGGGGGTTTGTGAGTGACTTTCTTCCTACGAGGAGCACGTGCACTTATTCGATGAGCGAGAGTGTTTAGAATAGCATCTAATATTGTCCCCTCGCCCATAGCATCAGCTTGTGCACGACAGGACATCAAAATCTCACATGCAAAGTCCTTAACCGCATCCGCGACGTTGCTCCTCAACACAGCAGCATATTTTTTTACCTATACTACAAGTCTGGCTCATCTACAAAATATGAGAAGTTGAAATATTAAATACAGTGAATGTATATGTAAACCAAAATACTAGAAAAACTTTGAAAAATACAGCAAAACTTAAAAACTTACAATTGAACGAAGAGCCGATGCCTTTTGTTGAAATACAGGCAAATTCATCGAATATTGATATGCTGGTTCGGCTGCCGACCGACGAATCGGGACTACCACACCTGCAGGAGTCTGCCCTATCAGAGATATATAGCATCTTGTCATCCTCCCGTACCAGCCCATATAATTCTCATGCACCGTTCGATCAAATAGAGGAATGTTACCAATGATTTCATCGAACCGGTGCTGATTCCATCTCTCAACATATGTAGAAAAGCTGGCGGCTCAATTATGTCCGGATTGTCGACCCATTCTAGTAATAGAATGCATATCGATATTGAATGGTTCAGCAACAGGAATCATTTGCTGTAGACCAAATTGACGTAGCATTCTATTCACATAATAAAACTCAACCGTGCCGAAGTTGATTAATGATGCTTTAGTCAACCACAGATCGCTCCTGAACAAGCAAATAAGCGGTAGTCGAGCAACACGCACCTCCGTGTAGGACATCCACACGACGCAATCATCTGGCAACCTGTCCAACTCATTACAGAAGTAGGTTAGGCACCTGTTGGGGTTGGCAGTCCATGTAAGATTTCCAGACCAATACACATCGAGTGGAGGTAACATGTGCTGGTCCTCGAGGAGATGGACCCAGTAGGGTGATTGCCTCCGCACTACAGGCCGATCTACGTGAATACGCTCCCAACTCCAAACTTGTAGTAATATCATTGGTCCATTCATCTGTACCGAACTAAAACTACACAAATACAAAGTCCTGTAGAGGGATGATAATGCGGCACTATCCCAACTGTATTGTCCGACTCATCCCAGATCTGCAATCAATGGGAGGTACATCAAGGGGACAGAATATCCGGTCGAATTTGGGAACATCATGCCTCCAAACAGTGTAAGAATGTAGGCCCTGCAGTAGCACTGAACCTCCTCATCAGTAGAATCATCATTCAATCGGTCCTTGAATGTGTCCTTCAACCACTTCAACCGAATAAATTTTCCATTAACTGCTTCGGCTTCCACTTCGACACCGAGGTACTGTTCCATTAAATATATCGGGTCGAAGTCCATTGTTCCGATCACTGCCTACCCATCAACTGGAAGGCAACGAGTACAGAGACGTCCTGCAGTGTCACTGTTATCTCTCCAACTGGCGGGTGAAAGGTGTGTGTTTCAGACCGCCATCTCTCAAGCAGTGCTGTAAGAAGAGACCGATCACACTTGATGGAGCTCATCCTTTCAATACCATATAATCCACAGTCCCTTAGGATCTCGTGAATCCATAGATTCATAGGCAGTGGATGACCCCCCCTAAATGTACATTCCTTCGATTCACCTTCCCACACATCCTTCGAACGGTGCTGCGACTGAAGAGTAAGGAGTGTAGGGTCGAGGGGATCTGGACCTCCGAGAGGAATATAAGATGATGAAGGGGCTGACGAAGAAATACTCGCCACATTTGGATTAGTTGGGATCTATACAACAACATTTACATCAAAAGACCGATATAATATTTTATTGTATGATAATGAAACTAATCGAATATAAACAATTATAAGCTTACATTAGTACGTTCGGTACCACCACCACGACCACTACGTCCACCACGAGGAGGTGGGCCAAAATAAGTACATGGTCTATCGCCGCGAGGAAGTCTACTACTAGATCTTTCCTCCACATTTCCCACTGTCCGTGCCATTTATAATAAAATAGAGTATACTACAACTAAAAACAATCGTTATTAACTTTACCAAAATATATAACCTACATATATACAATCGTTATTAACTATATCCAAATTTTACCTCCAATTTCGACATATATCCACATTTTATCCACAACTTTTAACTACATATATCTACATATATATACAACATTAAAAAGATAGAGTTTGATAAATATACCACAAGCTTTATCCCCTAAATTCGAAGCACTCCAACTCCACCGCAAGCTTCACCCCCAAATTCAAAGAACTACACCGCAATTACCCCCAAAATCGAAGTACCTCCAAATTCGAAGTGGACAATAGAACGAAGATGAGATATTGAAGAATTTCATGAATGATTCGACGAAATTTGGTGGGTTAATGGCTATAATCAGATCAAAAATATCTTGGGTTAGGGTTTTGTGATGAAGAGGAGAAGGAGATAGACAAGAATGAGATCTGATTTCGAGTTTGAGGATTTAAGACCCAAACGACACTCGTTTTTTCAAAAAGCGAGTTCGGGATAAATCCCCTCACTTTTTGAGAAAGCGAGTCTAGGTAGGTGCAAAACCCAAACCTAAGACCCGCTTTCTGAAAAAGCGAGGAGGATTTAGCCAAACTCGCTTTTTCAAAAAGTGAGTGGGGCGTTTTGGAATTTTTAAAAAAAGTAGGGAAGTTTGGAAAAACTTGCAAAAAGTGGGACAGTTTGGGAAAAAATTCAAAACAGTGGTAGTATACAAATTAGGAAATAATGTTGTTAAATATTTGTAAATCAAAATTCCACTCTAATTTACTTGTAGAAAAATTTTATAGGAGCTAGTTTAGTGTAATGTGTTTTTTTTGTGTGTGTAATGTTTATTACTATCACCTCTCATTTTGTGTGCGTAATTTCGACCCTTTTAACTTCAGTAAAATAAATTAGTTTGTGAACATGATTTGTAGGCTTTGTTTTCTAGTGTTCAGAACTTTCGACGGATCTGAATTCCAATTTTCGATGCATGAGTTATTGTTGTTTTACTGCAGTCATATCATAAATTCCAGATTCTGAATTATATGATTTGTGTATGAATTATTATTTTAAAACTGATATTAAAAGTTGAATTTGGACTTGATATTTTTCTAGGGTATGTTTAGTTATGACTGAGATCAACCCCTAGTTTTTGCAGAATTATTTAATGACTTTTATAACTCCTTTCATGCTTATGAAACCAACAACACAATTTCCAAACTGCATGCTGTTCAGTAAAGAATTATGTTTTCAACCTGATTCTATTCATTTTTTATGAAAATTTTGTGAATATGAATTGTAGCCTGATTTTTCTATCTTACTAACCTTTTGATGGATCTGGATTTTGAATTGTATTCTATGAATTATTTCTGTTTTGGTACTGCTGTGTCTGAACTTTCAGATTCGAAGTTTTGTTGCATTACTCTGTTTTTCCCAGTTATATTGACTATACTAGCTGTAGTACAAATTCATGATATTTTATATGTTGAGACTAGATATGCTAAGGAATCTTTCAGATTTTTCTCAGATTTAAATATGTTGTTTTAAAAACTTTTTCATGCTTATAAACAAGATTTTGCATTTTCTATCTGAACATAAGTGCTGTATTAAACGTTGTTTTAAACCCTGTTACTGTAGCTGATGTATGATTTGTATATGTGCACTAGATTTGGCAGAGAATCTAGTTTCCAATTTTCTGATGGATCTAGATTTGCAGTTCTGTAGCAACGGGAATCTCACGTTTGGGGTGGTAGTGTCTTACTGTCCAGAACTAAAAGTTTCGTTGTTTCAACTGTTATAAGTTGTTTTATCACCCGTTTGTGCTCCCTATTCATCTTAGACCTGTACTTTGTTCTTACCATGTCTTTAGCCCTGTTTGTGTTCGTTCATACCTGTTTTATAATAATGAAAAATAATCAAGCCGGGATTTAAGGGAAAGATCTAGTAGTGGACGATATAGAAATGTGTATTCAGAGACTCGTTTTTTTCAATTGTTTACTGTGGTACCAACTGTTTTTCTCTGGATGCATGAGGACATAATCCATGACATCGTTACTGTTTGCTGTTACTGTTTGTCTGAATATACGGTCCTATAGGTTCCACTACGAAATCTTAAAACGAAACTATTTGATGTAGCAACCATATGGTATAATTTGGGATGCATGAAGTGTACCTAGATAGTAATGAACATTAGACATAAGAATAACTGTTTCACTGTCATATTCTGTTACTGTTACCGTTGTCCCCTACTGTTACTGTTACTGTTATCGTTGACTGTTTACCTACTGTTTCCTATTATCTGTAGACTGTCACCTACTACTGCTTTTCTCCATGTCAGTACTTCCTGTTTTGCTTCATATTTTCCCTTTCCATTTTTCTGCTTGTACTACTTGCGGCCCGGAACTTGCAACTAACGGGCATCATGTATTCCTGTCTTCCTATTTTCTTGTATTTGTTATATGAGCATGTTTTGGTGATCATTTGCCTACTAGAGTTAGTGAGCAACAGTTTTGAGCTGCGCATTGGGAATTCTTACTTAATGTTTTGTTAAACCATTTTATTCATGCTACTGCATTGAGACTTGTATTGGGCTTGTAGTCCCGGAGTATTGTTTTGTTTCAGATCTGGTATTTGTTTGGGATATTTATTATTGTTGCAAATAAATACTGTTGATTTATAATTGTTCATGCATGCGTGGTTGAGTATGCTTCTATATTTACTATTGTGCTGAGTCAAGTAGATCTTTACAGCTTATGGATGGTGAAAACCATTTGCTGGGCTTAGTCACGTACCATATTTCGTATTCCTTTTGGGAAGCGAGGCATGACAGAAAATGTGTTCTCTGGTTCGCTTGAAGTCCCGAACGGGAGGCCTCAGATCGGGCGCGCCTCTCGTCCAACCTAATTCGCAGGTCGGTTTCTTGTTGCCTATTACTGTTTGATCTGGAGGAGATCTCGAGATCCCCGTAGGCCTCATGAGGCCATCGAATCAGTTGAAGCATTATGGACTTAGATGTCGTCGAACTGAGGATGTTGTTCATGTTGGGAGCCCCCCAGTGCCTCTTCGTTGGAAGGAGCGTGATTAGGCTGGCGGGGTGACTGTTGAGGAGGAATCTAATCTTACATAGGAGGAACTTGGTTGACGAAGAGAGTTAGTACGACGGCTGGAGGCCGTCACTTTACCTCTTAGTCTTGGTGGCATGACGATAAGTCTTACTTGTATAGTTTTTCCCACAGACGGTGCCAATCTATTGCTGCTTATTTTGGTGTGGGAGAAAACAGATAGTGAGTTAATAAATGATGGAAACTACTAAAGTCTGACCTTTGACCTTGGTCGTTAAAAGCGGTAGAGCTACTGAGATTGAATCTGGATTGTTGATTGACCTCCGTGATCTGAATCCGATGGTTACTGATGCGGCCGATGAACCTGCAAAAGCCTGAAATACTGAGGGTGGCCTTGGTGACAAACCCTCCGACGCTCAAGTCAGAACCAGAAAGAGAAAAAACTGTCGAATTGTTGATTACCTTCTGACAGTAGAGTGTGAGAGGTATTTATAGACTTGAGAGACATTTCAAGATATTGATTCTAGTCCTTTAGATTGATTTAAATTCCTTATCTCTTTCCTGTCTCTTCCCCTCAAGACATAAGATCTTCTTGTTAGGGGATTGAAGGTCTGACTCCTAGTCTGCATGGGCTGGGTGTCTCTCCAAGTGAGTCTAGTTTGTCACTTTTTATGGGCTTGAAAGAAGCCCATATATTTGAGAAGGCTCATGCCTGTTAAAGAGGCCTGTGATGGTTGATCTTCCTGTGAAAGTTTCAAGATTAGTGCGGGAATTGCACTGCTCTGATCTGCTGCAATTTTTACCATCATCATGAACCGAGCTATAATCAAACCTATCCTTTTGGGTTATGATAATCCATTATACTTATAAAGTTCTTTTTTTCAGAATAACTTTCAAATCAATATATTTTTTCATATTTCCGGTCCCCTTTTTCTAAGGAATTTCAAATTTAATTTTTTATGTTTATTATTTATATACTCTAACGCGAAATATAGTCATATTTTTTTATTAATAAAAAAAATAATGAAATAAAGTCCAATAAGACTGAGGAAATAGCAAGAAAATTTAAAATGCTTGCGATTTTGGAGGATAATTAAGATTGAGCCAGCAAAGAGAATTAATACTCAGCCCAAATTAACAACAATATTGCCTCATATACTACCTTATGCTCCAGCCTTGTACTAGTGTTTTTCTTATAGCTCCAGCTGATATGGCTCTTAGAGCATCCAGAGTCGTGATGGTTTAAAAAATGCTTAAATAGATAAATGCATATAATAAAATATCATTTCGCTTCAGTCGTAGAATGTTATATTTTACCATTTTAAATTAAAATAATATACAGATGGAGCTTCACATTGCGTCGGAGAGAAAAAAAAATTAATTCGGTCGGACGCAACATCACCTTAGGTCGGAGAGGAAGAAAAAAAAATTGAAATGGTGGGAGGGCACTTGAAGTGCCGTCAGAGGAAAAAAATCGTATTCGAAGTGCAAAAAAAATTACAAAAAAATTATAAAAAATTACAAAAAATTACGAAAATTACAAATAAATTACAAAAAAATACAAAAAACTACAAGCCTCCCTGGGACACAACTTCATGTTTCGTCCGAAAGAAGTGGGGGTTTATTTGGTTTTTTTATGACGAAGTTAATTTTTTTTTGGGAGGGACGGCACTTCAGATAGCGATTTATGCATAATATACATATCTAGCCATTGACTGTAGCGCTCTTTTTTACAAAAATATGTATATTATATATATATACCAAACGATCACAGATGCTCTTATCTGGGAAAATCAAATGCATGATATAAAATAACTAGATTTGCCCTTGGGCACGTACCTACGGCACGTCTTCGGAATGATATAACACACGAAAAACTCTGTAAACAGTAAAACAACAATTATGTAGTTCAAGTTTGAATAGTATGATAATAATTAGTTGTGAATAAAAGTCCGTGTTTCTATTAGTATATGTCGAAAAATAATTATAAATGAGGGTGCAAAATCCAGCTTCTTAGAACTTTAAGTATGGTAAAATGATGAAATTTAACTGTTGAAGAGATATTTGCTATTTTCAAGATAACATGTGCAATAAAAAAAGCATAAAAATTCTGAAAATTTTACAAACCTAAAATCTTAAAATCTAAATTTCTAAGTAAATAAAGAAAGAATGATAGAGAGAGGGAGAGAGAGAAAGAGAGAAATATGAAAAAGTGAAGAGAGAGGAGAGAGATAGTAATAAAGTAATGAATTTTTTAGTTTTGGGGAGAAAAATTTAATTTTGGGGTTTGAAATTTTGGGCGAAAAAATATATTTTGTGAGAATCAATCTAGGCCATTGATTTTAGGGGAGATTGAATAAGAGCCACTTGATAGCTTTCTTTGTAGTTTATTACTCCCTCCGTTTCACTTTAAGTGATATTCAGGAGTTTTGCACACAGATTAAGGAATGGTGAGATAAACAATTGTTTCCCTTTACATCCTTATTAATAAGTTTCCATGATTTAATTACTAATTCTCTTTCCAATACAAATTATGATTTCAAGAAATTGTAATTAATGTTTTCCCAAGTTCAAGACATTCTTTTTACACCAACTCTTTGAGATGGTGAGTTGACATTAGTTTTTTAGAGAAAATAAAATCTAGAAAATTGAAAGTACAATTTTCTAAGAATGTTTGATAGGATTAAGATGAGTAATTAAGATAAAATATCAAAATAAATAAGGGCTTTCTTGAAAAAAAATATAAAAAAATTAGATAATATCACTTAAAGTGAAATAAGAAAAAATCTCCTAAATATCACTTAAAGTGAAACGGAGAGAGTATATAGATACTATGATTGTGTAGGTAGAGTATGCGGTGATTACAAGAAGTGCGTAGGGGGTGAGAAAACACCAGATTTATATCTCTGATATACAGTGCCAACAACTATATATTCTATTACTAGAAAATTAATTAGTAAAGTATCAAAACAATCATGGAGTCTATGACGTTAATGGAAAACATGATGTTCCTTCGTGTACCTTATTTTTCTTTATTCGCAAATTTTCTTATGGAATTGGAATTAACATGATATGAGCCATGGACTCGTATGAGTCATGACACTAAGTTATCTAATATTCAACATTTTCAATTAAATTTGGAAGCTAACAACCAAGTGGCCAACTAATGAATATTTAAGAAGATCAAGATTTACTAAAATCTATAAAAGACATAAAAGGGGTCTGCATCCAACTCGTGTACAAGACAACCTAATCATTAGCAAGCATATTAATTATAATTAATTATAAATTCCCAGGAATTATAATTTGGTACATGAATAGGAAGATTTCCAAAAATAAGAGGATTTCTTAGAATGTGAGGATAGAAATGAAGATTCTCAAAAATATTACATTATCACGTTTGGTATAGTATATTGCATTCACGTAATCCTTTATAATTGTTTTTTTTTAAATTAATTTTTTGGGTTTTTTTATTGTTTGTTATGAAAATCTCATGAAAATCTTCAAATCCCATGATTTTAAGGGGAGTTTTTTTTTTTGTTATTATTTTATTGTTTGTTATGGAAATTCCAATGGGAATCCTTAAATCCCATGGTTTTTTTAGAGGAATTGAAAGCCTTTCCAACTAAGAATTTTGATTTCTTTGGAAATCCACAATTTCTTCGAAAACTATGTTTGCCACATACCAAACAAGATAATCTATGAAAAAATATGAGTTTTCCTTGCATATTCCTACGTCCAAACGTCCCATATAAGTTTTATTGGTAGGAATACTAGAATAGTAACGTACCAATAAACAATTTCATTTGTTGGACCCAATTCATTCCTCCAAATCTCATTCGAATTTTTGTTATGACAATATCACCTGCAGGATTTAGAAACAAGATTAGGGAGGACTAATAAAGTAAAGAGAATTAGTTAAAGCTTTACTAGCTATAATCATTATAACAAGAGTACGTATATGGTTAAGGCCCTCACTTATATTTGTGTACTATTAATTTGCAAATGCAATGTATGTTCTTTTTCTTTTTAAGTTACTACTTTTACAAATTAATTTCAATAGGTACAATTCATATTTTATCAAAATTGGGAGATTTAATCTGCACGTGTGATTCACGTTCTTTTTCTTCAGCTGGGAGCCTAGAATTTGAATTAGGGGGTTTAATCTGCACGGATGATGCACGTAAGTTGGGTAATTCATGGTTTTTTTTTTCTTTCAATTTTTATGTAGTTTATGTTCTTCTCATTATCACGAAAGAGAGGGGGGGGGGGGGGGGGGGGGGGAGTTGTACTCCGAAGGTGATGAAAACTTGTATGCTTTGGGAAGAAATGAGTATTATTGTTATGACATGGCAAAAAATACTCAAGCAATATTCTAGCATGTTAGCCGGTCGCGAAGGACTCTCACATTAATTAAAGACTAGTAATTTACGCGTGTGATGCACGTCTTAATATATATATATATTTTCAAAATAAAATTTCTGTCATTGTCTGGCATCGAACCTAAGATATTTTTTATATTAATTATGTACGTGCATTGCACATATTTATTTGGTTACAATGTATATATTTGTTTGGTTACATAACCCCAACTTTCCCATTAAAATGTTAGAGATCAGAAATTAGAGATTTATGAAAGTTTAAGAATGAATTTGCATAATAAAGATAACTTGTCTTATTTCCAACAAAACATATATTTAGTCAAATTTAATTCTAATTAATAAATAATAATAATATGTTGGAATTTAGCACACATTTAAAACACTTATTTTATTATTTATTATCAACATAGTCTTATGGCCCAATGGTATATATATACATATATACATACATATATATATATATATATATATATATATATATATATATATATCTCTTTGATCGGGTCAGGCCTTAGGGTTTTCATGTGGTTTTAAAATTTTCAGATTCTTAACAGATCAAAAACACTTTTCTCATCAAATGCTACTAGCTATTTTTTTATCAGTAAAGAAAAATCAATGAAATATTTTTATGGCATTAAAGGATCTTTCATGATGTAAATAATTCTCGTTTTTATGGCAAAAATCTGTGAAACCTTTTCTCTTCCTTTTGGTTATCAAAAGAGGATTCCTGTCAAAAAGAAAATAGAAATGCAGAAGAAAAAAAAACATTTTCCCTCTCTTCTCAAATAGTTTTTCCAATTATTGAGCTTTTTTTTACATTGAGTGGTGCAAGTTGGTACATGTTGCCACTGAAATATTAGGAAACACTGTAAACAGAACCTCGTTGTATCCTGTGAGAAGTATTTGTGAATCAACGATTCATCTCCAGAATCGGCCGAATATCTTCTTAAGAAAGTACAATCCACGCATCGAGCTGTTCTCAGACTTTCTTCCTGTTGCAGCTAAAGTCGATTGATCAACCCATTCCACAATCGTGTGGTGCTATCATAAGGTTATTTGGGCATTCAGGTCTACTAATTATTTACTCAACACAATATGACCATACACAGTGAAGCAGTTTGTTTTTGGGAGGCATGTGGATGCACCAGGTGTGAGTTCTTCTCGATTTGTATTGGTGGAGGAAGCTCAGGTGCGGATGACCCTCAGCCGGGCGAACGGTAAGGATGTAGGCGGGAGTAAGGTGGAGGCTGGATGCTCGGCTCGGATCAGGAGGCTCAGATCCGAGGTCTTGTGTACCTGTAGACGATGTAGGAACACCGGGGTTGGTCCCGGTGGCAGACCCTCCTGACGATCTAGTCAGCTACTAAGAGAGAGTAACAGTAACTAGAGTTTTGAGTGGAAAAGATTGATTACCTGGATAAGGGGTAGGGGGTCTGGTATTTATAGAAGAAGCCAATCGGGTCTGGACTCGTTTGGGACTGGGTCTGGACCCGGTCGCCTGTGGGCCTAAAGCGGTAGAAGCCCAAGTGGTATAGGGCTGACGTGGTAGAGGCCGGGGCGGTTTCCAGACTGACGTGGCAGAGGCCTGGGCAGGTTTTCGTGCTAATGTGGCAGATCCGGATGATCCGGTGGTGTACACTTCATGAGGGGATCTTGTGGCCCAAGAGCGGCCACATCATCTGACCCAAATCAGAAGCCTCCCACTCCTGGAGGGCTGGGTGATCCAGCCGTGTTGGAGTGGTTCTTTGCCTCTGCAGGAAGAGCGAGGTGGTGTGTATGGCGAGGAATAGGATCTGTTCCGTCCAGAAGAGGCAAAGGGGGTAGGATGAAAGGATCCCCTATTGGAGTCATGCGGGGTGCTGGGCGCAGGATAGTCGGAGCAATGCTTGCCAAGCCCCTAGGGTCAGCAGACGAGCATTGAGGGTTGGGAGTCGAGCTTCGAGGGTCGGCAGACGATCCCCTCGCTAGTTGGAAGAGCAAGGGGAGGCTAAGGTCTATTGAGTTGGAGCTCGACTCGCCGAGGGTCAAGGGTCAGTATGCGAGTGTTGAGGGTCGGTGGACGAGCTTCGATGGTCGATAGATGATCCCCTCGCTAGTTGGAAGAGCAAGGGGATGCCAAAGCCTGTAGAGCAGGGGTCTTCTTGTCGAGCATGGGGGGTTGGCAGACGAACCCCTCGTTTGTTGGATAGAGGGGGTCTTGGGGCTCGCGGTGCCATCCGAGCTCCAAACTTCCTATGAAAATAGGCGAAGATACTGGGGCTCGTGGTGCCATCCGAGCTCCGAGCCTCCTATGAGATAGGGGAAGTTTTTAGGGCTCACGGTGCCATCCGAGCTCCGAGAATCTTATGAGTATAGGAGAAGGTACTGGGGCTCGCGGTGTCATTCGAGCTCCGAGCCTCCTATGCGATAGGAAAGATTTTGGGGCTCGCGGTGCCATCCGAGCTCCGAGCCTCCAGGGCTCGCGGTGCCATCCAAGCTCCGAGCTTCCTGTGAGATAGAGGAAGATTTTGGAGCTCGCGGTGTCATCCAAGCTCCAAGCATCCCATAAGATAGGGGAAGATACTGGGGCTCGCGGTGCCATCCGAGCTCCGAGCCTCCTATGAGATAGGGGAAGATTTTAGGGGCTCGCGGTGCCATCCGAGCTCCGAGCCTCCAGGGGCTCGCGGTGCTATCTGAGCTCCGAGCTTCCTGTGAGATAGGACAAGATTTTGGGGCTAACGGTGCCATCCGAGCTCCGAGCGTCCTATGAAAATAGGAGAAGATACTGGGGCTCACGGTGCCATCCGAGCTCTGAGCCTCCTATGAGATAGGGAAGATTTTGGGACTCGCGGTGCTATCCGAGCTCCGAGTGTCCTATGAGATAGGGAAGATTTTGGGGCTCGCAGTGCCATCTGGGCATCGACCCTTCTGTTGAATAGAAAAGGATTTTGGGGCTCGCGATACCATCCGAGCTCCGAGCCTCATGTCAAAACAGAGGAGTTTGTGGCTCGCGATGCCATCCGAGCGTCGACCCTCCTGTTGAATAGGAGAGGAAATTGGGGCTCGCGATGCCATCCGAGCGTCGGTCCTTGTGTGAAATAGAAGAGGAAATTGGCGCTCGCGATGCCATCTGAGATCCGACCCTTCTGTTGAATAGAAGAAGAAATTGGGGCTCGCGATGCCATCCGAGCTCCGAGCCTCATGCGAAAATAAGGAGTAATTTGTGGCTCGCGATGCCATCCGAGCATCAAGCTTTCTGACTTGTCGAAAAAAGGTGTTTGTTGGAAAAGACCTGGGGGCATTAGGGTAATTTTTGTGCCAACTGCTGACGTCATGTGCGTAAGAATCGAAGCGACTTTAGATCTTAGTGGCCGTTAGATCTTGATGATTAAGAATCCAATAGCCAGATCCGATTGCAAAAATTGAGGAGTCGCTTTCTCCACTATAAATCTCCCCCCCCCCCCTCCCCACTTTTCTTTTCTTCATTTCTTTACTCTCGCTTTCCAATTTCATAAGAACATGGTCTTACTTGCCGTCGGCGACTTTTTTCGGTGATTGCACGGTGCACATTTCAAGTTAGTATTTCTGTCTAGTAATGTCGTGCTCGTAGTCCGAATCCGAGGCTAGCTCGTCAGGCCGCTCTACAACGGAAGCCGAATCAGATACGTCGTCATCCCTGAGAAAATATAAGGTTAAGGAGGAGGTTTTGAGCGACCCTGGACCAGACGGCGACAATGACGTGGTCTTTTTCGTGTTGCCGCTAAGATCCTGAAGGCCGGGGAAGGAGCCCGTGGATGAGGGCGAGGAGGAGGAAGAGGAAGGTCGGGATGTCGAGGATGATGAGGATGAGGAGGATCAGGATGCCGAGGATGTTGAGGAGGAAGAGGATCAGGATGCCGAGGATGATGAGGAGGATGTCGAGGATGAGGAGGAGGATGTCGAGGGACAGGGCGCTGTTGAGGATGATGAAGATGAAGGAGATGAAGGGGAGCCCGCTCAGGAAGGTGCTGGCGAAGGCACAGCAGGAGGGGCAGTCGGTGTGGAGGACGACCTTCTGCCTCTGCCACCTTTGTCAATGCCGTCTCCTGAGAGGAAGGCTCGCCCTCGTCGTAAGAAGAGCAAGTTAAGCCTTCCGGATAGTCCCCCTCCTCCAGACAAGTATGCCCCTAGACCGGGGTTCGAATTTCCTCCGGTCTCCTTTAAAAATCCGGGGTCGATCAGGATGTACCCTGACGATGTCAAAGATACCGACCCTCTTCCTCCCGTACCGAGCGAGGAGAGTCGGGTGAAGATTCGGATGGACAGCATCCAGTATGTCTTAAAGGCGGACTACCTTTACATTTTAAGGGCAGCCTACTTCATTCCTCAGGAGTTCGAAGTCTCTATTCCGAGCCCCGACATTCAACCCACTACAACCCTTGCAGCAGGCTATTGCATCTTTTCCGAAGATGCCTTCGTCTCGGGACTGAGGCTGCCGCTGCACCCCTTCGTCAAGAAGGTTTTAAATTGTGCGAAGCTAAGCCCGATGCAGTATGGCCCAAACTCTTGAAAGCACTTGATTTGTTTCATCTTGAAGTGCCAAGAGAAAGGCGTGAAACCCAGGTTGACTTACTTCTGAGCCATCTTAGGGATAAGCTCGCTCGGCGATGCAGAGGGGATTTTTTTATTTCTCGTCTAGGCCCCATAAAAAGGTGATGCACGGCCATCCGGATTCCATCAAAGGGTGGAAAGAAAAATACTTCGTGGTCCGGAGTGAGATGTCTTGGGGGATTCCGACCTCCTGGAATTTCTTCAAGCCGAACCATAGACCTCCGAAGCGGAGTGACTTGTCAGAAAAAGAGTGGAAGGTGGTTGACAAAATTGTTGGGAGGCACAGCATAGCATGAACTCGAGTGATGGAGATGCACCTGGTCTGGGCCGAACTGAGCCCAGCCGACCCTAGTATGTTTTCATTCTGAATTTTTGTATCTTTCTGCCTTCGTGTTAACGTTAGCCGTTCTTCTTTTATTTTTGCAGAGATGATGTCCCAGCAGGTCGATGACAGGCGTGCCTTGATTGTGGCCGTCGGGAAGAGAAGGACGGAGAAGGCAAAGGAGGCAGAGCAGGAAAAGCTGGCCGCCCAGGGTGCGGGGTCCGGGAAGGGACGACCTCCGACGGCCGAGGAGCCTTCTCCTGTGAAGAAGACCAAGAAGCACCACCCCCATACGCCGAGGGCACCTCGAGATGTGGGGGGCATTTCTGGTAGCAAGAGGACTGTCGAGGCCCCTGAGGCAGAGGCTTTCTCCACCTCGGCCCTCCACCGAGGAGATGGTGGGGCAGCAGGGGTTGCGGCCCTTCGCTCCTTATTGGTCGATTGTATAGGGGGACTCCTTGCTCGAGGGTCCCGTGGCCATCGAGTTGGTTAGGAAGGTCACCACCGAGCGGGATCGGATGGCACTGGCGATGCAGACGTCTGACCAGGCCTTCATGCGCTGGTCTCAGGCGTCGATCTCAGTAAGTGTTTGAGACTTTGTATTTGGTTTGGGTTCTAGAATTTTTCTGATTTTTTCTTCCTCGGACAGGCGATGCTTCACGGGCATCACTTTTCAGAAGTGCTTGGAAAAGGAGATCCTCATTGAGAAAAGGAACGCGGAGAAGTATCTCCACGAGCTGAATAAGGCGATGGACGAGCTGAGTGAGGCAAAGAGCATGGCAGTCGTCCATGAGGCCCAGATGGCCTCGCTCATGGACCACCACAAGAAGGATGTGGAGCGCCTTGAGCGGAAGATTGAGGATGAGGCGAAGAAGGGGAGGAAGGCCCTGGAGCGGATGGAGATCGCCTCGGCGGATGCTTTCATCATAGCGCAGGACGAGGCCTACGATCTTGCCAAGGAGCATTTTCGGAGGATCTATCCAGACCAGAACGTCGACCACCTCCACTACAACTGGCAGCCGGACCTTCCGCCGACTCCGGGTGGCGAGGACATGGATGACAAAGAGGTGCCACCTCCCCCTAAGCATAGATTAGGTTTTTCTTCCTTTTTTGTACATGCCTCGCGCGGACTGGCAACCGCAATTTTGTAGCAAATTTTTGAAAGTAATGAAATATAGTTTTTGGTCGAGGCTTCGTAACATGCACAATTTTTAGTCTCCTTTGTGATTGGTTGTCTTCTCTCGTCTTTTTGGTAGACGCATGAGTCTTGGGTACCGACCCTGTTTCCGCCAAGGAATCCCCAGTCTGAGCGGGGAAGGAGGCCATGGAGGCGTCTTTGGCTCGTCAACGAAAATAGGCTCAGGATCGAGCGGCCGCCATGAACTATTTCATGAACAAGTCTTGGGAGCTCGGTCTGGAGGTGGCTCGTCTGAAGAAAGCCATAGTCGACCGGGATTGGTGGGTAATCGAGATGGACTGGTCGATCTCGGATGTCTCGAGTGGGTGGTCGGCTTCGGAATCTGCTCTTTGTGAGGCTGTTGTCGAGAAGGAGTTGGAGATACGTAGGCTGAAGCTGGTGCTGGGCGCGGGTTTGATTGAGGAGGCGAGCAACTCGATACCGGGGCAGTCTCCGACCTTTTTATTGGAGGGGGCCCATCCTGATGATGATGCGGGAAGCTCGGTGGCAGGGGTGACTTTCCTGGTCTGTCCGGCTGAGCGTGAGAGGAAACCCGAAGGGAGCGCCGAATTCAAGTTTTAAGCCGAGCGTGAGTGAGTTGTAAGCTGTTCATTGTATTTGTACCGCCGTTACTGGCGAGTGATGAGTAATAATAAGAACATTCAATTTTCTGAACTTTGATAGCCTCATTGGGCGAGAATTGTTGTCGAACTCCGCATGGAGGAGGTCGCCGCCGAGGTGACCTAGTGCAGTGGGTGCATATGCAGTGGCGTTTCGCCTTTCGATAGTCATAAATGGCGACGTTTTGCCTCCCAAAGAGCATTAATGGTGACATTTCACCTTCCGCCATTTGGGGTTCCCAGACGCAATAACTACGCATCTCAGGGGGCTATATAACCCCCACTCCCCCTTGCTGGTTGTCAAGAAGTGAGAGTGTCTAATCTCACTTGACTTGGGTGCCTGCCGAAGGTGGGCACCCCAAAATTAAAATTTTTCCAAGGGCGGTTCACCAATCACTCTCGAACAATTCAGGGTTTTGGCCTTGAGGGCCGTAAGACCCCGGGTTGTTCGTTGGTGAGTGGTGGGCTGACCAATTGGTTCGGAGGGTAAGAGAAAGCCGAGGGTCGGTGGCTCCCCTGCTGTCCTCGAACAGTTTGGGGTTTTGGCTCGCGAAAGCTACAAACCCCGAGTTGTTCGCGGGCGAGAGGAGGGTCAACCAATCGACCTGAGGCTCGGGGCGTCTGCCGAAGGCGGACGCTCTAAACCTTAATGAAAATTTTGCTGAAGTAGTCGTGGCTGAAGGTCATTGCCGAGAGTATTGGTCGATCTGCTTTGAAGAAAACCTCGGTGTTGCTCGGGGCGACGACAAGCTCCCACGCTTGTTCTCAGGAAGACAGTACGGGCATGGCTGGCAGTTGCCGCCGTGCGCATGGGTTGATCAGCTTGAAGAAGCCCCAACCTATGCCAGGGGTAGATGCCGAGCCCCCACACCAGGGAGAAAGCCAATAATGGGCGTGGCTGAAGGTCATCGCCGAGCATAATGGTCGAGGTGCTTTGAAGAAAGCCTCGGCCTTGCTCGGGGTCGACGATGAGCCCCCACACTTGTTCTCAGGAAGACGGTATGGGCATGGTTGGCGGTTGCCGCCGTGCGCATGGGTTGATCAGCTTGAAGAAGCCCCAACCTACGCCAGGGGCAGATGTCAAGGCCCCACACCGGGGAGACAGCCGGTAATGGACGTGGCTGAAGGTCATCGCCGAGCGTAATGGTCGAGGTGCTTTGAAGAAAGCCTCGGCCTTACTCGGGGTCGATGACGAGCCCCCACACTTGTTCTTAGGAAAACGGTACGGGCGTGGCTGGCGGTTGCCGCCGTGAACATGGGTTGGTCAGCTTGAAGAAGCCCCCAACCATGCTAGGGGCAGATGTCGAGCCCCCATACCGGGGAGAAAGTCGGTAATGAGCGTGGCTGAAGGTTGTCGCCGAGCGTAATGGTCGAGGTGCTTTGAAGAAAGCCTCGGCCTTGCTCAGGGTCGACGATGAGTCCCCACACTTGTTCTCAGGGAGACGGTATGGGCGTAGCTGGCGGTTGCCGCCGTGCGCATGGGTTGATCATCTTGAAGAAGCCCTAACCTATGCCAGGGACAGATGCTGAGCCCTCACACCGGGGAGAAAGGGGTAATGGGCGTGGCTGGAGGTCATCGCCGAGCGTGTCGGTCGAGGTGCTTTGAAGAAAGTCTCGGCCTTGCTTGAGGGCGACGATGAGTCCCCTTACTTGTTCTCGGGAAGACGGTACGGGTGTGGCCGAGCGCTGAGCCATAAGCTTGTAAGGAAAGCCTTTCTAGCTCGCGATGCTATCCGAGCACCGAGCCATGAGCTTGTTAGGGAAGCTTTTCTGGCTCGCGATGCTATCCGAGCACCGAGCCGTAAGCTTGTTAGGGAAGCTTTTCTGGCTCGCGATGCTATCCGAGTGCCGAGCTGTAAGCTTGTTAGGGAAGCTTTTCTGGCTCGCGATGCTATCTGAGCACCGAGCCGTAAGCTTATTAGGGAGGCTTTTCTGGCTCGTGATGCTATCCGAGCGCTGAGCCGTAAGCTTGTTAGGAAAGCTTTTCTGGCTCACGATGCTATCCGAGCGCCGAGCCGCAAGTTTGTTTTTAATGAGAACTAATACGAAGCCACAAATTTGTTTTAAGAAAGCTGGCATATTTACAACATATTTAAACTTTACACAAAACGAAGCACGATGTGCCGATTACATTCTTCATAATTTACATGGGATGGAGGCTAGTCCTCTCCACCTAGGAACTTGATGAGGTGCTCCACATTCTAGGGCCTCTTGACGGCCTTGCCTTCTGAGTTGGTTAGGCGGTACGTTCCCGGACGCACAACCTCAGATACTATGTAAGGGCCCTCTCAGTTTAGGGCCAATTTCCTTTTCTGGCCGGGACTGGATACAGCCAGCTTCCGAAGGACGAGATCTTCGAGTTTGATGTCGGTGGGATGCACCTTCTTGTTGTAGAACTTTTTGATCCTTTGTTGGTAGATGCTCCTTCTGATGGCGGACTTCTCCCTGACCTCGTCTATGAGGTCCAGGTCGGCTCGTAGTTGTGCAGAGTTGCTTGCTTCGTCGAAAGCCATGATCCGGGGCGAAGGAATCCTGATTTCCAGTGGAATGACGGCCTCCGCACCGTATGTCAGATTGAATGGCGACTCTCCCGTGGGGATTCTCTTTATCATCTGGTGGGCCCAGAGAATGCTTGGCAGCTCATCGACCCATAACCCCTTGGCCGATTTATCGAGTCGTTTCTTGAGGCCGTCGAGAATTTGGCAGTTCGCATTCTCGGCCTGACCATTTGACTGGGGATGGCATATCATGGAGAAGCGCTGCTGGATCCCGAGATCTTCGCAAAACTTTCGGAAATGCTTACCCGTAAACTGAGTTCCATTGTCCGTGATGAGCACTTGTGGGATCCCGAACCGACAGATAATGTGTTTCCAGAAAAACTGTTGGGTCTGTTGCTCGGTGATCGTTGCTAATGGCTCTGACTCGATCCACTTCATGAAGTAGTCGATAGCCACTATGAGAAACTTTCGTTGGCCCGTTGCCTTTGGAAATGGGCCTACCAGATCTATCCCCCACATTGCAAAAGGGGTCGGACTGGCCAGGGAACGGAAGTTTGCTTGCAGAGCCCTCTTCACGGGGAAGAACCGTTGACAGGGACCGCACCTCTTTACTAGGGCGAGGACGTCTTGCAGCATAGTGGGCCAGTAGTACCCGTGATTCAAAGCCTTCCGCGCGAGCGAGCGGCTTCTCATATGGAATCCGCCGATCCCTTCATGTAGCTACTTGAGGGCATACTTTGCTTCATCAGGGGTCAGGCAGCGGAGGTAGGGTCTGCCATCCGTTGTTGTGTATGACCTTTTAAAGAGGGTTGCATCGATTACAGCGAACCTTTCTGAACGGACCCTGGCCCGCCTTGCTTTGGCCCGGTCTTTGGGGAGCTCTTCCTTGATTAGAAATTTCTTGACAAGAGTGGTCCAGTCGTCGAGAGGAGCTCCATTTTCAACGTAGAGAGCCTCAGGGAAGTCTGTCCTTGGCTTCAACAGGACTTCGATCAGGATGGTACGGTCAAAGCCTTCAAAGGATGAGGAAGCTAACTTTGACAGGGCATCGGCCTGGACATTCTGCTCCCTGGGGATCCTTAAGACTGCCGACTCGTCGAAGGACGTTAATAGCCGTTGGACCATGGCCAGGTACTTGATCATCCGATTGTCCCGGGCCTTGTACTCTCCAGTGATCTGGTTGACCACAAGTTAAGAGTCACTAAAGGCTCTGATCTGCCTGGCACCGGCCTGATGAGCCAAGGTAAGCCCGGCGATCATGGCCTCGTACTCAGCCTCGTTGTTAGAGGTCGAAAGTTGAGGCGGAGGCAGTATTGAAGGAGGAAACCATCTGGACCCCGCAGAATGATGCCCTCGCCACTCCCCGCTTCACAAGAGGACCCATCGATGTAAACTTCCTACGTCTAGTCGGCTTTCTTGCTTGTCGGTTGCTCGAAGATGGTGCATTCCGTGATGAACTCGGTGAGGGCATGTCCTTTGATGGTCGTTCTTGGTTGATAGCCGATGTCATACTGACTGAGCTCGATCGACTATTTGACTAGTCGTCCCGAGCTCTCGGTCTTATAGAGCACGGCCTTCAGAGGTTGATCCGTGAGAACCTGGATGGAATGTGCCTGAAAATATGGACGGAACTTTCGTGCGACCATGATAAGGGCGTATGCCATTTTCTTCATCCTGGAATATCTGGTCTCGGCGTCGAGCAGGACCTTGCTAACATAGTACAGAGGTTTTTAGACTCCTTCCTCTTCTCGAATGAGGACGACACTGAGCATGGTCTCCGAAGCCAAAAGGTAGAGCCAGAGTGGCTCACCTAGGTCGAGCTTGCTCAGAAGAGGAGGGTTGGCGAGGTACTCCTTCAATTGGGCGAACGCCTCTTGCTGCTGAGGACCCCATTCGAATCCTCTGGTTCCGCGCAGTGCCTTAAAGAATGGAAGGGACTTCTCCCCGAAATTGGAGAGGAAACGGCCAATGGCCACCAGTCTTCCCGTCAGCCTCTGGACTTCTTTAATGTTCCTGGGAGGGGCCATGTCTATTATGGCCTGAATTTTTTTAAAGTTCGCCTCGATGCCGTGCTGGCTGACGATGAATCCAAGAAACTTTCCCGAGGAGATGCCAAACGCACACTTCACCGGATTGAGGCTCATGTTGTGAGTTCGAAGGACCCCAAAGTCCTCTTCCAGATCGGCGACGTGATCTTGTCCCTGTTGGCTTTTGACGAGCATGTCGTCGATGTACACCTCCATGTTGCGCCCGATTTGATCCTTGAAGGCTCTGTTAACGAGCCTTTGATAAGTAGCACCGGCATTCTTCAACCCGAAGGGCATGACCCGATAGCAGTAGAGCCCTTGGTCTATGACGAAAGACATCTTGGCTATGTCGGGAGGAAACATTCGGATCTGGTTGTAGCCGGAGAAAGCATCCATGAAGGACAGGAGCTCGTGACCTGATGTGGCGTCGATCAGAGCGCCGATGCTGGGGAGAGGGAACGGATCTTTGGGGTACGCCTTGTTGAGGTCCGTGAAGTCTATGCAGATCTTCCATCTCCCACTCGCCTTTTTGACCATCACGACGTTTGCCTACCACTCAGGGTAGCTGACCTCTTGTATGAAACGAGCAGACAAGAGTTTGTCCACTTTCACATTTATCGCTTGCTATCGCTCCGGAGCGAACTTGCGTCGCTTCTGGATGACCGGCTTCGAACCGAGGATCACGCTGAGTTTGTGCATGATGAGATCCTCGGAGATACCGAGCATGTCAGAGGGCTTCCAGGCGAAGAGGTCGACATTGCGGTGAATGCAGCTGATCAGGGCAGATTTGAGGTTGGGAGCGAGGGAGCAGAGCAGCTCACTCGAAAACACCTTGATGCGTCCCCCCTTGAACAAGACATCATCTAGCTCGTCTGTCGGTTCTGGTTCCGGCTGGGTTCTCTCGGGCTGTAGCTCGACAGCATCGAGGGGAAATACCCTGCTCCCGATCGCCGTCATGTAGCACGATCGGGCTGCTTCTTGGTTTCCTCGGACAACTCCGACACTAGTGTTGGTAGGGAACTTCATCTTCTGGTGGTAGGCCGAGAAAACTGCCTGGAGGGAGCAGAGCCCGGGACGGCCGAGTATGGCGTTGTAGGTTGCCTTGACGTTCACGACCATGAAGTCCATTGACTCGGTCCTTCGGTGTGGGGTCGTACCAGCTGTGACGTCTAAAGTGACAATCCCCTCTATTGCCACCAGGATGCCGGAGAATCCATGCAATATGTATCCAGCTGGTTTAGCTTATCTCGGGAGAGCTTCAAGTTCTCAAAGGCTTCTAGGAAGAGGATGTTTACCGAGCTTCCGTTGTCAACGAGGATGCGTGGGACCTCGAAGTTCACTATGCTGAGGCTGACAACGAGTGCATCACAGTGCGGGAGCCGAACTCCTTCCAGGTCTTCTCCCGAGAAGGAGACAAGGAGTTACTGGACCGGGGGGAGAGGGGGCCCTGGACGGCGTTGACTTCCCGGACGAATGCCTTGCGGGAAGTGTTGGACTCCCCTTCCATTGGCCCTCCGTGGATGCAATGTAAGATGGCCTGACCCTCGGGTTCTTCAGGATCCTGGTCCCGCTCGGGGTGCTGTCTGGGTGCTCGAGGAGGAGGGGAAGCCCTCCTGTTCCTCGTATCCCTCTGGTCCCGAGCATCTTCCCGTCTGAACTCCCGGAGGTACCCTCGTTGGATGAGGGCCTCGATCTCGTCCTTCAGGGCACGGAAATGATCCGTGTCGTGCCCGTTGTCCTGGTGGAAGCAGCAGCAGAACCGTTGAACCATCTTGTTGCTGTTGTTGCTGTTCGGCCGAGGGGGGAATTGCATGATGTCCCTGTCCTCGATCGCTAAAAGAATGGTTGACACGTTCTGTGTCAGCAGAGTGTATCTCTCGAAGCGAGGGACCGGAGGAGCCCTTTTTGTGGCGCCCCCGTCTCTTGAAACTTTCTTCGCTGGCTCAGCCTTGTCGGCCTTGCGTTTTCCCTTTCTAGGGATTTCTTTCGAGTCCTCTGGATTCAGGGCCTCCTCGGCTCGGATGTACTTTTCGACCCAATTGAGGAGGTCGGGGAAATCTATGGGGGGCTTCTTCGCCAGAGAGGCCTTTAGCTGTCCATGACGGACGTTGTGCCGGAATACTGCCGAGGCGACTCCTGGGTCGAAGGAGGAGACCGATCTTGCCTCAGTGGTGAATCTTCGGACAAACACTCGGAGCGACTCCCCTTCCCTCTACCGGAGGCCAAGTAGGGACGCACTTGTCCTTTCGGCCTTTCGGCTGGTCACAAAGTGGGCGAGGAAGTTGCCCTCTAATTGGTCCAAAGAATAGATGGAGGCGGGGGCGAGCTTGGAGAACCATTCCCGAGCCGGACCCCGAAGGGTGGCGAGGAAGGCGCGGCACAGGAGGGGATCCGATGCAATGTGAATCATCATGAGGGTTTTGAAGCCCTCCATGTGATCAGCCGGATCGTCCTCCCCGTCATAAGTCTCGAATTGAGGCGGACGGAAGTTCCAGGGTATTTCTGCCAGCAAGATGGCGGTGGAGAAAGGAGGTCGGATGGGCCTGTATCCCTGGGCCAGCCTCGGTCCGCCGTCCCCGAAGAGGTCGAGGCGGTATTCCATTTCTTGGAGGCGCTTCAAGATGTCATCGTCATACTCCGACTGGACTGTCGGGGCGCGAGACACGCTAGCCTCGGCATCCGAACGGGAGTGAGTGTGGCGGACGTCTACATCGACGGGGGTTCCCCGGATGGCCTCCGTGATTTATTTTTGGAAGTCTTGGAACTCCTGGTGGGTGACCGAGGCTCGCTCGGCCCAATTTTGCTGAGCCGATGGTGCCGACCGACGCGGCTGAGTGCCGGCCCCCGCCCTTGGGACGGAGGTTTGGGATGGTTCGGGGCCGAGTTGGAAGCGGCCCCTCCCCTACACCGGCTTGCCTGTCGGTTCTGGATTACCCCCCGCAGGTCAGGTTGGATCGGACGGGAGGCATCCAGTTGGAGTCTGTGACTGACCTCCGGTTTGTTGGATGCATGAGCGTCGACGACGACGCCCTGTGGAGGCATGTCCTGCCGACGCGCTGAGGTAACAGCTCTCGTGGCTTTGGGTGCCATGTGAGCTCGGGTTGACAGGGTACCGTTGATGGCTGAGCTCGGGCCGGTGTCTGCACTAGGAGAGTTTTCCACAGACGGCACCAACCTGATGCGGTTTGTTTTTGGGAGGCGTGTGGATGCACCAGGTGTGAGTTCTTCTCGATTTGTATTGGTGGAGGAAGCTCCAGTACGGACGACCCTCAGCCGGGCGAACGGTAAGGATGTAGGCGGGAGTGAGGTGGAGACTGGATACTCGGCTCGGATCAGGAGGCTCGGATCCGAGGTCTTATGTACCTATAGACGGTCTAGGAACACCGGGGTTGGTCCCGGTGGCAGACCCTCCGACGATCTAGTCAGCTACTGAGAGAGAGTAACAGTAACTAGGGTTTTGAGTGGAAAAGATTGATTACCTGGATAGGGGGTAGGGGGTCTGGTATTTATAGGAGAAGCCAACAGGGTCTGGACCCGTTTGAGGCCGGGTCTGGAGCCGGTCGCCTGTGGGCCTGAAGCGGTAGAAGTCCAAGTGGTATAGGGCTGACGTGGCAGAGGCCGGGGCGGTGTCCAGGCTGACGTGACAGAGGTCTGGACGGTTTTCGTGCTGACGTGACGGATCCGGATGATCCGGTGGTGCACACTTCATATGGGGATCCTGTGGTTCAGGAGGGGCCACGTCATCTGACCCATATCACGGAGAATTTTTTTTTTTTCATTTTGATTGCTATTTCTTTCGCATTTTCCCAAAATACAAATCTTCAACCACTATCCTACGATGTTAACACATAAACGAGATAGTTCTTATCCCAGATTCAATCCATATGTCTAACGAGTTAATTACCATGTTAAGCTCTTTTTCGATAAAATTATGAAAGTGACCTAGTTTCCAAATTATTTACCAATATGACCTAATTCTCAATTAAAATTCTATAATACACCTCCTATAAAATAATTTTTGTTTTAGAATAATTTCAACTTTTTATATTGAATGATTTCTTACTGTATATTTTTTATTATTATACAGTGTATAAATTAGTGCTTAATTGTATAAAATTAAGTGAGAGATACTTCTAAATCACGTTCTGATACCAACTTAGGATGGTGATATGGGTAAAAAAAGAACCAAATGAGAACCGTTCAAATCGGGCACGGATCTTAATGCTCTCAGTAGTAAAATGATAATTTCACTAAAAACGGATCCGTAAACGGAAATTAGGTCTCTTTAAAGCCCAATAGCCCAAAACAGGTCTGTCCAACTGAGTTGTCATAACAGCCCAATATAAATAAGTCCATATTATATATGATTTAAACTCATCATCATCCATAAGAGACGGTTCGAAAACCAAATCTCTTATCATGAGGAGAGTTTAAACTTAACCCTCTCAACTACTCTTACCTCTACATGTAAAAGTCATAACTGATTCAATCCAAAAACACCGGAAAGTAAAGATAAATCATTATATTGAAACTAACCCCCAAAGCGACTATAAATACCCCCTACCTCCACCGGAAACAGGTAATCAATATTTTGCCAATAAAAGCTCACATATTATGTTAGGTTTCGACGGTAATCTCAGATTAAATATACAACGAAAAATTACAAAAAAATATCAAAACCTAGCAATGGATCCATTCGTAAATCATAAATCATGTTTAGGAGTTATATCTCGAAGATAGATCTGTTGCCTCCACAGTATGCCGATCACAGTACTACAATATTGCTGTGCCTCTACGGTATCCACACGAACGGATCAAATCAAGTTTTTTCTCATGTCGCGGTGCTAGCTGCAGTAAGGGGATGTTCCTCACGTTCTCTCTCTCTCACAATTTCTGTGACGGTTAGGATTTTTTCATGTGTCGTTTTTTTCACAGATACGTATCATATATATAAGTGCGAAACATCAACCCTAAGAGAGTAATGAGGCTGTTGGACTCACAATTTGACCTGGTTCAGATTCGTGTGTGGTCCTTTGAACTTTAGTCGGCTCATTTAATCTAATTAAATGTCCAACCAATATCAGGAGTTCAAATTTTACTTGGATTCCCAATTAAATTTATCTTATGAATTTAAATCCCAATTTCGATCTATTCTATGTGTGTGACCTTGTAGGTTCCTATTACGTTGACAGTAATACTAAAATCATATTCTAGTATTACAAACAATGAACGGTATCTAGAAATACATCACTACAACTCAAGTAATGGGAATGTCAGTGATTAGACATAACCTATCCGTGACCAATATTACCATGTAGTCTAGTACTTTTGTCCAGATATCTAATTGACCACAAGGCATAGAGTGTGTCACCCTTATATAGTTCAATTTTTGGTTTCTTGATGTCTGAGTAGACTTACTAAAACAAATGTGCTCAATATCTGATATTGAATCATTTGAGTATGGCCATACATTTTGCATTCTCACTCAATCAAGGGGCCTATAGATATCGCTCTTGTTAAGTAAGAGGGACAAATCCTATCTAAGTCACTCACATCCCTCCGCATAATTTGCAGTATATCCAATATTCGACTTTATAATCACCTTATTACAGGCAACGTTTAACGACATTAAAATATATAATTTCTCATGTAGGGAACCGTGGTGATTTCAAGTCAAAAGACTACATACACCATGGTCACTGTGAGAACCGCTTATGACACTCACGTAACGATCTATATAATGTTCTTATGGTGGGTCAATCCAGTACATTATTACTCTAATATGTACCCATGTGAAGACTTAATATCTTATATCCATGACCCGTGAGTCAGTCTACGCACATACTACTCTCTATATATTATTGTTGTCCTAATTCAAAATAATACTTGACGGGGGCCATTTAAGAATAGTGTTATGATTACAACCAGGATCTCACAATTAAGTCATGCACTTGATATCCCATGGTATTGAACCTGTTATTCTAAGGACTTTATTATGTTCATTTAATCACAATAAATAGCACAATAAATAAAATGCCCTATATATAAAATAAACATCATGATATAATATAAACTAGTAATGTCAATACACAACTGGCCTCTAGGGCATACACCAAAATATTATTCTTGAGTTCTGACTTGAGCGTCGGAAGGCCTGTCACCGAGACCAACCCCGGTGTTTCAGACTTTTGCAGGTCAATCAGAGCGATCGTCACCATCAAGATTAGATCTAACGGTGCAAATAAGTCAGATTCAGAAGTCAACATAAGTTGAAAACAGTCAATAGTGAAAGTAAAAAAAGTCAGCATTTTATTATTTTTAAAAGAATTCACAACATTCGTTAGCTCCCACATAGAAATAAGAAGCAACAGATTGGTGGTGCCGTCTGTGGGAAATTCTAAAAGCAATCCGACCAAACTTTACCGTTAAAAACAGTTTTCAGCCATGCCTCCAAAGAAAAAAGGAAAGGCGGTGGCCTCAAGCCGACAAGCCAAACCTTCTTCCTCTACCTCCCCCTCATGAGGACATCCCTCCTACCATTCAAGTGGATCAATCTCTTCATCTAGAATAGCCTACTCAGTCTCCCCCTACTCCACCGGGGGCTCTCGAAGAAGTCAGCA
Organism: Hemerocallis citrina; assembly: GCA_017893485.1. NCBI lineage: Eukaryota > Viridiplantae > Streptophyta > Magnoliopsida > Asparagales > Asphodelaceae > Hemerocallis > Hemerocallis citrina. Next base: position 145,366,235 of record CM030367.1, read on the forward strand.
CCCTGCACAACAGTTTGAAGAGAACCAGGGATCGATGTACACCTCTACACCCTCCATGGTGCCCTCTGAAGCACCTCTATCACAACAAGACCTTGCCAAGAAGAAAAAAATGACCCTTCTCCCCGGAGTCGGGGATGCTGAAAAACCCTCTCTCTTAAAGGGCGCAGAAGAACCTAGGGATGGCATCAGGGCCGGGCTGGCCCGGGACCGGCCCGGCCCCCCTCCAACCCGGGCTGGCCCCTGAACCGGCCCCCACCCACCCAGTTCAGGTCCGATCCCCATTTTTGCCAGGGAAGCCCGGTCTAGCCCGACCCGCTCGAGGCCCGGGACCGGTTGAACCGGCCCGCCCGGGCTCGGGCCGACCGTTGGCTGCCTTTTTTTTTCCAGAATTTTTTTTTAAAAAAATTAAATTACAAAACTACCCCCCAGCGGATTTATAACGACTAGTTTTGGGGGGTACTTTAGGAAATCAAAAAAATTGCATTTTCTATAAATACAATACAATTCCTTTCATTTCTCTTCACCAATTCACTCAACTATCTCTTTCTCTCTACTATTTCTTTCTCCAATTTGGTGATCAACATTCTTTCAAGTGATCATGATCAAATTTTGTACATTTTGAAGGAAGGAAATCAACAACAATCAACAACAACAACTCATCAACATTCAACAACTACAACTCAAGTCTCTACTTTCTTACGGTATTTTAGTATAATTTTAATTTGTAGAATTAACATAGTATACTACTTCATTATTCTCATATAATTTGTGTTTTCTTGATCTTCTTTCTCTCATTTTTTTTTAAATTTTATTTTTAATTTTGGTAAAGTGGTAAAAAAAACATACACTACTCACTCACAACTTTATTTTTAGTTTTTCATAGTTAAATGGCCTCTAATCGATCACGCGGTGGTGGTAGGCATAGTAGTCAAGAATCTACTAGTCATCACATTCCTTCCATTCCTAACCAATATATAGATAGTGAAGAAACATTTATTAATTATGATAGTTTTCCCGATTTGAATAAAACACACTCAAATCCTATAGAAATAGAAGATCATGTAGAACCACAACCATCGGAACAATGTCCTTCTCTAAATTCAAGGAAAGCGAGAGGGACTACTTCGGAAGTGCACAATTTTTTCAATTTTGTCGCTTCACAAAATGATAAGAGTGTAGGACTAAAAATATGTAAAAAGTGTCAAACCCCATATAAGTTTAAAGTAGGATCGGGCACGGGTACACTTCAACGTCACTTAAATAAATGTCAACCACAATTTTCGAAAGATAATCTCACACAACAAAAAATACATCCTAAAACCGGTCAAGTAGATAGTCATACATATGATCACGATCACGTTCGTAGGGGAATTGCTAAATTGGTAATTAGGGGTGAATTACCATATTCGTTTGGTGAACAAAAATATGTAGAGGATTTTGTACAAACCACCTTCAACCCCCATTTTAAAAAAATTGCTAGGAATATTGTTAAGAGTGATTGTAAATTAGTTTATAATGAGAGTAAGGATTTTTTGATAGCAACACTAAAATCACTTAACACTAGAGTTTCATTGACATCGGATGGATGGGTAAGAGTAAACGGGGTTCCAATGATGTGTGTAACATGTCATTGAATAGATTCGGATTGGTTACTTTAAAAGAGAATAATTTCTTTTGGATATGTTAGGTACCCACATAAGGGTGAAATTATAGCCACACACATTTTGGAAGCATTCAATAATTTTTTTATTCATGATAAAGTGTTTGCTATTGGTTTTGATAATGCATCTAATAACACTAAGGCAATTGAGAGTTTAAAAATTACTTTCGATCCTGTAGAACCCGAAATTTTTCATGTTAGGTGTGCTTGTCACATTTTAAATTTTTGTGTGCAAGATGCACTAAAATATGGTAATGACAAACTAGAAGCAATGAGAGATTTTGTTCATTATATTACATTGAGTGATCCAATTTATCAAGCTTTTCATGATTGGTGTAAACTTAGGGGCATTGTATGTAGACGTTTTCCTAAAGATGTGTGACATCGTTGGAATTCTACCTTTGAATTATTATGTGTTGTTCTTCATTATCGTTTTAATCTTAGAGATTTTTGTGTCGAAATGGGTATGCAAAATTGTATGTTAGATGATGATTTTTTGTTTTTTGCCGATAGTTTATATAAATTTTTACTACATTTTAACGATGCAACTTTGCAATTTTTGAAAACATATACATCTACATCTAGTGGTATTTTACTTGAAATTGTGACTATGATGACAACAATTAAAGATTTTCAAAATGACCCTTTTATTGGAGATATGGTTAATGCAGCATATGTTAAAATTTTGAAATATTTTCATCCAATTTCTATGTTATATTGTGTAGCTAATGTAATAAATCCTATGATTAAATTAGATGGTACAAAAAATTTAATTGAAATTTTCTACACTTATGTCCCACACGATGAAATACTAGATTTTGATTCTGTTGCTTTTACTCGTAAATTTGATAATGTTTTGACTAGATTATATGATTCTTATGATAGGATTTATTCAACTAACATTATTCAAACACAAACACAAAATGTTGAATCTTATTCTTCTTCTTCTTTCTCCATATTTGCAAAAGGAAAGAGTCAAGCTAGTATTGGTGTTTTAAATCTTATTAAATCAAAAAAGGTAAGAACCAATTCACCTAATGAGTTGAATTGGTATAATGCACAAAGTGCAGTTGAAAATGTAGAAAATGTGTTACAATTTTGGAAGAGTAATGAAGCAATTTTTAATATTCTTTTTCGTATGGCTAAAGATCTGCTAACAACACCGGTGTCAACTGTTGCATCGGAAAGTGCTTTTTCTCTTGGTGGCAGGATAATAAGCCCGAGTAGGAACCGATTGACAGCCAAAAATTTGGAGATGCTAGTATGCGCAGAAGATTGGATGAAAGCGGAAGAGATGACTCAAGACTTACTTGAAGCACAAACTGGAGGTGGATCAACAAGTAGCGATGAATGAACGATTACATTTAGTTAATTTACATTAAAATGTTGTTCAATTAATTGTAATTAATTGGAAAATTTAGAGTGATGAGATTCTATATTTAGGTTAAGTTGAAGTGCACGACAATAGTCCAATGCCTTCTCTTCAATCTAAGTAGAGGCCATCTCGATCTTTAAATTCAAGTAATTCCCTTGATTTGTAATTTGATGATTTGAGCTAAATAGACAAATTTGTAAGAATTTTATTCATGTACTTAATTTTATTCAAGAAGTTCAAATTTATTTAATCATGTACTTTATTTATTCATGTACTTCAATTATTTATGAAATTTTATTCTTTGCAATTATTATGCAATTACAAATCCATGTACTTGTTCTTTAACAATACTAAAAAAAACCTTTATACACGGGCCAGGCCCGGCTCGTCCCGCGAACCGGCCCGGCCCGGCCCGGACCCCACACTAGGGGCTGGGGGCCAGGTCCGGGCCAAGGTTTCTTACCTTCAAAGGCAATTGAGAGGTTGTTCGGTACCTTCGAAGAAGCATACACGAAGTTGCCTTTTCTACTATCAGCAATACAAGTAGCAAATCCAGGAATCGTTGTCCGCTGGGATAAATATCAGCCTAGTCCAAGTGAGGAAACATTCAAGGGAGTATTTTGGGCATTTGGTCATTCGATTGAAGATTTCAAGTCTTGCAGACCTGTTATTAGTATTGACGGAACTCACTTGTACGGTAAGTACAAGGGGTGTTTGTTAATTGTTATTTCCCCAAATACGAATGATTGCTTATTTCTATTTGCGTTTGTATTAGTTGATGGAGAGAGTATAAGTACGTGGACATGGTTTATGAGTTGCATTCGGTATTTTGTCACCGATCGCACTAAGTTGTGTGTTATCTGTAATCGTCATGCGGGTATATTGTCTGCAATGGAATTGCAAACTGGAGCTTAGAACGAACCTAATGCATATCATCGTTATTGTATGCGTCATTTCGCTATAAAATTCTTCAGTAAATTTGGTAGCAAGACATTGCAAAGAAAGGCCAAAATTATAGCGTGTCAAAACCAACTCAAAAAGTTTATGACCAAACTTGCTGAACTTGAAACCATCAATGTCGAGGCGGCTAATTGGTTGAAAGAGAAACCGGTAGAGAAATGGGCACTTTAAGTAGATGAAGGTCGAAGATACGGCATAATGACTACGAACCTGTCAGAAGTCTTCAATTCAGTCTTGAAAGGTGTCCGTAGTTTACCGGTAACTGCAATTGTTGAGATGATCTTCTATCGTCTAAACTCTTACTTTACTACTCGTCGACAGGAAGCCAATAAGCTTTTATCTGAAGGGAAGATTTTTTCTCGAAGAGTACATAAATTGATCGATAGTCGCTGTGAGAAAGAAAACCGACATGAGGTTACAATGTTTCATTATCAACCTAAAGTTTTTTCCGTCAAAACGGGTCTACGCATGATAAGTGGAGAAAGGAAGGGTGGAAACTTGCACACTATTAACTTGGGTACGAAAACATACGCATGTATGAAATTTCAACTATATCATATTCCATGTTCTCATGTATTGGTAGCTTGTATATATCGTGCAATCGATCACAAGCATTTTGTTGATAAATTTTACCTTGTCACTTCATTAGCACAAACATGGGCTCCCGTCTTTCATCCTACTCTAGATCCAGCATATTGGCCTATTTTTGATGGATCACGACTCGTACTTGATGCTAGTTTGCGATGTTCAAGGAAAAGCAGACCTAGATCTATGAGAATTCGCAACGACATGGATGTAATAGATAGGTCCAGCAGGGATACGGGGATGAAATATTCGAAATGTGGGTTGCATGGACACAATAAGCGGCGATGTATTAATAGGGGATCTCAAAACATTTAATCGTTGTATGTTTGTAATTGTACTATGAAATTTGGACTTTGTAATTGTACTAATTCGTATGATTTTAATTATGAAGAAGCGTTATTCTCTATTTCTTATGTATGAGTGTGATTGTTGCGTGATGACAATTGCAAGCAAATATGAAGATGTCATTTTTAAAGCCTACACTCGCTTTTTGAAAAGCGAGTCTGATAAAGATCTCCTCGCTTTCTGGGAAAGCAAGTTTTAAGCATGTATGTTTTTTACAAGCAAACTCAAGACTCGCTTTCTCAAAAAGCGAGTCTAGTTAAAACTACCTCGGTTTTTCAAAAAGCGACTGTGAAGTAGAGTGTTTTCCAGAGATCACTCTACTCCATAGTCGCTTTTCGAAAAACAGAGGTAGTTTGAACTAGACTCGCTTTTTGAGAAAGCGAGTCTTCAGTCTAATTGTAAAAAACATACAGGTTTAAGACTCGCTTTCTCAGAAAGCGAGTTTAGCTGAAACCACCTCGCTTTCTCAGATAGCGATTGTTGAGTTGTTAGTTTTCCAGAGCTGAAGCTCTTCTCTGGAAAACAAACTACTCCACAGTCGCTTTTCGAAAAAGCGTGGTGGTTTCACCTACACACGCTTTCTCAGAGATATATAGCATCTCGTCATCCTCCTGTACCAGTCCATATAATTCGCATGCACCGTTCGATCAAATGGAGGAATGTTACCAATAATTTGGTCGAACCGGTGCTGATTCCATCTCTCAACATATGTAGAAAAGCTGGCGACTCAATTATGTCCGGATTGTCGACCCATTCCAGTAATAAAATGCATATCGATATTGAATGGTTCAGCAACATGAATCATTTGATGTAGACCAAATTGACGCAGCATTCTATTCACATAATAAAACTCAACTGTGCCAAAGTTGATTAATGGTGTTTTAGTCAACCACAGATCGCGCCTGAACAAGCAAATAAGCGGTAGTCGAGCAACACGCACCTCCGTGTAGGACATCCACACGATGCAATCATCCGCCAACCTGTCCAACTCATCACGGAAGTAGGTCAGGCACCTATTGAGGTTGGCAGTCCATGTAAGATTGCCAGAACAATACACACCGAGTGGAGGTAACATGTGGTGGTCCTCGAGGAGATGGACCCAGTAGGGTGATTGCCTCCGCACTCAGATTCGAAGTTTTGTTGCATTACTCTGTTTTCCCAATTATATTGACTATACTAGCTGTAGTACAAATTCATGATATTTTATATTTTGAGACTAGATATGCTAAGGAATCTTCCAGATTTTTCTCAGATTTAAATATGTTGTTTTAAAACCTTTTTCATGCTTATAAACAAGATTTTGCATTTTCTAGCTGAACATAAGTTCTGTATTAAACGTTATTTTAAACCCTGTTACCGTGGCTGATGTATGACTTGTATATGTGCGCTAGATTCGGAAGAGAGTCTAGTTTCCAATTTTCTGACGAATCTAGATTTGCAGTTCTGTAGCAACGGGAATCTCACGTTTGGTGCGGTAGTGTCTTGCTGTCCAGAACTGAAAGTTTCGTTGTTTCAACTGTTATAAGTTGTTTTGTCACCCGTTTGTGTTCCTTATTCATCTTAGACCTGTACTTTGTTCTTACCATGTCTTTAGCCCTGTTTGTGTTCGTTCACACCTGTTTTATAATAATGAAAAATAATCAAGCCGGGGTTTAAGGGAAAGATCTAGTAGTGGACGATATAGAAATGTGTATTCAGAGACTCGTTTTTTCTAATTGTTTACTGTGGTACCAACTGTTTTTCTATGGATGCATGAGGACATGATCCATGACATCGTTACTGTTTGCTGTTGCTGTTTGTCTGAATATACGGCCCTATAGGTTCCACTACGAAATCTTAAAACGAAACTGTTTAATGTAGCAACCATGTGGTATAATTTGGGACGCATGAAGTGTACCTAGATAGTAATGAACATTAGACATAAGAATAACTGTTTCACTGTCATATCCTGTTACTATTACCGTTGTCCCCTACTATTACTGTTACTGTTATCGTTACTGTTTACGTACTATTTCCTATTATCTGTAGACTGTCACCTACTATTACTTTTCTCCATGTTAGTACTTCCTGTTTTGTTTCATATTTTTCCTTTCCATTTTTCTGCTTGTACTACTTGCGGCCCGGAACTTGCAACTAACGGGCATCATGTATTCCTGTCTTCCTATTTTCTTGTAATTGTTATATGAGCAAGTTTTGGTGATTATTTGCCTACTAGAGTTAGTGAGCAAAGTTTTGAGCTGTGCATTGGGAATTCTTGCTTAATGTTTTGTTAAACTATTTTATTCATGCTACTACATTGAGACTTGTATTGGGCTTGTAGTCCCAGAGTATTGTTTTGTTTCAGATCTGGTATTTGTTTGGGATATTTATTATTGTTGCAAATAAATACTGTTGACTTATAATTGTTCATGCATGTGTGGTTGAGTATACTGCTATATTTACTGTTGTGCTGAGTCAAGTAGATCTTTACAGCTTATGGATGGTGAAAACCATTTGCTGGGCTTAGTCGCGTACCATATTCCGTTTTCCTTTTGGGAAGCGGGGCGTGACAGAAAATGTGTTCTCTGGTTCGCTTGAAGTCCTGAACGGGAGGCCTCAGATCGGGCGCGCCTCTTGTCCAACCTAATTCGCAGGTCGGTTTCTTGTTGCCTATTACTGTTTGATCTGGAGGAGATCTCTAGATCCCCGTGGTCCTCGTGAGGCCATCGAATCAGTTGAAGCATTATGGACTGAGATGCGGTCGTACTGAGGATGTTGTTCATGTTGGGAGCCCCACGGTGCCTCTTCATTGGAAGGAGCGTGATTAGGCTGGCGGGGCGACTGTTGAGGAGGAATCTGATCTTACATAGGAGGAACTATTTGACGAAGAGAGTTAATGCGACGGCTGGAGGCCGTCCCTTTACCTCTTAGTCTTTGTGGCATAACGATAAGTCTTACTTGTATAATTTTCTCACAGACGGGTGCCAATCTGTTGCTGCTTATTTTGGTGTGGGAGAAAACAAATAGTGAGTTAATAAATGATGGAAACTACTAAAGTCTGACCTTTGACCTTGGCCGTTAAAAGCGGTAGAGCTACTGAGATTGAATCTAGATTGTTGATTGACCTCCGTAATCTGAATCCGACGGTTACTGATGCGGCCGATGAACCTGCAAAAAGCCTGAAATACCGAGGGTGGCCTCGGTGACAAACCCTCCGACGCTCAAGTCAGAACCAGAAACAGAAAAAGAGTATTAGAGAGAAAACTGTCGAATTGTTGATTACCTTCTGACTGTAGAGTGGGAGGGGTATTTATAGGCCTGAGAGACATTTCAAGATATTGATTCTAGTCTTTTGTATTGATTTAAATTCCTTATCTCTTTCATGTCTCTTTCCCTCAAGAGATAAGATCTTCTTGTTAGGGGATAGAAGGTCTGACTCCTAGTCTGCATGGGCTGGGTGTCTCTCCTAGTGAGCCTAGTCTGTCACTTTTTATGGGCTTGAAAGAAGCCCATATTTTGGAGAAGGCCCATGCCTGTTAAAGAGGCCTGTGATGGTTGATCTGCCTGTGAAAGCTTCAAGATTAGTGCGGAAATTGCACGGCTCTGATCAGCTGCGATTTTTACCATCATCATGAACCGAGCTATAATCAAACCTATCCTTTTGGGTTATGATAATCCATTATACTTATAAAGTTCTTTTTTCAGAATAATTTTCAAATCAATATATTTTTTCATATTTTCCCCTTTTTCTGAGGAATTTCAAATTTAATTTTTTATGTTTATTATTTATATACTCTAACGTGAAATATAGTCATATTTTTTTATTAATAAAAAAAATAATGAAATAAAGTCCAATAAGACTGAGGAAATAGCAAGAAAATTTAAAATGCTTGCGTTTTCGGAGGATAATTAAGATTGAGCCAGCAACGAGAATTAATACTCAGCCCAAATTAACAACAATATCGCCTCATATACTACCTTATGCTCCAGCCTTGTACTAGTGTTTTTCTTATAGCTCCAGCTGATATGGCTCTTAGAGCATCCAGAGTCGTGATGGTTAAAAAAATGCATAAATAGATAAATGCATATAGTAAAGTATCATTTCTCTTCTGTCGTAGAATGCAATATTTTACCATTTTAAATTAAAATAATGTACAGATGGAGCTTCACATTGCGTCGGAGAGAAAAAAAAATAATTCGGTTGGACGCAACATCACCTTGGGTCGGAGAGGAAGAAAAAAAATTTGAAATGGTGGGAGGGCACTTGAAGTGCCGTCAGAAGGAAAAAATCGTATTCGAAGTGCAAAAAGAAATTACAAAAAAATTATAAAAAATTACAAAAAATTACGAAAATTACAAATAAATTACAAAAAAATACAAAAAACTACAGGCCTCCCTGGAACACAACTTCATGTTTCGTCCGAGAGAAGTGGGGGTTTATTTTGGTTTTTTTATGACGAAATTAATTTTTTTTTGGAGGGACGGCACTTGAAGTGCCGTCCGACCATTAAAAAAATATTTTTTTTGTGCGACGGCAATTGAAACTCCGTCGTTTATATATGCATATTTCTCATTTCGATTCTCATATATAGCAATCTACTGTAGCGATTTATGCATAATATGCATATTTGGCCAACGACTGTAGCGTTCTTTTTTACAAAATATGCATATTATACATATATACAAAAGATTACAGATACTCTTATCTGGGAAAATCAAATGCATGATATAAAATAATACTATGTTTGTGTAGGTAGAGTATGCGGTGATTACAAGAAGTACGGAGGGGGTGAGATAACACCAGATTTATTTCTCTGATATACAGTGCCAACAACTACATATTCTATTACTAGAAAATTAATTAGTAAAGTATCAAAACAATCATGGAGTCTATGACGTGAATGGAAAACATGATGTTCCTTCGTGTACCTTATTTTTCTTTGTTCCCAAATTTTCTTATGGAATTGGAATTAACAAGATATGAGCCATGGACTCATATGAGTCATGACAATATCACCAAAGTTATCTAATATTCAACATTTTCAATTAAATTTGGAAGCTAACAACCAAAGTGACCAACTAATGAATATTTAAGACGATCAATATTTACTAAAATCTATAAAAGACATAAAGGGGTCTGCATCCAACTCGTGTACAAGACAACCTAATCATTAACAAGCATATTAATTATAATTAATTATAAATTTCCAGGAATTATAATTTGGTACATGAATCGGAAGATTTCCAAAAATAAGAGGATTTATTAGAATGTGAGGGTACGAATGAAGATTCTCGAAAATATTACAATATAACGTTTGGTATAGTACATTGCATTCACGTAATCCTTTATAATTGTATTTTTTTTAAATTAATTTTTTGGGTTTTTTTATTGTTTGTTATGAAAATCTCATGAAAATCTTCAAATCCTATGATTTTAAGGGAAGTTTTTTTTTTTTGTCATTTTATTGTTTGTTATGGAAATTCCAATGGGAATCCTTAAATCCCATGGTTTTTTAGAGGAATTGAAAGCCTTTCCAACTAAGAATTTTGATTTCTTTGGGAATCCACAATTCCTTCGAAAACTATGTTTGTCACGTACCAAACAAGATAATTTATAAAAAAATATGGAATTTTTTTGCATATTCCCACGTCCAAACGTCCCATATAAGTTTTGTTGGTAGGAATACTAGAATAGTAACGTACCAATAAACAATTTCATTTGTTGGACCAATTCATTCCTCCAAATCTCATTCGAATTTTTGTTATGACAATATCACCTGCAGGATTTAGAAACAAGATTAGGGAGGACTAATAAAGTAAAGAGAATTAGTTAAAGCTTTACTAGCTATTATCATTATAACAAGAATACATATATGGTTAAGGCCCTCACTTATATTTGTGTACTATTAATTTGCACGTGGAATGTATGTTCTTTTTCTTTTTAAGTTACTACTTTTACAAATTAATTTCAATAGGTACAATTCATATTTTTACCATAATTGGGAGATTTATCCTGCACGTGTGATTCACGTTCTTTTTCTTCAGCTAGGAGCCCAGAATTTGAATTAGGGGGTTTAATCTGTACAGATGATGCACGTAAGTTGGGTGTTTCATGTTTTTTTTCCTTATTTTTTTTCAATTTTTATTTAGTTTATGTTCTTCTCATTATCACGAAAAGGAGGGGGGGGGGGGGGGGGGGGGGAGAGAAGAATTGTACTCCGAAGGTGATGAAAACTTATACGCTTTGGGAAGAAATAAGTATTATTGTTATGACATGGCAAAAAATACTCAAGCAATATTCTAGCATGTTAGCCGGTCGCGAAGGACTCTCACATTAATTAATGACTAGTAATTTACGCGCACGTCCTAATATATATATATATTTTCAAAATAAAATTTCTGTCATTGTCTGGCATCGAACTTAAGATATTTTTTATATTAATTATGTACGTGCATTGCACATATTTATTTGGTTACAATGTGTATATTTGTTTGGTTACATAACCCCAACTTTCCCATTAAAATGTCAGAGATCAAAGATTAGAGATATTACGAAAGTTTAAGAATGAATTTGCATAATAAAGATAACTTGTCTTATTTCCAGCAAAACATATATTTAGTCAAATTTAATTCTAATTAATAAATAATAATAATATGTTGGAATTTAGCACACATTTAAAACACTTATTTTATTATTTATTATCAACATTGTCTTATGGCCCAATGGTATATATATATATATCTTTGATCGGGTCAGGCCTTAGGGTTTTCATGTGGTTTTAAAATTTTCAGTTTTTTAACAGATCAAAAACACTTTTCTCATCAAATGCTACTAGCTATTTTTTTATCAGTAAAGAAAAATCAATGAAATATTTTTATGGCATTAAAGGATCTTTTATGATGTAAATAATTCTTGTTTTTATGGCAAAAATCAGTGAAACGTTTTCTCTTCTTTTGGTTATCAAAAGAGGATTCCTGTCAAAAAGAAAATAGAAATGCAGAAGAAAAAAAAAACATTTTCCCTCTCTTCTCAAATAGTTTTTCCAATTATTGAGCTTTTTTTTTTACATTGAGTTGTGCAAGTTGGTACATGTTGCCACTGAAGTATTAGGAAACACTGTAAACAGAACCTCGTTGTATCATGTGAGAAGTATTTGGTGATCAATGATTCATCTCCAGAATCGGCCGAATATCTTCTTAAGAAAGTACAATCCACGCATCGAGCCATTCTCATACTTTCTTCCTGTTGCAGTTAAAGTCGATTGATCAACCCATTCCACAACCGTGTGGTGCTATCATAAGGTTATTTGGGCATTCAAGTCTACTTATTATTTACTCAACATAATATGACCATATGCAGTGATGCAGTTTGTTTTTGGGAGGCGTGTGGATGCACCAGGTGTGAGTTCTTCTCGATTTGTATTGGTGGAGGAAGCTCAGGTGCGGACGACCCTCAGCCGAGCGAACGGTAAGGATGTAGGTGGGAGTGAGGTGGAGGCTGGAAGCTCGGCTCGGATCCGAGGCCTTGTGTACCTGCAGACGATCTAGGAACACCGGGGTTGATCCCGATGGCAGACCCTCCGACGATCTAGTCAGCTACTAAGAGAGAGTAATAGTAACTAGAGTTTTGAGTGAAAAAGATTGATTACCTGGATAAGGGGTAGGGGGCCTGGTATTTATAGAAGAAGCCAACCAGGTCTGGACCTGTTTGGGACTGGGTCTGGACCCGGTCGCCTGTGGGCCTAAAGCGGTAGAAGCCCAAGTGGTATAGGGCTGACGTGGTAGAGGCCGGGGTGGTTTCCAGGCTGACATGGTAGAAACCTGGGCGGTTTTCGTGCTAACATGACAGATCCGGATGATCCGGTGGTGTACACTTCATGAGGGGATCTTGTGGCCCAGGAGGGGCCACATCATCTGACCCAAATCAGAAGCCTCCCACTCCTGGAGGGCTAGGTGATCCAGCCGTGTTGGAGTGGTTCTTTGCCTCTGCAAGAAGAGCAGGGTGGTGTGTGTGGCGAGGAATAGGATCTGTTCTGTCCAGAAGAGGCAAAGGGGGTAGGATGAAAGGATCCCTTATTGGAGCTATGCGGGGTGCTGGGTGCAGGATAGTCGGAGCAATGCTTGCCAAGCCCTTAGGGTCGGTAGACGAGCATTGAGGGTCGGGAGTCGAGCTTCGAGGGTCGGCAGACGATCCCCTCGCTAGTTAGAAGAGCAAGGGGAGGCCAAGGTCTATTGAGTTGGAGCTCGACTCGCCGAGGGTCAAGGGTCAGTATGCGAGTGTTGAGGGTCGGTGGACAAGCTTCGATGGTAGATAGACGATCCCCTCGCTAGTTGGAAGAGCAAGGGGATGCCAAAGCCTGTCGAGCAGGGGTCTTCTTGTCGAGCATGGGGGGTTGGCAGACGAACCCCTCGTTTGTTGGATAGAGGGGGTCTTGGGGCTCGCAGTGCCATCCAAGCTCCAAACTTCCTATGAAAATAGGCGGAGTTACTGGGGCATCCAAGCTCCGAGCCTCCTATGAGATAGGGGAAGTTTTTAGGGCTCACGGTGCCATCCGAGCTCCGAGCGTCTTATAAGTATAGGAGAAGGTACTGGGGCTCGCGGTGCCATCCGAGCACCGAGCCTCCTATGAGATAGGGAAAGATTTTGGGGCTCGCGGTGCAATCCGAGCTCCGAGCCTCCGGGGCTCGCGGTGCCATCCAAGCTCCGAGCTTCCTGTGAGATAGGGGAAGATTTTGGAGCTCGCGGTGCCATCCAAGCTCCAAGCATCCCATGAGATAGGGGAAGATACTGGGGCTCGCGGTGCCATCCGAGCTCGGAGCCTCCTATGAGATAGGGGAAGATTTTGGGGCTCGCGGTGCCATCCGAGCTCCGAGCCTCCGGGGCTCGCGGTGCTATCTGAGCTCCGAGCTTCCTGTGAGATAGGAGAAGATTTTGGGGCTAACGGTGCCATCCGAGCTCCGAGCGTCCTATGAAAATAAGAGAAGATACTGGGGCTTACGGTGCCATCCGAGCTCCGAGCCTCCTATGAGATAGGGAAAGATTTTGGGACTCGCGGTGCTGTCCGAGCTCCGAGCATCCTATGAGATAGGGAAATATTTTGGGGCTCGCGGTGCCATCTGAGCATTGACCCTTCTGTTGAATAGAAAAGGATTTTGGGGCTCGCGATACCATCCGAGCTCCGAGCCTCATGTCAAAACGAAGGAGTTTGTGGCTCGCGATGCCATCCGAGCGTCGACCCTCCTGTTGAATAGGAGAGGAAATTGGGGCTCGCGATGCTATCCGAGCGTCGGCCCTTGTGTGAAATAGAAGAGAAATTGGGGCTCGCGATGCCATCCAAGATCCGACCCTTCTGTTGAATAGAAGAAGAAATTGGGGCTCGCGATGCCATCCGAGCTCCGAGCCTCATGTGAAAATAGGGAGTAATTTGTGGCTCGCGATGCCATCCGAGCGTTAAGCTTTCTGACTTGTTGAAAAAAGGTGTTTGTTGGAAAAGACCTGGGGGCATTAGGGTAATTTTTGTGCCAACTGCTGACGTCATGTGCGTAAGAATCAAAGCGACTTTAGATCTTAGTGGCCATTAGATCTTGATGATTAAGATCCAATAGCCAAATCCGATTGCAAAAATTGAGGAGTCGCTTTCTCCACTATAAATCTCCCCCCTCCCCACTTTTCTTTTCTTCATTTCTTTACTCCCGCTTTTCAATTTCATAAGAACAGGGTCTTACTTGCCGTCGGCGACTTTTTTCGGTGATTGCACGGTGCACATTTCAAGTTAGTATTTCTGTAGGACTAAAAATATGTAAAAAGTGTCAAACCCCATATAAGTTTAAAGTAGGATCGGGCACGGGTACACTTCAACGTCACTTAAATAAATGTCAACCACAATTTTCAAAAGATAATCTCACACAACAAAAAATACATCCTAAAACCGGTCAAGTAGATAGTCATACATATGATCACGATCACGTTCGTAGGGGAATTGCTAAATTAGTAATTAGGGGTGAATTGCCATATTTGTTTGGTGAACAAAAATATGTAGAGGATTTTGTACAAACCACCTTCAACCCCCATTTTAAAAAAATTGCTAGGAATGTTGTTAAGAGTGATTGTAAATTAGTTTACAATGAGAATAAGGATTTTTTGATAGCAACACTAAAATCACTAAACACTAGAGTTTCATTGACATCGGATGGGTGGGTAGGAGTAAACGGGTTCCAATGATGTGTGTAACATGTCATTGGATAGATTCGGATTGGTTACTTTAAAAGAGAATAATTTCTTTTGGATATGTTAGGTACCCACATAAGGGTGAAATTATAGCCACACACATTATGGAAGCATGCAATAATTTTTTTATTCATGATAAAGTGTTTGCTATTGGTTTTGATAATGCATCCAATAACATTAAGACAATTGAGAGTTTAAAAATTACTTTAGATCCTGTAGAATCCGAAATTTTTCATGTTAGGTATGCTTGTCACATTTTAAATCTTTGTGTGCAAGATGCACTAAAATATGGTAATGACAAACTAAAAGCAATGAGAGATTGTGTTCATTATATTACATTGAGTGGTCCAATTTATCAAGCTTTTCATGATTGGTATAAACTTAGGGGCATTGTATGTAGACGTTTTCCTAAAGATGTGTGACATCATTGGAATTCTACCTTTGAATTATTAGGTGTTGTTCTTCATGATTGTTTTAATCTTAGAGATTTTTGTGTCGCAATGGGTATGCAAAATTGTATGTTAGATGATGATTTTTAGTTTTTTGCCGATAGTTTATATAAATTTTTACAACCTTTTAACGATGCAACTTTGCAATTTTCGAAAATATATACATCTACATCTAGTGGTATTTTACTTGAAATTGTGACTTTGATGACAACAATTAAAGATTTACAAAATGACCCTTTTATTGGAGATATGGTTAATGCGGCATATGTTAAATTTTTGAAATATTTTCATCCAATTCCTATGTTATATTGTGTAGCTAGTGTAATGAATCCTATGATTAAATTAGATGGTACAAAAAATTTAATTGAAATTTTCTACACTTATGCCCCACACGATGAAATACTAAACTTTGATCATGTTGCTTTTACTCGTAAATTTGAGAATGTTTTGACTAGGTTATATAATTCTTATGATAGGATTTATTCAACTAACACTATTCAAACACAAATACAAAATGTTGAATCTTCTTCTTCTTCTTCTTCTTCTTCCTCCATATTTGCAAAAGGAAAGAGTCAAGCTAGTATTGGTGTTTTAAATCTTATTAAATCAAAAAAGGCAAGAACCAATTCACCTAATGAGTTGAATTGGTATAATGCACAAAGTACAGTTGAAGATGTAGAAGATGTGTTACAATTTTGGAAGAGTAATGAAGCAATTTTTAATATTCTTTTTCGTATGGCTAAAGATCTGCTAACAACACTAGTGTCAACTGTTGTATCGAAAAATATTTTTTTTCTTGGTGGCAGGATAATAAGCCCGAGCAGGAACCGATTGACAGCCAAAAATTTGGAGATGCTAGTATGCGCCGAAGATTGGATGAAAGCGGAAGAGAGGATTCAAGACTTACTTGAAGCACAAGCTGGAGGTGGATCAACAAGTAGCGATGAATGAACGATTATATTTAGTTAATTTACATTAAAATGTTGTTCAATTAATTGTAATTAATTGAGAAATTTAGAGTGATGAGATTCTATATTTAGGTTAAGTTGAAGTGCACGACAATAGTCCAATACCTTCTCTTCAATCTAAGTAGAGGCCATCTCGATCTTTAAATTCAAGTAATTCTCTTGATTTGTAATTTGATGATTTGAGCTAAATAGACAAATTTGTATGAATTTTATTCATGTACTTAATTTTATTCAAGAAGTTCAAATTTATTTAATCATGTACTTTATTTATTCATGTACTTCAATTATTTATGAAATTTTATTCTTTGCAATTGTTATGCAATTACAAATCCATATACTTGTTCTTTAACAATACTAAAAAAAAAACCTTTATACACGGGCCAGGCCTGGCCCGGCCCGGACCCCACACTAGGGGCTAGGGGCTAGGTTCGGGCCAAGGTTTCTTACCTTGAGCCCGGCCCGACCCGGCCCGGGTAAGCCCGGGACCGGTCAAAACCCGGTCCAACCCGGCCCGGCCCGATTGGCCCGAATGCCATCCCTAGAAGAACTCTATCTCCCAAAGGTTGAATTAGTCATCATTCTCTAAGGGGACACAGAAGAACTCCCCCTCTGGGGGAAATGAACCCTACTCCAACAAGCCAACCAACTCCCACGAGAGAAAGAGGGGTAGAAGCACCTGTCACCCAGGCATAGTTTCATGAATTCACATGAGACCCATAAAGCCCTCAATACCACTCTAAGCAGGAGCCGAGAAACTGGCCATCGTCATCCCACACCTCCTCAACGTGAAATATAAATTTGGGGCCCAAAAAGTTACAAAAATTTTGAGGGTCTGAGGCTGCCGTTTCACTTGCCTCATGGTAGGGGCCGGTCTTGCCTTTTGCATTTTTCTCTCACTTAAGATATCAAGTCATACCGTTTACATTATGAATTATTTCACCATTAAACAACCACACATGAAACATTCATTCCAGAAACAGTAGTGCTACAAACGACATATAGGTCGACATCCGGTTAACAACCGACCACTTTAAAAACCAACATCCACTTTCACATATAAATTTCTCCTACAAATCTGCTTGCCAATTTAACATTGATTTAAGAAAATTATTCTTCTTTATAAATGTACGGTTTAATTTTTTTGCTGATTTTATTATATTTTTTGCTAATTAAATATACTGTTTTATTGTTGTTGATAGTTAGTTATTTATTTTGTTCATTTCAAACAACCCATATAAAACCCATATAAACGCCATAAGGGCATCCATAGTCGTGCTTTGCTAAAATATTCATTTACGCATATTATACATATAGTTAAGCGAGTTTGGTACAGTGGTAAAATGCTATTATATAACAAACAAATTTTTTTTATGATTGGAGGAATCGTCGAGATCCGTCCCATGAGTTTTAAATAATATTTGAGATTCTTTTAAGATTTAAAAACAATTTTTTAGTTAAAAAATATATATATATGAGATGGGCCCCTCCACGGACGGTTCTTCAAGATCCGTCCAAGGGGATTCTGGCTTAAAACAATTTTTTTTCGGAAATTAAAAAAACCGTCGGACGGATTGTCTAGTTCCATCTGACGAATAAAAAATATTTTTTTTTAGTGGGACGGATCTTGAAGTTCCATCCTATATAATATGCAGTTTCTTATATCTGTTCTCATATATAGCCATCTACTATTGCGAAATCGTCAAAATATGAATAAATAACAAACGATTGCAGCGATGCGTTTGCTAAAAAGTACATAAAGTGGATAAATAGCAAACCACTGTGGTTGCTCTAATTCTTTAAATATCAAGCTAGCAATTCCAAATTGGCTCTAGCTAGCTAACACCAGAACTCAATATGCTATCCTTATTAATTATGACTTTCTGCAAAAAATAGCGGAGAACGATTATTAAACCTAAAACACTTCATACGTGTTAAGTGTGCACCCAGATTTTTGATTAATGATTTAACAGTGTAAACCATATATACGTTCTAATATCCTTTTTTTTTTTCTTTTTTTTTGTTTACATGCTATACAGCTAACATATAATGAACAGTCAGTCAATGCACTTAATTAAATGTTAATATATTCCATGAAGATCAAGTTGCATTCCTTAATTAGTACTCTTCTTTATCAAGAGAGGTTGGTCTTCAGTCTTCTCTTAGACTGGGTAAAATTATTTCTGGCATCTCTACATACATTCTTCATGTACTGGTTTCTAGCTTAATTTTTCTTATTTAATTAGGGATCCCTAATTAATCGTATCTTTTGTATGGCATGCAATAAGAAAAGAATCGCAAGAGAGATTTGGAAGAATGAGTTAGGTCCAACTAACGAAATTGTTAATTACGTTTTATGAACGTATGTGTGTGTTAGGATTACAAAGACTAAAACATTGTTCTTTCTTCTTCCTTCCTACCGGCTAATAACGTGGGCAAAAAAGAAAAATGTTTATTGCTAGGAAGGGATTAGGGAACAACGACTACTAGAGAATATTTATTTAGTTATAATAAATAAATAAATAAATAAATAAATAGAGAATATGGACATTTGTTCAATTCTAGCTCACTGCCTTCATTATTGGGAAGCTTAGAAATTGAGGAGGAAACCCTGGTTAAGATTGTGATTAATAAGTCTATTTTCCTAATCACATAAATAGTTTCATGATAAAAAAACAGTGGATTTTTTTCCCAAACTGACCTACTTTTTGAAAGTTTTTTTCAAACTGTCCTACTTTTTTTAAAAATTTCCAAATTGCCCCTACTCGCTTTCTGAAAAAGCGAGTTTGGCTAAATCATCCTCGCTTTTTGAGAAAGCTAGTCTTAGGTTTGGGTTTTGCACCTACCTAGACTCGCTTTCTCAAAAAGCAAGGGGATTTATCCCAAACTCGCTTTTTGAAAAAGCGACTGTCGAGTTTTGCACCAGCCTACACTTGCTTTCTAAAAAAGCGAGGGGATTTATCCCAAAACTCGCTTTTTGAAAAAACGAGTTTTAACCCCCAAACTCGAAATCAGATCTCACTTTTCTTAAATTCTCTATCTTCCTCCTCCTCTTGTAACCCCAAAGCCCTAACCCATCTCTCATCTCATTTTCGTCAAATAACCACAAAAAAATCGTCGATTAACCCATAAAATTGCTCTCAAAATTCTAAACACATCTTCCGAAAGATCCAAATTTTGAAATTTTGATATACTTGAAGAGGATAGCAACTTCAACTCTTCTACCCAAATATCTACGGCTAAATCCTTTCGAATAAGCTTGTGAATGTATGATGCATATTGGCCTATTATTTTGTTATTTTTCATAGGTTTTGTTTTCGGGTAGATAATAACTCATATATTCGTATAAATATACGTAGGTATGGATTACGATATTCCTATTTGGTTATACTTTGGTGGTGAAATAATTCGAGATCCAAAAATTGGTTGTTATTATAGTGCGGTGGATCCTGAAATAGTTTGGGTACCTCATATCATTACATTGGCAGAATTAGTTGAGATAATTTATGAAGTTACTAATTTGGATAGGAATTAATGGAATGTGAAAATTTTAGCTCGATATGCCACAGGAAAAGGAGATGGTCAGTATTTTATGACAGTGCCCATTTCTACTGATAATGCTATGAAGTCAATGATTGCTAGGACACTTTATCCTAATTGTACTTGGTCTGCATTAGAGTTATATATTCAGCAAATCCAAATTTTGAATGCTCAGCCACATGATATTCCTAGTTCTAGCTTCATACGGGTAGTACCGACACAGCAGATGAGGTCTAAGCCCGTTCAAACTTTACAAGCAATTCCACTATCCTCACAAGAAGACACCTTCACAAATATAACAAATCCAGATTCTACAGATATTGAGTTACCACGTCAACCTAGTCCAGTTTATGACTATGTTCCAAATGACACTTTATTTGAATTATTTCAAAATACTACCATTAACAACGACTTGTTAAATGATGATGAAGAAGAGGAAGAAACAGACGATGAAGTTGAAGAAAGTGTAGAAAATGATGATGGGGACGAAGATGATGATGTAGCAAATGTAAATCCTACGAACAACAATTCTAATGATGTAAGAGCTACTGATAGCTATGTCAATGTTAACGCTCATGTTACCGAGAAAATAATACAAGGTGCTAGAGTACATCAAGTTCCACAAGAGTCGTCTGGTTCATGTAATGTAGACGAATTGTACATTGGACAAGAGTTTGTAGGTAAAGAGTTGATTTAGCTTGCTGTGAAGCTGTATTCTATCAAGAAACATCGTGAATTCATCACATTAAAATCTTCATCTTCACTGTACACTGTTAAATGTAAAATGGTACCTAGAAAACGTACAATTGAGGAGATGGTGCAAAGTCCCCCATTAGTAAGTGATAGTGGATGCCCTTGGAGATTACGAGCAATTATTCCAAAAAGCGGGACAAATTTCGTGGTGAAGAACATAATTGGGCCTCATACTTGTACGAATCCCACATTGAATTAGGACCACTGTAAAGTTGATTCTAATCTTGTTTGCAATTTGATTGTGAGTGTAGTGAAGTCTGAGATAGGTTTAACACTACGGGCCATTATTGAGATAGTGAAAGTACAATATAATTATCAGATTTCATATAAGAAAGCTTGGATTACAAAACAAAAGGCAATTGAGAGGTTGTTCGGTACCTTCGAAGAAGCATACACGAAGTTGTCTTTTCTACTATCAGCAATATAAGCAGCAAATCCAGGAACCGTTATTCACTGGGATAAATATCAGTCTAGTCCAAGCGAGGAAATATTCAAGAAAGTATTTTGGGCATTTGGTCATTCGATTGAAGGTTTCAAGTCTTGCAGACCTGTTATTAATGTTGACGGAACTCACTTGTACGGTAAGTACAAGGGGTATTTGTTAATTGTTGTTTTTCCAGATACGAATGATTGCTTATTTTGCATTTGCATTAGTTGATGGAGAGAGTATAAGTACGTGGACATGGTTCATGAGTTGCATTCGGCATTTTGTCATCGATCACACTGAGTTGTATGTTATCTCTGATCGTCATGCTGGTATATTGTCTGCTATGAAATTGCAAAATAAAGCTTGGAACGAACCTAATTCATATCATCATTATTGTATGTATCATTTCGCTTCAAATTTTTTCAGTAAATTTGGTAGCAAGGCATTGCGGAAAAAGGCCAAAATTATAGCGTGTCAAAATCAACCCAAAAAGTTCATGACCAAACTCACTAAACTTAAAACCATCAATGTCGAGGCGGTTAATTGGTTGAAAGAGAAACCGGTTGAGAAATGGACACTTTATGCAGATGAAGGTCGAAGATACGACATAATGACTACGAACCTGTCAGACGTCCTCAATTCAGTCTTGAAAAAAGTTCGTAGTTTACCGGTAACTGCGATTGTTGAGATGATCTTCTATCGTCTAAACTCTTACTTTACTACTCGTCGATATGAAGCCAATAAGCTTTTATCTGAAGGGAAGATTTTTTCTCGAAGAGTACATGAGTTGATCGATAGTCACCGTAAGAGAAAAAACCGACATGAGGTTACAATGCTTCATTATCAACCTGGAGTTTTTTTTCCATCAAAACGGGTCTACGCATGGTAAGTGGAGAAAGAAAGGGTAGGAACTTGCACACTGTTAACTTGGGTACCAAAACATGCACATGTATGAAATTTCAACTATATCATATTCCATGTTCTCATGTATTGGCAGCTTGTGCATATCGTGCAATCGATCACAAGCCTTTTGTTGATAAATTTTACCTTAACACTTCATTAGCATAAACATAGGCTCCCGTCTTTCAACCTACTCTAGAACCAGCATATTGATCTACTTTTGATGGACCACGACTCGTACCTGATGCTAGTTTACGACGTTCAAGGAAAGGCAGGCCTAGATCTACGAAAATTTGCAACAACATGGATGTGAGAGATAGGTCTAGCAGGGGTACGGGGATGAAATGTTCGAAATCTGGGTTGCATGGACACAATAAGCGGCGATGTATTAATAGAGGATCTCAAAACATTTAATCGTTATATGTTTGTAATTGTACTATGTAATTTGGACTTTGTAATTGTACTAATTCGTATGATTTTAATTATGAAGAAGTGTTATTCTCCATTTCTTATGTATGAGTGTGATTGTTGCGTGATGATAATTGTAAGCAAATATGAAGATGTGATTTTTAAAGCCTACACTCGCTTTTTCGAAAAGCGAGTCTGATAAAGATCTCCTCGCTTTCTGAGAAAGTGAGTCTAAAGCCTGTATGTTTTTTACAATCAGACTCAAGACTCGCTTTTATCAAAAAGCGAGTCTAGTTAAAACTACCTTGGTTTTTCGAAAAGCGACTGTGGAATAGAGTGTTTTCTAAAGATCACTCTACTCCACAGTCGCTTTTTGAAAAACCAAGGTAGTTTTAACAAGACTCGCTTTCTGAGAAAGCGAGTCTTGAGTCTGATTGTAAAAAATATATAGGCTTAAGACTCGCTTTCTCAGAAAGCGAGTTTCGGTGAAACCACCTTTCTTGCTGAGAAAGCGAGTGTTCAGTTGTTAGTTTTCCAGAGCTGAAGCTCTTCTCTGAAAAACAAACAACTCCACAGTCGCTTTTCGAAAAAGCGTGGTGGTTTCACCTACACTCGCTTTCTGAGAAAGCGAGGTGGTTTCACCTAAACTCGCTTTCTTAGAAAGCGAGTCTTGGGTCTGTATACATAACACAACAGCTGAAACACTTCAGGTGGAACATACATTACCAAAACCTCTTCTCCAAACTTCACCATTCAAACATTTCACAATTCCAACATTTCAAACTGAACCCAACTCTTCTCCAAACTTCACCATTCGAACATTTCAAACTAAACCCAACTCTTATCCAAACTGAACCCTACTTCACCATTCAAACATTTAACAACTAGCAATTCACCAAACTGAACCCAACTAGCAAATCACCAAAACTACTATTATCAATTGCTGTTTCCCCATTTGAAAATTTCACACACTAACACACTCACACACTCACACAAATCCACCGAATGAAACCATCACACACTCACACACCCCATACGAACATTTCATTCTTCATACATTCCGAATTTATATCGTGTTTACAAGATCGTAACATACATTACACAACATTCAAAAATTAATAATACAAACATTACATTGAAAGAAGCTTCACGGATCAGGGGTGAAGAAGGTGGGAGGTCTCCTTTGCCTTTTACCCCGCAGTGGAGTGACCTGTGTTACACCGGAATGGGAATCAGATCATCATCTTTTTCTTATTATGTCCCCTCAACTTGTATCTCAACCTCTTCATCTTCATCTTCTTCTTCTGGCTCGTTTCTAGGACGGCGTGGGGGTTTGTGGGCGACTTCCTTCTTACAAGGAGCATGTGTACTTGTTCGATGAGCGGGAGTGTTTAGAATAGCATCTAATGTTGCCCCCTCGCCCACAACATCAGCTTGTGCACGACAAGGCGTCAACATCTTGTGTGCAAAGTCCTTAACAGCATCCGCGAAGTTGCTCCTCAACACAGCAGCATATTTTTTTACCCATACTCCAAGTTTGGCTTATCTACAAAACATGAGAAGTTAAAATATTAAATACAGGGAATGTATATGTAAACCAAAATACTAGAAAAACTTTGAAAAATACAACAAAACTTAAAAACTTACAATTAAACAAAGAGCAGATGCCTTTTGTTGAAACATAGGCAAATTCATCGAATGTTGATATGCTGGTTCGGCTGTCGGTCGACGAATCGGGACTACCACACCTGCAGGAGTCTACCCTGTCGGAGATATATAGTATCTCGTCATCCTTCCGTACCAGCCCATGTAATTTGCATGCACCGTTCGATCAAAAGGAGGAATGTTACCAATGATTTCGTCGAATCGGTACTGATTCTATCTCTCAATATATGTAGAAAAGCTGGCAGCTCAATTATGTCCGGATTGTCGACCCATTCCAGTAATAGAATGCATATCGGTATTGAATGGTTCGGCAACAGGAATCATTTGATGTAGACCAAACTGACGTAATACTCTATTCATATAATAAAACTCAACTGTTCCGAAGTTGATTAATGGTGCTTTAGTCAACCATAGATCGCGCCTGAACAAGCAAATAAGTAGTGGTCGAGCAACATGCGCCTCCGTGTAGGGCATCCACACGATGCAATCATCTGCCAACCTGTCTAACTCATCACGGAAGTAGATCAGGCATCTGTTGGGGTTGGCAGTCCATGTAAGATTGCCGGACTAGTACACACCGAGTCGAGATAACATGTGCTGGTCCTCGGGGAGATGGATCCAGTAGGGTGATTGCCTCCGCACTACAGGCTGACCCACGTGAATACGTTCCCAACTCCAAACTTGTAGCAATATCATTGGTCCATTCATCTGTACCGAATCAAGACTACATTAACACAAACTCCTATCACTACAAGAAAGGAGGTTTACTCCGGCATTTCTACTCCGGCATTTTGGTATAAACGCCGGAGTAGGATCCAACAGCTGAGGGAACGAAAAAAAATCCAATTATATACCTGCGTTCTGTACAAACGCCGGTGTATGTAGGGATACACCGGCGTTTGTGCATGAAAACGCCGGAGAATCGAATCGATAAGTTATCATCTCCTCTCTCTCTCATTTTAATTTTCCCCAAAATTGAAACCTCTCCCCTTTCACCATCGATGTCCTCCCCCCCCCCCCCCCCCCCCGCTGGTGCCCCTTCCCCCATCACCATCACCTTCCCCCCTCGACCGACCCCCGTCCCCGATCGTCGTCCCCCCTCCCCCAATCTCCTTTCTCTCTCCCTTTCACCCAACCACTGCACCTCCGTCCATCATCGCCGTCCCTCATCGCCCGGCCTCCATCCCTCATCGCCGTCTCCCCGCTGCCCCCCCAATCCCCTAATCACTCTCTCTCCCTTTCACAAACCGCCGTCCCCCTCCCCAATCAAATCAGGTATGAAATTTCAAACCCTAAAGTATATTCTAGTATGAATTTAAGAATATGACAATAGGTTAATTTGTAAATAATTAGGCTCCCCTTATTTAGATTAGGGTTAGGGTTAAGGTTTTGATCGGTTCTTGATTGATCGTACTAACCGGATTTGATTAAAGTTGTGCTATTTTGATCTTGTTGTTGGATTGAATGGTCTCACCTTACTGGTATGTTTCTTGCTTTGTTTATTTATTAGGATGGATTTAGAATGTTTGATCCATTATGAAATCATACTAAATTATTAACTTAATAATGTTATGAGGTTTCACTAACTTTTATAAAGGGGAAAAGCAAATTTTATTAACAAATAACAAATACATGCATCTCTAAATTTTAAGAGTAGTGAAACTATTCGCATGTTTAGTATGATTTCATAATGGATCCATTAAGCTGAATCCATATGATGAAAAAGGATGATGATAGGGGTATTTCAGTCATTGTTGCTGAATCCATTAAGCTAAACAGATAGTCCATGTTTTAGAAGATGAAGTAACCTGAGGGACTACCGATGCTTGGGTCTCACCATTATTAGGAATGAATATGTGACTGGATTTGTGGGGAATGGATGTGTTTTGTTTAATTCAGCATTTTGTTAGGGAGTAATATGCCCATCTAATTAGGGATACTATATGTCTTCTTAATATGTGAATTTGGAGGAGAAGATGGGTTTTTGTAATGCTTGTCCAAACAAGGAGTGGTGCCGGGAGTAGTGGAGTGCATGTTTTGCTTGGTCAGGTGAAGTTCATGTTTTGCTTTTGTGGAATTGTTTCCCAATAGATTCTTGCTATAAGAAGCACTTCCCGCTTGCAACACTTTTTTCTTAGGCACTTGTTGTTTCGCAATAACACCAAACTATGCCTTAGAAATCCTAGAATGTGTGCAAGTTATTTATCTTGTATGGACAAAGAAATGCCCGCAATTGATATCAAAGGATGGGAAGAAAGGATTTGTAGGGATAGAACTGATATTTTGTTGCATATTTTTTCTTACTGCACATGGTCTTGTTTCCGTCTAACAACTTATGTGGTAATGTTGTCTATAAATCGAAAGTTATTGCTCCTGCAACATACAATCTTTTTCCTGCTTGCTCATTTTAAAGTACAACTATATACCTGAGGGCTTCTAGAATTTATATCAGGTATATATCTTGTGAGAAAATAAACATTTCATGTTTGTTACTGAAAGTATTGTGAGGAAAGATTAATACGGGATCAAACTAGTTTATCTCTTTTGATCTAAATGCTTATTCTTGTATATTTACCTTTAAGAACTTGTGTTTGGTAATTTGTCTATAGTATAAAAGGTTCTGCTCATGTGGTGTACATTATTTTCTTTCTGCTCTCAAATATTTAAAGGGAAAGAAGTATTGCTCTCCTACTTTCAGGTTGATTGTTTCTGTGGCTTGAGTTGCACATATTATTATATACTCATTGATCGACCCTCCACTATCTTCTTTCTTAAATGAAGTGTTCATCAAATTGGATGATGTCTGGGATATGCAATCTGAAACTTGGTACCTAATGAATTTTTGGGGAGGGAAACTATTCGCTATTTATGTTAATTGTGTTGTCATTCAAAAGAATTTTAACATCTTATTTCAAGCTTGGTTTGATGTATAAATGTATGTTATAGTTGATGCTTGATCGGGCTCGAAAAGCCATTGAAATGAAAAACGACAACATGCGTGTTGTCGAGGCTGCTGTTTGGGGAGCTATTTATGTTGATGTTTCAATTGCCTTCTTTACTCTTCTTGTAGGTTTATCGGGTTTTTTAGATGCCCAATTGAGTGGTCCTAGGTGTAGGGTTGCTTAGACTTTGTTTCGAACTCAATTAAGAGCCCCAAATGTATGTTCATTGTTTGGGGCTGTTTTTTCTAGAACTGAGCAATGGTTTAGAAGTTTGGTTTCACGAGTTGCTTTTTTGTCTGAATTTGGAGATGAGATGGATAATGTATCTGAAGTTGCACACTATGATTTTTTTTATATAGGAGTGACTAGTAATGAAAATTTTTTTATCTAAACTTTATATATAATTATATCATGATGTCTAGATGAGTATCAGTTTCTAAGATAATGTTCATGCTTGTTGCTTGGGTTTGAAAATAAGAGTATTCTTTCTCATTGGATTTAAGTGATGATGAGATGGATTATGTAACTGAAGTTGCATACTATGATTTACAGAGGAGTAACTAGTGATGAAATAATCATGTTTGAACTTATGTTGTAGTTTCAATTGACAGTTATCTCATGAATATTATAAAAGTATAAGTTTCATCTCAGTTAGTATCATGTTTGCCTGAATTTGACAGTAAAAATAATCTTTTTCACTCTTTGTAACTCAATATTTTGAACTCCATATTTTGGTTATGAATGTGGTGAGATCACATTATTATGTTTATGAGAATACAATTTGATGATATTATACTATTATGCTTCATTCATACATATTATAATGGGTCTCTTTTAGTTTTGCAATTGGTTTTGATTGTAAGAGTGCTGAAGGATTTTTTTTTGTTAATTTTAATTTTAAATTTTTTTTAAAAAAAAAAATATATATATCTACCCCGACGTTTTTTACACGCGCCGGGGTAGTTTTTCAGCAAAACAGGTAACCTTTACCGGCGTTTCAAAAACGCCGGTGGAGGTGATGGCCGAAAACAAAAGTTCCAAACGAAACCACCCTTTCGGTGGCGTTTTTCAACCTATACCAGTGCTCGTAAAAAATGTCGGGGAATGTCCCTAAGATACTACGACACATGATTCAGCGACACTTGCACCGGCAATTTATAAAATGCCGGTGGTATCTACTGCGGCGTTTAAAAACGTCGGTGAATGTGAAAAAAAAGCTGATAAAGATTGTTAGTCTTGTAGTGTATAGAGAGACGATAATGCGGCACTATCCCAACTGTACTGTCCGACTCATCCCAGATCTGCAATCAATGGGAGGTACATTAAGGGGACAGAATATCCGATCGAATTTGGGAACATCACGCCTCCAAACAGTGTAAGAATGTAGGCCCTGCAGTAGCACTGAAGCTCCTCATCAGTGGAATCATCATTCAATCGGTCCTTGAATGTGTCTTTCAACCACTTCAACCGAATAAATTTTCCATTAACTGCTTCGACTTTCACTTCGGCACTGAGGTACTGTTCCACTAAATATATCGGGTCGAAGTCCATTGTGCAGGTCACTGCCTGTCCAACAACTGGAAGGCCCATGAGTACAGAGACGTCCTGCAGTGTCACTTTCATCTCCCCAACTAGCAGGTGAAAGATGTGTGTTTCAGGCCGCCATCTCTCAAGCAGTGCTGTAAGAAGAGCCCGATCACACTTGATGAAGCTCATCCTTGTAATACCACATAATCCACAGTCCCTTAGGATCTCATGAATCCGTGGATGCATAGGCAGTGGATGACCCCCCCTAAATGTACATTCCGATTCACCTTCCCACACATCCATCGAACGATGCTGCGACTGGAGAGTAAGGAGTGTAGGGTCGAGGAGATCTGGACCTCCAAGAGGAATATAAGATGATGAAGGGGCTGACGAAGAAGTACCCACCATATTTGGATTAGTTGGGACCTATACAACAAAAACATTTACATCAAAAGACCGATATAACATTTTATTGTATGATAATCAAACTAATCGAAATATAAACAATTATAAGCTTACATTAGTACCCTCGGTACCATCACAACGATCACCACATCCACCGCGAGGAGGTGGGCCAAAATAAGTATGTGGTCCATCGCCGCGAGGAGGTCTACTACTAGATCCTTCCTCCACATTCTCCATCGTCCGTGCCATTTATAATAAAATAGAGTAAACTATACAACTAAAAACAATCGTTATTAACTTTACAAAAATATATAACCTACATATATATAACCTACATATATACAATCGTTATTAACTATATCTAATTTTTACCTCCAATTTCGACATATATCCACATTTTATCCATAATTTTTAACTACATATATCTACATATATATACAACATAAGATAGAGTTTGATAAATATACCGCAAGCTTTACCCCCAAATTCGAAGCACTCCAACTCCACCGTAAGCTTCACCCTCAAATTCGAAGAACTTGTTGGGTTCCTTCCTTAATTGAGAATAATATGGAATTCTCTAGAAATGTGGAGTATCCTAGAGCTTCATGGAAGAGTGTAGAATGAAGTTGAAATGTATAGTTTAATGGAGATCTCTAGAAATGGAGAATTCTATAGAGTTAATCTCCACCCTTGGATCAAATTAATCTCCACCGTTCATTGTGGGTGTGGAGTAGTATAAATAGGGGTGGAAGTCTTCATTCCTACTCACTCCAAAAAAAACAAGTTCTTGTAATCCTACTACTCTTTGTATAGTAGAAGAATCTCCATTTGAGTTGTAAATCTCTCTTGCATCTATTTCTATCTATATCTTCAAGTGCCCATCTTAACTTCACGAAGCGGAAAAATACCGAGTTTTTTACCCAATAGTGGTATCAGAGCCAGGTTCACACACCGTCATCATCATCTCGTGCAGTTTAAGATGGAGGACATCGTCACCCATGATGGAGATATGTTCAAACTCACCACCAACAACTACTCGTATTGGAAGCCGATGATGGAAGATCATCTATATTGCAAAGACTTGCATGAGCCCATCATCCACAATACCAAGGTGGGAGGAAAGAGCGATGCAGAATGGGAGTTGCTCAATCTAAAAGCCGTTGCCATGATCCGTAAGTACATTGACCGATCTCTCTTCGAGCATGTCTCTATGTATACAAATGCTTATGAATTATGGACAAAGCTTGAGTCCATGATTCAAAAGAAGACGCCTCGTAACAAAGCCAACTTAGTTCGACGGTTGGTGAAGTTGGAGTATAAGGATGATCAAAGCATGATTGAGCACTTGAATAATTTCAAGGGGCTCGTAAATCAGCTAATGAAAACTAATTGAAGATTGAAGATGAGTTGCAAGCTCTTTTACTCCTTAGCTCATTACCTGAAAGTTGGGATACACTCGTGATTACACTTAGTAACTCAACTCCTGAAGGAAAGCTCACCATGGATACTGTCAGTGATAGCCTTCTTGGTGAAGAAGCAAGGAGGAAGCAACGAGGTGATTCTGTCTTTTTTGAGGCAAATATTTTCGAAAATCAGGTAAAGAATGATGGTCGTGGACGTAGCAAGGGCCGAGAATCAAACCAATCCCGAGGTAGATCCAAATCACGAACAAAGATTATATACTACTACTATGGAAGGATGGGCCACAAGAAAGCAGAGTGTCGATCCTTCAAGAGAGATCAAAAGGTGGGTGATGTGAAGCCAGACCAAATCAAGAAGCAAGAAGAGAAGAGTACTACCGCTGTTGCTGCAAAAGAAGAACTGATTTATCTCATTGGAGAAGGCAATATCCTAAACATTGCCTATGATGATAGTTCTTGGATTATCGATTCTGGTGCTTCCTTCCATGTCACTCCCCATGGAAGTTTCTTCTCATCCTACCAAAGCGGTGACTTTGGTACGGTGCAAATGGGAAATCAAAATAGGATCAAAATTGTCGGGATAGGTGACATCATCCTTACAACAAGCACTGGATGCAAGCTTGTCCTATAAGATGTGAGACACGTCCCAGCTATGCGTCTCAATCTTATCTCTGCTGGAAAGCTTGATGATGTGGGTCTGGTGAATTACTTTGGTGAAGGAAAGTGGAAGCTCACCAAAGAAATTTTAGTCGTGGCTCGAGGAAAGAAGGAGGGGTCATTGTACGTGATGCAAGTCAAGCTCTGCACAGGGGAGGTGAATATCACCACCGATGATATGGATATATGGCATAGACGATTTGGACACATAAGCGAGAAAGGTCTTCATATACTCGCTCGTAACCAAGTTCTTCCTGATGTGAAAGGTAAAACACTTGATCCTTGTGCTCATTGCTTGGCTGGAAAACAACATAAAGTTGCTTTCAAAAAATCTTCTCCACCCACAAGGAGAAAGAATATCTTAGATCTTGTACACACCAATGTGTGCTCAATGTCAGAGGCGTCCATTGGCGGTGCATCATATTTTGTCACCTTCATCGATGAGCATTCAAGGAAGGTGTGGTTGCACTTATTAAAAACAAAGGATCAAGTGCTTGATGCATTCAAGGAGTTTCATGCTCGAGTGGAATGCAAGACAGGAAGGAAGATCAAATGTGTCTGATCAGACAATGGAGGTGAATATAGAGGTCCCTTTTAAGCCTATTGTAGGAAATGTGGGATAAGACTAGAGAAGACTCCACCCAAGACACCGCAGTTAAATGGATTAGCCGAGAGAATGAATCGAACTATCGAGGAAAGAGTTCGATGTGTGTTCTCTCATGCCAAATTGCCTAAGTCATTCTGGGGGGAAGCTGTGATGACCGTTGTTGACATCATCAACCTTTCACCATCGGTACCTTTGGACGGAGCTATCCCAGAGGAAGTTTGGTCAGACAAAAAGGCTACCTACAATCATCTTAAGGTGTTAGGATGCAGAGCATTTGTTCACATACCCAAAGACAAGAGAGCCAAGCTGGATGTAAAGACAAAGGAATGCATCTACCTTCGCTCGCCAAAGGATGAGTTTGGATACCGACTTTAGGATCCAATCAACAAGAAGATTGTTCGTAGCCAAGATGTGGTATTCTTCGAGGACCAAACAATTGAAGATATCCAGAAATCGGAGAGGCCAAGATTGAGAAGCAACTGTAGTATAGACCTTACACCAGCTCATCAAGAGGAGAATGTCACACTAGAAAATAATGAAGCTGAAGATCTCGAGCCTATCCTAGAGCCAAATAATCTAGAGACTCAAGATAAGTCAAGCTCTCCACTAGAGTTGAGATGATCTTCGAGAGACCGAAGACCATCTACTCGTTATCCCACGGAGGAGTTTGTGACGGTCACTGATGAGGGGGAGCCTCAAAGTTATAAGGAAGCCATAACTGACACTCATAAAGAAGAGTGGATAAAAGCCATGCAAGAGGAGATGCAATCCTTGCATGAGAATCATACTTACGAACTAATGGAGCTTCCAAAAGGAAAAAGAGCCTTGAAGAATAAGTGGGTGTATCGAATCAAGACCGAAGATAGTAGCTCGAAGCCTCGCTACAAAGCTCGGTTGGTTGTGAAGGGATTCAGTCAAGAGAAAGGTATTGACTTTGAAGAAATATTTTCTCCGGTGGTAAAAATGTCATCCATCGTGTTGTTCTTAGCCTAGCAGCGGTACAAGACTTGAAGATCGAACAACTTGATGTCAAGATAGCATTCCTCCATGGAGATCTAGAGGAAGAGATCTACATGGAGCAGCCAGAGGGGTTCAAAGTTCCTGGCAAAGAGAATTTGGTGTGCCGGCTAACGAAGAGTCTTATGGCCTTAAGCAAGCACCAAGACAATGGTACAAGAAGTTCGAGTCCTTCATGGCAGAACATGACTTCAAGAAGACGGAAAGCGATCATTGTGAGGTATGGAGGTGGCGATTTTCTCATACTCTTACTCTATGTCGATGATATGTTAATTGTTGGACTAGATCGCGCAAAAATTGATGCTTTGAAAAAGGATCTAAGCAAGAGCTTCGCCATGAAAGATTTAGGACCGGCTAGAAAATTCTTGGAATGAGGATCACTCGTGATAGATCAAGAAAGTTATTGTGGCTATCACAAGAGAAGTACATTGAGAAAGTGTTGGAAAGATTCAACATGCACAAAACGAAGCCGGTCAACATACCACTTGCTGGACACTTCAAGTTGGGTATGGAGCAAAGTCCAACAAGTGAGGAAGCAAAGAAGGAAATGAAGACGATTCCTTATTCATCCGCGGTAGGTCGTCTTATGTATGCAATGATATGCACAAGTCCCGACATCGCCTATACAGTTGGTGTTGTTAGTCGCTTCTTGGCCAATCCAGGGAAAGAGCATTAAGATGCAGTCAAATGGATCTTTCGGTATCTACGAGGTACTTCCAAAAAGTGTTTATATTTTGGAAATGAAAAACTTGTGTTAGAAGGATACACAGATGCAGATTTAGCTGGCGACGTTGATTCTAGGAAATCAACATCAGGATACCTAACTACTCTAGCAGGAGGAGCTGTTTCTTGGCAATCAAAGTTGCAAAAGTGTGTTGCTTTGTCCACTACCGAAGCTGAGTACATCGCAGCTACTGAAGCTTGTAAGAAGATGTTGTGGATGAAGAACTTGCTGCTAGAGCTAGGAGTAGTCCAAGACAAGTATGTCTTGAAGTGCGACAATTAAAGTGCAATTTACTTAGCAAAGAACTCTACTTTTCATTCTCGCACAAAGCACATTGATACACGGTATCATTGGATCCGAGAAGCTCTCGAAGAAAGGCGCATACACCTTGAGAAAGTTCATACGGAAGAAAACTGGTCCGACATGATGACCAAGGTAATACCGACAAATAAATTTGAGGATTGTTGTCAAGGTGCCGGTTTGCTACTAGCTCCCAATTAAGTCAGGAGGGGGAGATTTGTTGGGTTCCTTCCTTAATTGAGAATAATATGGAATTTTCTAGAGATGTGGAGTATCCTAGAGCTTCATGGAAGAGTGTGGAATGAAGTTGAAATGTATAGTTTCATGGAGATCTCTAGAAATAGGAGAATTCTAGAGAGTGGGTATAGTTTCATGGAGATCTCTAGAAATGAAGAATTCTAGAGAGTTAATCTCCACCCTTGGATCAAATTAATCTCCACCGTTTATTGTGGGTGTGGAGTAGTATAAATAGGGATGAATGTCTTCATTCCTACTCACTCCCAAAAAAAACAAGTTCTTGTAATCCTACTACTCTTTGTATAGTAGAAGAATCTCCATTTGAGTTGTAAATCTCTCTTGCATCTATTTCTATCTATATCTTCAAGTACCCATCTTAACTTCACGAAGCAGAAAAATACCGAGTTTTTTCCCAACAGAACTACACCGCAATTATCCCCAAAATCGAAGCACCTCCAAATTCGAAGTGGACAATAGAATGAAGATGAGATATTGAAGAATTTCGTGAGTGATTCAAAATTTGGTG
This sequence comes from Hemerocallis citrina, assembly GCA_017893485.1. Classification (NCBI taxonomy): domain Eukaryota; kingdom Viridiplantae; phylum Streptophyta; class Magnoliopsida; order Asparagales; family Asphodelaceae; genus Hemerocallis; species Hemerocallis citrina. Next base: position 145,400,837 of record CM030367.1, read on the forward strand.
GGTTAATGGCTGAAATCAGATCAAAAGTATCTTGGGTTAGGGTTTCGTGATGAAGAGGAGAAGAAGATAGAGAAGAATGAGATCTGATTTCGAGTTTAGAGATTTAAGACCCAAACGGCACTCGCTTTTTCAAAAAGCGAGTTTGGGATAAATCCCCTCGCTTTTTGAGAAAGCGAGTCTAGGTAGGTGCAAAACCCAAATCTAAGACCTGCTTTCTGAAAAAAGCGAGGAGAATTTAGCCAAACTCGTTTTTTCAAAAAGCAAGTAGGGCCGTTTTGGGAATTTTAAAAAAAGTAGGGCAGGTTTGGGAAAAACTTTCAAAAAGTAGGGTCAGTTTGGGAAAAAATTCAAAACAGTGGTAGTATACAAATTAGGAAATAATGATGTTAAATATTTGTAAATCAAAAGTCCACGCTAATTTACTTGTAGAAAAATTTGATAGGAGCTAGTTTAGTGTAATGTGTTTTTGTGTGTGTGTGTAATGTTTATTACTATCACCTCTCATTTTAGGTGGATAAGCTCAGGGGGTGATGAGTCAAGTCTTACGCCACTTTCGAGGGTGTTTCCTTTCACCTTCATCACAGTCGAGACACGAGAATCGATTCTAGTTCTTTTAGTGTAAGCGACAATTGGGAGATAGGATGGAGAGCATATGAAATCAATTATCAAATTCTTATGGAATTTATGTGATTGTTTTACAGTAGAATATATAGGTATACAGTAGAAGAAGAAATGAAAAGAAAATATATTTGCTGTTACACAAATGAACCGGCAAACTTAAATGACGGTCACTAAGTCAATCCGCTTGAATAAGGAACACCAGTCTGAGGCAACCAGTTAGCACCATTCAAGAAGTTACCCACCGTGAAATTAATTGCATCGATTCTGTTCATCACATGGTAACCCGGCCAGGTAACCCGTTTACTTGTGCCTGAACCCGGACCGGTATTCGTGTACTCACCATAATACAATGTACTCAATGCAAAATCGCCACTCCATGCTAACCACCCCGCTGGGTCAATTAAAGAACCCAAATATGACTGCATGATCACTGTCCTCGAATATTGCTTCCAGGGCCGTCCGAGATATGTCTTCGTCGACCCTCCGTTCGCCACCAGGTCAGCAGAGGCAGTTATCGTGCAGTTCAGGACTGAGGTGCCCGTGTTCTGATTCGGGTCAGTTCGGCCTTGGGCGGTGATGGTGTTCTGTTGGCCCGACATAGGGGCCCGAGGATAGATGTTGCAGTTCTGAAAGACAACAGCTGCATTACCAAAGATAAAATCAACTGTACCATAAATATCGCACTCACGATAGAACTGGCGAAGCGAGTGGGTGTAGAGGGTATCTTGGTAGCCTTCGAAACTGCAACTGTAGAAGGTGGAGAGATCAGCACCATTACGAACTGCGACAGCTTGGTGCTTGATTGCACCGGCGGTGTTTCGGAATGTCATGTTCACAGCTACAAATCCTTGAGCTACTACAGCTGTACCAAATTCCAAAAACTTTCTGATATTAGTCATTACTTTTTATACTTGTAAATTTTATTACTATCTGCATATTTATAATTACATGCATCTAACAGTGTCATGACAATCATGACAATTATTAGAAGATTAATTCTGTCCCCAAGTTTGTGATCAACATTTATTTAATTTACTCTATTGAGCTGTGCATATATACATTTCCGTTAAAAAATTGTTCTTATATAAAAAAAAAATAAAAAAGAAAAAGAAAAATTGAAAAATTGAAAGCAATTTGAACAAATGAGGATTAGAGTGTACGTAAAAGGTAAACACGAATTTCAGTCAAATCAGCGACAAAATAATAATTATTATTATTAAAAATGAAGTTAAATTTTTAAAAGTTAGGTATATAAGTAATTTTACTCCGACTTAGTACGTACCAAAGGTAGCAGAGTTGAAGGTAGTCCATCCGTCAACATTGTTGTGACTCCCAGTCACAACGGTTTGATTGATTCCGTCTCCGATCATCATCACATACTTCTTAGTCTTTGGAATTGACACATACTCTTGATAAACCCCTCCACTCACAAATATCAAGTAGTATCCCGTGCTCCCATCTGTATTGTTGGGAGCTGAGTTCACTGCATCAGTAATTGTGCTAAAATTACCCGACCCATCTTTACTCACCACCACCGTATTACTCACCAACACTGCATCTGTAGATGACTGCATCAGCCTCCTCCCAGTCCTCTCCTCGTATATTTCTCGATCTTTCTCATCCTTCATTATTAAAGGAAGTCCATCACCACCGCTAATCTCGACTTCATGGAACATCATTAACCTCCTAGAGTTTATCTTTTGATGCTGTTTTCTCGATCCTCCCGGAAACCTAGGAGTCTTCGAAGGCATCGAGCCCCCATTAGCTATGGGCTTTCTGTCAGGGTTAATCCAAGCATTCTTGAAGAAAGCTAAGGAAACACTACCAAGCTTCAAGCCATGGGATAATTCGGATGTTAAGTTGTTAGCAATATTGACTGTGTTTAGGCCTTCTAGACATGTATCTTCGTTGGTGAGTGTGGCAGAGAGGAGAGATTGGAGAGTGTCGGATTGTGGATCAGACAGTTGAGTAGTGGCAGTAGAATTGACGGTAGGAATTACAGATGAAAGGTAGTCCAGGTTTAGGTTTAGTAGGATTTGGCAATCATGGAGGGCCATTACGGAGGGGTTAAGGGTGATGTATTTGTTGACTGACTCAACAAGTTGGTAAGTGTGTTCTAGGGTTTTGGAGAGAGAAAATCGAGTGTAGGTGGAGAAGTTTTGGGAGGCACGAGGAGGGAGGACGGAGGTGCAGAAGGCGGGGTCAGGGGTGTAAGTGCATGCTTTGTTGGGGTTCATCGGTGTTGATGGGGGAATGAAAGCGAGGGAGTGGAAGAAGAGGAGAGAAGAGAAGAGGAAGAAGAAAGAAGTGCTTGTCATATTTTTGTATTAGGGTTTTGAGCTATGTTTTGGATGATGGAAATAGCTCGAGTTGATAGGCTTATATAGAGCTGTCTAGGGTTTGGGGATATTTGTCAATATTTGAAAGTCAATGGAAATATCAATTTATTGGTTAAATAATGATTAGATAGTTAGATATCTATGTTCCCAATCAAGGATTACCAGTATACGTGGAAGTAGATGCGGCCGGCAGTGGTTGAAGTAATTATTTTATTTTTATTTTTATTTTTTTGAAATGTCAAAGATTGATCATAAGATTTTTAATACAATGGTTATTTGTAGTTATATATGCTTGGAAACTAACTATCGGTATCAAATTGATCCAAAGGCTAATTAATTGCAATCAGTCCATCTGAATTGTTAGAAATAATTCTGAGAGATTGGCTACAACATTTTTGGGCTACCACGTTGAAACTACTCCGGCATTTCTGTAGTAGCGCCGGCATAGACTTGAACCAAAACGAGTTTCAAAAGTTTTAGTAACCTAAACTGGCGTTTTATAGAAACACCGGGGTAGGTATACTACACCGGCGTTTTTTTTAACAAACGCTGGGCTAGGTACACCCAACACCGGCGTTTTCTATTGGAAACGCCGGGGTATTGTCTACGATAAATCCCAAAAAATCCGAACCCCTAACATATCACTCATTCCCTAATTCTTTCTACCCTTTTTTTATTTTTCCGCTCTCTCCCGCGCTCTCCATCGACGACTGTCATCCCCTGCCGCTGCCCTGGCAAGCCGTCGCTGTCCTCTCGCTCTCATACCCGCTCACTCACTCTCTCTCTCCCCGTTCCTTGGCCACCATCGCCATCCCCGCCGTCGTCGTCGACATCCGCATCGTGAAAGGTATAAAAATCAAATCTGTGAGACTGTGATTATGTGAGAATATTGATTTGTGAAAATATTTGATTATGTGAGAATATGTGATTTTGGATTTTGGATACTCCGCCCCTTCTCAAAATCCCTCATAAATAAAAATCCCTTCTCAAAATCCCCAAAAGTCCGAAGTTTAATGCACTATCAATTTTTTCTGCCCCTTTTTTTGTTTGAATTTTACGGAAGTTTTTAGAGATTTATTAGAATTTGGTTAGATTTGATTAGTGCATGTGGGTTTTTTGCTCTGATTCTTGAGCTGGGATTGTGATCCGAAGTGCTGCATTAAGAAATTTGTGATTTTGATTGTTGAATTGAGGGTGATTGGTAGTATTAGATGTGGTGGTTGTTTGAATGGTAAAAAGTTAGATACTTTTTTGGTGCTAAATTGGGTAAAGTTTGTTGGGTTTTCTTCACATTTCATAAAGATGTGAAATTGCTGACGTTTAAAATTGCGACCGTATACACTGGCTGGTCAGAAGCACAACCCCCTTGAAGAAGTACTGCAGCTAGATTTTGTGTCCACTGGTTCTTGTTTCAGATAAACATTGGTATGCTTCCTTGTTTACTGTATCTTGTGATCTGGTTTCTTCTTGGCAGAGAGAACCCTTGAGAATATTTTATGAATCCTTTTCGAAGCAGATTCCAACTAGTGAATTAACAGAATTATGGTAAGCAAATCTGTATCTTCATGAAATACTTTCATCTTTTCTTCTTCAATGCAACTATTAAGCATTCATCTTTTTGCTGTACTTATGTTACATTCTTTATGGTTGGATGATACAAAATTTTCCCCATTAGTCTAGATGTAGGTGAGATTAAATTTAGGGAAATTTCATTAGTTTCACTAGAAATTGAATATAGGGAACCACTTGGCATAAATGGCTTTTATGATTTTATTGGCTTATTGAATATGTTATCCTGTAGTTATTTGATGCTTGTAAGCATTGTTTTTTCTCATTTCCAGATTTTCATGTTCTGCACTTTATAATTGCACATACTATTGAATAACACATTCTTTTTCTTTCTTCTCCCTGCAATAAAAAATTGCAAATCGCTACTGTTACAGCCACAACTAATTCTAACCCTTGCACTTTTCTGTGATGCTCAAAATTTTTTGTCAAATAATTGCATGGAAGCTTGTGTTTAGCTAATACTCCATAGTAATCTTGGATGCTCTGTTTGGGACTCTATTATGAACTGGAACCAGTTCTTACAGACAATGTTCTAAAAAGCGCTAGGCGGTAGTCGGGCGGCCGATGGGGGCCTAGCGCCTAGACCTTGTAATCGGGGATTAAGCGGCTAGGCGGTAGGCGGTTTTTTTATTTAATTTAATTTATTTATTTATTTATTTATTTATTTATTTATTTATTTATCGATCTTTTGAGTTTATTTTGTTGTTACCCCTTTTTACTCTTTATTGCTACTCATTCTTACTATTGAACTTTTTCTCTTTGCAATTGTAGGATGGGCTTCACATAGTCGAATCGGTGTATTATTGTATCGGTGAACATGAGGACTCTATCTTCTCCATATCCGATGTAAACCACATTGTGGCTACTCATAAAAGAATACAAGTTCTAAAGAGAGAATAAATGTAAAGTTGATAGATGATCTCATGATATGCTTGATAACGATGAACAACTTTAACTAATAACCACACTTAAATCAGATAACTTCCTCCCATCTCATGACATACTGTCCCACACTAAGTGGATTGGCCATCCATAGATTGCTTTGGAAAGATATGTAGATCTGGGTGACATTTTAGGAGCTGAAAATAGAAGATGAATAAATAGCTTCACTAATGAGGAAAAGCATACTACTTATAATCTGGTAGACTGATTGAGCCTTGAAGTTGTTGGCACATGACACTTCTTATAAACTTCCCCCTTTGGTGCATAACTTCACTTATTTGGCTGCGTTTGTGATATTAAAGTCCATACTTGTAAGTTTTAACATGATTGCTATGAGAGTGCGGATACATGTCAAATTATGCAAGATAAAAAAAGACTAAAGATATGCTTAAATTTTATTAGGAGGAGAAAGTGAGAGCGGTGGGTTTTTTTTATATATATATTTTTTAATTACTTAAGGCGAGAGGGGTGGGTTTTTTTTACTTTTTTTTTAAAAAAATTACTTAAGGCCTAAGCGGGTCTAGTCCGCTTAGACCCGCCTAGACCGATTAAACGCCGCCTAGGTCCGATCTTAGCCGCCTAGAACCCATTTCCGATTTTCATAAATGCCTAGGCCCTAGTCGAGGCGTTGGGGGGCCGCCTAGGCGGCCGCCTAGACCGCTTTTTAGAACACTGCTTACAGATGTATTTGTTCAATTTTATGTGATGCACTGCTTATTTGTAACTAATAAGAAAGAACTAGACTCACCATGCTGCAATTTTTACTCACATAATGTTGACCTACAGCCTGAAGTCCTGTACCCATCTCATATGGACTCACTGCATTTTTTACTTGATCACGTCTCATAGGTTTAGTCATGTGCAAGACGTTTCACTTTTGATGAATGCATATTAGCCAGATGGAAACAAGAACACCAACATATTACATATCAATATGAACGACAGATATTTTAACCAGTTCTTCCACTACACTCTGAGTCTATTTTCTGTCAAGCTGGAGTTTCTATCTTTTCAGATATAGACGATCTCAAGTTCTTTTACTCCAGTGGTATATGAAACATTCTGTAGATTGTAAACCATGACATACCCCTTTCTGAACTTTTAAGTTTTTGTTCTTTTTCTACAGGACTTGCATCATCCATTTCTGGCAAATGCCATTCAAGGTATTTGATTCTATTTCCCAATTAGTTTGTGTGTCGTACTTTAGCTGCACTATCTTTATATATGGTATAATTCAATCATCAAGATCCATCATCTTCTATCAATGTTTGTCGTAAGAGATGGCAAAATTTCATGTCTCTTTTGTTCATACTCGAATTCGGATTTCAATTTTGCAAATGCTATACAAATCAGAGTTCATTTTAAACTGATTCTCCCAGTTATGATGGCCTTTGACATGATCTGCTAATATCTTATTCTGAACAGAGCTTTTATGGAAGGAATTTATTTGGGCTTTGACTCCACATTGTCTGATTGTATTTGTGGCTTGGGTTTGAAAATGAGATTGTTCTTTCTCACTGGTTTTAAGTGATGATGAGATGGATTATGTAACTGAAGTTGCATACTATGATTTACAGAGGAGTGACTAGTGATGAAATAATCCTGTTTGAACTTATGTTGTGGTTTTAATTGACAGTTATCTCATGAGTATTATAAAAGTATAAGTTTCACCTCAGTTAGTAGCATTTTTGCCTGAATTTGACAGTGAAAATATTCTTTTTCACTCTTTGTAACTCAATTATTTGAACTCCATATTTTGGTTTTGGTTGTAAGAGTGTTGTAGTTTTTTTTTCAATTTATTTTTTTTATAAAAATTATATACCTACAGCGGCGTTTTTCCAAACGCCGGGGTAGATTTTAACCAAAATTGAAAAGCCTACGAACGCCAGGCGTAGGTGGTGTGTGAAAACAAACCCAAAACAAAAACACCCATACAACGGCGTTTTTAAAATGTCGGGGTAGGTTTTGACCTATACCAGCGTTTACTATAAACACCGCTGTAGACCCCAAATCTACTGCGACCCCCACTTCCCCGGGCATTTATACTGGCGTTTTCAAAAATGCCGGTGTGGGATACACCGGTGTTTATAAATGCCGGGGAATCGAAAAACAACTGCCTGAAAAAGACGTTTAGTGTGGTGGTGATTGTGACAAAATTAGATTATATGTAAAATTAAGTTGATATGTGACAAGCAGGGCCGGCCCCACCCTTGAGGCGGGTGAGGTGGCCACCTCAGGCCCCCGGTTTTTTGCGATTTTAGGGGCCCCCAAATTTGTAATTTCGTTGTGAATATAGACATGTATTTTGCGCGTAAAAGAAAATTACTGTTATTTTAGGGGCCCAAAAATAATTACTTGAGGCTTTAAATTTTTTTTAATGGGTTTAGGCTTGAAGACTTGAATTGAATTTGATACTTTAAATTTGGGTGATTTAAAACAAATTTATATTTTTGGCATATTTTGTTTTCAACAATATGCAAATTTTTTGTATACATATTTTTTTAGGTGTATGGTGGGCCCCATTTTGGGAGTTCGCCTCGGGCCCCCCGAGAACTTAGGGCTGACCCTAGTGACAAGTGAAAATACAAATAAGCGGGCCACAACATAACTACTTAATAATGGTAAAAATCGCAGCAAATCCGGGCTGTACGATTCCAGCACAGATCTCAAAGCTTCTACATGCCGATTAATCATAACCGACCTCTTTAACAGGTCCGGGCATTCTTCAGACTCCTCTACAAGACATGAGCTTAGGGGTGGACAACTATTATCCGAACCAACAAATCCGAACCAATCCAACCCAAACCGACCGGTTTTTAACCGAACCAATTGGGGGTATAGATTGGATCGGTTCTTGATCTTCAATAACCAACTGGATCGGTTCGGTTGTTGGATGCGGCTTTCAAATAACCGATGAAACCGAACCGACCGTACCTCTATGCATAAATCCATAAAAAATATAGTTCTCCTTTAATTTCTTGAATATAAAAGTAGTCATTTCTCATTTTCTTGGAGATACAAACAGCCTTCTTTAATTTCTTTAATACAAACCGAGAAATTGTTCTACCTATGTTTTGATTCTCCATAATCCTGTATGTTATGTTGTTGAAAAATGATTGATTTACAGTGTGGCCCAACTTAATAGAATCATGAAGTTGATGTAACATTTAGTAGTTACTTTAATCAAGTCAAGTAGAAATTGTACTCTAAATTTTTTTTATTGTACCTGAAATTCAATTAGCTATGGTTTCTTTTATGATAATAAACTAAGATTACAGAAATATGCAAGTAAAAAAGTAGTTTATCTCACCCTATTTAAATGTCATAATCTCAAACAATTAGTGCAAAATTTATTAACAACTTGTGGTTTTATGAATCTTCATTTTAAATTCATTTCTGAATAACAAATTTAACACTTCATGATTTACTCCTTCCGGCAACTGATCACCTCTACAAATTTAACAATTTGCAGGAAAAGGAAAACATGAAACAATACGCCCATTAGTGCAAGTTACGGGCCGCATGTAGTGCAGGCAACAAGTACGAAAAACAGATTAAGAAAATACAGAGTACCAACAAGAAGCAAGTACTGAAATAAGCATGGGAGGAATGTGATAGAAAAATAGAGAAACTAACTCTCAAGCCAAAAAGTAGGATCAAGTGACATGATTAGATAACAGGGTGCAGGTCACATATAACAGGTATCAAGTAGCACGCAAGCAGGTAAACAAGTAACAGATGTCAGGTAGCATGCACAGGTAAATATGTAACAGGAATGTACAAGTGATCAGGTATTCTCATGTCTTGTATTTAATCCTAACTAGGTAGCTCTTCATGACTCCCAAATTTTACCATATGGTTGCTACATTCAAACAAGTTGCGTTTAGATTTCGTAGTGAATTGTATAGGGCCGTATACTCAGGTATCAGGTAAACAGGTAAACAGGATCATATATCATGTAATCATATAATCATATAACAGGTAATCAGGTATTAGGTAGGACCTACGGATCCTTTTCTGAGTACACCTTCCTATTGGGAATTATATAGCTAGGTAATCAGGTAATTAGGTAAACAGGTAATTAGGATCATGTATCATATAATCATGTAACATGTAACATGTGGGAAACACGGGCCCCCTTCCAAGTACACATTTCTATATTTTCCACTACCAGATATTTTCCTTAACCCAGACTTGATTACTTGTCATTATTATTAAAGCAGGCATATACGTGCACAAACAGGGAAAGAAAAACCTGGCAAGAAATAAGGAACAAGCGCAAGTTGGATAGAAGACATGAATGGGTGATAAACAACTCATAATAGATTAGGACAACGAGACTTATCAATTCTGGACAATATGACATTGCTGCACCAAATCTGAAATTTCCGTTGCCACAGAAATGTAAATATGGATCCATCAGAAAATATAGAAACTAGACTCTCATCCAAATTCAGCACATATACACAAGTCATATAACAACTGCAAAAACAAGGCTCAAGACATCGTTTTATACAGAATTCATGTTCAGCCAGAAATTGCAAAGTTTTGTTTATAAGCATGAAAATGACATTAAAAAACATTAATTAAATATAGGAAAAATCTGGAAGGTTCCCTAGCATGTCTAGTACCAGAATATAAAATTTCATAAAATTCCATTACAGATAGTGTATTCAATTTAATTTGAAAAATAGAATGATGCAGCAAATTTATGAATCTGAAATTTTAGACATAGCAGTACCAAAACAGCGCTAAGTCACAAAATACAACTCGAAATTCAAATCCGTCAAAAGGGTTGTAAAATAGGCATACTAGGCTATATTTTATATTCATAAAGTTTTAATCAAAAGTGACTGGAATCAGGTTGGAAGCAGGGTTTTTTACTGAACAACATGCAGTTTGGAAATATATTGATTGGTTTCACAAGTACGAAATAAGTTATGAAAATCATTAAAAATTCCCACCAAAATTAGGGGTTGATCCCAATCATGTCTAGACATACCCAGAAAAATATTAAGCCCAGATTTTACTAACATCGATAATATAACGATCTTATAATTCAGAATCTGGAAACTACGACATAGCTGTAGTTAAACAACGATAACACACACATCAAAAATTGAAATTGAGATCCGTCGAAAGTTCTGAAAAATAGACATCGAGGCCTACGAATCATATTCACAAAATAGTTTATTTTACTGACTTTAACATGGTCTAAATTGCTGTACTAAATCAGGGCAGCAGCAAAAATGAAATTCTTTAATGCATTTTATCAAACAACTCATCTACGATAGATTCAAATTAGAATGTGATGTAAAACATGATATATTGTACATTCAAATCAACATAGTATGGTTATTAACAAGTCCACAATGAGATAACACATCTAGCACATCAATCATGTAACAAGAATTCACAACATACAATAGATCACGAACAAGGATATATATACATCAAGAAATCTATCTAGATCTAATTTATTTTCAGGTAGTGTGTGTGTGGTGACAACTTCTACTGATTGTTCATGACCACGAATGGGCCAAACGAATGAGATCAAGATTTATCAAGGAATAATCATGAGGGTGAACACGAAAGTGAAACCTAGACCCCATGCGGTATTTGAACTTGTATAAAGAACAAAAATAATATACAAGCTACTTGCCTTGGTGAAGATGACGACTCCGATGGAAAAGAATAACGGGAATGGATCCCGGGCGACGAACACGAACACGATGACTCACGAACAAGCGGGGGCTTGCGGGATCGAGATGTCGACGACACAACGAACGGTAGGAGGAAGGTGGCACAATGGCGACGGCGATGGGGATGCTCAGTGGTAGTCGACGGCTCGAGAAGAGGATAAGATGAGGGATGAGGAGCACGGGGTGTTACTGGCTTGGGCGTCGACGTGGCGCAGGGCGGTCGATGGGACGTCGGGGCAGTGCGGGGAGCACGCGGTGGTGGGATGGTCACGATGGCACGATGGGCGGCCGACAGGGGGTTGGGTTGACGGATGAATGAAGGGGGAGAGAAATGGTGAGTTAGAGAGAAAGTGAGAGAGAAAGAGTAGTAATGTTTAGGAATTGTTCACAGTAGAGAGAAAGAGTAACAAATTTGGTTAGGTTATAATGAGATTTTTGGTAAGTTAAGATTTTAGGAATCAAGGGAGAGATAATGTGCGGAAGAGAATTGCTTGTCAGACAGATAGAGATGAAAGTGAGGAGAGATTTGAGGGAGACTGGGTAAAAGGAGGGTATTGGTAGCGGGTTTATGATCCAATAGCGCGGATTATAGGGTTTAGGTCTAAATATGGTAGATTGGGTTAGAAATCGGATCCAAAAGGTGGAAATCAATTAATAGAAAATTAGGTCATGAAATATATGATTTAGAATCTGACAAATCATCCAGAGATAATTAATTAGCAGATGAAATTAAAGTAGAAGATTGAAGTCACAGAATTGAATTGATGGAAATGAAATAGTTTATTGAGGACGAAGAAAAGATTACACGGTTCAGAAAAGACAAAAGAATACAACCAAAAATAAATACCCAGGAAAATAAATACATACAAAAATACAAGAAAGGGAACACAACGGTTACATACCGGGGGGCTCCCGACAAAACCGTCATGAATAACATCTTATGTACGACCATGTTACAGTCCATAATGCTTCAACCGATTCAATGGCCTCGCGAGGCCCCCAAGGATCTAGAGATCTCCTCCAGATCATCAGTGCCAGGCAATAATGAACTGATCTACGAATCCACTTGGATGAAGGCACGCCCGAACCGTGGCCTCCTATTCAGAACGTTAAGCAAACTGGAGAAGCAAATCTCTTAGACAAAGATCAAGGCAATCCTCCTCTCACAAGGGGCTCACTGCAGTGAGAAGCCCAACTCGTGAGAGTCAAAATCTTCTTGAGCGGAACAAAGAGAAAGATGCCCCAGTTACTAGGGCAGAATTAGATAGGTTCAAGCTTGACATCCTCCGGGCTATCCAAGGTAATCAAGATCTGGGCTAGGCCCCTAAAGAAGGATCCGCCGACTCAACTAGATTCAAGGGGAAGGACGACCCAGTCCTTTGCCGTATCAGAGAAGTAGAAGATCGTCTAGAGCAAATGAAAAATTAGGAAAATTGCTCTAGTAGGGCCTACCGCCTAAGTCGACCTCCTTTAAGCAGAACCATCATTGATGCACCCTTCCCAAAGAACTTCAAAGCTCCTCAATTCGAATCATACGACAGGGAATCAGACCTGACTATCCATATCATGAGTTTCAAAACACTCATGACGGACTATAATGCCACTGATGCGCTCATGTGCCATACATTTCCTGCAACTTTGAAAGGATCAGTACGGAATGGAACTTCTACCTTACTCCGGAGTTAATATTCTCCTTCGATCAGCTCAAGGAGCTCTTCATTGCGCACTTCGTTACTAGCCGCAAGGCTGAAAAACAAGTACTTCCCTACTGGAAATGAAGCAAAGACACAGAGAACTACTGAAAGACTTTGTCAAGCACTTCATAGCCGAAGCAAGGTCCATTTCCTCCGTCAATTCGTCAGTGGCGACCGCCGCTTTCTGCCATAACGTCACTAACAAAGACCTGAAAGCCTCCCTCATAAAAAAGGCACCCAAAAATTTCATTGAGCTCCTATAAATGAATGACAAGTATATCAGGATTGAGGAAGCTCTCCATCCCTAAGGCAAGAACGATTCATCTTCCGGGAACAAACAGAATAATACAAACGAAGGACCAAAACTCATATAAAGTAAAATATTGTCTTGCACCAAACACTACGATGACACTAATGCATAATTGTTCGGATTCTATACATCCCATACTACATAGGTCCGAGGGCAAGCCCTTATCGTACTCCTCATTATAGGGTTCAATCCATCATCATGAAATTCTACTATGGTAACAAAAGCAAGGTTTAGACGACATTCCATGAGTACGAATTCCAGTCCCAGAGTCCACCGTCAAACTATACAGAATCATCGTCGTGCGAACGTCCTGTAAGTGCTGCTCTAGCCCCGGTATATACATATATATTAGAGATCTGCTTCCCATCCACCCGACTATTCATGATCCCGGAATACACCGTCCGATCAGTTGTAGTCCCAATTTAATTGAGCTTCGTCTCACCCCGCACGCAACCACAGTCCCGAAATTCACCGTCTAACTAAGTCTGTAGTCCTATAATCCATCGTCAGACTATATAGAGATGTCCCACTTATGTTTGCCAAAGTTTCATCACATCTTCTTCTAGTGCCCACCCTTAAATTTTGACATGAATAATTGTAACCCCTGTTTCCATAAATGAGTATTTTCTGAATATTTTTCGTATTTTGATTAATTATAAATTCGGTATTATTTTAAACTCGATTTGGGCCTTCTATTAAAATCTTTTCGAACTGGAAACTGTATTTTCTTCGAATAATAGTATATTCTAACTTTAATGTTTATTTTCTAAGTGATCGGCTATTTGTATCTTATTTTATTACTATTTGGGTTTCCATAAACTTATTTATCTCAAATCTCATTTTGATATGTATATCAAAATTATTATTGTTGTTATTAATATTATTATCTTGATCGTTGATTTAGAAAACTATTTCTATTGATTTTTGTATTTATAGCGATTTCAAATAATTTTCATATGGTAGTACAATATATATATTGATATATAATCCTGCATTTTATTAGTTATATATTTCCCTATTGTATTTTTAAAACCCAAATACCCATTTAACTAATCCTATTCCTATTGGTTATTATAAACTCCAAACTCATTATCTTGTTAGGTCTTTTAATTAAACCCTACCCTATTCTTATTGGATCCAATATCCTATAAAATACCCAAACCTTATAACCCTATCTATATAAACCTAACCTAACCCTAACCCTAACCTAATCTACTATGCTAAACCCAAACACACAACCGCCAAACCCCTTCACACCCTGGTTCACCTTCCTCGTTTTCCCCTACCTCTTCACCTCCCGTCCCTCATCCTGCACCCATACGCCGCCTCTCCCCGACCTTTTCCCTATCCCTGTCGCGAACTCTGACAACCGGCGCCCCTCCTCCTTCCCTCCCGTCTCCCCCGTCATCTCGTCACCCTCCTGGCCTCGCGACCCCCCACAACAATGACAACAGGCTCCCACAGCAGCTGCGACACCCCACCTCATATCTGTTCACAGCGCTGCCCCGCCCTGCCAGCCCCGCACTCCCTGTGCTCCCTCCCGATCGCCGACCAGCAGCTATCCACCTCCGCCGTGTACTCCCACGCAGTTGCCATTGCAGTGCCCCCTGTCTCCCCCTGCCAACTTCACGGCAGTCCACCAGCACCGACAACAGCAATCGCCGAGGCAGCCCCGTAGTCTACTGAGCGCACCTGCATTCACAGTCAGCGACAACAAACCCAGTTGCGCCATCCCTATTCTGCTGCTCCCCCTAGCCGCCAACACTGCTGTGCCGACCCCAGTTGCCAGAAGTCCCCGCTGCATTGCTCTCCATCGCTGAAGCCATGCAACCGTAAAGCTTAGCCGTGGAGTTGATGGTTAATCATGGGTTTTGATCATGTCGATTGTGGGCCATCCATTCGATCAGATCTTGATCTTTTGATCTTGGTCGTCTGATCCTCCATTTGATAATCACCAAGCCATTGGATCTATTGATCGTCCGATCATCTCTGATCTGATCATCATCATCACCATCTCATCTTGATCTTCTTGATCATCGAGATCTGTGCTTGTGTTCGTGGTTGCGATCGTGATCGTGTGTTCGTGTTTGTTCGTGATCCATGTGTTGAGTTCGCCGCCCGGGATCCATTCCCGTTATTCCTCTGTCGGATTCATCGTCTACACCCCAAGGCAAGTATCTCGTGTACATTTTGTTTTCTAGTACAAGTTCTTACTTGAAAATACTGCAAATAGTTTGTGAATGTGACTCCTCTTTGTTTATCGTTAATGATATCATGTTTCTCCTTATATATTACATGATCTAAAAGTCACAACCCTTCTTTGATACACTTGTTCACAACTAGTAAAATTTTGATTCATTTCATACAAAAAGTGTTTTAGTTGGTTTTTGTTTCTGCCTTGCCTTGCTGTTTCGACCTCGAATAAAACCAAATTCTGAACTTGAGTCCTAAATATGAAATGTAGCCCTAAGTTTCTACTTGCAAATAACATCCAGAATTTTTAAATTTCGAGTTACGGTCTAGGAGATATCGCAGTTTTACTGCTGCTGTGTCGGAAATCACAGATTCATAAAAACTGCTGTACCACTTTAGTTTACATTTATTTTAAATATGCTACCAGTAAGTAAATGACTTGAAATTTTGCATGCTTTTACTAGACATCCTAGAGAACTTTTCCTAATTTTCTTAGAATTAATTAATGATGTTTCAACCCTGTTTCATATGTATAAACTCGGTTTTAGAAATTCTGGCTGAACACAAATGCTGTATAGTTTACTATTTTGACACATGTTACCAAAACTTTTATATAACTTAATTATATGCATTGGAACCGGGCAGGAGTCTAGTTTCTAGACCTTCTGACGGATCCACATTTTCTATCTTGTAGCAACGAGAATCACAGTTTTGGTACAACAACGTCATGTTGTCCAGATGTGAGATTCTCGTTGTTCTTGATATTTTGATTTATTTTGACCCTCAAACTTGTATCCTACCTAGGGTAGACTTGTTCCATGTTCTTAATTATGTTTACTTGACTTGTTTCGCACACTTTCATACTTGCTTGATGATAACAATAAAAAACAAGCTGGAGTTTAAGGGAAAGACCATAGTAGTGGACAATATAGGTAAGTGTACTCGGAAAGGGGCCGTGTTTCCCACTTGATACATGCCTCATGAACTAGTATATTATTATTCAATTCATGAACTAGTATATTATTTGATTCATGAACTAGTATATTATTAATCGATTCATGAACTAGTAAATTATTTGATTCATGAACTAGTATATATATGATTCATGACTTGTCTTGCTATGACTTGACACATGAACTAGTTAAATGATTACCCGATTCATGAGCATGACTTGCTTGATACTTGATACCTGAGTACACCACCGTATAAACTCGACCACTAGGCCTAAACGTAACTGATTGTATGTAGCAACCACGTAGTAAAAGTATGGATGCATGAAGTGCTACATAGATAGTAATAACTATAAGACTTGACACATGATAATTGAACATGATACAAGCTTACTTGATACTTGATGAAATGATACATGAGACTTGATACTTGAACATAATACCTGACACTTGCTACTTGATACGTATACTTGACAACTTGACACATTAGACTTATTACTTGTTAATCGACACTTGTATGTGATACTTATTACTTGTTGCATGACATCATTACATGTTCACTAGCCACTTATTCTACTACTAGTATTTGTCACCCAATCTTGTCTTCCGAGTTGTCTTTCTGGCTAGCTAATTTCTTGAATCCCCACTACTTGTTGCATCCCTATTACATTCTTGATTCCAAATCTTGTTCCATATTACTTGTACTTATTTTACTAATTACGGCCCTAACTTGCACTAAGGGCGTTTATCTTGTTTTCTCTATTTTCTCCTTTTATATTTTTACAAACCGACTTTGGAGACGTGTTCCCTGCTGGAATTGGTGAGCAGACATTCTAGGCTTCGCATGGAGCAAGGACTTGCTTAAATTATTTATTTTCTTTGAGTTATTTATTTATTGCTACATAAAAACTTGTAACGGGCTTATGTTCCTGAGTTTTATCTTTCGATCCAGAATTGAAAACTATTTGGGATATTTTTATTGTTTCATTTGTTTTCTGTTGCTTAATAAATTATTCATGCATGCGTTGTTGAGTATATTTTGTTATATTCTTGTTATGATGCTGACGATCCTACAACTTATGAATGATGAAAATCATTTGCTGGGCTTTGTCACGCGCTCGTATTCCATATTTTTGAGAAGCGGAGCGTAACAAGGTTTTTAGTGGTATCAGAGCTCATGTTTGACTAATGTGTTAGTTTGACTAATACACTAGACAGGCTTGACTCAGTCAGGATTAACTCAACATTAAAAAGGTCATGCAACCACATGAATAATTTGATAATCAACTTGATCTGGTTTCTAGCCTTATCCCATTCATTTTGGTCCCTTCATATCCAATTCCTTGATTCCTTGTTTCCTTCCATCTTTTACAGTCGTCCTAATTTGTTGATTCCATACTGGATATAAATTTATTCTTCCGTACCCATATTCTTTTCATTCCAGTGCAAGCAATCTCTTATTTCTGCTTGCCTCGTTGATCCCTTCTTATTTCAGCTCGTGTGTCATTCTTTGCTTTCCGTACTTTACATTCATCTTCATTGTTGACTCATTTTGAGTATCATGCTAGTTATTCCTTCCCTGCCATATTCTCTTCAAATTCTGCTTGTGCCCCCTCGTTCCTCTTCCTTCATATTCGATTCTTTGATTTCTTATTTTCTTTCATCTCTTGTAGTCGTCCTCCTTTGCTGACTCTTTATTGAGTAGACAATTCTTTCTTCTCCTACCTATATTTTCTTTATATATTTTTTATGAATATTTTGTGTATTTCGATTGTTATTTGTTATATTTTGGATCTTATATAAACTTTTTCTAAAATGAAAATTTGTTATTTCGAATAACTGTGTATTTTAATATCATAAATTCCAAAACGTAACTTCGTACTTAAATTGAGCAATCAATATCTAAGTACGTGTAGGAGATGACATCATCTCGTTCATCGTTTTGTTGCAACGGGATGTCGAGATGGCAAACATGCAACTAGACGTCAATGGAGGCAAATTGCAACTGGATATCGTTAGGGATGGCGAACGGGTCGAGTGGGCCGGGCCGGGCCCAACCCGGACGGGTTGGCACGTATACTTCGCGGGCTCGGCCCGGGTTGCCCACTTATCCGGGCCGGGCCGGGCCGGGCTGAGATTTCGTTTGGGTGGCCCGCCCCACCCGTGAACCCTTTAGGGTTCAACCCGGGTTGGGCCGGGTCGACCCGCAGGTTGGCCCGTTTATATAGGGTTAGAATTTTTTTTTGTTGTTGTTGTTTTTTTTGTAGCTTAAAATAATAATAATAATAATAATAATACTAAGTAATAATACTTAAAAACAATAAAAATCTTAATAATAATAATAAGATTGAAAGAGTGAAATTGACAACAAATTTTGAAATATTATTCATATGAATTTAAGTTATACAATTTTAACAATTAATAATGAAATGAAGAATTCAATTCACAAATAAGTTTTATACAATAACATATTTCTTATATACAATTTTATGTTGAGTACAAGTTTTCTAATTTAACATAACAAGCTTTGCTATTGTTGTTGTTGTTGTTGTTGTTGTTGTTCTTCGGGCGAGTTGCTCCCACTTGTGGACGTTGATAGTGTTTTCCCTTGTGTCCTATCTTCAGCCTTCAGCCAGTCTTCTGTGCAAACGAGCATCTCTAATGTGTCGGGCTTCATGCGATTCCTGTAATCAGATAGATCCCTGCCACTTGTAGAAAATGCACTCTCAGAAGCAACTGTAGAGACAGGAGGAGTTAGTAAATATTTAGCCATAATTGAGAGAATAATAAAAGTGTGTTCATGTTCTTTCTACCATTGTAAAATATCTAGTGGAGAAATAGTAGGCTCAGAATCTTGTTGGTTATACCAATTTAATTCATTTGGTTGATTAGTCCTAGGTTTTTTTGATTGAATTTGTTCAAGTAAATTAAATGTTCTATCACCAATTCTGGTTTTACCCTTACCTTTAGAACTACTAGAAGAAGAACTAACTACAGAAGTTTTACTACTAAAAGCAAAACGTTTATCATAATAATCATACAAGTTATTTAATGTAGATTCAAACTGAACTAAAAAAGTAGCGCAATCAATTGTTAATTCTACATTTACCTCTAAATATCCAAAAAAAACATTTCTATCAAATTCTTCGTACCTTCTAATTTGATACGATGATCCATAACAGTAGCAACACAAATCAACATCAGAGGAGAAAAATAATACTTCAAAATTTTTTGAAATGCAGGTTTTACAATCTCACCAACATTGATATCATTTAACATTTCGTTAAATGTTTGCATCATGCTAACTAATTCAATAAAAATGCTACTAGAAGTAGATTCATTTGTTTTTGAAAATTTTAAAGTTGCGGTTTTAAAAGGTTCTAAAAATTTCAACAAAGATTCGGCAAAAAACCAATCGGGGGGAGTCATTTCAAAATTCTGCATATTTTTTGCGATACAAAAATTATTTACAACTGCTTTATATTCAGTGACAACATTTAATAAATCAAAAGTACAATTCCATCGGTGTCTAACTTCTTTTGGAAATCTTCTAAAAGGAACAAATCTAACCCTACACCAAGCGTTCCATTCTTGTAAAATGCTTGGACTTAATGCAAAGAAATGTACACAATTCCTAATTTTAACTATATATGGATCAGTTATTTTTAATGCATCTTGAACACATCTATATAATAAAACACAAAGAAAGCTATCAAGTGGCTTTCTTTCAATTCCCAAAAAAATCAAAGGCCCAGATCTAACCTCACAAAACATATTTTTTCTCCCAAAAGTTTCTCCCCAAAACCCAAATTCAAATCCACAATCCAAAACAAATCCTATATTTATTTAATTATTTTTTTTTCCTCTCTCTCTCCCACCATCTTCTATTCAAAAAATTAAGAAAATAAAAATTTTTAAAATTTTTAAAAATTAAAAAATTAAAAAAATAAAAAAAATAAAAAATTTAAAAATAATTCAAAAAAAAAACAAAAAAATCAAGTAATATGTTTTTTTTGGACCACCAAAAGTTTCTCATATAATATGTTTGCTACTTCAATTAATTTCCTGGACCTCCAAAACTATTTTATATGATCAAACAAGATACACCGTTCCGAAGACGTGCCGTAGGCACGTGTCAATGGGCAAACCTAGTAAATTTATAATATGACATGCACATCTAACATGAAAAATATTATCAGATGGAGGGTTTAATACAGATTTTAAAGTAGTAATTGCTACATTGTTGTTAGATGCATTATCAAAACTAATAGCCATAATTTTATCGCGTACATGAAAAACATCACAAATTTCTATTATACGATTTGCTATTTCAGCGCCATTGTGGGGATACGGCAACGCCGCAAGTGATATGATTCTTTTTAAAGAATCTAATCATTGTCGATCCAATAATAGGTTATTCCCATCGTTAGAATATTGTTGACACCCGTCCAACAATCCGAAGTTAAACTCCATAAAATTGCAATCAAAGTGTCCTTCATTTCAATGTAAATTTTAAAACAATCCGATTTGCAAGTATTACTTGGAATTCTTTTAAAATGAGGTTTTAAGGCCGTTTGATTAAAATTTTCCAAGTCCCTACTCTCGGGATAGAAAAATGGTAACTCTTCCTTAATAACTAATTGGGCCATTTCCCGACGAACAAGATCGGGATCATAAGGGTGGCTATCAACTAGACCGGTCCTAGGGTTGATTTTTTGTTGGCCTTGTATTTGATCAAGAAGTTCCTTATGGTTATGTTGGATGTGCCTACTAATTGTACCGGTGCCGTCACCCCCTCTTGAATTTGTATGTTTTACCACATGTTTTACAAACTTTCAAACCTATACCCGGAGTATGTTCGTTCGGGATATAATCATAAAACTTATGCCAATCGCTAGTTTCTCCTCTACTTTTTCTACTACTACGGTGTTGTGTGGTTTCGGTTGGCTGTTGTTGTTGTTCTTCTTCTTTCCAAATGTATGTCACCTACAACTACGTCGTGTGTACCCCATTGTTCCATAGGAGGATCATGGTAGTCTTGGGCGGAGCTCACTAGTTCGGACAATTGGTGGCCTACGGGAAGAGGAGGACGAATCTTGTCCGCTACGACCGCTACCGCGTGATCTAGACATAATGTAATAATGTGCTAAAGTAAAGTATGTAAAAAAAATATACAATGTAGGAACGGTGAATTATACAAAAAAAAATCTAAAAAACAAGAGGGTTGAGATAGAGAAGTTCAAAAAACGAACAATAATTTTAACTACAACGCAAAAAAAAAATTTAACGAAAGAGGTATGAAATTTTGATACCGTTTACCGTGGAATACGCGTATGTAAAAAAACCGTGAAAATAAGAATAGAATAGAAAAGATGGAGGAGCGCTTTGCCGATTCCGCAATTGAAGAGTTGAGGAGATGTTGAAGTAGATTTGACGAGGGTTGAAGAAAGTTGAAGACGTTGAATTTTGATTCCGATACGACCGAAATTTGATCGTGTATATGCCTCCTTTGTGGACTTGTTTGATGAATACTACAATTGTTGAAAAATTCTTTACAAATGATGTATAATAGTAGAGAGAGTAAGAGAGTGAGGTGTGATTTTTTATGAGATTTTTGGGGATATTTATAGGCTAAATATGTGGGAAAAAACAAAAAAAAACAAAAAAAAACCAAACTAACGGCTCAAAGAGCCGTTCGGAACGACTCTGGAGACAGAGGGGGTTTTTTTCG
This sequence comes from Hemerocallis citrina, assembly GCA_017893485.1. Lineage (NCBI taxonomy): Eukaryota > Viridiplantae > Streptophyta > Magnoliopsida > Asparagales > Asphodelaceae > Hemerocallis > Hemerocallis citrina. The sequence goes on from CM030367.1 coordinate 145,422,888, forward strand.
ACCGTTCGACCCGTCGAACCGCGGGTTGGCGGGTTGAATTCGCGAACATAACGGGTTCGTGGGCCGGGTTTCGCGGGTTCAATTTGCGTTATTGTGACCTGGGTCGACCCGGTACTGTTCACCGGGTTCGACCCGAACCCGCCAATTTGCTAACCGGGCCGGGTTAGCGGGCCGGGTCGCAGGTGGGTCGCCGGTTGACCCGGCCCAGTTGCCATCCCTAGATATCGTGGAGGAAAAATGTGCAACCGAATATCCAGATGGCAACCTGCAACCTGATCTCGTGGAGGCAAACCTGCAACTTGATGTCAAGAAGGCAAGTCCACATATGAATATAAATGAGGCGAACCCACATCAAAGAATTTCTTCTGTTATTATTATTGTTTTCCTTATTATTATTATTATTATTATTATTATTATTATTATTATTATTATTATTATTATTATTATTATTATTATTATTATTATTATTATTATTATTGTATTATTATTGTATTATTTTTACTATTTTATTATTGTTGTTAATATTGAATTACTTTCACAAAAATGATGAACGTCGAATTATATTCTGTCTTGCATTATTTTCCTTACCGGTATTGTTATTATTATTATTATTATTATTATTATTATTATTATTATTATTATTATTATTATTATTATTATTATTATTATTATTATTACCAGTATGATTATGATGATTATTACTGTTATTATTATTTTTATTATTTTTTTTATTATTTTATTATTAATATGTGTTGATTTTTGTATTGTTAAGATTATTTTTGTTAACAGCCATTAGTTTCAACATAATTATTTATATTAAAGCCCCTATCTGAAGCCCAATTTTATGTTCTTATGATTGAAGTATTTATTAATATCTCACTCAAGCCCAACCCAAATTCTCCTACCTATATTCTCTTTGATTTTGGTGTCTCATTCTTTTCTTTCTGCTCGGATCATCGCTTGGTGTCACGTGGTCTACAACGACATGTCTGGAGCTTGGAACGCCACCATCAGAGTGTCGCAGCGAAAGCGTGGTGGGCCCATAACTCACAGGTCCCAGGATCCTATTGTTGCTTCGCCTTCCTTGCATTGTTTGTTATCCCCTATCTCTTGCATTTTTTCTCATCCGTTAACTCATTGCTTCGTTCATCTTTTCCTTGCCCATCCCTTTTTCGATTCCAGCTCTATCTATTTCTCCATCCCTTTACTTTGTTATCTTGCAAGCCTTGTGTTGTTTCTTCTTCATTTTGATACCGGTTACTTCTTTCTTGCATTCCATTTTGCCATCATGCACCCATTCATTATTTGATTCAATTCTTCCCCGTCTTTCTCTCTCCGATTCCAGTTCTGCCTACTTCTTTATCATATTTATTATCTTGTGTTATTTCGTTCCTTTTGATACTGTTTATTCTCTTCCATGCCTTCCATTTGACCTCATTGTATCCACATCCTTTTTTTTCCTGGTATTGCCACTGCTTTGCCTCTTCCCCTTTAGCCTTTGCCTTGTTCCCTTCCCCAAGTTAGCTTTTGTCCTGTCCTATGTACCGCCTAAGCAAATTTCGAGGATAAAATTTTGTTGTAAGGTGGGTAGGATTTGTAACCCCTGTTTCCCTAAATATGTATTTTCTGAATATTTTTCGTATTTTGATTAATTATAAATTCGGTATTATTTTAAACTCGATTTGGGCCTTATATTAAAATCTTTTCGAATCGAAAATTGTATTTTCTTCGAATAATAGTATATTCTAACTTTAATGTTTATTTTCTAAGTGATCGGCTATTTGTATCTTATTTTATTACAATTTGGATTTCCATAAACTTATTTATCTCAAATCCCATTTTGATATGTATATCAAAATTATTAGTGTTGTTATTAATATTATTATTTTGATCGTTGATTTAAAAATCTATTTCTATTGATTTTTGTATTTGTAGCGATTTCAAATAATTTTCATATGGTAGTACAATATATATCTTGATATATAATCCTGCATTTTATTAGTTATTTATTTCCCTGTTGTATTTTTAACCCAAATACCCATTTAACTAATCATATTCCTATTGGTTTTTATAAACTCCAAACCCATTATCTTGTTGGGTCTTTTAATTAAACCCTACCCTATTCTTATTGGATCCAATATCCTATAAAATACTCAAACCGTATAACCCTATCAATATAAATCTAACCTAACCCTAACCCTAACCTAATCTACTATGATAACCCCAAACACACAGCCGCCAAACCCCTTCCCACCCCTGTTCACCTTCCCCGTTTCCCCTACCTCTTCACCTCCCGTCCCTCATCCTGCACCCATCAGCAGCCTCTCCCCGACCTTTTCCCTCTCCCTATCGTGAACTCAGACAGTCGGCGCCCTCCTCCTTCCATCCCGTCTCCCCCGTCATCTCGTCACCCTCCTGGCCTCGCGACCCCCTACAACAACGACAACAGGCTCCTACAGCAGCCGCCACACCCCACCTCATTGCTGTTCACAGCGCCGCCCCGCCCCGCCAGCCCCGCACTCCCTGTGCTCCTTCTCGATCGCCGACCAGCAGTCATCCACCTTTACCAAGTACTCCCTTGCAGTCGCCACTGCAGTGCCCCCTGTCTCCCCCTGCCGACTTCATGGCAGTCCAACAGCGCTGACAACAGCAATCGCCGTGGCAGCTCCGCAGTCTACTGAGTGCGCCTGCACTCACAGTCAGTGACAACAGACCCAGTCACGCCGTCCCTGTTCCGCTGCTCCCCATGGCTGCCAGCACCGCTGTGCCAACCCCTGTTACCGGCAGTCCCCGCCGCACCGCTCGCCGTCACCAAAGCCACGCAACCGTTAAGCTTAGCCGTGGAGTTGATGGTTAATCATAGGTTTTGATCATGTCGATTATGGGCCGTCCATTCGATCAGATCTTGATCTTTTGATCCTAGTCGTCTGACCCTCCATTTGATCATCACCAAGCCATTGGATCTATGGACCGTCCGATCGTCGATCTGATCTGATCATCATCATCACCATCTCATCTTGATCTTTTTGATCATCGAGATCCGTGCTTGTGTTCGTGGTTGCGATCGTGATCGTGTGTTTGTGTTTGTTCGTGATCCGTGTATTGATTTCGCCGCCCGGGATCCATTTCCGTTATTCCTCCATCGGATTCATCGTCTACACCCCAAGGCAAGTATCTCTTGTACATTTTGTTTTCTAGTACAAGCTCTTCCTTGAAAATACTACAAATAGTTAGTGAATGTGACTCCTCTTTGTTTATCTTTGATGATCTCATGTTTCTCCTTATATATTACATGATCTAAGAATCACAACCCTTCGTTGATACACTTGTTTACAACTAGTAAAATGTTGATTCTTTTCATACAAAAAGTGTTTTAGTTTGTTTCTGTTTCTGTCTTTCCTTGCTGTTTCAACCTTGATTAAACAAAAATCTGAACTTGAGTCCTGAATATGAAATGTAGTCCTAAGTGTCTAGTTGCCAATAACATCCATAAATTTTGAATTCTGAGTTCCGGTTTAGGAGATATCGCATTTTTACTGCTGCTGTATTGGAAATCGCAGATTCATAAAAACTGCTGCACCACTTTGGTTTACACTTATTTTAACTATGATACTAGTAAGTAAATGACTTGAAATTTTGCATGTTGTTACTGGACACCCTAGAGAACATTTCCTAATTTTCTCAGAATTAATTAATGATGTTTCAACCCTGTTTTATATGTATAAACTTGGTTTTACAAATTCTGGCTGAACACAAATACTGTATAGTTTGCTGTTATGACACATGTTACCACAACTTTTATGTTCCTTAATTATATGCGTTGGAACCGGGCAGGAGTCTAGTTTCTAGACCTTCGGATGGATCCATATTTGTTATCTTGTAGCAACGAGAATTGCAGTTTTTGTACCGCAACATCATGCTGTCCAGATTTGAGATTCTAGTTGTTCTTGATATTTTGATTTGTTTTAACCCTCGAACTTGTATCTTACCTAGCCTAGACTTCTTCCATATTCTTGATTATATTTACTTGACTTGTTTTACACACTTTCATACTTGCTGGATGGTAACAATAAATAACAAGCCGGGGTTTAAGGGAAAGACCATAGTAGTGGACAATATAGGTAAGTGTACTCGGAAGGGGGCCCATGATTCCCACTTGATACATGCCTCATGAACTAGTATATTATTATTTGATTCATGAAATAGTATATTATTATTTGATTCATGAACTAGTATATTATTTGATTCATAAACTAGTATATTATTAATCGATTCATGAACTAGTAAATTATTTGATTCATGAACTAGTATATATATGATTCATGACTTGTCTTGCTATGACTTAACACATGAACTAGTTATATGATTATCCGGTTCATGAGCATGGCTTGCTTGATACTTGATACCTGAGTACACCGCCCTATAAATTCCACCACTAGGCCTAAATGTAACTGATTGTATGTAGCAACCATGTAGTAAAAGTATGGATGCATGAAGTACTACCTAGATAGTAATAACTACAAGATTTGACACATGATAATTAAATATGATACATGCTTACTCGATACTTGATGACATGATACATGAGACTTGATACTTGAACATAATACTTGACACTTGCTACTTGATACGTGTACTTGACAATTTGACACATTAGACTTGTTACTTGTTACTTGACACTTGTATGTGATACTTGTTACTTGATGCATGACACCATTACATGTTCACTAGCCACTTCTTATACTACTAGTATTTGTCACCCAATTTTGTCTCCCGAGTTATCTTTCTTGCTAGCTAATTTCTTGAATCCCCACTACTTGTTGCATCTCTATTACATTCTTGATTTCAAATCTTGTTCCATGTTGCTTGTACTTGTTTTACTAATTGCGGTCCTAACTTATACTAAGGGCGTTTGTCTTGTTTTCTCTATTTTCTCCTTTTATATTTTTACAAACAGACTTTGGAGACATGTTGCCTGCTGGAATTGGTAAGCAGATATTCTAGGCTTCGCGTGGAAGGACTTGCTTAAATTATTTGTTTTCTTTGAGTTATTTATTTCTTGCTACTTAAAAACTTGTAACGGACTTATGTTCCCGAGTTTTATCTTTCGATCCAGGATTAAAAACTATTTGGGATATTATTATTGTTTCAATTGTTTTCTGTTGCTTAATAAATTATTCATGCATGCGTGGTTGAGTATATTTTGTTATATTCTTATTATGATGTTGAGTCGATCCTACAGCTCATGAATGATGAAAATCATTCGCTGGGCTTTGTCACGCACTCGTATTCCGTATTTTTGGGAAGCAGGGCATGGCAATAATAATATCACCTAGAGCTAGCTTACCCTCCTACCGGTCTTAAACATTATACCGAGAACGATAGCCCATATTCTTAAACATTATACCGAGAACGATAGCCCATATTGACCATTTCTCAAATCTCAATAGTTACTTTCATCACTTTACCGGTACCTGGGTCTCATTTAGCCTCTAGTATTCACAATTCATGCTCACAACATCATGGGTTATCCATACCCACTTTATTCACATTTTGAAATTTCATTCATTCACATATTCAATTATTCCCTTGTTCACACAACTCGGTTATTTGCACAACTAGTTTCATAGTATTATTCAACAATTTCAAATAAACATTCTCTATGTAAAATAGATAGTTCATTCACCCCCTTATAATTAGATTCTCAATGAAGTTGTAATTACATTCAGTAGATTCTTTTTCTAAAGAATATAATATTCAACTTCCAATTTATTCTTTAACAAACTCAAATTAATTATAGATCAAGTTTAATCAAAATGATAAAACTTTAAAATACCTCTAGTCAAAATAATCAAAATTTCTTTCTTAATCAAAATGTAAATTAGTATTTAGTTCCAAACTCCATTTTTATATTCAACTTTATCCCCAAATTTCTCCCTTAATTCACATATTAAATCTCATGATTTAATCATAGTTCAAGATAATTAAATGTCTCTTATTGCATTATAAATTTCCTTTTATTTAATCCCTAAATAAATCACAATTTTATATTTGACTCATTTCTAATATTTCCCAATAATCCATACTTTAAGTCTCCTAGTAAACCCCAAGATTAATAAAGAGAAAGAAGAAAAAAATACAAAAAAATTGAACTACCCCCACCCTGGTTCGAACCCGCGCGCAACCAGAGGCACCAAAGCCCACACGCGCCAACCAAGAAGTCCAACATCTCAACTGACTATAACTCTATTAAAAACTTTTTATACCAACCCTCTGTTTCTCAATTATTTTTAATCTAAGCAAATAATTTCAAATTTTTTTCTTCCTTTAATATTTTCATAATCATTTCTATGCACAACACCTCTAAAATTTCCAGAACGAGAATTTCCTCTAATATAATATATTTTAATTTGGAAATTATTCAAGTTGATTTAGATAATGTAATCTTAACCTTTACATTCTCGTTTCTTATAAACTCAAGTTAGATTACAAATTGTTTTAAATTCATAAAATTGGCATGAATGCCCTACCATTTATGATAATATTGGGAAATATACCCATACCTCCAATCCACTCGCAAATCTACATGCAATTCTAACATAAATTACTCAATTTTGTAAATTGCTATGCATTCTCAATTTTACATATACAATTTGATCACGGTGTAGCAAAATCTAATATGAATCAACATTCATGAATTAACATACATGAGTAAACACATATGATATTAACACACAAGAAATCATATGCATATTTATTTTAGAAGCATGACAAATCAATTTCTATGTTGTGTCTTCATATATTTATCTAGCCTAGCATGCATTTATACTCAAATTTATTTACCAATCACATTCTAGACTACACAAGGCAATTATCTAATAACTACATGCATCAAAATAACTAAATTAGAAATTAAAGAGACACCCACCTTAAATGTAATATTCCTAGTAGTAGAACCCCTCAAAAAATGCTCCAAAGCTGCCAAGAAAAATCCTGCCTTCCTATTAGCACAATCCGCAAGCTCCACTCTCTTTCACTCTTTTTCTTTGATTTTGATTTTAGTATTTTTCTTGACAAAAGAGGAGGGCTATTTATAGGAAAAATGAGTGGTTAAAATGACTCCCCACTTCCCAAAATAGCTCCCCACTACCCCCCAAGCTCACACCACTCTCCCTTATCTCACATGGATGGCCGGCCACTCCTAGTGTGCACAAAGCATGTGCACGTGTACTTAATGTGTGTGCACACTCCTTCATACAAATATTATTATTAGTTTTATTAATTTAGATGTATGTGTTACACATGACAAAATGTACTAATCTAACAAAATTTTAAATGTACATTAAGTGCACAAAAAAAAATAATCATGGACTTTAAATTTGTAATTAGTTTTAGGAGGTTACAAAAATGGATTTAAGTCTAATGGATTTAATTAAAAATAAATAACACAATTGTGACTAGAAAAATGAGAGGAAAAATGTCCATGACTCAAGAAAATTTTAGGAATCAACATGTGCACAAAATTTTACGTGCAATGCACGTGCAAAAAAAAAATCACTGGGGATGTTACATACACAGCAACTCACGTCTCAAATCCATATCTGTGGTTGAGATCTATCCGAAATCTGTTCATTTCACTACAAATTACAATATGTTACATCTGGTGCCCCACACTTAAAAAAGCAGCATCAGTAAGAATATGGGATAGGTAAAAGAAAATCTTAAGTTCGAAACCAAGGTTACAACATAAACCTTTATTCATCAGAGAAAAAAAAAAGGAAAAAGAAATGAAAGTTGGAACCATAGAAATTCGTCTAATTCTTAATTGTAGTTAAGGTAAGCTCGTGTATTGCTAAGTATTAAAGTTACTTTGTTATGATTATAAAATGTATTCATTCTCTTCCAAAATGTACATTATTTTAGGGTTTTTTTGCCCTATTATCGTTTTAGGATATTAAAGAAAATGCCTTAAATTTTAAAGTTTATTCATTTTTTTATTACACTACCAAGTACCAATTGTGTACTCAAATTTTCACCTAAACAAGATTTCAATTAATCATCCGAATAAAGTAGGGATAGGGACCCAACTTTGGAATTTTACTATGATCACTAGCTCATTCATTGAAAAACATTAATTAGTTTTAATAAGAATCAAACCACCTTGAACTACATACATTTTAAGATGGAGGAAGTAATTAGTTCTCCCTACTCCTGTTTTATAAGCCTGAAATGCAATGACATGTGCAAAAAATTCAATGAGATTTGGAGGAATGAATTTGGTTCAAGAATTGAAATTGTTTAGTATATCATGTTAGGGTCTTGTTCTTTTATCCTCTCCTAATTTTCTAGGCCGGCAAAACTATAATATTCTATCTAACTATCATAGCTTGTCAATAAAAAAAGAAGAAGAAAAAACACTATTAACTATTATACTGGAATAACAAAGTGGAATGCGGATGCAGTAGTTAAATACGTTCTACTGCAAAAACTAGATAATAGGTAATACCAAGAATTTAAGCCCCAGTAGAATGATTTAGACCTTAATAAGAAAAGATAAGTCATTGGCATATTAATTTTGTGTCGTCTCACTCACCACCAAATCGGAGATATTGTTTCAGCTGTACATAATCTTGGAAACCCAAGCATTATTTGACTTATTTCCAATCATTATTTGACTTATTTCATTCCCTCTCCCCCTCAACAAAATTAAGGTAATTAATCAGAAACTACCCAACGCAAAATTCTAAATATTATTCCATACATAAATTATTCAAAATGCGTATCAAATTAATAAACTGTTGCTGCTTATTTTGGTGTGGGATCAAACAGATAGTGAGTTAATAAATAATGGAAACTACTAAAAGTTTGACATTTGACGTTGGCCGTTAAAAGCGGTTAGAGCTCCTGAAATTGAATCTGGATCGTTAATTGATCTCCGTAATCTGAATTCGACAGTTGTTGATGCGGCCAATGGACCTCCAAAAATCCTGAAACACCGGGGGTGGCCCCGGTAACAGACCCTCCGATGCTCAAGTCAGAACCAGAAAGAGAAAGAGAGTATGAAAGATTGATTTGTGTCCGTTGGATCGATTTAAATTCCTTATCTCCTTCATGTCTCTCCCCCTCAAGAGATAAGATCTTCTTGTTAGGGGATAGAAGGTTTGACTTCTAGCCTGCATGGGCTGGGTGTCTCTCCTAGTGGACCTAGTCTGTCACTTTTTGTAGGCTTGAAAGAAGCTCATGTCTTGGAGAAGGCCCAAGCCTGTTAAAGAGGCCTGTGATGGTTGATCTGCCTGTGGAAGCTTTGAGATTAGTGCGGAAATCGTACGGCTCTGATTTGCTGCAATTTTTACCATCATCATAAGCCCCCACACTCCTGAGAGGCAATTTTCTTGGCTTTCAGGGAGTAGTGCATCTTTTTTTTTTGGAATCTGGCGTATAATCAAAGCAGTCATGGTGTTCGGAGATACCTGGAACTGATCTATGGCTTCTGAAAGGCATCGAATATTTTCCTGAATTTTTTCATATTTCTTCGAATTTTTCCAAATTTTCTGGAATTTTAAAATCATTTCTTCGAATTTTATAATTAATAAATCCAATTTTAATTATTTTCGAAAATTTTTAATAAATTTTCTGAATTTAAATAATTATTTTTGAATTTTTAATTACCTTTTCGAATTAAAAATGAGTTTAAGGGGTTTCTTGCGAATAAACCGACCTCGACGCAAATCTTGACGTGATATGAGGCATTGATCATGGAGATCTCGTGCGTTGAGGGAGATCTGACGGTGGAGGTTCGTCTGTTGTGATAGAGGACGACATGGACAAATTAGGGGCATCCATCAGAGACTGGCTCGCCTGCTGAGGGAATCGAACGACCATGATTCGACCATTTGTGATGGAGGGCGACGTGGACCAATCAGGGACGTCCATCATGCCCCGGCTCATCCACTAAATGGGATCAAACGGTCGAGGAGCAAGCGAAGCAGCGGAGAAGACAATAAGCGACGTGGACGAATCTGATCCATTCATCATGATTGAGCTCAACTTTTGGATAGATCAGAAGGTCAGGAATCGATGCGGAGACCCCCTAGCTCGGCCAACCATTTGGCCGAGCTATGGCCATTCGTTTCAATTCTTTAAGGACCTCGTCGTGCTGCGGAGCTATAGAGTCGTCGTCTCGGCGAGATATCAGCACTGCACTCTCGTCGAGTTATGACATTCAGAGTCTCGACGAGCTTCGGAGCTTTGGGGAGAGCTATGAGGGCGATGCTTCACCGAGCTATGGCCGTTGAGCATTCGCCGAGCTATGGCTGTTGAGACTTTCGCCGAGCTATGGCCGTTGAGCTTTCACCGAGCTATGGAGTCGATGAGGTTTTCGCCGAGCTATGGCCACCTCGGCGAGCTATGGAGACGATGCTTCGCCCAGAAATTTGAGCTTCGGCAAGCTATGGATATGGTCATCCCACTGAGCTAAGAACTTGGGGTTTTTGATGTTCTCGGGATGCTCTGTTTTTAGCGAACACGGCAACGAGTTTGTGCGGCGAGCTCTATCAATGGTGGCGACTTCATCAATGGATTCGAACTTGGCGGTGCTCTCAGTGTGATGGAGGCTCAGAGTCGGAGTTGGAGTGAGGAGGAGAGGGGCTCTCAGTCGAGCTTGGATTTTTTTTGGCGGGAAGAATTTTTTTGAAAAAGGATGAAGAATGAGAGGCGGAGGAAAGTTTGCGGGTTTTCGGGTTTGGATTTGTACCTGCAACCCGTTATCCTATTCTTATTGCTCTTAGTTGGCTTGGTTTGTGTAACGCCCCGAGTTTCCAATACCCAGAACCTGTGACACGAGCCAGAATCTTTACTTCAAATGAGTCACAACACAACAAAATCACAGGAAATTAAAACCTTTTATTACATAAACTTTTTATTACAATGTCTATGATTACAACACTTACAATAAATTAATACAACATGAACATACAATAAAATTGGACAGTAACTTTCACTTAGATGCTTTAATCAACTTGAGTCTCTTGCGACTCCAAACAATGTATGGTCCTGCAACTGAAGAGTGGGCACATCAGTTGAATACAACTGACGCAATGCTATATACAGCTATCCTCTCTATGCCATACTATAGCAATTCCAAACCTCAACAACCAAAATTGATGATAAAATTTCAGACACATGTACAAACATCTCATAAAATTTTCAGGTCAATATACCTATTAGGTTTAGAGTTATTGACTCCGTATTGACAAACAAATTTCAGCTTTTTAATAGGTTCATTGGTTTCTTTTAGCAAGAATCTAGCCATTAGACTTCTAATCTTTTTCATGCAATCAATTTAAACATCCTGAACGAATTGAAACTACAATCCAACCATTTCACAACAATTAAAACAATCACAAGGTTTAGAAACACCCACCTTGGCTTGTAGTTCAATCTCCTTCTAGCTTCTTTCTCCTTGGTCTTCCTCCTTGCCTCCAACTTAAGCTCCTAGCCTCCTCTCCTTGCTTTAGCTCCTTGTTCTCCTTCTCATTGTCTTCTCTTCTTCCAAATCAGTAGCTAGGGTGTAGAGAGAGTGGTTTGGAGGTGAAGATGAGTGTAGGAGTTTATAGGATTGGCTATGAAGAAAGTAGAATTATGTAAATGGCTAGTATGCATGGGAGGGGGTTTTAAATAAAAAAGGGATGAATGAGGCCTGAATTTTGAGTGAGGGGAGAGGGAGAAAGTGAGAGGGCTGCATTGGGTGAGATTGGAGGTGGAGTGTAGGAGTGGGTTTGTCTCTTGGGGCTTCTCAACTAATCATGAAGAATATTTTCAAATGTACTCCCAAACCCTAATCTTTCCCTCCATTTTCATGCATGGCAAGCACACTTCTCATTTTGTTTTTGTTTGGGTTCATGACATGTTACACTACAAGTGTACCAGCCAAGTTAGGGTCAAGTTGGGTTCAAATGGGTCTAGTTTAGTATGGCCAAATGAGCCAAGTTGGTTAATTAAAATCACAGAATAAAAATTGAAATACACACAAATAATTTGTACATACAATTTGTAATAACACGCATGAAATCGGATTATCTCCATACAAATTAACAATTCAATATTATACATCCTAACTCAATTTTAGTTAAGACTAACATACAAAGATATCTCAACTCTGGTTCTAAAATTGCACCTTCGTTGAGTTCAAAACTTATCGAAGAATGATATGTTTAAATACTCACTCAATTAAAATTGAGAAAATTCCATTAATACGTGCAACTCTCAATCGTACACGGTTTAAAATACAAAATAGTTATAGACTGTTTTGCAGGGTGTTACATTACTCCCTCCTTAGCATCGTTCTGTCCTCTGAACCACGCTATGGGAGAAAAAAAGGCACATAATAATCAATGGTCAAGAGATACATTCCTTGACCAGCTTTGATTTTTCAAGTGGTATCCTCGACAAACTAGCCTTCCACACAGAGTTGATGTTCTTTAGTCTTCTGGACATGTTCACAATGAATTCAATGTTGACGTTCTTCTGCTCCTATTCTGGAATAGACAATGGCTGCATGAGTCATCATGCTTCAGGTCTTAATTTTTTTGGTTCCTTTCAGTTCTTGCAATACCTAGTCATAAGGTTAGCAATGTCTTGCTTCGTTCCTGTCCACAAGCAATGCTGCTTCATGCCTTGATAATTCCTTTCTGGGTCGGTGGCCACTCCCTCCTTAGAAAAAGAGCAAAGCTAAGAAATGCCGCTTCAGTCTCCTTGTAGTTTGTCAACGTTCTTGCTAAATGCTTGGCATGATCCTCCTCCGTCTTCTTCCTCGACTCTTGCGTTGCAGAGTCGCCTCTATCGACACCCGGCTACATGCTTGCCTCCTGGACATTTGGCTGCAGGTTTGCCTCCTTAACATTCAGTTACAATTTTTCCTTCTGGATATTCGGTTGCAATTTTGCCTCCCCGACATCCAGTGGCAGGTTTGCTTCCATCGATGTCCGGCTGCATTTTTGCATCCATTGACATCTGGTTGCATCATAATTGATTTATCTATCCTTCCAACATGAATTGAAATCCAAAAACATCATAGCACACCAAATTTCCAAAACACAACTTCTTAATTAGGTCAAGCACTCAATATCCAGATACAAAAAAGATTGCATCATTCTAGGACTTCCTTTTCTGCTCTAAATCCCTGAAAAACAAAAGACTAATCAGATACATCCGTACTAGCAGTAGCTTCTTTGGCCTCCTGATTCTGAATCTGCCCACTGGGGTTTTCGTGCAGTTATGGACAGTTTGGGTTGATATGTCCGGGCTTCCCGCAGTTGTAACAAACTCTGGCTTGAATATTCTTCAGGCATTTGCTTTTGTAATGTCCTAGCTCTCCACAATGGAAGCACCTTTTCAGTTTGGTGGTTCCCCCAGTAGCTTTCCGGAGTTGCCCCACACGCTCTGATATTCGTGCCATATGCGATTGAAGTAGCTCATGCCCCTCTTCCAGGCAAGCTATTTCTGCCTTTTGAATGCTCACCAGTCGTCTAATTTGACTATCTACCATGGCCTTGTACTTCCTCAGCTTCCTAACTGCCAAGTGCAGTTCGGCAGCTGCTCGCTGCTCCGCGGTGGGTTCTGGCAAATGTGGAGGTGAATTCACCCCAAGTCTGGCCCATGGTGGAATTTGCTCCAACCCCTAGTCCACAGTCATCGGCTCCTTCTTAGACATCGGCTCACCCTTCTCCATTGCCACTTCCTCGACCAGGATATCCTCGAACGCCATCCTTCAAAACGTAGAAAACATATACAAGGTTATTTCGGATATGGTGGAATCATAAACGTGTGGTGAAGATACAACAATACGACTTACGAACCTTCTACTATCCGAACCAAACTCGACTGTAACTAGGGTATCCAAGTCAAATTTCCTTTTGTGTCGGACTACAATTTGAAGTCGGCTGTGATACCAACTATAACGCCCCGAGTTCCCAATATCCGGAACCCGTGACACAAGCCAGAATCTTTCCTTCAAATGAGTCACAACACAACAAAATCACAGGAAATTAAAAACTTTTATTACATCAACTTGTTATTACAATGTCCAATAATTACAACACTTACAATAAATTGATACAACATGAATATACAATAAAATTGGACAGTAATTTTCACTTGGATGCTTTAATCAAATTGAGTCTCTCGCGCCTCCAAACAGTGGATGGTCCTACAACTGAAGAGTGGGCACGTTAGTTGAATACAACTAACGCAATGCTACATACAGCTATCCTCTCTATGCCATACTATAGCGATTCCAAACCATCTACAACCAAAATTGATGATAAGAAAATGCCAAACAAGTGTCAGTGTATGTCATGGCCTAATCTAATACACAAAAGAATGCACATGATGCACTTGCTCTAATGCAATTCATTTGGAAACGTATGCATCTCATACTACATACTTTCCAAAAATCAACTTCAATGAGAACGTATGCATCCTATACTACATACTTCCCAAAGAGTTCGCCTCTCCTGATTGTAGGGTTCGATCCCTCGTCATGCATCCTACTCTTGTACTCATTCCCATTCCTAACAAAATTCTAGCGACTTGGTAGAGTTGCAGTGCATGCGGTCTACCTCCGCTCATGCAGATGGGCCGGTGGTCTTTCTCCATTACCGAATAGTGGATGGTCACTCCGATCTGTTGGGACCGGTGGTCTAAAACCACTCCACCCGGGACCGTTGGTCCAAGGCACTTTCGGACAGGCTAATGATAAATCGGCTCTGCCGCAGCTCAGCCAGAACCGATTTCTTCTCCATTCCCGTCCCTACCAAAAGTTGTCCGAATTTGTGGCAGACTGGCAAGCATAAAAATACTCCGCCAGGGGACTTGGAGTTAAACTCCTGCTCCCCATTTATAATGCATAGAAAATTTCATTGTACAGATAACTTAGAAAATAGACGGTTACTTAGGGGTCTATCCCTTAGCTTCCACCAGGAGATTGCGATACATTGTACGCCTCCCGTTCTACCCGCTAGATCCCAGAAATTTACCCTTGAGACTACGTCACCTGCCTCCCCTTACAGGTGGGGCGGCGCCACACGTGTCCCCCTGACAGGATGAGTAAAACACTGAGCTAATGCCTGTTCTTACATTCAACAATAACTCGATCTATCCCAAGTCTCTACCCAACACAGGTTGTACGGATATTATTCACAACTAGGGCCACAGCTATAGAATATGGTTGAGTCTATCACTAGATTGAGTTATCATCCTTTTATCACTGTTTTACCCTATTCTACTGACTCTAAATAAAGTTCTAATCCATTTTATTAATCCATACTTAGTAACACTAGGCGATGTAAATTTACAGCTATAACTTGACCTATCCTAGGTCTTTACTATGAACCCATGATATTACCCAACACAGGGTCAACATTCAAGTTCTTAGACCAATCATTAGGGGCTAATAATTTTAGGGTTTAACTCACGGACTAATCCTATTTGATATATCCAAATTACAATTATTAATTTACTAGGTGATCTATCAACTAGTCTCACACATAACTTAGAACTCACAACTAGATATTTTATGACCACTAGTTAAGTTTTAATTGTAGGTATCTTTTATACAACATAAATCATCTTTCCTTAAACTTAACCCAACCCACACTATAGTCTATACTTGGCTCTCAAGCCCGGCCCACAACATGGGCCCACAAAAATTGGCGAATCGACCACGTCGATTGCCACCGCCCGTCACGTTTAGAGTCACACGCCACCTCAGCCCGAAACAAGTCGCTGCTCCCGCTAATCATCGCGCTCTATGTCCTCCCGACAAGTGGTTGCTCTTACGATGCTGGATTTCCTCCTTAGACGACAAGAACGTCGGTGCTCGAGTCGTCGCTCCAACACGTTCGGGATCACGTGTCTTTAAACTACCCGCCACAAAGTCTCATCCAATACGGACCTAGTCCTAGGGTCTCAATATTCTATCAAGATGACCCTAAAATTTATTCATAGTGTCAATCCCAATTTGAGTCATTATGAATGGGGAAAATCTATCCCAATCCCAACAACAATCACACATTCACATATCCCAACTCTATTCTAATCCATCACTAAGGACTAAGAAATAGCCATGACATGGCTAAGATGACATAAATTAGTCAAAAATTATTTCACATCAGTAACCAATCAAAATATGGCTAATAAATGACACCCATAACACCTAATTAGTCATACAAAGCCCAATCACATCATTGTCACTTCAAACAGTAAATTCAGGTTCGGCTCTGACAGAACTAGTCTACGGTAAAAATCATATAAAATAGCACACTGCACAAAATTTTACATTCTTAGGCTTTCTGGAAAGCTCTAGGTGTTCTCTACAACTTCCTAGCTAAACATGTTCACAAATTTAGATGTTAACATGCTCAAATTCTTGGTTCTTTAACATGCAGCAAAATCGTTTCTAGAACAGAGCACTTACTGTACAGTGTTAAAGAAAGTTATCTTATATATATCAAATGATACTGGATTGACATGAAATTTAGTAATCAAACACATAACATGCATTCACAGTACATATCCAAAAATCAGATGATTCAACCAAATGGATCTTAAACATTAGCTAAAAATAGAGCAATAACAACAGTAGTTTGATTCTGTTCAAACAGTATGTTAAGTTTGATGATTTTATTGTTATATCTACACATACCCAATCACCATGAAATTTGAAACTTAAGCTCTAGACAGGCATTAGAACATCATAATTTAATTTTAAGTCATTCTCATGAATATAAAATGAGATCCAAGTCTTTTAAGCTACAATAATAACATGCAGCCTAATCTGTTATGTTTTCAACCAGCATGCAATGTCGTATTTTTATTAATTAGCACAAAAATAAAAAAAATTGGAAAAATCACTGAAGGTGTAAGACGCATGTACAAACATCTCATAAAATTCTCAGGTCAATATATCATTGACTCCGTACTGACAGACAAATTTCAGCTTTTTGACAGGTTCACTGATTTGGTTTCTTTTAGCAAGAATCTAGCCATTAGACTTCTAATCTTTTGCATGCAATCAATTTTAAACATCATGAATGAATTGAAACTACAATCCAACCATTTCAGAGCAATTAAAACAATCACATGGTTTAGAAACACCCACCTTGGCTTGTAGTTCAATCTCCTTCTAGCTTCTTGCTCCTTGGTCTTCCTCCTTGCCTCCAACTTGAGCTCCTAGCCTCCTATCCTTACTTTATCTCCTTGTTCTCCTTCTCCTTGGATTCTCTTCTCTTAAATCAGTAGCTAGGGTGTAGAGAGAGTGGTTTGGAGGTGAAGATAAGTGTAGGGGTTTTTAGGATTGGCTATGAAGAAAGTAGAATTGTGTAAATGGCTAGTATGCATGGGAGGGGGTTTAAAATGAAAAGAAGGATGAATGAGGCCTGAATTTTGAGTGAGGTGAGAGGGAGAAAGTGAGAGGGCTGCATTGAGTGAGAGTAGAGGTGGAGTGTAGGAGTGGTTTGTCGCTTGGGGCTTCTCAACTCATCATGAAGAATATTTTCAAATGAACCCCCAAACCCTCATCTTTCCCTCCATTTTCATGCATGGCATGCACACTTCTCATTTTGTTTTTGTTTGGCTTCATGACATGTTACACTACAAGTGTACAAGTCAAGTTAGGGTCCAGTTGGGTTCAAATGGGTCTAGTTTAGTCTAGCCCGATGAGCCAAGTTGGTTAATTAAAATCACACAATAAAAATTGAAATACACACAAATAATTTGTACATCCATTTTGTAATAACACGCATGAAATCGGATTATCACCATACAAATTAACAATTCAATATTATACGTCCTAACTCAATTATAGTTAAGACTAACATACGAAGATATCTCAACTCCGGTTCTATAATTGCACCTTTGTTGAGTTCAAAATATATCGAATAATAATATGTTTCAATACTTAACTAAAATTGTGAAAATTCCATTAATACATGCATCTCTCAATCGTGCACGGATTAAAATACAAAATAGTTATATACTATTTTGCGGGGTCTTACAGTTTGTGGATCCGAATCCGACCCGATCCCGTTTCTTCTCTTCTTTTGAACCCGCAAGTATCTGGGGGATTTTTTGAAGTTTTTTGGACTTGGATTTGCATATAATCTTATATATATATATATATATATATATATATATATATATATATATATATATATATATATATATATATAGGGAAATGCTCAGTTGAAAACACAAATGTTGTGAAAACCTGTGAAAACAACCTAGGCCGTTGTTGGAAACAACGGCCTAGGTTATAATGTAGGCTGTTGTTTCCAACAACGGCCTAGGTTGTTTTCCACGTTTTCATCGAAATTTGCATTTTCAACTGAGCATTTCCCATATATATATATGTGTGTGTGTGTGTGTGTGTGTGTGTGTGTGTGTATACCAAGCTTTTTACTTCATAACCCTCGATTGGTGGATCTTGTACATATATAGTTGTCCTAGGAGAGCTGTTGCAGACTTGCTGTTTGACCCCAGCAAGTTGTTGAGGCAGCTCGAGGACAGAGTTGATTATTTGAACCTGCCGTTTGCGCCCAACAAATTTTATAGAGACAACCCTTTGATTGAGTTGGCATGGAGCTCGCTGTTTGATCCCAGCGAGTTTGGAAGGAACTTTATGGTAGAATTGAGTGTTAAACTTGCTGTTTGCGGCCCAGCATGTTTTGCGAGAAAACTCGTAGTGGAGCTGGTCATTGAACTTGTTGTTCCCAAAAAGTTTAGAAAGAACTCTATGATGGAGTTGAATCATTTAGCTTGTCGTTTGATCTGGACAAGTTTGTAGAGAACTCTGCAATGGAGCTGGATGTTGAACTTGCTGTTTGTGCCCAACAAGTTTGTGGGGTGGCAACTCTTTAATTGAGTTGATTTAGAAACTTTCGTTTGACCCCGACTAGTTTGGAGACAACTCTGAGATAGAGTTGATGTAGAGATTGCCGTTTTTGTAACACCCTGAATTCCAAATAAGACCAAATTCGAAGTTCCACAGGATATTTACACTTCTCTTCGTACAATTTTATAAGGAAGTTTAAACTTTTATTACATCAAAGTTGCATCTTAAATTACATTTAAACAGCGGAAGTCATTTATAATAATTACAAGAATATAATGTACAGCACTTGAAACATCCTTTAAGCAGTATGCATACTTAATCTTGTCAATCTCTTTATCCTGCATAGAAACTGTGGGCTCGTCAGTTCATTCAACTGATGCAAGCATATAAAACATCAATTTTCTCCGACTTAGAAAACACACACTTCTCACAAACAAAACTACGGAGACTATCCTATAGATGTCGTACATGTTGAGTTGTGCACTTAGTCCTTAATGCAGTGGTTATGTTATATGACACTATGGGTACTTGTTTGGATTCTATGCATCCCATGCTACATAGGTCCGAGGGCAAGCCCTTAATCATTCTTCATTTTATAGGATTCAATCCCTTGCCATGACTTAAACTACTACGGTAACTACGCTAAGTATCCTAGATGTTCTATGAACTACGAGTCCATGTCCAGACAATCTGGAGGGAGATCCCACGCACTGATATGACGCATTATACAGGCAATCTATGGACAATTCAGCCTCCATCGTGGAACGATGGCACCACCCGTAATCACCAAACATCTTTCAAGCATCGCCACCGGGACGATAATTCTGTAGTAGTGCTTACGCCGTGTCTTGACGCATCAACCAGGCAATCTGTGAATCACTCTCACACCGCCAATCCGATGGCCCTCATACTCGTGTTTTTCTCTCACTTTTGTCACATCACCGCTATGTATCCAGTCCTTAATTATTTGAATCATGAATAAAATAAATCCCTGGAGTTAGCTCTTTCCTCTATACCGGTCTTAATCAACAATATGACCAACTTGGTCTTTCATCTCAATAGTTCATCTCAAAATAATTTATTCACTTGCCGGTAATAGGACTTAGCTACTCTCTAGTTCAAAATCTCATTTTATGTTCATAAATTGAGTATTCACACTCATCAATATTTTCATAAGTCATCATGATTTTCTTCATTTCAATTCATGTATTATTTTTTCACAATAATGAGACAAGATAATTTCATTTCACAATTTCTCGAATTACATATTTAATCTCATAATTTTTCTTTGCATTCACAAGTCTAAAATCTCATTTATATAACCCAATCGAAATTATCCACATTTGTATTAAATCTCGAATTCTCAAAATAATCTCACATAATTTTTCTTAAGGAAGAAAAATACATATTGCTTCAATTGTCACATTAATACCCTTATAATCTCTTTAATTTCGATCTACAATTTCTTAATCAATCCATAGATTTTTCCTAGATAAGTTCAAATTTATCTCAGGATAATTAACCTAATTTTAATAAATTAATTTCACAAAATAAATCATTTAAAAATATTCATTTTCCCCTAAAAAATCAAAAATAAAACCTTGGCCGAGCCAGGTTTCGAACCCGCACCAACAGCAGCAGCATGCGCTACAGTAACGTTACTGTGGCACAATGGCTGACCAAAGGGGACAAGGCGCCCACGTGGTACAAGGGGGTCTTAATTCTTTTATACTCATGGTTCGATATTGGGTTATTTTCAAAGGAAAAAAAATAAAGAGTTTATGCCAAAATTCGAACCTGTGACCTACTATAGTGACGTTTTGCACCCACTGACCAGAATGGACAGAGTGACTCACCCGTAGAGAAATATTTCCAATTTGTTTTGTACAAGACTGTAGTTATTCTAGTTTGTTTAAAAAAACTCATTTCTTTAAAAATGTAATTTGTTCCTCTTATAAACTAAATAAATTCATGATTCAAAACAAACAGTAAGTTAGGGGTTTATAGAGCCATTAAATTCTCATTTCTCATATAGAGTACCTCTCTTTTTATTCCTACATTTGTACATGAAAAATCACATAATGTTCTATTAACAATTTCTTTTTCAAGGAGACATTTTTTCTTGATTTCTTTCAATCATAAATTAGTTCTTCTTTATTAAACTAAAAGTTTTTCTTCTTTCTTTTTGATTAACACACAAATTGATGACCTCTTGAATTTGGCCTAAACAATAAAATGTTCATTTCTCTCAACAATTAACATACAACTTTAGAATTATTTAGTATCAATCACACTAATCATAAATAAGCATAATTTACTAATCAATCTTATTTTGATAATATCGAGATTCTCACAATTTGTATTTTTCACATAAGCACATTTCTTAAAATTGCACTTTTCCCATAAACGCAAATATTTCGACATGGAGAAACATTTATTCTAATTTAGCATGCTAGAGATATATCAAAATATCACAACAACAAACATACCATTCAATCAATTTCACTTAGTCATTTCATGCAATTTCACATATGTTCCATTTTCACCTTAATCATGGTATTAACAAAGAGCAATATTCATCTATGTATTCTAGCATGATTAGTACACAACCTAGCATGATACTACTTAGAAGTTAGAGAAAATTTCTCACCTTATTTGGGGAGAAACAAATGTACTCCTAAGAACTCCTAGATTGATAAAAAAGAGGCCTTCTCCTCCTAGTTTGAGCCACCACGAATCGTCTCTTCCTAGCCTTGAAGCAAACTCGAGCCTCCCTTGCTCCTTGAAGAAAAACCGGCCACCAAGAGGATGAAGAACACACAATTGCAACTCTCAATCTTTTGAAGTCACTAATCTCTCAATCTTTTGCTCTCTAATTGTATTTCTTTATCTTTCTCTTTTGATATAGATTAGGTGTAAGTATACTAAGGTAGGGAAGGGGGGTATTTATACAAATTTTTAATGAGAATGGAAGGCTAGAATTAGATCAAGTGGTTAAGGATCAAGAGCCTAGATGAATTAGGGAGTTGCCATAACTTCCCATGATGGAATAACCACTCCTCCACTTCATCCACTCTCCTTCTCCACTCATGCACAATCCGGCCAATGCTAAAGGGCGTTCTTTGCACACTCTAGTGCATGCACGAGCTACCCTAGTGTCCCCCCACTTACAAGTTGTACATGTTAGTTTAATTAATTATCTATTATTTGAGTCTACACTGCAAGTTAGGCTAAAATAAAGAAGAATTAAATTACATGGGCTAACTAATGGGCCAAGAGACCATGGGCTCTACTAATTTAATTAATTAATTAACTAATGTGGGCTACAAAGAGAAAAATTAGGCTTAGGATTAAATTAGGATTTCTAAAAAGAGATTAAATGGGGATTACTTGTTTATGAAATATTTTTAGAGAAATGCATGCATAAATTGCACGTGCACAACACGTAAATTCAAACAACTCCAAATATAAAATAAGATTTGAAAATCCTGGCGAGTTTAGAGAAGCAACTCTTTGACTGAGTTGATTTAGAAATTACCGTTTGATCCCGACGAGTTTGGAGAGGCAACTCATAGTGGAGCTAAGTTGGAACTTGTTGTTTGATTCCAGCAAGTTTAAAGAGGTTACTCCTTGATCGAGTTGATTTGGAACTTGTTGTTTGATCTCAGTAAGTTTAGAGGGAACTCTATAATAGAGTTGAGCTTCAACTTGCTATTTGATCCCAACAAGTTTGGAATGAACTCTGTGGTAGAATTGAGTGTTGAACTTGCCGTTTGCGCCCAACAAGTTTTGCCAGTCAGCACTTTGATTGAGTTGACGTAGAAACTACCGTTTGACCCTGGCGAAATTTGGAGAGACAACCAGTAGTGGGGTTGGTGTAGAAACTGCCGTTTGATCCTGATAAGTTTAGAGGCAATACTGAGATAGAGTTGATGTAGAGACTACCATTTGATACCGTCGAGTTTACAGGGAGAGCTATGAGATAAAGATGAGCTTGAACTTGCTGTTTGGCCCCAGCAAGTTTATAGAGGTAACTCCTTTATCGAGTTGATTAAGAAACTTATGTTTGATCCCGACGAGTTGAGAGAGACAACTCGTAGTGGAGCTGGTCGTTGAACTTGTTGTTTGTCCCTAACAAGTTTGTAGAAGCAACTTCGTGACAGAGTTGAACATTTGAATCTGCTGTTTGCACCCTGTGATTTTTGAGGCAACCCTGAGATATAGTTGATGTAGAGACTACTATTTGATCCAGGCGAGTTTGGAGAGAACTCTGTGATAGAGTTGTGTGTTTGAACCCGCCGTTTGTGCCCAGTGAGTTTATAAAGGCAACTCTTTGACGAAGTCGGATGTCTGAGCTTGCCGTTTGCTCTCGGCAAGTCTGTAGAGAACTCTGTGACGGAGTTGGAGGTTTGAGCTTGCCATTTGCGCCGGGCTAGTTAATAGTGAATCCCATGATAGGGTCGGATGTTTGAGCTTGCCGTTTGTGCTCGACAAGTTTAGAGAGACAGCTCTTTGACTGAGTTGATATAGAGCTCGCTGTTTGGTCCTAGCAAGTTTGGAGGGACAACTCAGTGACGGAGTTGTGCGTAGAGCTGGCCATTTGACCCGACAAGCTTATAGTGAGGATTATGAGACAAAGTTGGTCGTAGAACTCCCCATTTTGATCGCTGAACTCACTGTTTGTGCCCAGCAATTTTTGTAGAGACAAACTTAAAGACAGAACTGGAACTTACTGTTGCGTCCAGCAAGATTTGTAAGGACAATTTTAGGCCGGTGTTGGATGCCAAGCCTATTGCATGGAGATGAGGGGTTGTTAGAAAGACTCTAGCAATTAGCAGGGCGTTGTACTTGCTATTTGAAGTGAACGAGTTATTTGAGAGAACTTGAGCAAAGACCAAGGCGTCGAACTCATTGTGTAAAGCCAACGAGCAGTTGATGGAGCTCAAGTGGCAATCAAAGCATAGAACTCATCGTTTGGAGCCAACGAGCTGTTGACGGAGTTCGAGCAAAGAAAAGGTGTTGAACTCGTGGTTTGGAGCCAACAAGTTATTGGTGAAGCTCGTGCGGAGAGCAAGGCATTGGGGCCAACGAGTTATAGATGGAGCTCATGCAGAGAGTAGAGCGTTGAACTCGTTGTTCGGAGCCAACAAGTTGTAGACGGAGCTCATGCAGGGAGCAGAGCATTGAGCTCGTTGTTTGGAGCCAACGAGTTGTTGATAGAGCTCATTCTAAGAGCAGAGCATTGAACTCGTTGTTTGGAACCAACATGTTATTGACGAAGCCTGAGCGAAGAACAAGGCATTGAACTTGTTGTTCGAGATTAACGAGTTGTTGATGGAGCTCTTTCTGAGAGCAGAGCATTACGCTCGTTGTTTGGAGCCAATGAGCTATTTGGTAGAGCTTGAGCGAAGACCAAGGCATTGTACTCGTTGTTTGGAGCCAACGAGTTCTTGATAGAGCTCAAGCGGTGAGCAGAGCATTGAAATTGTTGTTTGGAACCAAAGAGTTGTTGACGAAGCCTGAGCAAAGAGCAGTGCATTGAACTCGTTGCTTAGAGCCAACAAGTAGTTGACGGAGCTAAAGCGGTAATCAGAGCGTAGAACTCGTTGTTTGGAGCCAACAAGCTATTTGGTGGAGCTTGAGCGAAGACCAAGGCATTGAACTCGTTGTTCGGAGTCAACAAGTTATTGATAGAGCTCAAGAGGTGAGCAGAATGTTGAACTCTTTGTTTGGAGCCAACGAGCTAGTTGGTGGAGCTTAAGCGAAGACCACGGCAATGAACTCGTTGTTCGGGGTCAACGAGTTATTGATGCAGCCTGAGTAGAGAGTAGAGCGTTGAACTCGTCGTTTGGGGCCAACGAGTTTTCGATGGAGCTCAAGCAGAGAGCAGAGCGGTGAACTCATAGTTTGATGTTGACGAGTAGTTGGCCGGAGCAACTCAAGTGGCGTCATAGCACCGAACTCATTTTTCGAGTGAATGAGTTGTGGGTATTCTGAATCTTCTTAATAATGAAGTGAAGTCACTTGTGTTTGTTCAGCGTTAAGGTTATTCCATTCTTCTCTCTGCTGACACAGAACTGCGTACATCAAACGAGGTCCTTGGGACATAGAGCTTGCTCTCCTTCGTGATACGTTGTGCTTGACAGAGTTGGGACTCTCCCGTTCGCACAGCACTTTAAGCGAGATGGAGTTGGAGCTTGCTCAAGTGAAGGTGGTCAGATAAACCTGGATCTTGCCTGCCTAAGGAAGACTTGTCTTGAATTCCATCATCAAGAGTTGAGGCGGCCCTATGGAGCTGTTAGCTGGTAGGAGGTTGGTGAAGAGTTTTGTTTATCTTAGGTAGAGCATCTCTCCAGTGTGTAGCTGGAAGAACAAATTTCATGACAGTTTGTTGTACAGTGTTCGCACAACTTTTGGTAGCAATTTGTAGATGTGAAACGTAGACTCATTCTAATTATGCTGTTGTAATGAGACTTGTAGTTTGTGGAATAAGAAGTCTTCTACGTGTCGGTTTCTTATCCTGTGATTCATCGTCTTGGGGGTTGGCTAGTGGTATGAGCTGCTCTTGGGGAGAGTTAAACTCTGGACTAGCCATTTTATATTTGTAGATGTTTGTAGTGGTACTGGATCTGAACATATGGGTTTGTGATAGTTCTGTGATTTGAAGAACTCCTTTCATATGCTTGATCATTGCGGTCATGGTTGATATGCCATCGACCGGGCTCTTTGTAGCTAAATAACTGGGCCTCAAGTCTGTTGTGTATAGCTAACGAACTGCCGACGGTGTATGACAGAGTTCGGCATTGCTTTGTCTTGAACTCAGTTTGTTGTAGGGACAACTCTGAAGGAGAGTTGTTTTCCAAACTTGCTGTATGTGTCCTCTGACAAATTGTGATAGTCACATCGAGTAGAGAGTTGAACTCTAAGTGTTGCTTTTTACAAGTGATACTGGAGTAACTCCGATCCATGATTTGGACCTCTTAATCTGTCTTTGAGGGATTGTAACTAGTTTCAGGAACAGATCGAATAACGAGTTGAACTCTGAACGTGTGTAATTACTGGTTGCGAGAGTAACTCTGAGCCATAGGTATGGATTTCGAATTTTTCAGTTTTTGTATTGACAGGTTGCAGGAGCAGATCGAATGGTGAGTTGAACTCTAAACGTGCTTATTTGCAGGTTGCGAAAGTAACTCTGAGCCATGGGTATGGACTCCGAACCGGTCGTAGAGGCGCTAACGGATTGCAAGAGCAGATCGAATGGCGAAGCCCACTCCGAACTTGCTTCTTTGCAAATTGCGAGTCTCTTCGAGCCATGGGTATTGACTCCGAATCTGTCTTATGGAAAGCTTGTAACGAGTGTTTAGCACTGCTCTAGGTGTAATTTTGGCGTTTAGCTTGTTGTTTGCTTTAATGAATTAACAGGTTGTAGGAGCAGATCGAATGGTGAAGCGTACTCTGAACTTGCTTCATTGCAAATTGTTGGAGTAACTTCGCACCATGGGTACGGACTCTGAACCCGTCTTGAAGGAAGCTTTTAATAGTTTTTAGTGCCATTTTTGTGTATAAGTTTGGTACTCGACTCATTGTATGCAACCGTAGAGTAATACAAGAGTTTTGCAAAAATTCATACTACATTTTATTGAAAAATAAAACTAAGTGGCTACTCTAGTGGATGGCCGTTATTACAAATTGAGAAAAATTGCTGGGAAATAAAACCAAGCAGTTGCTCTAGTGGCTGGCCGTTATTACAAATTGAGAAAATTTGCTATTATTATTAAGAGAGGACGTTTAAGATGCCCACATTCACCTTCACAAGGTGCTCTACTTTCCAAGTTCTGCTGATATCTCCT
Organism: Hemerocallis citrina; assembly: GCA_017893485.1. Taxonomy (NCBI): domain Eukaryota; kingdom Viridiplantae; phylum Streptophyta; class Magnoliopsida; order Asparagales; family Asphodelaceae; genus Hemerocallis; species Hemerocallis citrina. The sequence continues at coordinate 145,449,627 of CM030367.1, forward strand.
TGCCCCCCTGGGTCTTCGAGTTGATGAGCCGTTAGGCGAACAACTTGGTAGACCTTGCATGGATTTGCTTGTTTTGGAGAAAAAACCCATTGTTTTCCATAGAGAAAGAGAAACCTTTTGATGCACCAATGTGTTTAGGCAAGATTATTTATTTTCATTGAATGAACGGAGTGGCTTCGGGCGAGAGATTCAGGTTTTTATTGTGTTATGATGAGAACTAGTTTGGACCTGGTGAGAGATGATGTAGTGGGTTTGGAATTTCTTGGTAGAGTTGTTTATGGCAGTGGCTTCAAGCTCGTTTACAGTTTTTGAATTATCGTCATTGCCTTCTGGCGGTAGTTCTATGGTGTCAAGAGGGAGAACCGAGCTGTGTAGCATGCTTGTGCTGCCTGTTGGCTCCCTACAACTTGGCCTATGCCAGCTACTATTGGGAACTTCATTTTCATGTGGAAGGCGGAGGCAACTACATGGAAGGCCGCTAGGCCGAGACGACCGAATATAGCGTTGTATGCGGCTTTGACATTGACTACCACAAAGTCCAATGCTTTCGTCCGAATAGCGGGGGTTTTTCCTGCTGTCACATCCAGTGTGGCGACTCCTACTTGAACGGGGACACTGGAGAATCTGCGGAGTGTATAACCTTCTGGCTTGAGTCGGTCTTAAGAGAGCTTCAGAGCCCCTAATGTGGCCATGAAGAGGATGTTAATTGAGCTACCGTTGTCCACCAGGATGCGGCGTACTTCATAATTTACCATGCAAAGGTTTATGACAAATGCGTCGCAATGAGGTGTTCGGACGTTTTCTAAGTCCTTATCGGAGTAGGATATCAGGACCCTGGTGCGTTTGGCAGGCAGACTGTTATCAATGGAGTTGACTTCTCTGACGAAAGCTTTGTGGGAGGAGTTGGAATCTCCCCCTGTCAACGACCATGTTTTCATATTCTTGCGATTCGTATGGCCTCTTTTGATGCTTATTAGCCTCCTGGGGCAGAGGATTTCCGGCGTCGTTGTCCTTCTGAACGAAGTTGGAGAGATAGCCCCTGCAAATCAGGGCTTCTATTTCTTCTCTAAGGGCTCAACAGTTGTCAGTAGTGTGTTCATGACCTCTGTGAAATGCGCACCACTTATTTTGTCTCTTCTTCTGCTAAACGTTAACATCCTTGGGGGGGGGATTATCCTGTCCTTCTCAACTTCCATGAGAATGTATGATACGCTTGCATTGAGAGGGATGAACTTGTCGAAGCGTGACACTAGAATTGGACGGAAATGACTTGCATCGTTTTACTGAAATTTCCTGGGTTCTTCCTCATTTTTATTCTTTCATTTGTTCGCGGAAGATGAATCATTTTTGCCTTGAGGATAGAGAGCTTCCTCGACCCTGATATACTTGTCACTCCTTTTTCAGGTGCTCAGTGAAACTTTTCGGTGGCTTTTTTGCGAGGGAAGCCTTCAGGTCTTTGTTAGTGACGTTGTGGAGGAAAGCTGTAGCCGCCACTGAAGTGTTCAAGGAGGAAATCAAACTTGCTTCAGTTGTAAAGTGTTTGACAAAATCTTTCAGCATTTCTCCATCTCTTTGTTTTAGTTCCAATAGGAAAACACTTGCCTTTTCAGTTCTCCGGCTAGTAACGAAGTGTGCAATGAAAAGTTCCTCGAGCTGATCGAATAAGAATATTGACTCTGGAGTCAGGCGCGAATACCATTCCCTTATTGATCCTTTCAGTGTTGCGGAAAATGTTCGACACATGAGCACATCAGTGGCGTTATAGACCATCATTAGTGTTTTGAAGCTCGCAACATGGTCTGTCGGGTCTGATTCTCCATTGTAGGATTCAAATTGAGGAGCTTTGAAGTCCCTTGGAACGGGTGTATGGAGGATGGTTTTTCTGAAGGGAGATTGACTAGGGCGGTAGGCCCTACTGGAGCATTTCTCTCGTTCTTCATCTGTTCTAGACGATTTTCTACTTCTTGGATACAGCGAAGGACTTGGTCGTCCTTCCCCCGGTACCCAGTTGATTCGGTGGATCCTTCGTTAGGGGGTTGGCCCAGATCTTGACTTCCTTGGATAGCATGGAAGATGTGGAGCTTGAACTTATCCAATTCGACCCTATTGACTAGGGCATTTTGCTCTCAGTTCTGTACAGGAAGCCTTTGACTCTCATGAGTTGGGTTCCTCATTGTTGGATGCCCCCTGTGAGAAGAGGATTGCCTTGATCTCTGTCTACGAAAATGTAACCCCTGTTACTTATTATTGTATTTTTGTTCATTTTTTAATTAAAATCCCTAGCTATTTTATTTTGTTTCTGATTTTATTTCTTTTCGTCCCTTTTAAATTGTATGTTGTTGTTTTTCTTATAACTCATTTTGCTTTGATTCAGCCTTTATATACTCATTAGATTGATCTACATATTGTTATTTACCTTGTTTATTGTCTAAACCTAATTCATGGCCTATTTGTTTAATATTGGACTGTTTTCTTCCTATTAGATACTACCCAGTTAAACCAAACCCGTTTTAACTCTATATAACCCTCTTAAACACACCCTAACCTTAATTACCAAAACCCAAATCTATCTCTCACCTACAGCCGTCACCCGCTCTCCCCTACCTCCCGTTCCTCTCTCTCCCCTCTGCTGCACCCAACCCCCGTCCTAGCCCCGTCCTCCAGTTGCCCACCTCCTCGCCGGCAGCCCCTCCTCATCGTCCTCCTGTCCTCATTGTACCCATCACCGCTCTTGCTGTTTGCTGATGCCGTGTGCGTGTGAGACATGTGCACCGCACATGTTATCGTGGGTGTTGATTCTTGCTCTTATTCGTGCTGTCTCGTTCGTGCATTGGTGTTTATTGTTCGGGATCTATTCCCGTTATTCTTTCAACGTCTTCGTCGTCGTTTTTAAACAAGTAGCTTGTATGTTAATTGCCTTCATACAAGTTAAATACCGTAAGTAGTTTTGCATGCATTTGTTGTCACTCTCACGATGATCATATATCTTGTTAGTTGATCCTTTCCTTCATCTCTTGATCATGAGGATTTTTCACAATAGTTGTCACCCGTTGCATAAAAACAAATTAGTTTAAACAGACATCTTGATTGTATGCTTGTTTGTGACAAACCGTATGATGTAGATGATTGTACATGGATGCTTGTTAGATGTATTATCTCATTTTAAACTGTTTATACACATGCCATGCTGATTTGAGTAACTTAGATACCATGTTTTGTATTACATCTTAGATTGGATCGTTTGCATTTAAATTGTTTGATGAAATGCATAAAAGAAGTTTTGTCTTACTGCTGCCCTATTTTTGTACAGTAATTTCGACCCTGTTAACATCAGTAAAATAAATTAGTTTCTGAACATGATTTGTAGGCTTTATTTTCTAGTTTCCAGAAATTTTGACTGATCTAAATTATGATTTTCGATGCGTGAGTTATTGTTGTTTTACTGCAGTCATATCATAAATTTCAGATTCTGAATTATATGATTTCTGTATGAATTATTATTTTAAAACTAATATTAAAAGTAGAATTTGGACTTGATATTTTTCTGAGTATGTTTAGTTATAACTGGGATCAACTCCTAATTTTTGCAGAATTATTTATTGACATTTATAACTCCTTTCATGCTTATGAAACCAACCACACAATTTCCAAACTGTATGATGTTCAGTAAAGAATTATGTTTTCAACCTGATTCTATTCATTTTTGATGAAATATTTGTGAATATGATTTGTAGCCTGATTTTTCTATTTTACTACCCTTTTGATGGACCTGTATTTCGAATTGTATTCTACGAATTATCTCTGTTTTGGTACTGCTGTGTCTGAACTGTCAGATTCAAAGTTTTGTTGCATTACTCTGTTTTCCCAATTATATTGACTATACTATCTATAGTATAAATTTATGATATTTTATATGTTGAGACTAGATATGCTAAGAAATCTTCCAAATTTTTCTCAGATTTAATTATGATTTTTGCAGTTTCTAGCTGAACATAAGTTCTGTATCAAACGCTATTTTAAACCCTGTTACTGTGGCTGATGTATGACTTGTATATGTGCGTTGGATTCGACAGAGATTCCAGTTTTCAAATTTTTTGACGGATCTAGATTTGCAGTTCCGTAGCAACGAGAATCTTAGATTTGGTGCGGTAGTGTCTTTCTGTTCAGAACTGAAAGTTTCATTGTTTCAACTGTTATAAGTTGTTTTGTCACCCGTTTGTATTCCCTATTCATCTTAGACTTTTCCTCTATTCTTACCATGTTTTTAGCGCTGTTTGTGTTCATTCACACCTATTTAATAATAATGAAAAATAATCAAGCTGAGGTTTAAGGGAAAGATCTAGTAGTGGACAATATAGAAATGTGTATTCATAAGGGGGCATGAAGTGCTACCTAGATAGTAATGAACATTAGACATAAGAATAACTGTTTCACTGTCACATCCTGTAACTGTTACTATTGTCCCCTACTGTTATTGTTACTGTTATCGTTACTGTTTACCTACTGTTTCCTGTTATCTGTAGACTATCACCTACTGGTGCTTTTCTCCATGTTAGTACTTCCTGTTTTGTTTCATATTTTTTCCTTTCCATTTTTCTGCTTGTACTACTTGCGGCCCGGAACATGCAACTAATGGGCATCATATATTCTTGTCTTCCTATTTTCTTGTAATTGTTATATGAGCAGGTTTTGGTGATCATTTGCCCACTGGAGTTGGTGAGCAAAAGTTTTGAGCTGCGCATTGGGAATTCTTGCTTAATGTTTTGTTGAACTATTTTATTCATGCTACTGCATTGAGACTTGTATTGGGCTTGTAGTCCCGGAGTATTGTTTTGTTTTAGATCTTGTTTTTGTTTGGGATATTTATTATTGTTGAAAATAAATACTGTTCATTTATAATTGCTCATGCATGTGTGGTTGAGTATACTGCTATATTTACTATTGTGCTGAGTCAAGTAAATCCTTACAGCTTATGGATGATTAAAACCATTCGCTGGGCTTGGTCGCGTACCGTATTTCGTATTCCTTTTGGGAAGCGGGGCATGACAAGGTTTTCGGTGGTATCAGAGCCTCAAGTTTGGCTAATTTGTTAGTTTGACTAATACATTAGACAGGCTTGACTCATTCAGGATTTACTTAACTGCCAACAAGCCATGCAATGCACGAAAAACTGATATTCAACTTGATCTGAATGCTAATTGTTTTGGGTTTTTTGCAGACTATGGCTCGTGGGAATGTCTTCTCGCTCGCAATAAGACCATCCTGAGTTGGCAGTTGTTGCTCAGATGCAGCAAGAGCACAACGAACTGATTAAGGTCGCATTGGAGGCTGCAATCGGAATGCTGTTCCGACCCCCGTTGTGCCTGCCCTGGTAGTTTTGCCCCCTCGTCCGGGTACCATTGCGGACTTCATGAGGCTTCACCCTGCTATGTTTGCTGGTACTGAGGTTCCACTTGAGGCTGAGCAGTGGTTGATACGGATGGAGAGCCTGCTACAGGCAGCTAGGGTCGCTGATGTCGATCGTATGGATGTGGTATGCGTCCAGTTGGTGGATTTGGCCCACATCTGGTGGAGGGAAGAATCCGAGAGGCTAGAGCGACCTATTACTTGGGCCACTTTCGTTCAGAGCTTCCTTGAGAAAATCATCCCCCGCATAACCCAGGTAGAAATGGAGCATCAATTTCTTGCCCTGAAGCAGGTTGGTTAGTTGGTTGTCTGGTTGATTTATTAGTTCCGTGTTTTGAGATTTTGTTAAATATTATATATGTAGTATTGTAACACCAAGTTTTTCTTGGGACAGGGCACTATGTTCGAGGACGAGTACACTGTGGAGTTCAGCAGGCTTAGCCACTTCGCTACCACCTTGGTGGCGAATGAGGAGGATCGTGCTCGGAGGTTCCTTTTGGGTCTTGATCAGGTGATTTAGTTGCACTTGGCCGCCCATCGTCTCCATACCTATACGGATACCTTGGAGGCTGCGCGAGCGACAGAGCAGACTTGAGCTCGGGAGACCCCTTCTCAGCGAGTTGTGTAGTACCCCACTGCTGTTGCTGCCAGGCCCACTGGAGGCCCGATCAGGTTGCCATCTCCGGTCCTTGCCGTCAGGACAGCTCCTTACTATCCTGCTCCTCCATGGAGGGATGTTGTTTGCAAATTTTGCCAGACCCCTGGGCACTTGCGCAAGGATTGCTAGAAGGCCAACCGCCGGTGTCTCGGTTGTGGTGCTACCAACCACTTGGTTCGAGATTGTCCTCGAAGGAGGCACGACCAGGCTGCAATCGCGCCAGTCCGTAGTCATGTCAGGTCGCCACTTCCCCCTCAGCGTCATATCATCGGTCTGAGGACCGCTACTATAGGGAGAGGTCAGACTTTCAACTTGACAGCGGAGGAAGCTGAGACTGCGGAAGAAGTTATTGTAGGTATTCTTTTGTGTTTTTCTTTTGTTATTCTGTTATTTCTTCCTTATTTTATTTATTTCTTTTGCATCTTTCTTTCATGTTGTCTTTCCTGCACCATTTTCCAAATTTCTTGGTTATCTTTCATCTGTTCATCTTTTTCCTTGTTTTGACTCTATCTTAGGTGTCATTCTTGTTCATTCTTTTCCTGCTCATGTTCTTTTTTATTCTGGGGCAATCCATTCCTTCGTCTCCTCCCGCTTTGTAGATCAGCAACAGTTGGAGTACAGTGCTTTGCCGGTAGCTTGGAACATCACTACAGGTGGCGGTGTTGTCGTCTGTTCCCGAGAGTGCAAGTAGAGTCCCGTGGTGATTGGAGGTGCAGATTTCAGATCAGATCTGATTGTGATCAGCAGTTCAGGGTTTGATGTGATTCTCATCATGGATTGGCTGGGTGAGACCCACGCGATCACTGATTTCCGAGCGAAGAAGGTTGTTTTCAGGATGCCAGGCCATGCGGAGTTTGACTTCCATGCTGGGGAGTTACCCCTTGGGCGTGGTCAGGAAGTGGTTGTCAATGCAGGTTGTGCAATGGAGTTGCACTCAGGCTGTGAGGCTGCGCCTCTTAAAGTGCGAGAATTTCTGGATGTGTTTCCAGGGGAGTTGCCTAGAATACCACTGGATATGGAAGTGGAACTCGGTATTGAGGTTCAGCCAGGTACTACACCGATATCGAAGAGTGCCTACTGGATAGCACCAGTTGAGCTAGCAGAGCTGAAGGTGCAAGTCCAAGGATTGCTGAAGCTGGGTTTCATCAGGCCCAGTGTTTACCCATGGTGCACTCCTGTTTTGTTTGTCAGTAAGAAGGACGAGAGTCATCGACTGTGCGTGGATTACCGTGAACTGAACAGTGTTACAGTGAAGAACCGGTATCCATGACCCAGGATCAATGACTTGTTTGATCAACTGGGTGGAGCTGTCGTCTTTTCGAAGTTGGACCTTCGCTCTAGTTATCATCAAGTGAAGGTGATGGCAGCTGATGTGCAGAAGACTGCGTTTAGGACTAGATATGGGCACTATGAGTTCTTAGTGATGCCTTTCGGAGTCACGAATGCGCCAGTAATGTTCATGAGTCTGATGAACAGAGTTTTCTCTCCATTTTTGGATAGATTCGTGGTGGTCTTCATAGATGACATTCTGGTGTATTCTCGGAACTGGAAGGATCATACTGATCATCTGAGGTTGGTTCTGAAAACCTTGAGGGAGAATCAGCTCAAAGGGAAACTCAGCAAGTGTGAGTTCTGGCTTGATCGAGTTACCTTTTTGGGGCACATTATCTCTGGCAATGATATCTCTGTTGATCCATCCAAGATTGCTGCAGTGAAGGATTGACCTGTCCCTAAGTCTGTTTTAGAGGTGAGAAGTTTCCTTGGTTTGGTTGGGAATTATCGGAAGTTCGTCCAAGACTTTTCGAAGATTGCTAGGCCATTGACTAAGCTTACAGGTAAGGATCAGAAGTTCGTCTAGGATGGAGCTTGTAGTGGAGCTTTTGCAGAGTTAAAGAGCCGGTTGATGTTAGTGCTAGTGTTGACTATTCCGGAAGGTTTAGGTGGTTTTGTGTTTCACGGTGATGCTTCTGGCAAGGGCCTAGGTGCAGTGTTGATGCGGAAAGGCCGAGTTGTTTCTTATGCATCCAGACGGTTGAGGCCGCACGAGAAGAACTACCCTATCCATAATTTGGAGTTGGCTGCGGTGATCTTTGCTTTGAAGTTATGGAGGCACTATCTACTTGGTGACCGAGTGAAAACCTTTACTGACCACAAAAGTCTTAATTATGTCTTCACTCAGAAGGAACTGAACATGAGGCAGAGGCACTGGTTGGAGTTGATTGCTGACTATGACATCAGTTTGCAATACCACCCTGGTAAAATGAACTTGGTGCTAGATGCTTTGAATAGGAGACCAATCGCCATGTTCCTGACTCAGTAGAGAGAGCTCGTTGAGCAGATGAGGAGGTTGGATTTGGATGTGAACTTGTCAGGTTCTGATCGGAGTTGCATGATGCTTCAGTTGCAGTTGTCTCTTTTCGAGCAGATTAAAGAAGCTCAGACAGGTGATGAGCAATTGCAAGGGATAAGAGCCAAAGTGGAAGCAAGTACGAGGACTGATATGGTTGTTCACTCAGATAGATCGCTTCGTTTTGGGTCCAGATTCTGTGTTCCGAATGGTGAGGTTCGTCAGAAGTTGCTTGAGGAAGCCCACCAGTCGTCGTACTCTATTCATTCTGGAGGTACTAAGATGTATCGGGACTTGAAGCTTCACTTTTGGTGGCATGGTATGAAGACGGCCATGGCGAGAATTGTGTCGCAGTGCTTGATCTGCCAGCAGGTGAAGGCAGAGCATCAGAGGACCGCCGGACTTCTTCAGCCTCTTTCCATTCCGGAGTGGAAGTGTGAGCATATCACCATGGATTTTGTGACCGCTTTGCTGAGGAGTCCCAAGGGTCACAACGCCATTTGGGTGATTGTGGACAGGTTGACGAAGAGTGCTCACTTCATTCCCTTCAGAGTCGAATAGTCTACTGAGAGCCTAACTGAGAAGTACATGCAAGAGATCGTCAGACTTCATGGGGTTCCAGTCAGTATTGTATCCAACAGGGATACGAGGTTCAGGTCTCAGTTCTGGGAGAGTCTTCAGAGTAGTCTAGGGAGTAAGTTGAAGTACAGTACAACTTTTCACCCTCAGACCGATGGACAGTCAGAGAGGACCATCCAGACTCTAGGCAACATGTTGAGGTCCTGTGTGCTGCAATTTTGAGGTTCTTGGGATGACCACTTGCATCTTGTAGAGTTCTCATACAATAACAGCTTTCAGACCAGTCTTAAAGCTACTCCGTTCGAAGAACTCTATGGTCGAAAGTGCAGGTCGTCAGTGTGTTGGGATGACATTGGCGAGAGGAAGTTGTTAGGTCCGGAGTTGATCACCAGGACGGTGGATGCTGTGACTCTGATTAGGAAGCATCTTCATGTTGCGCAAGATAGGCAGAAGAGATGGGCTGATGTCCATCAGAGATCTTTGGAGTTTGAGGTGGGAGACCATGTTTTCCTTAAGGTATTGCCATGGCAAGGTGTCATTCGTTTTGGGGGCAGAGGCATGTTGAGCCCTAGGTTCATCGGACAGTTTCACATCGTGGAACGAGTAGGTAAGGTGGCCTATCGTCTTGCATTGCCACTGGCTTTATCTGGAGTGCACGACGTCTTCCATATCTTGCAACTGAGGAAGTATATCCGTGATAAGAGCCACGTGATTGACTACTTGGAGTTATCCGTGAGGCCGAATCTGTCTTGTAAAATTCTGCCAGTTGCTATTTTGGACTGGCGGGAGAAGGTATTGAAGAACAAGGAGATCAAGCTGGTTGATTTTCTTAGAATCCTCACTCACCGGGTGACTCAACTTGGGAGCTGGAGGAGGATATTCAGCGGAGGTTTCCTCGTTTGTTTGTATAGTTCTTGTTTTGTTGTTTTGCTTTTGTTTTTATTTTCATTTCTTTTTGGGGTTACCCTATGTACTTCTTGTTGAACTTCGAGGAAGAAATTCTTCTTGTTATGTGGGTAAGATTTGTAACCCCTGTGACTTATTATTATACTTTTGTTTACTTTTCAATTAAAATCCTTGGTTATTTTATTTTGTTTCTGATTTTATTTCGTTTCGTCCCTTTTGAAATGTATGTTGTTGTTCTCCTTATAACTCATTTTGTTTTGATTCAGCCTTTATATCCTCATTTGATTGATCTACATATTGTTCTTGACTTTTTTTATTGTCTAAACCTAATTCATGGCCTATTTGTTTAATATTGCACTCTTTTCTTCATATTGGATACTACCCAGTTAACCCAGACCCCCTTTGACTCTATATAACCCTCTTAAACACACCTTAACCCCAATTACCAAAACCCTAATCTATCTCTCTCTCACCTACAGCCGTCACCCTCTCTCCCTACCTCCCGTTCCTCTCTCTCCCCTCTGCTGCACCCAACCCCCGTCCTAGCCCCGTCCTCCAGTCGCCCACCTCCTCATCGGTAGCCCCTCCTCATCGTCATCCCATCCTCACTGTACCCATCACCGCGCATCCCCAGTGTTCCCCCGATCCCCGATACCCTATCCTCGCTCGAGCCGCGCCGCTCACCGCTGTCACAATCGTCCCCCGTCGACACCCTTGCTGTACTGCGTCGCCATCATCACCTGCTGCCGCCGCTCTTGCTGTTTGCTGATGTCGTATGCGTGTGAGAGACGTGCACCGCACGTATTATCGTGGGTGTTGATTCTTGCTCTTATTCGTGTTATCTCGTTCGTGCGTTGGTTTTCATTGTTCGGGATCCGTTCCCGTTATTTTTTCATCGTCTTCGTCGTCATTATTCAGGCAAGTAGCCTGTATGTTAATTGCCTTCATACAAGTTAAATACCATAAGTAGTCTTGCATGCGTTTGTTGTCACTCTCATGATGATCATATATCTTATTAGTTGATCCGTTCCTTCATCTCTTGATCGTGAGTATTTCACAGTTGTTGTCACCCGTTGCATGAAACAAATTAGTTTAGACGGACATCTTGATTGTTTGCTTATTTGGGACATAAGGTATGATGTAGATGATTGTACATGGATGCTTGTTAAATGTATTATCTTATTTTAAACTGTTTATACACATGCCATGCTGATTTGAGTAACCTTGATACCATGTTTTGTATTACATCTTAGATTGGATCGTTTGTAATTAAATTGTTTGATGAAATGCATAAAAGAAGTTTTGCCTTACTGCTGCCCTATTTTTGTACAGTAATTTCGACCCTGTTAACATCAGTAAAATAAATTAGTTTCTGAACATGATTTGTAGGCTTTGTTTTCGAGTGTTCAGAACTTTCGACAGATCTGAATTCAATTTTTCGATGCATGAGTTATTGTTATTTTACTGCAGTCATATCATAAATTTCAGATTCTGAATTATATGATTTGTGTATGAATTATTATTTTAAAACTGATATTAAAAGTAGAATTTGGACTTGAAATTTTTCTGGGTATGTTTAGTTTTGACTGATCAACTCCTAATTTTTGCAGAATTATTTAATGACTTTTAGAACTCCTTTCATGCTTATGAAACCAACAACACAATTTCCAAAGTGCATGTTGTTCAGTAAAGAATTATGTTTTCAACCTGATTATATTCATGTTTTATGAAAACTTTGTGAATATGAATTGTAGCCTGATTTGTCTATCTTACTAACCTTTTGATGGATCTAGATTTCAAATTGTATTCTACGAATTATCTCTGTTTTGGTACTGCTGTGTCTGAACTTTCAAATTCGAAGTTTTGTTGCATTACTCTGTTTCCCAATTATATTGACTATATTATCTGTAGTACAAATTCATGATATTTTATATGTTGAGACTAGATATGCTAGGGAATCTTCCAGATTTTTCTCAGATTTAAATATGTTGTTTTAAAACCTTTTTCATGCTTATAAACAAAATTTTGCATTTTCTAGCTGAACATAAGTTCTGTATTAAACGTTGTTTTAAACCCTATTACTGTGGCTGATGTATGACTTGTATATGTGCGCTAGATTCGGTAGAGAGTCTAGTTTACAATTTTCTGACGGATCTAGATTTGCAGTTCTGTAGCAACGGGAATCTCACGTTTTGTGCGGTAGTGTCTTCTGTCTAGAACTGAAAGTTTTGTTGTTTCAACTGTTATAAGTTGTTTTGTCACCCGTTTGTGTTCCCTATTCATCTTAGACCTGTACTTTGTTCTTACCATGTCTTTAGCCTAGTTGTGTTCGTTCACACCTGTTTTATAATAATGAAAAATAATCAAGTCAGGATTTAAGGGAAAGATCTAGTAGTGGACAATATAGAAATGTGTATTCAGAGACTCGTTTTTCCCAATTGTTTACTGTGGTACCAACTATTTTTCTCTGGATGCATCAGGACATGATCCATGACATCGTTATTGTTTGTTGTTAGTGTTTGTCTGAATATACGGCCCTATAGGTTCCACTACGAAATCTTAAAACGAAACTGTTTGATGTAGCAACCATGTGGTATAATTTGGGACGCATGAAGTGTACCTAGATAGTTTTGAACATTAGACATAAGAATAACTGTTTCACTGTCATATCCTGTTACTGTTACTGTTGTCCCCTACTGTTACTATTACTGTTACCGTTACTGTTTACCTACTGTTTCCTATTATCTGTAGACTGTCACCTACTATTGCTTTTCTCCATGTCAGTACTTCCTGTTTTGTTTCATATTTTCCCTTTCCATTTTTCTGCTTGTACTACTTGCGGCTCGGAACATGCAACTAACGGGCATCATGTATTCCTGTCTTCCTATTTTATTGTAATTATTATATGAGCAAGATTTGGTGATCATTTGCCTGCTGGAGTTGGTGAGCAATAGTTTTGAGCTGCGATTGGGAATTCTTGCTTAATGTTTTGTTGAACTATTTTATTCATGCTACTGCATTGAGACTTGTATTGGGCTTGTAGTCCCAGAGTATTGTTTTATTTCAGATCTGGTATTTGTTTGGGATATTTATTATTGTTGCAAATAAATACTGTTGATTTATAATTGTTCATGCATGTGTGGTTGAGTATACTGCTATATTTACTGTTGTGCTGAGTCAAGTAGATCTTTACAGCTTATGGATGGTGAAAACCATTTGTTGGGCTTAGTCGCGTACCGTATTCCGTATTCCTTTTGGGAAGCGGGGCGTGACTGAAATTGTGTTCTCTGGTTCGCTTGAAGTTCCGAACGGGAGGCCTCAGATCAGGCATGCCTCTCATCCAACCTAATTCGCAGGTCGATTTCTTGTTGCTTATTACTGTTTGATCTGGAGGAGATCTCTAGACCCCCGTGGGCCTCGTAAGGCCATCGAATCAGTTGAAGCATATGGACTGAGATGCGGTCGTACTGAGGATGTTGTTCATGTTGGGAGCCCCCCGGTGCCCCTTCGTTGGAAGGAGCGTGATTAGGCTGGCGGGGCGACTGTTGAGGAGGAATCTGATCTTACATAGGAGGAACTAGTTGACAAAGAGAGTTAGTGCGACGGCTGGAGGCCGCCCTTTTACCTCTTAGTTTTGGTGGCATGACGATAAGTCTTACTTGTATAGTTTTCCCACAGACGGTGCCAATCTGTTGCTGCTTATTTTGGTGTGGGAGCAAACAGATAGTGAGTTAATAAATGATGAAAACTACTAAAGTCTGACCTTTGACCTTGGCCGTTAAAAGCGGTAGAGCTACTGAGATTGAATCTGGATCGTTGATTGACCTCCGTGATCTGAATCCGACGGTTACTGATGGGCCGATGGACCTGCAAAAAGCCTGAAATATCGAGGGTGGCCCCCGTGACAAACCTTCCGACGCTCAAGTCAGAACCAGAAAGAGAAAGAGAGTATAAGAGAGAAAACTGTCGAATTGTTGATTACCTCCTGACTGTAGAGTGGGAGGGGTATTTATAGGCCTGAGAGACATTTCAAGATATTGGTTCTAGTCCTTTGGATTGATTTAAATTCCTTATCTCTTTCATGTCTCTCCCCCTCAAGAGATAAGATCTTCTTGTTATGGGATAGAAGGTCTGACTCCTAGCTTGCATGGGCTGGGTGTCTCTCCTAGTGAGCCTAGTCTGTCACTTTTTATGGACTTGAAAGAATCCCATATTTTGGAGAAGGCACATGCCTGTTAAAGAGACCTGTGATGGTTGATCTGCCTATGAAAGCTTTAAGATTAGTGCGGGAATCGCACGGCTCTGATCTGCTGTGATTTTTACCATCATCATGAACCTAGCTATAATCAAGCCTATCCTTTTGGGTTATGATAATCCATTATACTTATAAAGTTCTTTTTTTAGAATATTTTTCAAATCAATATATTTTTTCATATTTCCCACTTTTTCTGAGGAATTTCAAATTTAATTTTTTATGTTTATTATTTATCTACTCTAACGTGAAGTATAGTCATATTTTTTTATTAATAAAAAAAAATTGAAATAAAGTCCAATAAGACTGAGGAAATTGCAAGAAAATTTAAAATGCTTGCGATTTTGGAGGATAATTAAGATTGAGCCAGCAAAGAGAATTAATACTCAGCCCAAATTAACAACAATATCACCTCATATACTACCTTATGCTCCAGCCTTGTACTAGTGTTTTCCTTATAGCTACAGCTGATATGGCTCTTAGAGCATCCAGAGTCGGACGGTTAAAAAAATGCATAAATGGATAAATATATATAGCAAAGTATCGTTTTGCTGCAGTCGTAGAATGCTATATTTTACCATTTTAAATTAAAATAATATACAGATGAAGCTTCACATTGCGTCGGAGAAAAAAAAAATTCGGTCGGACGCAACAGCACCTTGCGTCGGAGAGGAAGAAAAAAAGTTTTGAAATGGTGGGAGGGTACTTGAAGTGCCGTCAGAGGAAAAAAATCGTATTCGAAGTGCAAAAAAAATTACAAAAAAATTATAGAAAATTACAAAAAATTACAAAAATTACAAATAAATTACAAAAAATTACAGGCCTCCCTGGGATACAACTTCATGTTTCGTCCGAGAGAAGTGGGGTTTTTTTTGGTTTTTTTATGACGAAATTTTTTTTTTTTTAGGGACGGCACTTCAAGTGCCGTCCGACCATTAAAAAAATAAATTTTTTTGTGCGTTGACAATTCAAGTTCCGTCGTTTATATATGCATATTTCTCATTTCGATTCTCATATATAGCAATCTACTGTAGTGATTTATGTATAATATGCATATTTGGCCAACGGCTGCAGCGTTCTTTTTTACCAAATATGCATATTATGCATATATTCCAAATCGAGATGCTCTTATCTGGGAAAATCAAATGCATGATATGAAATAATACTATGTCTGTGTAGGTTGAGTATGCGGTAATTACAAGAAGTATGTAGAGGGTGAGATAACACCAGATTTATTTCTCTGATATACAGTGCCAACAACTATATATTCTACTACTAGAAAATTAATTCGTAAAGTATCAAAACAATCAAGGAGTCTATGACGTGAATGGAAAACATGATGTTCCTTCGTGTACCTTATTTTTCTTTATTCACAAATTTTCTTATGGAATTGGAATTAACAAGATATGAGTCATGGACTCAGATGAGTCATGACACAAAGTTATCTAATATTCAGCATTTTCAATTAAATTTGAAGCTAACAACCAAGTGACCAACTAATGAATATTTAAGAAGATTAAGATTTACTAAAATCGATAAAGACATAAAGGGGTCTGCATCCAACTCGTGTACAGGACAACCTAATCATTAGCAAGCATATTAATTATAATTAATTGCTAATTCCCAGGAATTATAATTTGGTACATGAATCGGAAGATTCCCAGGAATGAGAGGATTCCTTGAAATATGAGGGTAGGAACGAAAATTCTCGAAAATATTATATTATCACGTTTAGTATACATTGCATTCACATAATCCTTTATAATTGTATTTTTTTATTCTAATTTTTTGAATTATTTTATTGTTTATTATGAAAATCTCATGAGAATCCTCAAATCTCATGATTTTAGGAGGAGATTTTTTTTTTTTGTTATTTTATTGTTTGTTATGAAAATCCCAATGGAAATCCTTAAATTCCATGATCTTTTAGAGAATTGAAAGCCTTTCCAACTAAGAATTTTGATTCTCTTGGGAAGCTAAATTCCTTCGAAAACTATGTTTGCCACGTACCAAACAAAGTAATATATGGAAAAATCTGAAATTTCCTTGTACATTCCCACGTACCAAACGTTCCATATAAGTTTTGTTGGTAGGAATACTAGAATAGTAACGTACCAATTAACAATTTCATTTGTTGGACCCAATTCATTCCTCCAAATCTCATTCGATTTTTTGTTATGGCAATGTGACCTGCAGGATTTAGAAACAAGATAGGGAGAACTAATAAAGTAAAGAGAATTAATTAAAGCTTTACTAGCTATTATCATTATAACAAGAATACATATACGGTTAAGGCCCTCAGTTATATTTGTGTACTATTAATTTGGACGCTCAATGTATGTTCTTTTTCTTCTTAAGTTACTACATTTACAAATTAATTCCAATAGGTACAATTCATATTTTATCAAAATTGGGAGATTTAATCCGCACGTGTGATTCACGTTCTTTTCCTTCAGCTGGGAATTTGAATTAGGGGGTTTAATCTGCACGGATGATGCACGTAAGTTGGGTGATTCATGTTCTTTTTCTTTTTTTCAATTTTTATGTAGTTTATGTTCTTCTCATTATCACGAAAAAGGAGGGGGGGGGGAGAATTGTACTCCAAAGGTGATGAAAACTTGTATGCTTTGGGAAGAAATGAGTATTATTGTTATGACATGGCAAAAAATACTCAAGCAATATTCTAGCATGTTAGCCGCTCGTGAAGGACTCTCACATTAATTAAAGACCAGTAATTTACGTGTGATGCACGTCTTAATATATATAATTTTTTTAAAAATAAAATTTCCGACGTTGTCTGACATCGAACCTAAGACCTTCTTTATATTAGTTATGTACGTGCATTGCACATGTTTATTTGGTTACAATGTATATATTTGTTTGGTTACATAACCCCAACTCTCCCAAATAAATGTTAGAGATTAGAGATTAGAGATATTATGAAAGTTTCAGAATGAATTTGCATAATAAAGATAACTTGTCTTATTTCCAACAAAACATATATTTTGTCAAATTTAATTCTAATTAATAAATAATAATAATATGTTGGAATTTAGCACACATTTAAAACACTTATTTTATTATTTATTATCAACATTGTCTTATGGCCCAATGGTGTGTATATATATATATATATATATATATATATATATATATATATATATATATATATATATATATATATATATATATATATATATATATATATATATATATATATATATATCTTTGATCAAGTCGGGCCTTAGGGTTTTCAGGTGGTTTTAAAATTTTCAGATTTTTAACAGATCAAAAACACTTTTCTCATCAAATGCTACTAGCTATTTTTTACTCGTAAAGAAAAATCAATGAAATATTTTTATGGCATTAAAGGATCTTTTATGATGTAAATAATTTCCGTTTTTATGGCAAAAATCAGTGAAATGTTTTCTCTTCTTTTGGTTATCAAAAGAGGATTCCTGTCAAAAAGAAAATAGAAATGCAGAAGGAAAAAAAAAAACATTTTCCCTCTCTTCTCAAATAGTTTTTCCAATTATTGAACTTTTTTTTTACATTGAGTGGTGCAAGTTGGTAAATGTTGCCACTGAAGTATTAGGAAACTCTGTAAACAGAAACTCGTTGTATCGTGTGGGAAGTATTTGGTGATCAACGATTCATCTCCAGAATCGGACCGATTATCTTCTTAAGAAAGTACAATCCACGCATCGAGCCGTTCTCTGACTTTCTTCCTGTTGCAGTTAAAGTCAATTGATCAACCCATTCCACAACCGTGTGGTGCTATCATAAGATTATTTGGGCATTCAGGTCTACTAATTATTTACTCAACACAATATGACCATACTTTTGATTGCTATTTCTTTCGCATTTTCCCAAAATACAAATCTTCAACCACTATCCTACGATGTTAACACATAAACGAGATAGTTCTTATCCCAGATTCAATCCATATGTCTAACGAGTTAATTACCATGTTAAGCTCTTTTTTGATAAAATTATGAAAATGACCTTGGTTTCCAAATTATTTACCAATATGACCTAATTCTCAATTAAAATTCTATAATACACCTCCTATAAAATAATTTTTGTTTTAGAATAATTTCAACTTTTTATATTGAATGATTTCTTACTCTATATTATTTTTATTATACAGTGTTTAAATTAGTGTTTAATTGTGTAAAATTAAGTGAGAGATACTTCTAAATCAGGTTCTGATACCAACTTAGGGTGGTGATATGGGTAAAAAAAGAACCAAATCAGAACCGTTCAAATCGGGCACGGATCTTAATTCTCTCAGTGGTAAAATGATAATTTCATTAAAAACAGATCCGTAAACAAAAATTAGGTCTCTTTAAAGCCCAATAGCCCAAAACAGGTCTGTCCTACTGGGTTGTCATAACAGCCCAATATAAATAAGTCCATATTATATATGATTTAAACTCATCATCATCCATCAGAGACGGTTCGAAAACCAAATCTCTTATCATGAGGAGAGTTTAAACTTAACCCTCTCAACTACTCTTACCTCTTCATGCAAAAGAGATAACTGATTCAATCCAAAAACACCGGGAAGTAAACATAAATCATTATCTTGAAACTAATCCCCAAAGCGACTATAAATACCCCCCTACCTCCACCGGAAATAGGTAATCAATATTTTACCAATAAAAGCTCACATATTATGTTAGGT
The DNA here is from genome assembly GCA_017893485.1 of Hemerocallis citrina. Lineage (NCBI taxonomy): Eukaryota > Viridiplantae > Streptophyta > Magnoliopsida > Asparagales > Asphodelaceae > Hemerocallis > Hemerocallis citrina. Next base: position 145,468,462 of record CM030367.1, read on the forward strand.
TTCGACGGTAATCTCAGATTAAATATACAGCAGGAAAATTACAAAAAAATATCGAAACCTAGCAATGGATCCATTCGTAAATCATAAATCATGTTTAGGAGTTATACCTTGAAGATAGATATGTTGTCTCCACAGTATGCCGATCACAGCACTACAATATTGTTGTGCCTCTACGGTATACACACGAACGGATCAAATCAAGTTTCCCTCATGTCGCGATGCTAGCTGTGGTAAGGGGATGTTCCTCACGTTCTCTCTCTCTCACAATTTCCGTGACGGTTAAGGTTTTCTCATGTGTCGTATTTTTCATAGATATGTATCATATATATAAGTGCGAAATATCAATCCTAAGAGAGTAATGAGGCTGTTAGACTCACAATCTGACCTGGTTCAGATTTGTGTGTGGTCCTTTAAACCTTAGTCAGCCCATTTAATCTAATTAAATGTCCAACCAATGTCAGGAGTTCAAATTTTACTTGGATCCCCAATTAAATTTATCTTATGAATTTAAATTCCAATTTCGATCTATTCTAAGTGTGTGACCTTATAGGTTCTCATTACGTTGACAGTAATACTAAAACATATTTTAGTATTACAAATAATAGTGGTATCTAGAAATACATCACTACAACTCAAGTAATGGGAATGTCAGTGATTAGACATAACCTATTCGTGACCAATATTACCATGTAGTCTAGTGCTTTTATCCAGATATCTAATTGACCACAAAGCATAGAGTGTGTCACCCTTATATAGTTCAATTTTTGGTTTCTTGATATCTGAGTAGACTTACTAAAACAAATGTACTCAATATCTCATATTGAATCATTTGAGTATGGCCATGTATTTTACAGTCTCACTCAATCAAGGGATCCGTAGATATCGCTCCTGTTATGTAAGAGGGACAAATCCTATCTAAGTCACTCACATCCCGCCGCATGATTTGCAGTATATCCAATAGTCAGCTTTATAATCACTTTATTACAGACAACGTTTGACGGCATTAAAATATATAACTTCTCATGTAGGGAACCGAAATGATTTCAAGTCAAAAGACTACATATACCATGGCCACTGTGAGACCGCTTATGACACGTAACAATTTATGCAACGTTCTTATAATGGGTCAGTCCAGTACATTATTACTCTAATATGTACCCATGTGAAGACTTAATATCTTATATCCATGACCCGTGAGATATGGTCATCAGTCTACGCACATACTAGTCTCTATATATTATTATTGTCCTAATTCAAAATAATACTTGACGATGGCCATTTAAGAATAGTGTTCTGATTATAACCGGGATCTCACAATTAAGTCATACACTTGATACCACATGGTATTGAACCTGCTATTCTAAGAAATTTATTATGTTCATTTAATCACAATAAATAACATAATAAATAAAATACCTCATATATGAAATAAACATCATGATACAATATAAACTAGTAATGTCAATATACAACTGGCCTCTAGGGCATACACCAACATATTATTCTTGAGTTCTGACTTGAGCGTCGGAAGGTCTGTCACCGAGATCAACCCCGATGTTTCAGACTTTTGCAGGTCAATCGGAGTGATCGTCACCATCAAGATTAGATCCAACGGTGCAAATAAGTCAGATTCAGAAGTCAACATAAGTTGAAAACAGTCAATAGTGAAAGTAAAAAAAGTCAGCATTTTATTATTTTTAAAAGAATTCACAACATTTGTTAGCTCCCACATAGAAATAAGAAGCAACAGATTGGTGGTGCCGTATGTGGGAAATTCTAAAAGCAATCAGACCAAACTTCACCGTTAAAAACAGTTTTCAATCATGCCTCTAAAGAAAAAAGGAAAGGCAGTGGCCTCAAGCCGATGAGCCAAACCTTCTTCCTCCACCTCCCCCTCACGAGGACATCCCTCCTACCATTCAAGTGGATCAACCTCTTCATCTAGAATAGCCTACCCAGTCTCCCCCTACTCCACCGGGGGCTCTCGAAGAAGTCAGCACCCTGCACAACAGTTTGAAGAGAACCAGGGATCGATGTACACCTCTACACCCTCCATGGTGCCTTCTGAAGCACCTCAATCACAACAAGACCATGCCAAGAAGAAATAAATGACCCTTCTCCCCGGAGTCGAGGATGCTGAAAAGCCCTCTCTCTTAGAGGGCGCAGAAGAACCCTATCTCCCAAAGGTTGAATTAGTCATCATTCTCTAAGGGGACACAGAAGAACTCCCCCTCTGGGGGAAATGAACCCTACTCCAACAAGCCAACCAACTCATAGGAGAGAAAGAGGGGTAGAAGCACCTGTCACCCCGGCATAGTTTCAAGAATTCACATATGAGACCCATAAAACCCTCAATACCACTCCAAGCAGGAGCCGGGAAACTGGCCATCGTCATCCCACTCTTCCTCAACGTGAAATATAAATTTGGGGCCCAAAAAGAAACAAAAATTTTGGGGGTCTGAGGCGGCCGTCTCACTTGCCTCATGGTAGGGGCCGGCCCTGCCTTTTGCATTTCTCTCTCACTTAAGATATCAAGTCATACCTTCTACATTATGAATTATTTCACCATTAAACAACCACACACATGAAACATTCATTCCAGAAACAGTAGTGCTACAAACAACATATAGGTCGACATCCGGTTAACAACCGACCACCTTAAAAACCAACATCCACTTTCACATATAAATTTCTCTTACAAATTTGCTTGCCAATTTAACATTGATTTAAGAAAATTATTCTCCATTATAAATGTACGGTTTAATTTTTTTGCTAATTTTATTATATTTTTTGCTAATTAAATATACTATTTTATTGTTGTTGATAGTTAGTTATTTATTTTGTTCATTTCAAACAACCCATATAAACGCCATAAGGGCATCCACAGTCGTGCTTTGCTAAAATATGCATTTTCGCATATTATACATATAGCAAAGCGAGTTTGCTGCAGTGGTAAAATGCTATTATATAACATACAATTTTGTTTTATGATTGGAGGAATCCTCCAGATCCGTCCCATGAGTTTTAAATAATATTTGCGATTCTTTTAAAATTTAAAAACATTTTTTTAGTTAAAATATATATATATATGAGATGGGCCTCTCCACGGACGGTTCTTCAAGATCCGTCCAAGGGGATTTTGGCTTAAAACAATTTTTTTTCAGAAATTAAAAAAACCGTCGGACGGATTGTCTAGTTCCGTCTGACGAATAAAAATTATTTTTTTTAGTGGGACGGATCTTGAAGATATGTTCTATATAATATGCATTTTCTTACATCCGTTCTCATATATAGCTATCTATTGTTGCGAAATCGTCAAAATATGCATAAATAGCAAACGATTGCAGCGATTCATTTGCTAAAAAATGCATAAAGTGGATACATAGCAAACCACTGTGGTTGCTCTAATTCTTTAAATATCAAGCTAGCAATTCCAAATTGGCTCTAGCTAGCTAACGCCACAACTCAATATGCTATCCTTATTAATTATGACTATTTGTTCAAAATATAGCGGAGAACGATTATTAAACCTAAAACACTTCATACGTGTTAAGTGTGCACCCAGATTTTTGATTAATGATTTAACAGTTTAAACCATATATATGTTCTAATATCCTTTTTGTTTTTGTTTTTGTTTTTGTTTTTTTACATGCTATACAGCTAACATATAATGAACAGTCAGTCAATGCACATAAATTAATATATTCAATGAAGATCAAGCTGCATCCGAGATGAAGATCAAGTTAATTGCATTCCTTAATTAGTACTCTTCTTTATCAAGAGAGGTTGGTCTTCAGTCTTCTGTTAGACTGGGTAAAATTCTTTATGGCATCTCTACATACATTCTTCATATGTACTGGTTTCTAGCTTAATTTTTTTAAAAAATCTAATTAGGGCTCCCTAATTAATCATATCTTTTGTATGGCATGCAATAAGAAAAGAATCGCAAGAGAGATTTCGAAGAATGAGTTAGGTCCAACTAACGAAATTGTTAATTACGTTTTATGAACGTATGTGTGTGTTAGGATTACAAAGACTAAAACATTGTTCTTTCTTCTTCCTTCCTACCGGCTAATAACGTGGGCAAAAAAGAAAAATGTTTATTGCTAGAAAGGGATTAGGGAACAACGACTACTAGAGAATATTTTTTTAGTTATAATAAATAAATAAATAAATAAATAACTACAAAATATGGACATTTGTTCAATTCTAGCTCACTGCCTTCATTATTGGGAAGCTTAGAAATTGAGGAGGAAACCTTGGTTAAGATTGTGATTAATAAGACTATTTTCCTAATCACATAAATAGTTTCATGATAAAAAAACAGTGGTAGTATACGAATTAGGAAATAATGATGTTAAATATTTGTAAATCAAAAGTCCACGCTAATTTACTTGTAGAAAAATTTGATAGGAGCTAGTTTAGTGTAATGTGTTTTTGTGTGTGTGTGTAATGTTTATTACTATCACCTCTCATTTTAGGTGGATAAGCTCAGGGGGTGATGAGTCAAGTCTTACGCCACTTTCGAGGGTGTTTCCTTTCACCTTCATCACAGTCGAGACACGAGAATCGATTCTAGTTCTTTTAGTGTAAGCGACAATTGGGAGATAGGATGGAGAGCATATGAAATCAATTATCAAATTCTTATGGAATTTATGTGATTGTTTTACAGTAGAATATATAGGTATACAGTAGAAGAATAAATGAAAAGAAAATATATTTGCTGTTACACAAATGAACCGGCAAACTTAAATGACGGTCACTAAATCAATCCGCTTGAATAAGGAACACCAGTCTGAGGCAACCAGTTAGCACCATTCAAGAAGTTACCCACCGTGAAATTAATTGCATCGATTCTGTTCATCACATGGTAACCCGTCCAGGTAACCCGTTTACTTGTGCCTGAACCCGGACCGGTATTCGTGTACTCACCATAATACAATGTACTCAATGCAAAATCGCCACTCCATGCTAACCACCCCGCTGGGTCAATTAAAGAACCCAAATATGACTGCATGATCACTGTCCTCGAATATTGCTTCCAGGGACGTCCGAGATATGTCTTCGTCGACCCTCCGTTCGCCACCAGGTCAGCAGAGGCAGTTATCGTGCAGTTCAGGACTGAGGTGCCCGTGTTCTGATTCGGGTCAGTTCGGCCTTGGGCGGTGATGGTGTTCTGTTGGCCCGACATAGGGGCCCGAGGATAGATGTTGCAGTTCTGAAAGACAACAGCTGCATTACCAAAGATAAAATCAACTGTACCATAAATATCGCACTCACGATAGAACTGGCGAAGCGAGTGGGTGTAGAGGGTATCTTGGTAGCCTTCGAAACTGCAACTGTAGAAGGTGGAGAGATCAGCACCATTACGAACTGCGACAGCTTGGTGCTTGATTGCACCGGCGGTGTTTCGGAATGTCATGTTCACAGCTACAAATCCTTGAGCTACCACAGCTGTACCAAATTCCAAACTTTCTGATATTAGTCATTATTTTCTATACTTGTTAATTTTATTACTTTTTTAAGCTAATTACTATCTACATATTTATAATTACATGCATCTAACAGTGTCATGACAATCATGACAATTATTAGAAGATTAATTCTGTCCCCAAGTTTGTGATCAACATTTATTTAATTTACTCTATTGAGCTGAGCATATATACATTTCCGTTAAAAAAATTGTTCTTATATCAAAAAAATAAAATAAAAAAGAAAGCAATTTGAACAAATGAGGATTAGAGTGTACGTAAAAGGTAAACACGAATTTCAGTCAAATCAGCGACAAAATAATTATTATTATTATTAAAAAAAGAAGTTAAATTTTTAAAAGTTAGGTAAATAAGTAATTTTACTCCGACTTAGTACGCACCAAAGGTAGCAGAGTTGAAGGTAGTCCATCCGTCAACATTGTTGTGACTCCCAGTCACAACGGTTTGATTGATTCCATCTCCGATCATCATCACATACTTCTTAGTTTTTGGAATTGACACATACTCTTGATAAACCCCTCCACTCACAAATATCAAGTAGTATCCCTTGCTCCCATCTGTATTGTTGGGAGCTGAGTTCACTGCATCAGTAATTGTGCTAAAATTACCCGACCCATCTTTACTAACCACCACCGTATTACTCACCAACACTGCATCTGTAGATGACTGCATCAGCCTCCTCCCAGTCCTCTCCTCGTATATTTCTCGATCTTTCTCATCCTTCATTATTAAAGGAAGTCCATCACCACCGCTAATCTCGACTTCATGGAACATCATTAACCTCCTAGAGTTTATCTTTTGATGCTGTTTTCGCGGTCCTCCCGGAAACCTAGGAGTCTTCGAAGGCATCGAGCCCCCATTAGCTATGGGCTTTCTGTCAGGGTTAATCCAAGCATTCTTGAAGAAAGCTAAGGAAACACTACCAAGCTTCAAGCCATGGGATAATTCGGATGTTAAGTTGTTAGCAATATTGACTGTGTTTAGGCCTTCTAGACATGTATCTTCGTTGGTGAGTGTGGCAGAGAGGAGAGATTGGAGAGTGTCGGATTGTGGATCAGACAGTTGAGTAGTGGCAGTAGAATTGACGGTAGGAATTACAGATGAAAGGTAGTCCAGGTTTAGGTTTAGTAGGATTTGGCAATCATGGAGGGCCATTACGGAGGGGTTAAGGGTGATGTATTTGTTGACTGACTCAACAAGTTGGTAAGTGTGTTCTAGGGTTTTGGAGAGAGAAAATCGAGTGTAGGTGGAGAAGTTTTGGGAGGCACGAGGAGGGAGGACGGAGGTGCAGAAGGCGGGGTCAGGGGTGTAAGTGCATGCTTTGTTGGGGTTCATCGGTGTTGATGGGGGAATGAAAGCGAGGGAGTGGAAGAAGAGGAGAGAAGAGAAGAGGAAGAAGAAAGAAGTGCTTGTCATATTTTTGTATTAGGGTTTTGAGCTATGTTTTGGATGATGGAAATAGTTCGAGTTGATGAGGCTTTTATAGAGGTGTCTAGGGTTTGGGGATATTTGTCAATATTTGAAAGTCAATGGAAATATCAGTTTATTGGTTAAATAATGATTAGAGAGTTAGATATCTATGTTCCTAATCAAGGATAACAAGTATACGTGGAAGTAGATGCGTTAACGTCATACGTCCGACAGTGGTTGAAGTTATTATTTTATTTTTATTTTTATTTTTATTTTTTTGATATGTCAAAGATTAATCAAAAGATTTTTAATTTTGTAGTTATACTAGATTTGTCCGTAGGCACGTGCCTACGGCACGTCTTCAGAACAATACACCTTATAAAAGTGTTGTAAACAGTAAAACAATAATTATGTAGGTCAAATTTGTATAGTAAAACAATAATTAGTTGTAAATAAAAGTCCATGTTTCCATTAGTATATGTTGAAAAATAATTATAAATGGAGGTGTAAAATTCAACTTCTTAAAACTTTGAGTGTGGAAAATGATGAAATTTAACTGTTGATGTGATATTTGTCATTTTCAATGTAACATGAGTAATAAAAAAATGCATAAAAAATCTAAAAATTTACAAACGTAAAATCTGAAAATATAAATTTCTGAGTAAATAGAGAGAGAATGAAAGAGAGAGAGAGAGAAAGAGAAATAAATAAATAAATAAAGGAGTTGTTATGGAGAGATTTAAATTTGAGTTTTGGGGAAAACTTTTGGGTGGGAAAATATGTTTTGTTAGGTTAGATCTGGACCATTGATTTCAACCCTATTGAATGGGAGCCACTTGATAGCTTTCTTTGTGTTTTATTATATAGATATGCTTGGAAATTAACTATCGGTCTCAAATTAATTGATCCAAAGGCTAATTAATTGCAATCTGCCCATCTGAATTGTTATAAATAATTCTGAGAGATTGTGACAAAATTAGATTAAATGTAAATGTAAGTTGATATGTGACAAGTAGGGCCGGCCCCACCCTTGAGGCGGGTAAGGCGGCCGCCTTAGGCCCTCGATTTTTTTTGCGATTTTTGGGGCCCCCAAATTTGTAATTCCGTTGTAAATATAGACACGTATTTTGCACGTAAAAGAAAATTACTGTTATTTTGGGGCCCCAAAAATAATTATTTGAGCCTTTAAAATTTTTTTAAAAACTATTTGGGTTTAGGCTTGAAGACTTGAATTGAATTTGATACTTTAAATTTGGGTAATTTAAAACAAATTTATATATTTTGCATATTTTGTTTTCAACAATGTACAAATTTTTTATATACATATTTTTTTTAAAGGTGTACGGGGGGCCCCATTTTGGGAGTTCGCCTCGGGCCTCTCGAGAACTCAGGGCCGACCCTAGTGGCAAGTGAAAATACAAATAAGCGGGCCACAACTTAACTACTTAATAATGGTAAAAATCCTAACAAATCAGGGATGTACGATTCCAGCACATATCTCAAAGTTTCTACATGCAGATTAATCATAACTGGCGTCTTTAACTGGCTCGGGCATTTTTCAGACTCCTCTACAAGACATGAGCTTCTTTTACGACCCTAAAAAGTGACAAATTAGGTCCACTAAGAGAGACCCAGTCTTTTAAGGCTGTTAGTCAAATCTCTTATCCCCAAACAAGAGAGTTTATCTCTTAAGGGGAAGATTCAAATAAGAGATGAGGAATTCATATCGATCAAATGAGTTCAGATCGATCTCTTGATATGTTTCTTAGGCCTATAAATACCCTCCCCCCTCCACAGTCAGAAGGTAATCAGCAATTTTTCTCTCAAACTATCTCTCTCTGGTTCTGACTTGAGCGTCAAAGGGTCTGTCGTACGAGGCCAACTCTCGGTGTTTCAGGCTTTTTGCAGATCTATCGGCCGCCCCAACAACCGTCAAATCTAGATCACGGTGTTCATTCAACGATCCGGATTCAATCTCAGGAGCTCTAACCACATTTCACGACAAATATCAAAGGTCAGATTTGTAGTAGTTTCCATCAAATATTAACTTACTATCTATTTACTCCTACACCAAAATAAGCAGCAGCAGATTGACGTCATCTGTGAGAACTACACAAATCAGACTAACCGTCATGCAACCAAGACTAAGAGGCTAAGCGGTGTCCTCAAGCCATCGTACCAACTCTCTTCGTCAACCAGCTCCTCCTGTGGAAGATCTAATTCCTCCTCCACAGTCGCCCAGACAGCCTAGTCAAGCTTCTTTCAATGATGAGGCGCCTTGTCATGCCCCGCTTCCTAAAAAGGAATACAGAATACGGATATGCGATAAAGTCCAGCGAATGGCTTTCACCATTCATCAGCTGTAAGGATCTTTTCAACAATACACAGGAATAAACAAGAAACAAGTAGGGAATAATCAACCACATATGCATGAATAAATTTCTAAATCAACAGAATTTACTTGAAATAAAATACTTAATCTCAAATAAACCAGATCTGGAAACAACAAGTAATAAGTTCTGAGACAAAAATGCCCAATACAAGATCTAAGTAGCAATAAATACAATTGATTCAAAACATGAAATAAACTCAATCAGAAACTCTAGCCAAGCCTAGAACAGTTGGTCACTTACTCCTTCGGCCAGCTGATCACCGAAATCTGCAAATTTAACAATTTGCAGGAAAATGAAAACAGAAAACAATACGCCCGTTATTGTAAGTTACAGGACATATGTAGTGTAGGAAACAAGTACGGAAAATAGATAAAGAAAATACAGAGTAGCAACAAGAAACAAGTACTGAAATAAGCATGAGAGGAATGTAACAGAAAAATAGAGCAACTAACTCTTAAGCCAAGAAGTAGGATCAAATGACATGATTAGATAACAGGGTACAAGTAACACATAACAGGTATCAAGTAGCATGCAAATACGTAAACAAGTAACATGTGTCAGGTAGCATGTACAGGTAAACATGTAACAGGAATGTGTAAGTGATAAGGTATTCTCATGTCTTGTATTTAATCAAAACTAGGTAGCTTTTCATGACTCCCAAATTTTACCACATGGTTGCTACATTCAAACAAGTTGCGTTTAGATTTCGTAGTGGATTGTATGGGACCGTGTACTTAGGTATCAGGTAAACAGGTAAACAGAATCATATATCATGTAATTATATAATCATATAACAGGTAATCAGGTATCAGGTAGGACCTACGGGTCCCCTTCTGAGTACATCTTCCTATAGGGAATTATGTAGCTAGGTAATAAGGTAAACAAGTAATCAGGATCATGTATTATGTAATCATGTAACATGTAACATATGGAAAACACAGGCCCCCTTCCAAGTACATATTTCTATATTTTTCACTACTAGATATTTCTCTTAACCCCGGCTTGATTACTTGTCATTATTATTAAAGCAGGCATATACGTGCACAAACAGGGCAAGAAAAACCTGGAAAGAAACAAGGAACAAGCGCAAGTTGGATAGAAGACATGAACGGGAGATAAACAACTCATAATAGACTAGGACAACGAGACTTTCAATTCTGGACAGCATGACATTGCTGCACCAAATCTGAGATTTCTATTTCCACAGGAATCCAAAGTTGAATCTGTCAGGAAATATAGAAACTAGACTCTCAGCCTAATCCAGCGAATATACACAAGTCATATAACAACTATAGAAACAGGGCTCAAGACAACGTTTTATATAGAATTCATGTTCAGCCAGAAATCGCAAAGTTTTGTTTATAAGCATGAAAATGACATAAAAACAGACTAATTAAATCTAGGAAAAATCTGGAAGGTTCCCTAGCATGTCTAGTACCAGAATATAATATTTTATAAAATTCCATTACAGATAGTGTAGTCAATTTAATTTGGAAAACAGAATGATGCAGCAAATTTATGAATCTGAAATTTTAGACATAACAGTACCAAAATAACACTAAATCACAAAATACAACTCGGAATTCAAATCTGTCAAAAGGGTTTTAAAATAGACATGCTATTCTATATTTCATATTCACAAAGTTTTAATCAAAAGTGACTGGAATCAGGTTGGAAACAGAGTTCTATACTGAACAACATGCAGTTTGGAAATATATTGATTAGTTTCACAAGCATGAAATAAGTTATGAAAATCATTAAAAAATTCCAAAAAAAATTAGGGGTTGATCCCAGTCATGTCTAAACATACCCAAAAAAATATTAAGTCTAGATTTAACTTTTAACATAAGTTTTAAAATAATAGATCATATAACGATCTTATAATTCAAAATCTGAAAACTACGACACAGCTGCAGTAAAACAACGATAACACACACATCAAAAATCAAAATTGAGATCCGTCAAAAGTTTTGAAAAATAGACATCGAGGGCTACGAATTATAGTCACAAAATAATTTATTTTACTGAATTTAACAGGGTCTAAATTGCTGTACTAAATCAGGGCAGCAGCAAAAACGAAATTCGGAGTTCATACCCATGACTTGAAGTTACTCTAATAATTTAAAATAAATTAAGTTCAGAGTTTGCTTCATCATTCGATTTGCTCCTGCAATCTGTTAGCGCCTCGAAGACAGGTTCGGAGTCCATACCGATGGATCGATGTTACTTTAGCAACTTGTAATAAGACAAGTCTAGAGTTCAACTCGCCATTCGATCTGCTCCCACAACATGTTAATACTTAAACTAATAAGTTTGGAATCAATACCCATGGCTCGGTGTTACTTTAGCAATCTGCAATCAAGCACGTTCGAGTTCAATTTGCCATTCGACCTTTTCTTGAAACTAGTTAAAATTCATTAAAGACAGATTAGAGGTCCAAAATCGTGGATTGCAGTTACTCCAGTATCACTTGCAAAAGCAACACTTAAAGTTCAACTTACCGCTCGATGTGACTCACAATTTGTTGGAGGACCCATACAGCAAGTATGGAAAATAGTTATCCCTCAGAGTTGCTCCTACAACTAGCTGAGTATGTAAGCCATTTGTGCTTGGCTTGTTGGTATTTTCGGGAGCTAGAGGGAAAGAGGCATGCTGTTTTCTTTTGGAGTAGGGGATTTTGGAGCTTTTGCTAGGGGTTCTCTTTGAGGTGAGTGCTTCTTTTGCTTTCTAATGATTTGTAGAATTCATGATTAGGTGTATATGCATGGAATGATAATTAAAAATTGTGTGGATGTTTCTTTTATTCTTAAATGTTTTGTAGAATACATGAATAGATGTGAATGCATTTGAATGATAATGTGTGGGTGTTTTCATAATCTTCTAGTGTGTATAAGTTATGTTTGTTTAAACTATAAATGTGTAGATAAAGTTGAATTAAAATGTGTATGTGAAATAGTTCTTTAGAATTTTTGTTTGTGCATACTTAATTACAATTGTGTAGTAGATGTTGAAATTAATGTGTAGAGGTTTTATAGAAATCGTTATCTAATGGAAATTTCACACGAACTCATGTGATTAAATTCTTGTATGCATTTTAGTAATATAAATACTCCCTAAGAATTCTAGTTGAGTAGAGAAAAGTTTGTTCATCTAATTTAAGTTATAAGATTATGAGTAGTTCGTACAACTTAGATAACAATTCCCCCGCACTTCAAGATCGTTATATGTTTATTTCGTTCAAATACCCTCATTTTTAGAGAAATTGCATTCTGAAATTGTAGAGTGATACATAGTAATTGTATTGTCGAAATTCTATTAGAATCCTGAAACAAAAAGTTGTATTAAAAGATATAGAACTACTATACAATCAGAATTGGAGGCTTGAAAGCCTGGTTTGCGGGTGTGATTTGGGGCGTTGTGTGGTGCTATAGGTTGTAGGTTCGAGTCTCGGAAGGCTCTGCTTTTTTTGTTGTTGAAAATTTCAAGTTTTAAACCTACTGTAGTTCAGGTTCATAAACAAGAGGCGAGCCCTCTTCTCACTAACATTGAGTTGGCTCACTGGTTCTAAGTCGCGGTCTAGCTCATTGTTGTGTCTGGGTTTGACTTTGGCCGTGACAGTTTAATTTAATTTTTTTTTAATTATTACTATTAGTCAATTCACATGAATTTTAAACAAAATGAATTTAAATTACACTAGAATATTAATGAACTATTTTGAGATAATTTTGTACAAATTTATAATTTATTTTGAGGGTAAAATCACATTACATATTAAATAGTGTATCAAGATGATTATTTTGAATTCCTCAAGAATACTTTTTTTTTTGGAATGAGCTAACTTTGGATTAATTGAGATAATCAAATATAACTTTGGGGGATTCACTTGGGTGGAAATTATAGTGTACATTATCCAATTAAGGAGTAAACTTAGGAATGTTTTATTTTGTGATGAAATATTAAAATGTGAAAAGTCATCCTAGAATGCGTGCACCATATGAGAAATGAATTTTATCATAGAATTTATGAAAAATGATTTATGTGACAAATTAAGAAATAATGAAGGCTGTATTTTGGAAAATAAACGTAAGATATTGTAAGGGTTTTATCAAGTCAAATTGATCTTGAGATGTGTTATCTTGAAATGGGAAATTTAAAGAGAATGAATGAAAGAATCAAATAATTTGTAATGAATGAATTTTTTTTATGAAGATGTTAAGATTAACCTAGAAGATCTATATGTTGAGATCGATGGGTTTTAGGAGCTAAACGAGGCCCGTAATGTCCGGCAATTTTGATAAATAAAATTTTGTGAAATGGTTAATATGGACCTGAATTTTGATGAGTAAGTTTAAGTTCGGCAGGGTAAGCTAGTTTTAATCCATGAAAATCTAAAATTTAATTAAGGACTGACACTAGAGAAGATGTGATAAAACCTGGGCAAACGTAAGTGGAGCATTTCTATATAGTCGGGCGGTGGATTTCGGAACTGTGGTTACTTGCGGAGCGAGATGAGCCATATTAAATTCGGTATTATGATTGATCGGATGGTGGATTCCGGGATCATGAATAGTCGGGCGGATAGGAGGCAGATCTCCAACATATTCCGGGGCTAGAGCGGCACTTGCGGGATGTTCGCACGCCGAAGATTCTGTATAGTCAGGCAGTAGATTCCGGGTCTGGATTCCATACTCATGGAATGTCTAAACCTTGATTTTGTTACCGTAGTAGGATTTCTTATGACGATGGATTGAACCCTATAATGAGGAGAACGTTAAGGGCTTGCCCTGCAACCTATGTAGTATCAGATGCATAGAATCCGAACAAGTGTACATTAGTGCATCACAAGTGTGAAAGTCTGCATTAGGCATGAGGTCATATCATACACTGACATGTTTAGGGCAGTCACTTTTCATATTTCGTTTCTACAATCAAGTTTGTGATTGGTGAAGTAGAAGAATCGTTGTGTTATAATATTGCGTCAGTTGTATGCAACTGACATACCCACAGTTTCCTAGTTGCAAGATTGGTTTTGGCATGGATTTGAAGACACTGTAAGGGATATCACAAGATTGAAGAGCTTTCATTATCATGTATATACTGTACTTATTTATTTTTGTTGTGTTATTGTAAAGAATGATGTTGTAAATGAAATTTTTCTAAATTTCCTATATTTTTTTACGAAGTTGAAGTAAAAGATCCTGTTTGTACTACGAATTACATGTATTTGGAATTCGGGGCGTTATAGAGTACAAGGCAGATAAGTTCGAAAATCCATCGCACATCGTTGACAGTTTGTTACATATACACAACAGACTTGAGGCCCTATTATTTAGCTGTAAAGAGCCCAATCGGCGACCTATTAATCTCAACAACAAGGTGCACAACGAGGATCAAGAATATGAGGAGATTTCATCCAAAAATACAGAACTATCGCAAACCCATATGTTCAGATCCACTACCGCTACAAATATTTACAAATACAAACCGGCAATTCCAAAGTCCAACTCTCTCCAAGAGCAGCTCATACGACTAGCCAACCCCCAAGTCGATGAATCACAGGACAAGACACCGGCACGTAGAATACTTCTCATTTCACAAACAACAATTCTCATTACAACAAAAAATTACAATGAGTCTACGTTTCATGGCTAAGAATCGCTACCAAAAGACTTACAAATATTGTACAACGAACTGTCCAGCAAGTCATTCTTCCAACTACACACTAGAGGGATGCTCCGCCTAAGAGACACAAACCACTTCAAAGGCCTCCCACCAATTAACAACTTCACTGGGTCGCCTCAAATCTTGAGAATAAAATCCAAGACGAGTCATCCTTAGGCGGGCAAGCTCCAGGTTTATTCGACCACCTTTACCTGAGCAAGCTCCAACTTCGTCTCGCTTGAAGCGTCATGCGAACAAATGAGTCCCAACTCCTTCAAGCACCGCGTATCATGATGGATAGCAAACTCAATGTCCCAAGGACCTCATTCAATGTACACAACCACTTGTCAACAAAGAGAATAATAGAATCACCTCAACACCGATCGAACACAAGCGACTTCGCTTAAGTATTAAGAAGATTCAGAATACTGACAACTCATTCACTCCAAATAATGAGTTTGGCGCTCTGCACACCACTTGTGTTCCTTCGGTCAACAACTGGTTTGCTCCAAACAATAAGTTCAACGCTCTGCTCTATGCATGAGCTCCACCAACAACTCGTCAACTACGAACAACGAATTCGATGCCTTGCGCTTTGCTCAGGCTCAATCAACAACTTATTGACTCCGAAAATGAGTTCAACACTCTGCGCTCCGTTAGAGCCCCATCAATAACTCATCAACACCGAACAACGAGTTCGATGCCTTATGCTTTGCTCAGGCTCCATAAAAAACTCTTTGGCTCCAAACAACGATTTCAACGCTTCGCTCACCGCAAGAGTTCGTCAACAACTTGTTTGTTCCAAACAAAGAGTTCAAAGCTCCACTTACCGCACGAGTTCCGTCAACAACTCGTTTGCTCCAAACATAGAGTTCAATGCTCCGCTCACCGTGCGAGCTCCATCAATAACTTGTTGGCTCCAAACAGTGAATTCAACGCTCTGCTCACTGCACGAGCTCCGTCAATAACTCGTTGGCTCTAGACAACGAGTTTAACACCCTGTTCTTCGCTCAGGCTCCATCAACAACTCGTTGACTCCAAACAACAAGTTCAACACATTGCTCACTGCTCACTGCACGAGCACCATCAATAACTCGTTGACACCGAACAACGAGTTCGATGTCTTGCGCTTTGCTCAGAATCCATCAACAACGAGTTCAACGCCCTGCTCTCCGCTCGAGCTCCGTCAATAGCTTGTTGGTTCCAAACAACGAGCTCTATCCCTTACTCTTCGCTCAGGCTCTATCAACAACTCCTTGGCTCAAAACAATGAGTTCAACGCATTGCTCACCGCTAGGGCTCCATCAACAACTCGTTGGCTCTAAAGAATGAGTTCAATGATCCGCTCTCCTCTGGAGCTCAATCAACAACTCGTTAACTCTAAACAACGATTTCTACGCTCCATTTACTGCTTGCTCTCCATCAACAACTTGTAGACTCCAAACAGTGTGTTCAACACCCTGCGCTTCACTTAGGCTTCATTGACAACCCGTTAACTCCAAATAACGAGTTCAACACTCCGCTCACCATGTGATTTCCATCAACAACCCTTTGACTCCAAACAATGAGTTCAATGTCTGATTCCATCACAAAAGTTATCTATCCACTTGCCACGGCCGAACGACAAGCTCAATGATCAACTCGATTTCAGAGTTGTCTCTTCAAACTTGCTGGGTGCAAATAGCGAGTCCAAACGTCGCTCTACTACAAATTGTCTCTATAAAACTTACTGGAGTCAAACATCAATCTTTACATCAAATACATCTCAGAGTTGCATCTACTAAATTGCTGGGGTCAAACAACAAGCTCTACATCAAATCCATCTCAGAGTTTCCTCTACTAAACTTGTTGGGGTCAAACAACAAGCTCTACATCAACTCTATCTCAGAGTTGTCTTTACTGAACTTACTGGGTTCAAATGGCAAGCTTTACGTTTAACTCTGTCGCAGAGTTGCTTCTACAAACTTGTTGGGTTCAAATGGCAAGCACTACGTTCAACTCTGTCTCAGAGTTAGCTTACCAAATTTACCGGGATCAAACAGAAAGCTTAACATTCAACTCCATCCCAGAGTTGCCTCACAAAACTTGCTGCCATCAAACAGCAAGGCTCACATCAACTCGATTAAGGAGTTTCCCCTACAAACTTGCTGGGATCATACAAGAAGCTCTACATCAACTCTGTCTCAAAGTTGACTCTACCAAAATTGTCGGGCGCAAATAGAAAACTCTACATCAACTCAGTCAGAGTTATCTCTATAAACCTGCCAGGATCAAACAGCAAGCTCTACGCATAGCTCCCTCTCAGAATTGTCTCTCGGAACTAGCCGGGTGCAAACGGCAAGTTTAACATCCAACTTCATCGCAGAGTTCTCTATAAACTTGTCGGGATCAAACGGCAAGCTCAACATTCAACTCTGCTTAAAGTTGCCACACAAAACTTGCTGACATCAAAAGAAAAGTCCTACATCAACTTAATTAATTAGTTGCCCCTACAAACTTGTCGGGACCAAACGACAAGCTCTACATCAACCCCGTCTGAGAGCTTCCTCTCTATGAACTTACTGGGCACAAATGGCAAATGCAACGTTCAACTCCGTCAAAGAGTTCCCACCAAACTTGCTGAGGTCAAATGACAAGATTTATATCAACTCCACCTCAGAGTTGCCTTTCAGAACTTGTTGAGCATAAACGGCAAGTTCAACTTTCAACTCCATCACAGGGTTCTCTCTAAGCGTGCTTGGTGCAAACAACAAGTTCAACGTCCAACTCTGTCTTAGAGTTGTATCTACTCACCTGTCGGGCATCAAACGACAAGCTCAACGTACAACTCCATCACAGAATTCTCTCAAAACTTGCTGGACGCAAACGGTACGTTCAACGTTCAACTCCTTCTAAAGTTGTCTCTATAAAATTTTCGGGATCAAACGACAAGCTCTATGTTCAAGTCCGCCTAGAGTTGTCTCTTTAAACTTGCTGGATGCAAATGGCAAGTTCAACATTCAACTCTGTCTAGAGTTGTCCCTACAAAATTTGCTGGGTGGAAATGGCAAGTTCAGACAACCAACTTCAACACAGAGTTCTCTATAAACTTGTTGTGATCAAATAGTAAGTTCTACGCTCAACTCCATCCCAGAGTTGTTTCTTCAAACTTGCTGGGATCAAATAGCAAGACCATTGTCTGACTGCCTTCAGAAATTTGTTCCTACGACAGCTCTCCTAGGTCAGCTAAAAAATGCTCATCCACCGAGGAAACACTCGATCGAAAAAATAAGCAAACGACACAATGTTTGTTCGAAAGAAGAGTGGTTCAAAAAATGAGCAACAAGATGTTTGATCGACAAGTACAATAAATAATAACTCAAAGCTTCAAAGGAAGAGGTGAACAAATTCTTGCTACTAAGCATGCTCAAGATGATTTATCTCGTACCTTGGCTATAAAAAAACTAAAGGAGATAATCAATTCACAACCCAAGCTCCTTGCAAAATTCAAGCTTCAAATTTCTGAAAATCCCCAAATAATTAAAGAGTTGGATTTTTTGGCATAAAAGAAGGAAAGAAGCTCTGGTGCACTGTGATAAGAGATCAGGTCAGGTTTTAAACCAAACCCACCAACAAAACCCGAAAATCAAAGGATGAAAGATTAACGGGTAAGCAGATATGCAGGTGTGAATTCAAAACCCGAAAACCGGAAGCACTCGTTCTTCTACTTCTAAAAAATCACCTTCTACAGAGCTTGACTGAAAGATCTCTTCCTCCTTACTCTAACTCCGAGCTTCAACTTCATCAAAGAGCTCCGCCTAAACCCTAGTCAACCAGGGAATTACATAGCTTAACTGCTTCGAAGCTCGATGACAGTTTTAAGGGTCCATAGCTCGACAAACAGTCACCCTCATAGCTCGGCCGTATAGCTACAACTCAGCGATGCTCCAAACGCCATAGCTCGGTGAGGAATAGCTTGATAGCTCGGCAACGAGTTCGAACCGAATAGCTCGGTGACAATTCAAAGCTCCATAGATCTGCCATGACCAAGGAGTGCCATAGCTTGGAGGAGTCGAGAACTCCATTGCTCGGTGGAGTCGAGAGCTCCACAGCTCGACGAAAATCTAGAGATACATAGTTCGACCTTGTTAAGAGCTTTATAGCTTAACTGCAATGGCAAAGGAGTAGCTCGGCGATAAAAAGATTCATAGCTCGGCCACCATGAAGATTGTAGTTCGGTCACCATAGCTCGGCGAGATGCTCGAAGCTCATATAACTCAGCAATGAGTTTCATAACTCGACCATCGCCGAAGAGGCTATAGCTCGATTGTAATGAGTTTGCCCAAAGTAAAGCATCGCAAACTGAGTACAACCTCTCATAGCTAGGCAAAAACCATAGGCCGGCAACAAGCACCCTCATAGCTCCACGAGAAGTTGGAGAACCCATAGCTCGCCAAGACTCCATAGCTAAAAACTTCGTCGTTCGATCGCTACCTTCATAGCTCCCCGAGAGGAGCTCTGTAGCTCGACGATTAGCTTCAAAGTTCAGTGGAATAAGTAGCTCAGTGAGAAAAGAGTGCCTATAGCTCGGGGACGAAGCTATCCCCTAGCTCGGCTAGGAGGAAATGGCCATAGCTCGGCCAAATTGTCGGCCGAGCTAGGGGGCTCCGAAAGATAACAACAACCATCAGATTGTCTAGACAATCGCGCTCCAGTGTGATGGAAGCCTCAGATAGATCCACGTCGCCCCTCTTCTTCCCATCACTTTGCACAACTCTCCACCGTTGGATCTCACTCAGCGGGAGATCCCCTCACTGATGAGTGCTACAGATTGCGCCACATTGCCAATAGCCATAGCGATCAGATCTTGACCTCTGATTCCGAGGGTCTGTCGTCGGGGTCAACCTCCAGTGTTTCAGGCTTTTTGTAGGTCCATTTGCCACATCAACAACTATTGGATCCAAATCACGGTGTTCGATCAACGATCCAGATTCAATCTGAGGAGCTCTAACTGCATTTCACGATAAAGATCAAATGTCAGATTTTTAGTAATTTTCATCAAATATTAACTCACTATGTATTTGCTCTCACACCAAAATAAGCAGCAGCACTACTTATGAGTCACTGGGTTGTGCCAATAAAATGCCAATCTCAAAAGTTTTAGGGCAACATTGGATGAGAAAGGACTATTGAGATTTGACTTGTAGCTGTGTTATTCGAGCGTAGATGGTATGGTCATAATATGGGTAGGTAAAAGAAAATCTTAAGTTCGAAACTAAGGTTACAACATAAACCTTTATTCATTTAAAATATTAAAAAAAAAGAAGAGTGATATGGGTCAGATGATGTGGCCCCTTCTGGGCCACAGGATCCCCTCATGAAGCGTGCACCGCCGGATCATCCGAATCCGCCACGTCAGCACGAAAACTGCCCATGCCTCCGCTACGTCAGCCTGGAAACTGCCTAGGCCTCCACCACGTCAGCCTATACTGCTTGGGCTTCTGCCATGTCAGGCCCACGGGCAACCGGGTCCAGACCCGGCCCCAAATGGGTCCAGACCCGGTTGGCCTCTCCTATAAATACCAGACCCTCTACCCTTTATCCAGGTAATCAATCTTTCCCCCTCAAAATCCTAGTTACTGTTACTCTCTCAGTAGCTGACTAGATCGTCGGAGGGTCTGCCACCGGGACCAACCCCGGTGTTCCTAGACAGTGTGCAGGTACACAAGACCTCGGATCCGAGCCTCCTGGTCTGAGCCGAGCATCTAGTCTCGACCTCACTCCCGCCTACTTCCTAACCATTCGCCCAGCTAAGGGTCGTCCGCACTGGAGCTTCCTCCACCAATACAAATAGAGAAGAACTCACACTTGGTGATCCATACGCCTCCCTAAAAACAAACCGCATCAGGATGGCGCCATCTGTGGGAAGCTCCTAGTGCAGACACCGGAACGAGCTCAGCCATCAACGGTACCCCGTTTAACCGAGCTCACATGGCACCCAAGGCCAGGAGAGATGTTACCTCTTCGCGTCGGCGGGAAGTGCATCGTCAGGACGTCGTTGCCGATGCACACGGATCCAACAACCCGAGGGTCAGTCACGGGCAACAACTGGGTGCCTCCCGACCGGTCTAACCCGACCTACGAGGGGTAATCAAGGATCGGCAGGCAAGCCGGAGTGGGGGAGGGGCTGCTTCCAACTCGGCCCCGAACCATCCCAGACCTCTGTTCCAAGGGCGGGAGCCGGCACTCAGCCGCGTCGGCCGGCGGCCGCAGGCTCAGCAAAACCGAGCTGAGCGAGCCCCGGTCACCCACCAAGAGTTCCAAGACTTCCAAAAAGAAATCATGGAGGCCATCCGGGGGACCCCCATTGATGAAAACGCCCGCCGCTCTCATACCTCCTCAGATGCCCAGGCCAGCGTGTCTCGCATCCCGACAGTCCCGCCGGAGTATGACGATGACGTCTTGAAGCGCCTCCAAGAAATGGAAGACCGCCTCGACCACTTCGGCGACGGCGGCCCGAGGCCGGCCCAGGGATACAAGCCCATCCGACCTCCTTTATCCACCACCATCTTGCAGGCAGAAATACCCCGAAACTTTCGCCCACCTCAATTCAAAACTTACGATGGCAAGGGCGATCCTGTTGATCACATGGAGGGCTTCAAGACCCTCATGATAATTCACAGTACTTCGGATCCCCTCCTATGTCGTGCCTTCCCCACCACCCTCTGGGGTCCAACTCGGGAATGGTTCTCCAAGCTCACCCCTGGCTCCATCTATTCTTTCGACCAACTGGAGGGCAACTTCCTCGCCCACTTTGTGATCAGCCGAAATGCCGAAAACACAAGTGCGTCCCTATTGGGTCTCCGGCAGAAGGAAGGGGAGTCACTCCGGTTATTCGTCCGAAGGTTCACCGCGGAGGCGAGGTCTGTCTCCTTCCTCGACCCCGGGGTCGCCTCGGCAGCATTCCGGCACAACGTCCGGCATGGCTAGCTGAAGGCCTCCCTGGCAAAGAAGCCCCCGATAGATTTCTCCGACCTCCTCAATCGGGTCAAAAAGTACATCCGGGCTGAGGAAGCCCTGAACCCAGAGGACTCGAAAGAAATTCCCGAAGAGGGTAAACGCAAGGCCAACGAGGTCGAGCCAGCAAAGAAAGTTCCGAGAGATGGGGGCACCACGAAAAGGGTCCCCCCGGTCCCTTGCTTCGAGAGATACACTCTGCTGACGCAGAACGTGTCGGTCATCCTTCTGGAAATCGAAGACAAGGACCTCGTACAATTCCCTCCTCGACCGACCAACAACAACAGCAAGAAGAGGGATCAGCGCTTCTACTGTCGCTTCCACCGGGACAACGGGCACGACATGGACCATTGTCGCGCCCTGAAGGATGAAATCGAGGCTCTCATCCAACGAGGGTACCTCCGGGAGTTCAAACGGGAAAAAACTCGGGACCAGAGGGATACGAGAAACATGAGGGCTTCCCCTCCTCATTGAACACCCAGGCAGCGTCCCGAGCGAGACCAGGAGCCTGAAGAGCCAGAGGGCCAGGCCATCGTATTGTATCCACAGAGGACCCATGGGAGGGGAGTCCAACACTTCTCGCAAGGCATTCGTCCAGAATGTCAACGCCGTCCAGGGCCCCCTCTCCCCCCAGGTCTAGCCGCTCCCTGTCTCCTCTCGGGGGAAGACATGGAAGGAGTCCGGCTTTCGCATTGTGATGCGCTCGTCATCAGCCTCAGCATGGCGAACTTCGAGGTCCGGCGCATTCTCGTTGACAACGGGAGCTCGGTAAACATACTCTTCCTGGAAGCCTTCGAAAACTTGAAGCATTCCCGAGATAAGCTAAAGCCCGCCAGATATACCTTGCACGGATTCTCCGGTGTCCCGGTGCCAATAGAGGGGATCGTCACCTTAGACGTCACAGCTGGTACGAGCCCACACCGAAGAACCGAGTCGATGGACTACATGGTTGTCAACGTTAAGGCAGCCTACAATGCCATACTCGGCCTCCCCGGACTCTGCTCCCTCCAGGTGGTCCCCTCGGCCTACCACCAGAAGATGAAGTTTCCTACCAACACTGGTGTCGAGTTTGTCCGAGGGAACCAAAAAGCGGCACGATCGTGCTATATGACGGCGATCGGGGGTAGTGTATTTCCCCTTAATGCCGTCGAGCTACAGCCCGAGAGAACCCAGCCCGAACCGAAGCCGGCAGACGAGTTGGAAGATGTTTCGTTCGAGACAGGGGACGCGTCAAGGTGTTTCCGAGTGAGCTGCTCCCTTGCTCCCAACCTCAAATCTGCCCTGATCGACTGCATTCGCTGCAATGTCGACCTCTTCGCCTGGAAGCCCTCTGACATGCCTGGTATCTCCGAGGATCTCATCATGCACAAACTCAGCGTGATCCCCGGTTCAAAGCCGATCATCCAGAAGCAACGCAAGTTCGCCCCGGAGCGACAGCAGGCGGTAAATGCGGAAGTGAACAAACTTTTGCCCGCTCGTTTCATACAAGAGGTTAGCTACTCCGAGTGGCTAGCGAATGTCGTGATGGTTAAGAAAGCAAGCGGGAGCTGGAGGATCTACATAGACTTCACGGATCTCAACAAGGCGTGCCCCAAAGATCCGTTCCCCCTCCCCAGCATCGATGCTCTGATCGACACCACCTCGGGTCACGAGCTCCTGTCTTTCATGGACGCCTTCTCTGGCTATAACCAGATCCGAATGTTCCCTCCCGATATAGCCAAGACGTCCTTCATCACGGACCAAGATTTCTATTGCTACCGGGTGATGCCCTTCGGGCTGAAGAATGCCGGTGCTACTTATCAGAGGCTCGTTAACCAAGTCTTCAAGGATCAAATTGGGTGCAACATGGAGGTATACGTCGATGACATGCTCGTCAAGAGCAAATAGGAGCAGGATCACGTCGCCGACCTGGAAGAGGCCTTCGGAGTCCTTCGGACTCACAACATGAGACTCAATCCGGCGAAGTGTGCGTTCGGCATCTCCTCAAGAAAATTCCTAGGGTTCATCGTCAGCCAGCGCGGCATCGAGGCGAACCCTGAAAAAATCTAGGCCATAATAGACATGGCCCCTCCCAGGAACATCAAAGAAGTCCAGAGACTAACAGAAAGACTAGCGTCCATCGGTCGTTTTCTCTCCAAGTCTGGAGAGAAGTCCTTCCCATTCTTCAAGGCACTCCGCGAAACTAGAGGATTCGAGTGGGGCACTCAGCAGCAAGAGGCGTTCGCCCAATTGAAGGAGTACCTCGCCAACCCTCCTCTCCTCAGCAAGCCCGAACTAGGGGAGCCCCTCTGGCTCTACCTTTTGGCTTCAGAGAGTGTGCTCAGTATCGTCCTCGTTCGAGAAGAGGAAGGAGTCCGAAAGCCCCTGTACTATGTGAGCAAGGTTCTACTCTCCGTCGAGACCAGATACTCTAGAATTGAGAAGATAGCATACGCCTTGGTCATGGCCGCGTGGAAGCTCCGTCCCTACTTTCAGGCACATTCAATCCAGGAACTCACGGACCAGCCTCTGAAGGCCGTGCTTTACAAGCCCGAGAGCTCGGGATGACTTGTCAAGTGGTCGATCGAGCTCAGTCAATACAACATCGGTTATCAACCGAGGACGACCATCAAAGGGCAGGCCCTCGCCGAGTTCATCACAGAATGCACCATCTCCGAGCAACCCCAAAACAAGGGAGCCAACCAGACATGGGAAGTTTACGTCGATGGCTCCTCATGCCAAGCGGGGAGTGGTGCGGGCATCATTCTGCAGGGTCCAGACGGGTTCCTCCTTCAATATTGCCTCTGCCTCAACTTTCTGGCCTCTAACAACGAGGCTGAGTACGGGCCATGATCGCCGGACTCACCCTGGCTCATCAGGCCGGCGCAAGACAGATCAGGGCCTTTAGCGACTCTCAGCTTGTGGTCAACCAGATCACTGGAGAGTACGAGGCCCGTGACGATTGGATGATCAGGTACCTGGCTGTGGTCCAACGACTATTGACGTCCTTCGACGAGTCGGCGGTCTTAAGGATCCCCAGGAAGCAGAATGCCTAGGCCGATGCCCTGTCAAAGTTAGCTTCCTCATCCTTTGAAGGCCTCGACCAGACCATCCTAATCGAAGTCCTCCTAAAGCCAAGTACAGACTTCCCTGAGGCTCTCTGCGTCGAAGACGGAGTTTCTCCTGATGACTGGACCACTCTTATCAAGAAATTTCTAATCAAGGGAGAGCTCCCTGAAGACTGGACTAAAGCACGGCGAGTCAGGGTCCGTTCAGAAAGGTTCGTCGTGATCGACGCAACCCTCTTTAAAAGATCATACACAACAACGGACGGGAGACCCTACCTCTGCTGCCTGACACCTGATGAAGAAAAGTACACCCTCAAGGAGCTGCATGAGGGGATTGGAGGATGCCACATGGGAAGCCGCTCGCTTGTGCGAAAGGCATTGAATCACGGGTACTACTGGCCCACTATGCTACAAGATGCCTTTGCCCTAGTGAAGAAGTGCGGTCCCTACCAACGATTCTCTCCCGTGAAGAGGGCTCCGCAAGCAAATCTCCGTTCCATAGCTAGTCCGACCCCCTTTGCATTGTGGGGGATGGATCTGGTAGGCCCATTTCCGAAGGCAACGGGCCAACGAAAGTTTCTCATAGTGGCGATCGACTACTTCACGAAGTGGATCGAGGCAGAGCAATTAGCAATGATCACCGAACAACAGTCCCAATAGTTTTTCTCGAAACACATCGTCTGTCGGTTCGGGATCCCACAGGTGCTCATCACGGACAATGGAACTTAATTTGCGAGTAAGCACTTCTGCAAGTTCTGCGAAGATCTCGGGATCCAACAGCGCTTCTCCTCTGTATGCCACCCCCAGTCCAACGGTCAGGCTGAGAACGCGAACTGCCAAATCCTCGACGGCCTTAAGAAACGACTCAATAACTCTTCTAAGGGATTATGGGTCGATGAGCTGCCAAGCGTTATCTAGGCCCACCGGACAACAAAGAGAATCCCCACAGGAGAGTCACCATTCAATCTGACATACGATGTGGAGGCCGTTACTCCCCTGGATATCAGGATCCCTTCGCCACGCATCATGGCTTTCGACGAAGCAAGCAACTCTGCACAGCTGCGAGCCGACCTGGACCTCATAGACGAGGTCAGAAAGAAGTCCGCCATTAGAAGGAGCATCTACCAACAAAGGATCGAAAGGTTCTACAACAAGAAGCTGCGTCCCACCAACATCAAACTCGGAGAACTTGTCCTCCGGAAGTTGGCGGTATCCAATTCCGACCAGAAAAGGAAATTGGCCCCAAACTGGGAGGGCCCTTACAAAGTATCTGAGGTCGTGCGTCCAGTGTGGGGGCTCGGCATCTGCCCCTGGCATGGGTTGGGGCTTCTTCAAGCTTATCAACCCATGCGCATGGCGGTAACAACCAATCATGCCCGTACCGTCTTCCTGAGAACAAGTGTGGGGGCTCGTCTTCGACCCCGGGCAAGGCCGTGGCTTTCTTTAAATCCACTCGGCTGACACGCTCGGCAGCGACCTTCAGCCACGCCCATCCCTGGCTTTCTCCCCAGTGTAGGGGCTCGGCATCTGCCCCTGGCATGGGTTGGGGCTTCTTCAAACTTATCAACCCATGGGCACGACGGCAACTGCCAGTCACCCCCGTACTGTCTTCCTGAGAACAAGGGTGGGGGCTCGTTGTCGACCCCGGGCAAGGTCGTGGCTTTCTTCAAAGCCACTCGGCCAACACGCTCGGCGGCGACCTTCAACCACGCCCATCCCTGGCTTTCTCCCCGGTGTGGGGGCTCGGCATCTGCCCCTGGCATGGGTTGGGGCTTTTTCAAGCTTATCAACCCATGCGCACGGCGGCAACCGCCAGTCATGCCCATACCGTCTTCCTGAGAACAAGTATGGGGGCTTGTCGTCGACCCCGGGCAAGGCCGTGGCTTTCTTCAAAGCCACTTGGTCAACACGCTCAGTGGCGACCTTCAGCCACGCCCATCCCTGGCTTTCTCCCCGGTGTAGGGGCTTAGCATCTGCCCCTGGCATGGGTTGGGGCTTCTTCAAGCTTATCACCTATGGGCACGGCGGCAACCACCAGTCACGCCCGTACTGTCTTCCTGAGAACAAGGGTGGGGGCTCGTCGTCGACCCCGGGCAAGGTCGTGGCTTTCTTCAAAGCCACTCGGCCGACACGCTCGGTGGCGACCTTCAGCCACGCCCATCCCTGGCTTTCTCCCCGGTTTAGGGGCTCTGCATCTGCCCCTGGCATGGGTTGGGGCTTCTTCAAGCTTATCAACCCATGCGCACGGTTGCACCCGCCAGTCACGCCCGTACTGTCTTCCTGAGAACAAGTGTGGGGGCTCGTCGTCAACCCCGGGCAAGGTCGTGGCTTTCTTCAAAGCCACTCGGCCGACACGCTCGGTGGCGACCTTCAGCCACGCCCATCCCTGGCTTTCTCCCTGGTGTGGGGGCTCGGCATTTGCCCCTGGCATGGGTTGGGGCTTCTTCAAGCTTATCAACCCATACGCACGGCAGCAATCTCCAGTGACGCCCGTACCGTCTTCCTGAGAACAAGTGTGGGAGCTCGTCGTCGACCCCGGGCAAGGCCGTGGCTTTCTTCAAAGCCACTCGGCTGACACGCTCGGCAGTGACCTTCAGCCACACCCATCCCTGGCTTTCTCCCCAGTGTGGGGGCTCGGCATCTGTCCCTGGCATGGGTTGGGGCTTCTTCAAGCTTTGCCCAGTTCGAAACCTGCTTAACACAGGGGTGCAGCGGCAGCCTTAGTCCCGAGATGAATGCATCGTCGGGAAAGATGCATTACCCTGGTGCGATGGTTGTAGTTAGGCGAATGCCGGGGCTCGGAATTAAGACTTCGAACTCCCTGGGAATGAAGTAGGAAGCCCTCAAAATGTGAAGGTAGTCCACCTTCAAGACACACGGGATGCCGTCCATTCGGATCTTCACCCGACTCTCGTCGCCCGGTACCGGAGGAAGAGGGTTGACATCTTTGACATCGTCGGGGTACATCTTAATCGACCCCAGATTTTTAAATTAGACTGGGGGAAACTCGAACCCCGGTCTAGGGGCATATTTGTCTGGAGGAGGGAGGCTATCCGGAAGGCTTAACTTCCTTTTCTTCTGACGAGGACGAGCCTTCCTCTCAGGAGACGACGTCAACAAAGGTGGCAAAGGCGGAAGATCACTCTCGACCTTGACTGCCCCTCCTGCTCTGCCTTCGCCAGCACCCTCCTGATCGGGCTCCCCTTCATCCTCATCATCCTCATCATCCTCAACAGCGCCCTGTCCCTCAGGATCCTGATCCTCGTCCTCCTCATCCTCCTCTTCACCCTCAACATCCTGGTCCTCCTCATCCTCCTCATCATCCTCGACATCCCCCTCAACATCCTGATCGTCCTCATCATCCTCGACATCTTCCTCTTCCTCTTCCTCCTCCTCGCCCTCATCCACAGACTCCTTCCCCGGCCTTCGGGATCTCAGAGGCGACACAACGAAGACAACATCACCACCGCCGTCCGACCCAGGTTCTGACAACCTCCTCCTTGATCCTATACTTGCTCAAAGACGAAGACATTTTTGACTCGGCTTCCTTCGCAGAGCGGCCTGACGAGCTTGCCTCGGAACTGGAATGAGAGCACAATATTACTAAACAGAAATACTAACCTGAGATATATACCATGCAATCACCAAAAAAGTTGCCGACGGCAAGTAAGACACTGTTCTTAAAAAATTGGAAGATGCAATTAAAGAAATTAAGAAAAGAAAAGTAGGGAAGGGGGGGGGGGGAGATTTATAGCGAAGAAAGCGACTCCTCGATTTTCGCAATCAGACCTAGGCCGTTGGATCTTAATCATCAAGATCTAACGACCATTGAGATCTAGAGTTGCTTCGATTCTTGCGCACATGACATCAGCAGTTGGCACAAAATTACCCTAATGCCTCCAGGTCTTTTCCAACAAACAGGCTTTTTTGACAAGTCAGAAAGCTCGACGCTCGGATCTCATCACGAGCCCCAAATTCCTCTTCTATTCAACAAAAGGGTCGACGCTCGGATGGCACCGCGAGCTGCAAACTCCTCCTCTATTTCACATGAGGCTCGGAGCTCGGATGGCATCATGGGCCCCAATTTCCTCTTCTATTCAACAGAAGGGTCGACGTACGGATGGCATCGCGAGCCACAAACTCCTCTTCTATTTCTATTTCACAGAAGGCTCAGAACTCGGATGGTCCCGTGAGCCCCAAATTCCCCTTCTATTCAACAGAAGGGTCGTAGCTCGGATGGCACTGCGTGCCGCAAACTCCTCCTCTATTTCGCATGAGGCTCGGAGCTCGGATGGCATCGCGAGCCCCAATTTTCTCTTCTATTCAACAGAAGGGTCGATGCTCGGATGGCATCGCGAGGCACAAACTCCTCCTCTATTTCACATGAGGCTCGGAGCTCGGATGGCATCGCGGGCCCCAATTTTCTCTTCTATTCAACAGAAGGGTCGACGCTCGGATGGCATCGCGAGCCACAAACTCCTCTATTTCTATTTCACAGAAGGCTCGGAACTCGGATGGCCCCGCGAGCCCAAATTCTCCTTCTATTCAACAGAAGGGTCGACGCTCAGATGGCACAGCGAGCCGCAAACTCGTCCTCTATTTCACATGAGGCTTGGAGCTTAGATGGCACTGCGAGCCGTAAACTCCTCCTCTATTTTGCATGAGGCTCAGAGCTCGGATGGCATCGTGAGCCCCAATTTTCTCTTCTATTCAACAGAAGGGTCGACGCTCGGATGGCATCGCGAGCCACAAACTCCTCCTCTATTTCACATGAGGCTCGGAGCTCGGATGGCATCGCGGGCCCCAATTTCCTCTTCTTTTCAACAGAAGAGTCGATGCTCGGATGGCATTGCGAGCCACAAACTCCTCCTTTATTTCACATGAGGCTCGGATCTCGGATGGCATCGCGAGCCCCAATTTCCTCTTCTATTCAACAGAAGGGTCGACGCTCGGATGGCATCGCGAGCCACAAACTCCTCCTCTATTTCACATGAGGCTCAGAGCTCGGATGGCACCGCGAGCCCCAATTTTCTCTTTTATTCAACAGAAGGGTCGACGCTCGCATGGCATCGCAAGCCATAAACTCCTCCTCGATTTCTATTTCACAGAAGGCTCGGAGCTCGGATGGCATCGTGAGCCCCAGTTTCCTCTTCTATTCAACAGAAGGGTCGATGATCTGATGGTATCGCGAGCCACAAACTCCTCTTCTATTTTACATGAGGCTCGGAGCTCGGATGGCATCGCGAGCCCCAATTTCCTCTTCTATTCAGCAGAAGGGTCGATGCTCAGATAGCATCGCGAGCCACAAACTCCTCCTCTATTTCTATTTCACAGAAGGCTCGGAGCTCGGATGGCACCGCGAGCCCCAATATCTTTCCCTATCTCACAGAAGGGTCGATGCTCGGATGGCATCGCGAGGCACAAACTCCTCCTCTATTTCACATGAGGCTCGGAGCTCGGATGGCATCGCGAGCCCCAGTTTCCTCTTCTATCTCACAGAAGGGTCGACGCTCGGATGGCATCGCGAGCCCAATATCTTCTCCTATTTCACAGAAGGCTCGGAGCTCGGATGGCACCGTTAGCTCCAATATCTTCCCCTATCTCACAGGAGGTTCGGAGCTCGGATATCACCGTGAGCCGTAGAGACTTTTACTCCTAAAGCATTAAATAAAATGAAATCATTACATTCCATTCGGCCGCCGCTACCAACTTCGGGGGCTCGGACCTCGGATGAAAGCACGAGCCCCAGAATCACCCTTCTATTCACAGGAGGCTCGGAGCTTGGATAACACTGCGAGCCCCAAGATCCCCTCTAATTCACAGGAGGCTCGGAGCTCAGATGGCACCGCGAGCCCCAAAACCCTCCTCTATCCAACAGGCGAGCGGCACGACTGCCGACCCCCATGCTCGGCAAGAAGACCCCTACTCAGTAGATCTCGACATCCCATTGCTCTTCCAACTAGCGAGGGGATCGTCTCTACCGACCCTAGACGCTCGGCCAGCCGTGCTCCAACCTAACAGTCCTTGACGTCCCCTTGCTCTTCCAATTAGCGAGGGGATCGTCTACCGACCCTCTACGATCGGCCAGCCGAGCTCCAACCAAACAGACCTTGACGTCCCCTTGCTCTTCCAACTAGCGAGGGGATCGATTACCGACCTCTATGATTGGCCAGCCGAGCTCTAACCTAACAGACCTTGACGTCCCCTTGCTCATCCAACTAGCGAGTGGATCGTCTGCCGACCCGCGGAGACCGTCTGCCGACCCTCGAAGCTCATCTGCAGACCATCGATGCTCGTCTACCGTCCATCGACGCTCATCTACCGACCCTAGGGGTTCTGCAAGCGTTGCTCCGACTCCTGCGCCTCGCACCCCGCATGACTCCAATAGGAAATCCCTTCATCCTACCCCCCTGGTCTCTTCTGGAAGGAACAGATCCTATTCCTCACCGCACACACCACCCTGCTCTTCCTACGGAGGCAAAGAACCACTCCTACACGGCTGGATCACCCAACCCTCCAAGAGTGGGAGGCTCCTGATATGGGTCAGATGACATGGCCCCTTCTAGGCCACAGGATCCCCTCATGAAGCGTGCACTGCCGATCATCCGAATCCGCCACGTCAGCATGAAAACCGCTCAGGCCTCCGCCACGTCAGCTTGGAAACTGCCTAGGTTTCCGCCATGTCAGCCCTATACCGCTTGGACTTCTGCCACGTCAGGCCCACGGGCAACGGGGTCCAGATCCGATTGGCCTCTCCTATAAATACCAGACCCTCTACCCTTTATCCAGGTAATCAATCTTTCCCCCCTCAAAACCCTAGTTACTGTTACTCTCTCAGTAGCTGACTAGATCATCGGAGGGTCTATCACCGGGACCAACCCCGGTGTTCCTAGACCGTGTGCAGGTACACGAGACCTCGGATTCGAGCCTCCTGGTCCGAGCCGAGTATCCAGTCTCCACCTCACTCCCGCCTACTTCCTAACCATGCGCCCTGCTGAGGGTCATCCGCACCGGAGCTTCCTCCACCACTACAAAATTAATTATTAATTCCCTATAAGTTTTGTTGGTTGGAATACTAGAGTAGAAACGTACCAATAAACAATTTCATTTGTTGGACCCAATTCATTCCTCCAAATCTCATTCGATTTTTTGTGATGGCAATATCACCTGCAGGATTTAGAAATGAGATTAGCGAGGACTAATCAAACACATAGTGAGCTAATATTTGATGATAACTATTAAAAATCTGACCTTTAATCTTTGAAATGCGGTTAGAGCTTTAATATTTGATGACCTTTAATGAACTTTAATATTTGATGGGAATCTTCCTTCCCTAACTGCATCCAATACTCCCTTCCCAGATTTTCATCTGATCACTGTCCCATCGTCCTCGACACTCAAGTAATTACACGTCAGGTCCACTATTTCCGGTTTGAAAAAGCTTGGCTACAACACTCCTCATTCGTCTCAGCGGTTGAAGATTGGTGGAAAACCTTCTCGTGCACTGGGAATCTGGTCGATATCTTTGCAATCAAGCTTAAGCTTCTCAAGAGAAGGTTTCGAAGATGGAGGAATGATACCTTTGGCCATATCCCAACCAGAAAAAAACAGCTCCAAGAGAAACTCCTCAAATTCGAGATTGAGGCTGAGCAACTCCCCACTGTGGTTGACTCCCTCAAGGAAACCCAAATTGAGCTCCAAAATCTAATCCAGACCGAGGCAGTGTATTGGAGGCAAAGGTCGAGAGTGCAATGGATCAAGGAAGGAGACGCAAATCATAAATTCTTTCACTGCATTGCTAATGGGAGAAAGAGACATAACTTCATCCACAGTCTCATCATTGATGAAACCCTTATAACCTCTCCTACTCTTATCAGAACTGCTTTCGAGAATCACTATCAAGCAATTTGTGGTACAACTCTTCAGTCTGATTTTCCTATGTAATGCCCCTCCCCAATACTCGGACAATTTTTATTATTTTTAGAAGAAAAATTAGATACTATGTAGTACAACTGTCCATCACAGGCTGTCTCTCAAAAGGTGGTTAACCAATTAGGTAACTCTTGATCATAGACAATTTTATTTATATTAAATTATTTTTTGTCTACTCCTGATATGGGATAACTATCAAATCCATCTCTTTTTATTACTCAAATCCCGTGTACATATTAGTAAGAGACCCATGGGCCCCCCCTCAATATGCCACGTCATCCATACTAAACCAAGGCAATGTTATGCCTTCTTCCCTTCACAGAACTGGGTGGGGCCCATTCCAATGGTAACGTCATCACCAATTCAACAATTCAACACAACACATTCTGTGCATTTCCATACCCATGGCCCCCCTTTACAACCTTCTCTCTCCATATATATTTATATATTCTTGAAATTACGTGGTATTACATACACTCCACCTTTAGAAATCAGCGTCCTCACTGAGTACAGGGCATGCCATCTAGTGCAGGATCCTTCTTTCTAGCCGATGTGGGGTCATCCTCAATCCCGATAATTCTGGAGATCAGTCCCACACCGTAGGTATGCAACTCGATAATTCTGGGGACTATCTCACACCGCAGATCATACTGAGGCTCTCTCCCACACCCGGTATCGAAAGTCGGCTCTGATACCATTTGTAACGCCTCGCTCCAATACTCAGACAATTTTTATTATTTTTAGGAGACAAATTAGATACTATGTAGTACAACTACCCACCACAGGCTGTCTCTCAAAAGGTGGTTAACCAATTAGGTGACTCTTGATCATAGGCAATTTTCTTTATATTAAATTATTTTTTGTCTACTCCTGATATGGGATAGCTATCAAATCCATCTCTTTTTATTACTCAAATCCCGTGTATATATTAGTAAGAGACCCGTGGGCCCCCCCTCAATATGCAACATCATCCATACCAAACCAAGGCAACGTTCTGCCTTCTTCCTTTCACAGAACTGGGTGGGGCCCATTCCAACGGTGATGTCATCACTAATTCAACAATTCAACACAGCACATTTTGTGCCTTACCATACCCGTGCCCCCCCTTTACAACCTTCTCTCTCCATATATATTTATATATTCTCGAAATTATGGGGTATTACATCGTATTGATTGGCAATCCCTTTATCCACCAAATGACATTAACTTGGAGCATTTAGATGACCCATTTACTATGGAGGAGGTTAAAATAGTCGTCTTCGGTATGAGCGGTGACGAAGCACCATGCCCCAATGGATTCTCGATGAGCTTTTATCATACTTTTTGGGACACTATCAAAGATGACCTATTTGCCATGCTGCAGTCGGTGCAGAGAGGAGACACTGACCTAAACAGATTAAACTACTCCAACATTATCTTAATTCCTAAGTGTGAGGGTGCAAATTCAGTCTCTGATTTCAGACCTATCAGCTTGCTCAACTGCTCCTTCAAAATCTTCACCAAAATCCTCGCCAACAGGCTTAGCCCTATCCTCCACTCCCTTGTGTCCTCCTCTCAAAGTGCCTTCCTGAAAGGTAAATCAACAGTGGACTGTTTTCTTGTAACACATGAAGCTATCAACCTCTGCAGTAGACGTCACTCGGATGCACTTTTGTTCAAGATTGACTTCACTAAAGCATTCGACACAGTGAGTTGGGAATTTTTAGACCAGCTTCTAATTGCTAGAGGCTTCGGACCAGCTTGGTGCAAGTGGATTCATATGATCCTGAGGACTAGAAAAATCATCAATTCTCATTAATGGAAAGGGGGGAAGACAAATCAACTCCAAGCGAGGACTAAAGCAGGGGGATCCTTTATCGCCAATGCTCTTCATCTTAGCAGTTGATGTACTAGCTCAGATGCTTTTTAGTGGTCGAAGAAATGGTGCTTTCTCTCCTCTTCCTGTCCGGGGCTCCCTTGCAAATCTAACAGTGCTGCAATTTGCAGATGACACACTGATTTTTTTGTAAAGGTGATGAACATGACGTTATCAACCTCAAAGTAGCACTACAACTTTTTGCAAACGTCTCTGGTCTGGCCATAAATTTCAATAAGTCCTCGATCATTTACATTGGTAAATCTAGGGCGAAGCTACAGGCATTTTCCACCATTCTAGGCTGTAAGGAAGAATGCTTACCTATCAATTATCTTGGCATGCCGCTATCTAGCAGGAAACTCAGCAAAAGAAGTTGGCAGCCGCTGATCCTCAAGATTGAAACAAGACTCTCAGTGTGGAAGGGCAAGATGTTATCTAGAGGTAGCAGGTTAGTATTTATAAATGTTGTACTCAGTGCTTTACCAGTCTACTTCGCTTCCTTCTTCAGATTAACTCTTTGGGTAATCAAAAGAATAGATCAGATTCGCAGTAGATTTTTCTGGTGTGGCTCCGACACTGATGCGAGAGGAGTGACATGTATGCGGTGGACGAAGATCTGCCAACCCAAGCAACAAGGAGGACTTGGTGTTCTAGATATGAATGTTTCTAATGAAGCCCTTTTCATAAAATGGTGGTAAAAGATTGTCTCCTCTAACTCGCTAGCTAGCCAAACATTAAGGAGCTTATACTATAAAAGTAATTCAAACATCTTGACATGCCCCTCAACTGCTTCAAGCTTCTGGAAAGGGATCTTCCATCTCAAGGAGCAATTCTTGCTGAATGTTATTTGGAAGGTAGGGAAGGAAAACCATATCAAATTCTGGACGTTAAAATGGATCAATGGCAACAGTATAACTTCCATGTGTCCCTCACTTGTTGTTGCGGCATGGAATTTGGAAGCGGATGTCCTATCTCAAGGAACCTGGATTAATGGCAACTGGCACTGGCAACCGAGACTTAACTGTGTCTCCAACCCCACCATTCGGTATGAGAAACAGAGACTGCTTGATCTGATTGTAGAACACCAGCCTGCACACTCAGGAGACCACCCTTCATGGAGACTCACACCATCCGCCACCTTTACTTTCAAGTTGGCATACTTCTTTATCACCTCTAGCCTTCGTTCCCCTTATTTTGCAGCAACATGGACTTCTATAGCTCCCCTGAAATGCAAGCTTTTTATTTGGCAAATGAGTTGGGATAAACTCAACTCCGAGGATTTCCTTCACTCCAAAGGCTAGTTAGAAGAAATGACATGCACAGCTTGTGCATGTCCTGTTGAGACGACCTATCATATCTTTTTTGACTGCCCTATTGTCACTAATACTTGGACCTATTTCACTACACTTTTCCACATACACTCCCTGCTTGCTGACTTACATGAATGCTTTACTTCTTGGTGCTTTGGGAACCAAGTACACAGACACACTTGGCACCTACTGACAATCTCGATCTGTTGGAGTATATGGCTTGCTAGAAATGAATACACTTTCTCTTCTAAGACTTTGCAACCAAGAAAAATTATTTCTAAGGCAATTTTTTGGTTTTGATCTTGGCTAGATGGACTCGATAACAACAAGAAGAAGGCGGAACTCATACGATAGGTGGAACTAGCTGGAGTTCAAGATGTCCTCCTCAAGAAGGTGCTCAGTTTGAGATCCCACCAGCCCTTCCTATGTTATTCTGACATTTTGGATGTATTGTTTTGAAACTGTAATGTTCTAAACTTGTTAAAACTATTCCCTTCAGCTTTTTTGGGGATCAAGGGTTCGGCAGCTGTAGGTTGAACTATCTGGACCCTTATGTATTGTATACATGTATTTACTCTTATATTAATATATCTTTTGTGAGGTAGGGACTTACCCTACCTTTAACCAGTAAAAAAAGTGCGATTAGAGCTCGTGAGATTGAATCTGGATCATTGATTGAACACCGTGATCTGGATCCGACGATTGCTGACAGAGCCGATGAACTGCAAAAATCTTGAAACACCGGGGATGTCCCCGGCGATAGACCCTCTGATGCTCAAGTCAGAAACAGAGAGAGAAAGAGAGTTTGAGAGAGAAACTTTTGATGACCTTCTGACTGAGGAGGGGGAAGGGTATTTATAGGCCTGAGAAATAGTCTAGGAGATCGATATGAATCCATTAGATCGACTATGAATTATTTATCTTCTATTCGAATCTCCCCCTCAAGATATAAGCTCTCTTGTTTGGAGATAAGAAATTTGTCTAACATTCTTAATGGGTTGGGTCTCTCTTAGTGGACCTAATATGTCACTTTTTATGGACTGAAATAGGCCAATATCTTGTAGAGGAGCCTGGAAATGGTCCGGACCTGCTAAAGAGGCCCGTTATAACTAATCTTCCTGCAAAAGTTTTGAGATCTGTGCTGGAATCATACGACCTTGATTTGCTGTGACTTTTTCCATTATCATATGCCCCCACCCTCAAGAGACAATTTTCTTGGCTTTCGGGGAGTAGTTCGCCATAATTTTAGAGTATGGAATACATTCTTAGCTTTCAAGGAGCATTGGAGATACCTAGAACTGATCAAATTCTTCTAAAGGCGGTGTATATTTTTCTGGATTTTTCCATATTTTTTCGGATTTTTCCAAATTTTTCTAGATTTTTCATAATTTTCCCAACTTTTAAAATCAAATTTTCAGATTTAAATAATTATTTTGGGATTTTTAATAAATTTTCAAAATTTTAAATGATTTTAGGGGATTTTGTTTTTAATTATCAAACCTTAGCACGCTTGTTAGCATGATTAGGGACGTTGATCACGAGTAGCTCGCCCATTGAGGCACTTGAGCGACCATGGAAGACCTGATGAGCGGGTGACATGACAGCATTAGGGGCGTCCATCAGCTCTTTGCTCGCTCGCTGATGCACTTGAGAAGAGATCGGAAGGGCAAGAGACGTAGAGCAATCTAGATTGCTCATTAGCGCTGGCCCGCGCGCTGAGTGAGATCTAGCAGTGAGAGGAGAACAGAGCACTATGGAAGAGGGGGATGCGATCTTAAGCATAGATCTTGTGCTAGCATGCTTTTCTGGGGGATCCAAGTGCTAGCGACTGCTGTGAGAGACCACCTCGCTCGACCGACGATTTTGCCAAGCTATGAGCATTTTTTCTTGGCCGAGTTATGGTGTTACTTCTTTTTCGAGCTATGGGCACGTCTTTCTCGCCAAGCTACTGGCTTCGCCGAGCTTTGGGAATCTTTTTGTTTCGTACTACCCTGTTGAGCTTTGGCAATGCTTTTGTTTCGAATTCTCGATCGTCGAACTACCTCGTCCAGTCGTGCCATGGGTGGAGTTGGAGTTGTCGAGCTTCGTGGTCACCTTGCCAAGCTATGAATCTTTTTTCAATGACCTACGGGCTCTTCCTTCTCGCCGAGCTATCGTCTTCACCAAGTTATGAAGCTTGTTGCCATTGCAGCTGAGCTATGAGTGAGTTGTTACCGATCTATGAAGCTTTTAACGTCGCTGAGCTATGGAGCTCTCTATTCCACCAAGCTATGAAGCTTTGTAGGTGGTGGTCGAGCTATGGTGGCCGAGCTATGGAGATATTTATTTTGCCGAGCTATGAACTTAGGGTTTTCCTTGGGTTTTTGGAGCTTCGGATTAGAGTCAGCTACTTTCAGGGTTCAATCATCCCTCTATTGAAGCATTAGTCTGTGCTGTTCTTGTAGTCGGGTTGTAGTAGAGTTCGAAGTTGGTGTCCGAGTATGGATCTCAAAGCTACTGAGATCGAAGTAGGTTTTGTGAGCTTTGGCTTTGGATAAGGATTTTTTGAAGTTTCTGGTTTGGGTTTGAAGTGAAAATGGGTTTGGATTTATACCCGCATAGCTGTTTAGCTCCCACCCTTTGAGTTTTGGATTTTGGTTTTTGGGTAGCAGGTTTGTGACCCGAACCCACTTTGAGACTAGATAAAAGCCCAAGCTATTGGAACTTTTGGGTTTATGGAATTTGAGTTTTGGATTTCTTGTGGGGTGTGTGTGTGTGTGTGTGTGTGTGTGTGTGTGTGGATATATGTGTACACATGGTTTTATTCCATAACCCTTGGTCCATATGCCAATTGAATACTTTTGATGAGTTATTGCTTCTCGATCTTGTCAACCTGTTGGATAAGCGCCTCATCGTTGACCAAGTGTGTATTGTTTATTTTCTTCGTCGATTCGAACATCTCGTCATCCATTCTGCTGAATGACTCTTTTGCCGACCAAGCGTTGTGGTGTTCGCTTGCTTTGTTGATCGAGCATTTCATCGTTGGACCACCATTCTGTTGGTCTAGGAGCAGAGTGCTTTGATCGTTGGATCTTGAGTATGTGGCTGATCTAGACGAGCTGTTGTAGAGGCAATTCTCGTGACAGAGTTGAACGATCGAACTTGCTGTTTGCACCTAGCAGGTTGGTAGAGGCAACTCTGAGACAGAGTTGGTCATAGAGCTTGTCGTTTATTCCTGATAAGTTTGGAGAGAACTCTGTGACAGGGTTGAATATTGAACTTGCTGTTTGGGCCCAGTAAGTTTTGAGGGACAACTCCAAGATGGAGATGGAAGTTTGAACTTACTATTTGCGCCCATCAAGTTTTGTAGAGATAACTCTAGGATGGAGTTGAATGTAGAGCTTGCCTTTTAATCCTAGTAATTTTATGGAGAACTCTATGCCGGAGTTAGACATTGAACTTGCTATTGACCCTAACAAGTTTTATAGATGCAACTCTGTGATGGAGTTAATGTTAAACTTGCTGTTTGTGCCCAGTTAGTTCGTGGAGAGGCAACTCTCAGACGGAGTTGATGTTGGTACTGTTGTTTGATCCGGGCAAGTTTGGAGATAACTCTGTGACAGAGTTAAATGTTGAACTTGCCATTTGCGCCGAGCAAGTTTAGAAAAGCAACTCTGAGATGGATTTAAACATTAAGCATGTTGTTTGATCCCGGTAAGTTTATAGAGTGCTCTGTAATGGAGTTGGATGTTTGAATTTGTTGTTTGTTCTTAACAAGTTTAGCAAGAACTCTATGACGGAGTTAAACGTTGAACTTGTCATTTGCGCCAAGCAAGTTTTAGAGAGGTAACTTTACGATGGAGTCGATGTAGATCTCACTATTTGATCCCAACAAGCTTGTAGAGAACTCTGCGACGGGTTCGGACGTTTGATCTTGCTATTTGACGAAACTTGAGCGGAGAGCAGAGTATTGAACTCGTTGTTTGGAGCCAACGATCTGTTGACGGAACTCGAGCAGTGAGCAGAGCATTTAACTCGTTGTTTGGAGCTAATGATCTGTTGATGGAGCTCAAGCGAAGAGCAAGACGTTGAACTCTTTGCTTGAAGTCAACAAGTTATTTGATGGAACTCAAGGGGAGAGCAGAGCGCTGAACTCGTTGTTGGGAGCCAATGAGTTATGGATGAAGCTCGAGCAGAGAGTAAATCATTGAACTTGTTATTTGGAGTCAACGAGTTGTTGATGGAGCATGGGAGAAGAGCAAGGAAACGTTTGATCTGGTTATTTGCTCCAAACAAGTTTATGGAGTCAACAAGTTGTTAACGGAACTTAAACGAAGAGCAGAGTATTGAACTCATTGTTTGGAGCCCATCATTTATTGATGGAGCTCAAGCGAAGAGCAAGGCATTAAACTTATTGTTTGGAGTCAACGAGTTGTTTGATGGAACTTGAGCAGAGAGCAGAGCGCTTAACTCGTTGTTTGGAGCCAACGAGTTGTTGATGAAGCTCGAGCAGAAAGTAAAGGGTTGAATTTGTTGTTTGGAGTCAACAAGTTTTTGATGGAGTCAGGGCGAAGAGCAAGGTGACATTTGATCTTGCTGTTTGTGCCCAACAAGTTTATGGAGTCAACAAGTTGTTGATGGAACTTGATCAGAGAGCAGAGCATTGAACTCGTTGTGTGGAGACAATGATCTGTTGATGGAACTTGAGCAGAGAGCAGAGCAATGAACTCGTTGTTTGAAGCCAATGAGTTGTTGATGAAGATCGAGCGGAGAGCAAAGCATTGAACTCGTTGTTTGGAGTCAATAAATTGTTCATGGAGTCTGGGCGAAGAGCAAGGCGACATTTGATCTTGCTATTTGCGCCCAGCAAGTTTATGGAGTCAACAACTTGTTGACGGAACTTGAACGGAAAGTAGAGCATTGAACTCGTTGTTTGGAGATAATGATCTGTTGATGGAGCTCAAGCAAAGAGCAAAGCGATGAACTCGTTGTTTAGAGTCAACGAGTTGTTTGATGGACCTCGAGCAGAGAGCAGAGAGCTGAACTCGTTATTTGGAGCCAATGAGTTGTTGATGATGCTCGAGCAGAAAGCAATGCGTTGAACTCGTTGTTTGGAGTCAATGAGTTGTTGATGGAGCCTGGGCGAAGAGCAAGGAAATGTTTGGTCTTGCTGTTTGCGCCCAGCAAGTTTATAGAGTCAACACATTTTTGATGGAACTTGAGCAGAGATCTGAGCATTGAACTCATTATTTGGAGACAATGATCTGTTGATGGAGCTCAAGCAAAAAGCAAAGCGATGAACTCGTTGTTTGGAGTCAACGAGTTGTTTGATGGAACTTGAGCGGAGGGCAGAGCGCGGAACTCGTTATTTGGAGCCAACGAGTTATTGATGAAGAGGAAAGCATCAAAATCGTTTTTTGGAGTGAACGAGTTGTTGATGGAGCTTGGGTGAA
Source organism: Hemerocallis citrina (assembly GCA_017893485.1). Classification (NCBI taxonomy): domain Eukaryota; kingdom Viridiplantae; phylum Streptophyta; class Magnoliopsida; order Asparagales; family Asphodelaceae; genus Hemerocallis; species Hemerocallis citrina. Next base: position 145,509,990 of record CM030367.1, read on the forward strand.
GAGCAAGGCGATGTTTGATCTTGCTTTGCGCCTAGCAAGTTTATGGAGTCAACAAGTTGTTGACAAAACTTGAGCAGAGAGTAGAGCATTGAATTCGTTGTTTGTTGCCAATGATCTGTTGATGGAGCTCAAGCGGAGAGCAATGCGTTGAATTCGTTGTTTGGATTCAACGAGTTGTTTGATGAAACTCGAGCGGAAAGCAGAGCGCTGAACTCGTTGTTTGGAGCCAACGAGTTATTGATGAAGCTCAAGTGGATAGAAAAGCATTGAACTTGTTGTTTGGAGTCAACTTGTTGTTTATGGAGCCTGGGTGAAGAGAAAGGCGACACTTGATCTTGCTATTTGCGCCTCGCAAGTTTATGGAGTCAACAAGTTGTTCACGAAACTTGAGCAGAGAGCAGAGCATTAAACTCGTTGTTTAGGAATTTTTTATGGAGCCAATAATTTGTTGATGGAGCTCAAGAGAAGAGTAAGGCAGTGAAGTCGTTGTTTGGAGTCAACGAATTGTTTGATGGAACTCGAGCAGAGAGAAGAGTGCTGAACTCGTTGTTTGAATCCAACGAGTTGTTGATGAAGCTCGTGTGGAGAGCAAAACATTGAACTGAACTTGTTTTTTGGAGTCAACGAGTTATTAATGGAGCCTGGGCGAAGAGCAATGTGATGTTTGATCTTGCTGTTTGCACCCAGTAAGTTTATAGAGTCAACAAGTTGCTGACGAAACTTGAGCGGTGAGCAGAGCATTGAACTCGTTGTTTGGGGCAAATGATCGATTTATGGAGCTCAAGTGAAGAGCAAGGCATTGAACTCGTTGTTTGGAGTCAACAAGTTGTTTGATGGAACTCGAGCGAAAAGCAGAGCACTGAACTCGTTGTATGGAGTTAATGAGTTGTTGATGAAGCTCTAGCGGAGAGCAAATTGTTGAACTTGTTGTGTGGAGTCAATGAGTCATTGATGGAGCCTGGGTGAAGATCAAGGCATTGAACTTGTTGTTTGGAGCCAACGAGTTGTTGACAAAGCCTGAGCGAAGTGCAAGGCGTCGAACTCGTTGTTCGGAGTTGACGAGTTGTTGGCTGGAGGAACTCAAGTGGCGTGCGGAGCACCGAACTAATTTTGTGGAGCGAATGAGTTTTGGGTGTTCTGGATCTTCTTAATATTGAAGTGATGTCACTTGTGTTTGTTCAGCGTTTAGGTGATTTCGTTCTTCTCTTATTGGAAATTAGTTCTGCACATCGAATGAGGTCCTCGGGACATTGAGCTTGCATTCCTTCAGGCTACGCGGAGCTTGACAGAGTTTTGACTTGTTCGTTGGCATGACGCTTTATGTTGGATAGAATTGGAGCTTGCTCAGGTGAAGGTGGTAGGAAAGGCTTAGAGCTTGCCCACCTAAGGAAGAATTGTCTTAAATTTTGTTCTTAAAAGTTGAGGTGGCCCTAGATAGCTGTTAGCTGGCAGGAGGTCTGTGAAGAGGTTTGTGTCTCTTAGGCAGAGCATCCCCCTATTGTATAGCTGGAAGGATGACTTGCAGGATAGTTTGTTGTACAGTCTTTGCAAGTCTTTTGTAACGATTCTTAGGCCTGAAACGTAGACTCATTGTAATTCTGCAATTGTAATGAGACTTGTTGTTGAGATTGATGAGTCATCGACTGGGTTTTTTATAGCTAAATAACAGGGCCTCAAGTCTGTTGTGTATAGCTAATGAACTATAGACGATGTGGATAATGTTTGACGAAGTTTAGAACTTATCCGTCTTGTACCCAGCTAGTTGTAGGAGCAACTTTGAGGGAGAGCTATTTTCCAAACTTACTGTATTGGTCCTTAAAAAAATTGTAAGAGTCGCTTCGAGTGGCGAGTTGAACTTCAAATGTAGCTTCTGCAAGTTTTATTAGAGTAACTACAATTCACGATTTTGGACATCTTATCTTTCTTTAAGAAATTTTAACTAGTTTCAGGAACAGATCGAATGCCGAGTTGAACTCTGAACGTGCTTAATTGCAGGTTGCTAATGTAACTACGAGCCATGGGTATGGATCCGAACTTGTTAGTTTAGGTGTTAACAGGTTGCAGGAGCAGATCGAATGACAACAGGTTGCAGGAGCAGATCGAATGACGAGTTGAACTCTGGACTTGCTTTGTCGCAATTTGCTAAAGTAACATCGAGCCATGGGCATGGACACCGAACCTATCGTCGAGGCGCTAATGGATTGCAGGAGCAGATCAAATGGCGAAGCAAATTATGAACTTGCTTTATTGTAGATTGCTAGACTAATTTCGAACCATGGGTATAGACTCCAAACCCGTCTTATAAGAAGCTTCTAATGAGTTTTTTATGCCGTTTTTGGAGTAGCCTTGATTTTTAAATCATTATATGCATCCGTTGAGTTGTACAAGAATTTTGCAAAAATTAATACAAAATTTTATTGGAAAATAAAACGAAGAGGCTGCTCTAGTGGCTAGCCGTGATTACATGCGGTGACCGGTAGTTAAAGTGGTTTTTATTAAAAAGTAAAATTAAATGGCTGCTCTAGTGGCTGAAATTTATTATAAATTGAGAAAATTTGCTACTTCAACTAAGAGAGGATGTTTTAGACGCCCTCGTTCAACTTCTTAAGGTGTTCTACTTTCCAAGTCCCTACTGATATTTCCTTGCCCCTCGGATCTTCAAGTTGATGATCAGTTAGGCGAACAACTTAGTAGACCTTGCCTAGACTTTCCTGTTTTGGAACGAGCATCACATTGTTTTCAATAGAGAATGGGACATCTTCAGATTTTTCAATGTGTTTTAGTAGGACTGTTTCTTTCCGTTGAATGACCGGAGTGGCTTCGACCAGGAAATTCAGGTTTATTACTATATTCTAATGAGAACGAATTTGGACCTGGTGAGAGATGATTTGACAAGTTTGGAAGTTCTTGGCAGGATATTCTATGGCAGTGGCTTCAAGCTTTTTCACGGACTTGGAGTTACTGTGATTGCTTTTCGGTGGTAGTTCTATGGCATTGAGGGGGAGAAACGAGCCCCCCATTGTAGCGGTGTAACATGCTCATGCTTCCTGTTGACTTCCTACAACATGGCCTACGCCTGCTGTTGTTGGGAACTTCATTTTCATGTGCTAGGTGGAAGCAACTGCATGAAAGGCCGTTAGGCCGGTATGACTGAATATTGCGTTGTATGCGGCTTTGACATCGACTACCATAAATTCCAGTGCTTTTTTTCGAATAGAGAGGGCTTTTCCTGCAGTCACATCCAGTGTGACGATTCCTTCTACTTGAACGGGGACACCAGAGAATCTGTGGAGTGTATAACCGGCTGGCTTGAGCTGGTCTAGGGAGAGCTTGAGGCCGTTGAAAGTATTCATAAAAAGGATGTTTACCGAGCTATGGTTGTCCTCCAGGATACGGCGTACCTCATTGTCACGCCCCGCTTACCAAAAGAAATACGGAATACGGATACGTGACTAAGCCCAGCGAATGATTTCATCATCCATAAGCTGTTTAAGAATCTTTACAACATTTCACAAGAATAATCAGAGTCGGAAGCAAAAGAATCCAACCAAGCATGAACATATAAACCAAAATACCAACAAGAATACTTGAAACCAAAATATTATAATATCAAATAATCCAGATATAAATAAGTCAAATATCCTGGGTCACATTGTCCAAATACAAATAAATTCAAGTACAAGATACAATTGTTCAAAACAAGCAACAAGATATAATAATAGCAAAATTCAGCACTAATATTTCATATCACCAACACCATCTGGTACATGTTCTCCAAAATCTGCAATTTAACAATTGCAGATATAGGAAAAAGAAAACAAACTCCATCAATGCAAGTTACGGGCCGTTTATAATGCAGGATACACGTACATGGAAAACTAAACTAATAGCATGTAATAGGCATGATAACAAAATATACAACTAGTATGGTAAGATGAACAAGTGTAAGTAGCATGTACCAAGGGTCAAGTGAGCAAGTATCATGCAAAAAAGCAACAAGTATCAAGTATCATGTAAACGTATAGCAAGTGTCATTATCAAGTATCATGTATCATGTAGTCAAGTATCAAGTAAGCATGTATCCTGTTCAAGTATCATGTATCAAGTCTTGTAGTTCTTACTATCTAGGTAGCACTTCATGAGCCCCGGTTTTTTATCACATGGTTTGTACAACAAACAGTTTCGCTTTAGACTTCATACTGGACCAAAGAGGGCAGTGTACTCAGGGACAAGTATCAAGTAATCGAGCTCCAAGCTCCAAGTATCATGTATCGTGTATCATGTATCACGTGTTAAGTTGTGCAAGTGGAAAGTAATCACGTGTCTCGCGTGCAAGTGTCAAGTAATCACATGTCAAGTATCATGTATCAAGTAATCACGTAGGATCAGTGGATCCCCTTCCGAGTACACGTTTCTGAATTATCCACTATTAGATCTTTCCTTTAAACCCCGGCTTGATTATTTATTATTAGTCTCAAAAAAGTATGTATGTGTGCAAAACATATCAAGAATAACATAGAATGGTCATGTAACAAGTTCAAGGTTCAAGATAAACATGTACGGGTGCAAAATAACACATAAACGGATAAAATAACAAAATTTCTAGTTCAGGATAGCAAGACCATAGTGCAGTAAAATTGAGTTTCCTGTTGTTACAAACATGCAAACCTGTATCCGTCGAAAGTTCTAGAAAATAGACTCCCGGCCGAATCCAGCGAATATATATAAGTCATATAGTATTTCACAAAAACATCACTCAAAACTGGTTTAAATCCAGAAAATACGTTCAGCCAGAAATCAGAAGATCGTATTCAAAGTCAGGAAAACAATATGAAAACTCAATAAATAAATCCACAGAAAATCTGGGGTATTCCCCTATATGTATAGTAACAGAAAAACAAGTTTCATAATTTTCTAACAAAAATAGAGCAGTCAAGTAAAATCAGAAAACATCAAGATGTAGTAGTTTTGTAAATCTGGAATTGTAAACACTGCAGTACGAAAACAGCAATATCTCACAAACCAAAAATCGAAATCCAAATCCTCCAAAAGGGTAATAAAAAATATACAATAGGCTAACTTTCATATTCAGAAATAATTTAGAAACAGCAAGTAGAAATAGGTCGAAAATCAAGTAAAATTCTGCATGTAAAATTTTTTTTTGCAAGCACGAAAAGGTTTGTAAAACATCTAAAATAAATCCACCAAAATTTTGGGTAAACCCCAATCAAGTCTAGAAATACTGAGAAAATTTCAGATCAAAATGATAATTTTAATAACAGAATAAAAATAGATTACTCTTCAGAATTCATAGAAAACACAATCTGGAAATCTTTTGACACTACTGTAGTAAAATTGACATAACTTACAAACCGTAAATCGAAACTGAGATCCATCAAAATGGTTGGAAAATAGACAGAATTCTTTACAAATTATGTTCACAAAATATTTTCAAATACTTACCTTAATAGGGACTAAAATACTGTTAAAAAACGGAAAACCGGCAAAACTGAAAATATTCTTCATGCACAAAATCAACTAGTTCACATAGAACTCATCCAACCACAACCAAACATGATATAGAGTATACTAGATGTCCAAGCAATATGTTATAGGGTATTTCACAGGTCCACAACAAGTCTACCATGAATAACACGAACGAGTACAAGATAACACATGAACCACACGCATATATGCAACAAGATATGGTCAATCCTAGGTTATATCATGTCATGTATGTCGCGAGGCAACTATGGAAAAATCATCACAACAGAGACAATATCAATAAGTGGATTCACACACAAATTGTCTCTAGAACCTAACTACACTACAAGCGGTATTTAGTACATGTATTTGCAAAGGAATTTAATACTAGTTACTTGCCTTAACCGATGACAAAAACGACTCCAAACATGAATAACGGGAACGGATTTTCGGCAATGAACACGATCGAATGATGAACACGAATCACCAAAAACCAAGAACGAGAACTACACAACCACGATAGCACGACGAAGAATCACGAACCAAGAATGAACGACGAACAACTAAAAAGCATGCACACCAATAACCAAGCAACCAAGAACAACGGCAAGAGCAATGGCACCGCACTCACTCATGGCAAGAGCAATGGCGAGGGGACGGGGTTGGCCGGAGACGCTGTGGGAGGGCGACGGCCGGGCTGGCTGGTGCTGGTCATGCAACAGAGAGACACAGACAGAGCAATAGGGGGGGTATGCTCGGGATGAGAGGGTGTTCGGGTGGAGGTGGTGAGCACAGGGGGCCTGGGGGTTGGGATGGAGAGGAGGCAGGGGGAGAGAGAGAGCTGGAGGTGCAAGAGGCGGCTAGGGTTCATGAAGAGAAGGGGAGCAAACAGTGCGTGCATGGGTTTATATATGGATTAGGTAATATTAGGGTTATGGGGTAGGCAGTTGACGGCAGAACAGGGTAGGGGGATTTCGGGTGTGGGTATTGTAAGCTAATGGGTCTGGGTAGTGAATAGGTGGGTTTGGGTATTTGTAGGATTAATAGATAATGTGTATTAGGGTAAATAGTAAAGTGGGTAAGTTAAAATGGGTATTATGGATTCAAACCAAAAATTATAGATAGGGAAAAATGAACAAAATAATAGAAAAATGATATAGGGTGTGGACAAATAAGCAAGGAGGATCAAAATAACAGCTCGATCAAAAGAAACGAAACAAGAGAAGGACAAAGAATCAAGAATTCAAATAAAAGAAGACAAGAATAATAAAATGAATATATATATATATATTGAAATAAAATCCAATATACGGTCCAAAGAGATACAACAGAATCAAATACAAGGAAAAAGAAAATACACTAAAAAATATACAAAATGAAAAACAGGGGTTACAATCCTACCCACCAACAAGAAGGATTTCGTACTCGAAATTCAACAAGAAGATACATAGGGTAACCCCCAAAACAACCAAAAAGAACAAAACAAAAACTACTCAAACAAATGAGGAAATTTCTACCAAATCTCCTCCTCCAGCTCCCAAGTCGACTCATCGGGTGAGTGAGGATTCCAAGCAACACGAACCAACTTGATGACATTGTTTTTTAGTACTCTCTCCCGCTGATCCACAATAGCAACAGGTAGAATCTCACAAGTCAAATCCGGCCGAACGGTCAAATTAGAATAGTCGATCATGTGGCTCTCATCTTGAATATATCTCCTAAGCTGTGAGATATGGAAAACATCGTGTACTCCTGATAAAGCTGGCGACAATGCAAGGCGATAGGCCACCTTGCCTACTCACTCCACAATATCAAACGGTCCAATAAACCTAGAGCTGAGCTTGCCCCCACCACCGAACCGAATGACACCCCGCCAAGGCAATACCTTCAGGAAGATATGGTCACCAACCTCAAACTCCAAAGCTCTCCGATGGACATCGGCTTATCGCCTCTGCCTATCCTGAGCTACCTGCAAATGCTTCCTGATCTGAACCATCGCATCAACTATCCTGGTGATCAACTCCGGACCCAAAAACTTCCTCTCACCAATGTCATCCCAGCACACTGGTGATCTGCACTTCTGCCCATAGAGTGCCTTGAACGGAGTAGCTTTAATACTGGCCTGAAAGCTATTATTGTACGAGAACTCTACGAAATGCAAATGGTCCTCCCATGATCCACCGAGCTGAAGCATATAGGACCTTAACATGTCCTCAAGAATCTGGATGGTCCTCTCTAACTGTCCATCAGTCTGGGGATGAAAAGTTGCACTGTACTTTAATTTACTCCCCAAACTGTTCTGAAGACTCCCAAAACTGAGATCTGAATCTCGTATCCCTGTCGAATACAATACTGACTGGAACCCCATGAAGTCTGACAATTTCTTGCATGTACCTCTCAGCTAGGCTCTCAGTAGACTGTCCTAAACGAAAAGAAATAAAGTGAGCACTCTTCGTCAAACGGTCGACAATCGCCAAATGGCATTATGACCCTTAGGACTCCTCGGCAAAGCGGTCACAAAATCTTCAGTGATATGTTCCCACTTCCACTCTAGAATAGGAAGCGGTTGAAGAAGTCCATCGGTTCTCTGATGCTCTGCCTTAACCTGCTGGCATATCAAACACTGAGCAATAAACCAAGCCACAACTCCCTTCATACCAGGCCACCAGAAATGAAGCTTCAAATCCCGATACATCGTAGTACCACCGGGATGGATAGAATAGGATGACTGATGGGCTTCCTTAAGCAACCTCTGACGAACTTCACCTTTCGGGACACATATCCTGGACCTAAAAAGAAGCGATCCATAAGCATGAATAACCATGTCCTTTCTGGACCCAGACTCAACCTCGCGCATCACCAGCCTGCGCCTCCTTGATCTGATCAACAAGAGACGACTGAAGCTGGAGCGCCAAACAACTCCGACCAGAACTCGAAAACACAACATCCAACTCCAACCTCCGCATCTGCTCAATTAAATCCCTCTGCTGAGTCAAGAACATAGCTGTCGGTCTCCTTTTAAAGCATCTGGCACCAAGTTTACTTTACCAGGATGGTATTGCAAACTGATGTCATAATTGGCCATAAGTTCCAACTAACGCCTTTGCCTCATGTTTAACTCCTTCTGGGTGAAGACGTATTTGAGACTTTTGTGGTCTGTAAAGATCTCCACTCGGTCTCCAAGTAATAATGTCTCCACAGCTTTAAAGCATAGATAATTGCCACTAACTCCACGTCATGAGTCGGATAGTTCTTCTCATGCGGCCTCAACTGCCTCAATGCATACGCAACGAATCGACCCTTCTCCCTCAAAACTGTTCAAAGACCCTTACCAGAAGCATCACAGTGAATTACAAATCCGCCTGAACCATCTGCAATAGTCAACACAAGCACTGACGTCAGTCTGTTCTTCAACTCAACAAAAGCCTCACCACACTCATCAGACCAACAAAACTTCTGATCCTTCCTAATCAACTTAGTTAACGGTCCCGCTATCTTCGAAAAATCTTGGACGAATTTCCGATAATAGCCAGCTAAACCAAGAAAACTCCTGTTTTCTTAAACTGACTTGGGAACAAGCCAATCCTTCACAGCCTCAACCTTGGCAGGATCCACAGAAATACCATCTCCTGAGATAATGTGCCCCAAGAATGAAACCCTGTCGAGCAGAAACTCGCACTTGCTGAGTTTCCCATAGAGTTGATTCTCTCTTAAAGTCTGCAGAACCACTCTAAGAAGCTCAGCATGATCTTCCCAATTCTGAGAATACACCAAAATATCATCAATGAAGACCACCACAAATCTATTCAAGAACTGAGAAAAGACCCGGTTCATACGACTCATGAATACAGCAGGCGCGTTCGTAACCCCAAACGGCATCACAAGATACTCATATCTGGTCCTGAATGCAGTCTTCTGTACATCAGCCGCCTTCACTTTGACTTGATGATACCCAGAACGAAGATCTAACTTCGAGAAAATAGCAGCCCCACTCAACTGATCAAACAAATCATCGATTCTGGGCAACGAATACCGGTTCTTCACAGTAATACTGTTCATTTCCCAATAATCCACACATAGTCAATGACTACCATCCTTCTTGAGCACCCCAAGGCAAAATACTGGGTCTGATAAACCCCAAATCAAGCAACTCCTGAATATGCACCTTAAGCTCAGCTAACTTTACCGGTGTCATCCTGTATGGACTCTTTGATATAGGCGCCGTACCCAGTTGAACTTCAATACCGAACTCTACATCCCTATCAGGAGGTAAGCCAGACAACTCCTCTGGAAAAACATCCAGGAAATCCCGTACTACTAGAGGCACAGCCTCACAGCCTAAATGCAACTCCATCGCTCAAACCTCCTGATCAACTGCAGTTCGGTCAAGGCACAACTCTCCAACATGGAACTCAAACTTTGCGCGATCTGGAATCCGGAATATAACTTTCTTGGCACGGCAATCAATGATGGCATGAGTTTCACCCAACCAATCCATACCCAGAATAACGTCGAATCCTGAATTCCCAATTACAATCAGATTGGCCTTGATATTTGCGCTACCAAAAATTACGGGATACTGCCTCACTCCCAGGAACAAATGAAAACTCCACGACCTGTCACAATGTTCCAAGCCTCTGATATGTTGCTGCACTCCAACTGATGGCGAGCCACAAATTGAGAGGAGATAAAAGAATGGGTTGCCCCGGAATCAAAAAGAACATGAGCAGGAAAAGAGCAAACAAGGACAATACCTAAGACAGAATCAAAAAGAGACAAACAAAAGAATGGTTGAACCTGGGTGAGAAAAACAAAATGCAGAAAGATAAACATGAAAGGAATAAAGAAAAAGGAAAGGAAGAAACAAAAGAGGAACAACAAAACAACAAAAACAATAAAAGCAAAAGATACATGCAACTACACCCTCAGCTGACTCAGCATTAGTAACAGTCAGGTTGAAAGCTTGACCTCTCCTGGGAGCAGTGGTCCTCTGACCGATAACCTGGCGCTCGGAGGAAGTACTGGTCTAACTGGACCACGAGCTGGGGCGACTAGCTGAACTGGACCCCTGGCTGGAAGAGCCAACTGTGGGCAGTCCCGCACTGAATGGTCAGTAGCACGACATCCAAAATAGCGATGATTGGCACGTCGGCAATCCTTCCGCTCATACCCTAGAAGACGGCAAAAGTCGCAAAAACCAACTCTCGGAGGACCCACAGCAGAGTAAGGAACTGCCCTGACCGGAGGGGCTAGGACAGGACGCCGAATAGGCTCACCAGAAGGCCTAGCAACTGAGTACGGAACTGTAGCGCCCCGAATTTCTAATATAATATCTTAGAAAATACGTGGCACAATCCCAGCATCAACTTGAATGTAATAGTACATATAGCCCAAAAACACAAATAATTTTATTCCAAACTTTTATTACAATAATCTTTACATACACAGCGGAATACAAAACACCTTGAATTACAACTTTCTTTTTAAAACACTTCTAAAAAATTTACACAAAGCTCTATTACATCAGTTTATCTCCAAAACTATCTCAAGCATCCCAACCTCCAAACTCTAAGCAACAACCTGTAACACATGAGGCTAGAGATGATCCCTAACTCCCAAAACTAAAGGGGTCAGTCATAAATGGTGTGAGTGACATGAACAAGCAACATAAGTAAAGCATAGATTTATCAACAACAGAACATAACAAGAGTAGATGAAATTAGAGAAATCACGAAATGCGGAAAACCATACAAGTGGAACTAGACTAAGTGTTAAGTGTAGAAAACAGAAAAGCACATGCATAAAACCAAGTCAAGAAAACACAATTTCTATATGCTGACTCTCTAATGCGTACTTGTCGGAGTCTATGCATCTCATTCTACATAGGTCCGGTGCAAGCCCTTAACGTCTCCACATTATAGGGTTCAATCCCCGCTATGCAACTAATCCTAACACGATGACTACTACGAGATAAAGATAAACTGTGAGTACTAGCCCTTGCCCTGATAATTCCGGAGATCAATCCCACACCACAAGTAATTTACCTGGATAATTCCGGGGATAAATCCCACACCACAAGTAATTTACTTGGATAATTCTGGGGATCAATCCCACACCGAAGCAATGACCCTCATCACATGAATACCACATGCGCGTCGTCTCGACCCCGATAATTCCGGAGATCAATCCCACACCACAAGTAATTTACCTGGATAATTTCGGGGATAAATCCCACACCACAAGTAATTTACCTGGATAATTCCGGAGATCAATCCCACACCGAAAGCCATACTGAGGTACATAACCCATGTTCCCGTTCATCATATCACCACTAGTGCCTGTCCTTATCATTTTTGGGTTATTTAATTACTTAACGAATCTCCTAAAGTTGGTGTACCCCACCGGACTTAACTCAACAATTGAACAACTAAAATGCCTCAACAGGCCTAAACATAATGAACTCAACCGCCGGTATACTAGGGTCACACACCCTCTAGAGACTCAAACTCAAATATCTCAACCAATCTTACTTCATAAACCGCTCAACTTAACGTCTTGAAAACATAAGTTTAAAAGAAGATAGGGTATAAGTAATTATAGATCAAAATATCTAGAGAATAAACCATTTGGAAGAACTTTTATAAATATAAAAATACATCAGTACCAGTCGACTATAGAAAGCATAAGTCGACTGTCCAGAAAGAAAGTTCAATGATTTTAAGAAAATATTCTAAGTGTTAAAAGTTGACTTATAAAAGTCATAAGTCGACTTACCAGAGAATATAAGTTGACTTATAAAAGTCATAAGTCGACTTAGCAGAGAGAAATTCCAGAAATCTTTTAAGAAAATATTCTAAGTGTTATAAGTCGACTTGGAAAAGTCATAAGTCGACTTACCAGAGAAAAATCTACGATAACTTTGAAAAATAAATTCTAAGTGTACCAGTCGACTGAAAATGGTCTAAGTCGACTGTCCAGAACGGATTTTCAAGGAAACTAAAGATCATAGCAATCGGGTCGTACCAGTCGACTGAAAGGTCATGCTAGTCGACTGTCGGCCTACAGACTGCATAGTTTTGGTTGTGCACAATCAACCGATACATAGATTTACTTTACAAAATGAAATCTCTAAAAAGTATATTTTTGATATGATCAAATACAACTTATAGGATATACAAAGATCCATATAAACCAATCAAAAACCACTTGAATTGATAAAAATAACTTTTTGATAAACTTCTTCAAAATAAAACATAAATTATGCATATAATCAAAATAGGTTTTTCTTAAAATAATTTACTGATCGCTGAAATAGTTTGTATTCAGATCCAAACCATCTGATTATCAAAACTCAATAAAAAATCCCAATTTGGGTGTATTTCCTTAATCTGAACTAAATTCTAAATTCTCTAATTTTCATGTCAAGATCTCTTGATTCATAACTCTTCCATTCAATTATCTCAAAATCTGAATTTCTACCACAACTCATAACCATAATCAAATTTGTAGTCACATACCACTAGGGTTTCACGAGATCCAATTTTTCATCCCATCCATAATATACATAATCATATTCAACCCTAAACATGCTTTCTAGCAACACAATTCAATATCCCAGATCCAACAAACATTCATAGATCAGACAATCAAATCGTACCAAATCACATACATAAACCAATCAACAAAACAATACATGCAAAATACACAAAATAACAAACATGTCACTCACCTTAGGAATAAAGAGATCCAACAAGAAAGCCTCTCTTTTTTGCGCGATCCAAAATCCTCCTCTTGATACTCCCAAAAATCACAAGAATTCTATGTTGTGCAGCGAACGACGGCTGCATTTTCTTTTAAATGCCCGGGATAAGAAGTTAGGATTTTCCAAACACTTTTGCAAAAGAATCCTTCCAGAATATAGCTTTACATATATAACCCTCTCTTAGTTAAAATAGGTTAACTAAATCAAAACCAAATCAAATCTTTTTATTACTGAAGTGTTCAGCAATCCAGTATAGACCAGTAAATAAGAAAAATTTGGATTTACAACTCAGGGTGGCGATTTTGCACAAAAGCCCTCCCTTTTGTAATATTTGCAAATACATCATAAAATATTCATAAAAATCCAAAAAAATCAGAATTAATATCTAATAATACATATTATATTTTTCTATCAAAATATTTGACTTTTACTTTCCAGAAAAATATTTGTACAAGATTCTACATAAATTCCATATTTACAAAAACACCATATTTGTATAAATCTTTACCAAATCAACTCTAAATAAAATTTAAATATATTTTTAATTTCAATGATGAACATGGAAAGCCCAAAAATCATTAAAAAAGAATTTTCATAATTTATTTCAGGTCCAAACGGCTTTTTACATAAACGCCCCTCTCTTTCAAGATATTTATAAAAATAGTTTCTCTACTCAGAAAAATCCCAAAATTTAGAATATACTCCATTATAATTAGGAGAATTTAATAAAAATATAAAATTGGATATTTGAACCAAAAATATTTGTACGAGTTTTGCACGTGTAAAATTGACAAATTTGTAAAATTAGTCCAATTAATTTAAATAAATCTAAAAATTAAAATATCATAAATAAATAAGGAAAAATCAATTATTAACCATAAAATTTTAAAAATTCAAAATTCATAACTTTGCACGTGTGTTGCACGTGCAAAAATTACAATTTCAAGAAAATAGTCAAAATAGTCAACTTTACAAATTTAATATTATTTTACTAATACAAAAATAAATCATTTTATTTTGCGGGGTATTACAGGAACAGTCCGCTGAGAAGGAGCCAATCCTCCACGAGCCTGCTCCTGAGCTCGAGCAGCCTCGAGAGCCTCAACATAAGTACGCAAGCGAAGAGAGACAAGCTGCACCTTGATGTCTCGCTCAATCCCCAAAATGAACATACGAGCCCTATCTTCTTCGTTCGCCACAAGAACGACTGCGAAGCGGCTAAGTTTCGTAAATTCAGCTGCATACTCGTCCACAGACCTGAAGCCTTGTTTCAAGAAAATCTTATGTTACAATATTGCATAGACAATATGTAACAAAGTTCCATTACTAGAAATAACGACCAACCTGTTTCAGGGCCAAGAATTGTTGCTCCATCACGACTCTAGTGCTGCTAGGAAAGAATTTCTCCAAGAAGCTCCTAGTGAAAGTGACCCAAGTGATCAGTCGTTCGAGCCTTTTGGACTCGGACCTCCACCAATATGAGCCAAGTCCACCAACTGGATGGCCACTACATCCACTCTATCTGCATCTGCTACTCTAGCTGCCAAAAGCAGTTGCTCAGTTCGAATCAACCACTGTTCAACCTTCAAAGGCATCTCAGTGCCTGAAAACCTGTTGGGATGCAGCCTCATGAAATCTGTGACTATTCTCGGATGGCGAGGAAGAGCTGTTTGCATAGGCACAGCGGGCAGAGGAACCTGAGCAGCTTCCAAAGCAGCCATCACCAAGTCACTGTGGTTCTACTGCATGTTAATCAAGCGCTCAAGAACAGTGGTGACAGCCTCAAGCCCTGGCTGCTCACCCTGGGGACGAGAAGAAGAAGAACCTCTACGAGCCATAATCTGCACAAAACCAAAAATAATTAGCATCCAGATCAAAGTTGATAATAGTTCATTTATGTATTCATGGTTGGTGAAATATTGAGCCGATCCCAGTTGAGCCAAGCTTGTCTAATATATCAGTCAAACTAACACATTAGCCAAATCTGAGCTCTGATACCACTAAAAACCTTGTCACTCCCTGCTTCAAAAAAGAGAATACGGAATACAGATACGTGACTAGGAGTGCTACAAACAACATATAGGTCGACATCCGGCTAACAACCGACCACCTTAAAAACCAACATCCACTTTCACATATAAATTTCTCATACAAATCTTCTTGCCAATTTAACATTGATTTAAGAAAATTATTCTTCTTTATAAATGTACTGTTTAATTTTTTTTTGCTAATTTTATGATATTTTTTGCTAATTAAATATACTGTTTTATTGTTGTTGATAGTTAGTTATTTATTTTGTTCATTTCAAACAACCCATATAAACGCCATAAGGGCATCTACAGTCGTGCTTTGCTAAAATATGCATTTTCGCATATTATACAAATAGCAAAGCGAGTTTGCTGCAGTGGTAAAATGCTATAATATAGCAAACAAAATTTTTTTATGATCGGACGAATCTTCGATATCCGTCCCACGAGTTCTAAATAATATTTGCAATTTTTTTAAGATTTAAAAACAATTTTTTAGTTATATATATATATATATATATAACTAAAAAAAAACCATATATATATATATATATATATATATATATATATATATATGAAAGGTGGGCCCCTCCACGGACGGTTCTTCAAGATCCGTCCAAGGGGATTCTGGCTTAAAACAATTTCTTTTCGGAAATTAAAAAAACCGTTGGACGGGTTGTCCAGTTCCGTCTAACGAAATAAAAAATATTTTTTTTATTGGAACGGATCTTGAAAATCCGTACTATATAATTATATCCGCTCTCATATATAGCATCTACTGTTGTGAAATCGTCAAAATATGCATAAATAGTACACAATTGCATAAAGTAGATAAATAGCAAACGGAAGTTGTTGCTCTAATTCTTTAAACATAGCTAGCAATTCCAAATTTGCTCTAGCTAGCTAACACCAGAACTCAATATGCTATCCTTATTAATTATGACTTTCTGTTCAAAATATAGCGGAGAACGATTATTAAACCTAAAACACTTCATACGTGTTAAGTGTGCACCCAGATTTTTGATTAATGATTTAACAGTGTAAACCATATATGTTCTAATATCCTGTTTTTTTTTTTTTTTTTTGGTTTTGGTTTTTTTTTTTTTTTTTTACATGCTATACAGCTAACATGTAATGAACAGTCAGTCAATGCACTTAATTAAATGTTAACCAGTAATTTACACGTGCAATGCACGTTTTTTAATAATTTCAAAAAAAAAAAAAAAAAAAAACTCTGACGCAGGAAGGATTTGAGCTGAAAACCTCCTTTATATTAATTATGTACGTGTGTTGCGCATGCTGGTAGAATGACAAAATGACAAATGACACTAAGGCCTTCTCCCATTATAATATTAGAGATTAGAGATTAGAAATAGTCATTAAATTAAATGAATATATATCGAATAAAAAAAATAGTTTATATTTGAATATTTTGATTTGGGTGACACATGCGGTGCACGTATATATTGTTGGATTTAATTTTAATATGTATTGCGCGGGTTTGTTTAGTTACAAAATTAGGATTTGTTTGGTTACAAACCCAAACTCTCCCATTAAAATAGTAACGATATATTCAATGAAGATCAAGCTGCATCCGAGATGAAGATCAAGTTGCATTCCGATGAAGATCAAGTTGCATTCCGATGAAGAAAGTGCAAAATATGTAGAAGAAATTGAAGAGATGAATAACATAAACTATGAACTCATAGAATATGAGAAAGACTGGTAAAAAATTAGTAAAGATGAAAAAATAATGATACTGGAATAAGATGGTGGAAGTAGTGAATATGAAACAAAAGAATGTGAAATAAATATGATAACGAAAAATAGATGAACAATTAGAAAGAAAAAATTATAGAAAGAATAAGCTTGGACAAAAAAAAAATACTATAAAATAAGAGTAATCCGAAAGAGATATTTAAGCAAATGGATAATTGTTTTTTTATTATTATAATAAATCATGTTGTAGTTTGACATTATTTTGGGTAGGTTGTGTTTTGTTTTGCAAGTTATGTCAAATCGATACGAGAATAGTCAATGTCAACCCACTACAAACAAAGCTCAAACGTCTCTTTCTCAGTATTTTGGTGTTTCATTTGAATAAACCAGATCCAGAACCTGTGCAGAAAATAATAATAATAATAATAATAATAATAATAATAAATAAATAAATAACCTAGAAAAACCTAGGCAACTTAAGAGATTATTTAGTGAAACATAATAACCGTACTTTATATTTCTTTTCAAGAAAATAAATATTGTAAAAGAATTATAAAGCTTGGCCTTCCTAATTTCTTTGTCCTGCAGCAAGCCCCACCGATTCTTTCTCCATGTAAGTAAAAAAATTTCTCCCCTTTTGCCAAGGCGGCCCTGACCTCCCGGAGGCCCGAGACGAAGGGCCCAAATAATTATTTTTGAAAATTCTTAATAATAATAAATTTTTTTTGGCATAAAATACGTATCTGTATTTACAAAAAAAATATAAATTTGGGGCACGAAAAGTTACAAAAATTTTGAGATCTGAAGCGGCTGTCTCCCCTGCCTCATCCCCTGCCTCATGGTGAGGGTCGGCCCTGCCTTTTGCATTTGTCTCTCACTTAAAATATCAAGTCATAGCTTTTACATTATGAATTATTTCACCATTAAACAACCACACATAAAACATTCACTCCAGAAACACTAGTGCTACAGACAACATATAGGTCGACATCCGGTTAACAACCGACCACCTTAAAAACCAACATCCACTTTCACATATAAATTTCTCTTACAAATCTTCTTGCCAATTTAACAATGATTTAAGAAAATTATTCTTCTTTATAAATGTACTGTTTTATAAATGTGCTGTTTAAATTTTTTGCTAATTTATTATATTTTTTGCTAATTAAATATACTGTTTTATTGTTGTTGATAGTTAGTTATTTATTTTGTTCATTTCAAACAACCCATATAAACGCCCTAAGGGCATCCACAGTCGTGCTTTGCTAAAATATGCATTTTTGCATATTATACATATAGCAAAGCAAGTTTGCTGCAGTGGTAAAATGCTATAATATAGCAAACAATTTTTTTTTTTATGATCGGACGAATCTTCGAGATCCGTCCCATGAGTTTTAAATAATATTTGCGATTCTTTAAAGATTTAAAAACAATTTTTTAATATTTGCAATTCTTTTAAGATTTAAAAACAATTTTTTAGTTTATATATATATATATATAAATATATATATATATATACTACAAAAGAAAAGGCCTTTACCGGCGCTTTTTTGGGGCTTCACCGGCGTTTATAAACGCCAGTGAATAACCTACCGGCGTTTGGAAAAGCGCCACAACAAGCGCCGGTGGAGTGCGTGCCGGGGATTGTTTGGCGGCCTACACCGGCGCTTTTGAAAATGCCAGTGATGGGGTAATATACCCCGGCGCTTCGAAAACGCCGTTGTACATTTTTTTTTTTTTGTTAATTTATTATTTTTTTGGGGTGAAAAAAATCTCCGGCGTTTGGAAAAACGCCGAGGAAGGTAACATTTTTTTAAAAAAAGTTTTTTTTTAAAATTTTTTTTTAAAAATTTTTATTTTTTACTGTGGTGTTGGAACTAGTCAGCGCGAAGAGATTGCCTCCTGAGCATGTCAAACACACAACCTGGAGTACCGACAACCACATGAACACCACTTGAAAGAATCCGTTGGTCCTCACCTACACATAAAAAGAAAGGTTTATTGTTTATCCACAATAAAAAGAAGAAGACTATGGGATCATCAACATTCTAAAATACTATCCAGTTAAGAGAACTATGCTTAGTGACCATACCATATGCATAAATTCCTTTCCACAGATTTTCTTGAAGGCCCATAGCATAAAAGCTATTGTAAATATATCATCAGATATACTTACAATAATAGACTCCCATCTTTTGTGACTTTTGATCATGAATTTCGAAGAAGTTTTACAGTCAGTTTTGCTCTAATATGAGTCGGTCCTCCTGCTTGCATCTCTTGCTAATAAATTGATTACCACATCCTAAAAAAAGGATGGTTTGAACGTCTTTCTACAATTAATTAATTTCCAGTAGGCCTTTATGATAAGCTGGTTTTGTCTGTTCAATTGAGCTACCATATAGGTTAAACAAATGAGTGGTGCCCCCATCTAGATCGTTTTCTCTCACTAGATTGGACATGTTTTGCTTATCCATCATGTGTTTGCATGAAATAAAATGAGGCACCTTAATGCATGAGCAAAACATGTTCACCAATCGAATTGTCCAAACTGCATAATTACTTAGAATGCATTCTCCGATTAGAAGGGAATCCAAACATTCCACATTCACGGATTGTTCAACTAAGAATATTGACTACAATGAATTCCCTAAAGGACCTACTATGGGAATTTGATTCCCAGTGTAACTATTTTTTTCTCCTTTAAATTAGGACCCATTGCAACTCTTCATTCGTAGTAATCAACACACCCTGAAAGAGTCTAACGATAATAACCCTATAAGCAGTTGCACTTGGTTTTCCTGAAAGCATGTTGTATAACTTATGAAACGAAAAAGGTGCTTATGAGATGTATTTAGTGACAATATAACCATTCAGTTTTGCATGGCCAGTGAATTTATCTACTATACCATCATAAATAAAGCTTAATAAGGATAATCCACCAAAAAATAATGCATATGCAAGGGAAAAGAGTTATTACGTGAATGCAGGTCTAACATTTGCATGATCTTAAATGTGATATTCACTCCAGCAACAGCAAATGGATATTCCCAGGTAGCTTGCTTACCCCCCTGCTTATTTATCACCCTCTGGAAAGATGCCTGAAATAATGACATAAACACATTACCAATCATATCAATGCAGAAATAATCAATTGAAGTGAACCATCATACAAAATCCAGGGGAAAAAGAACTTACAGAAAATGTCTTTGCAAAGAAGAGCAGATTCTCAGCTAGCATCATACAACAATGATAACTGTATAACGCAATTCGCGTGTCTGAAATTATTGAAATACAAAGCACCACAAGCATGAAATCACATCAAAGTCCAGCATTCATGATCAAAGCTGATTCCAGTCTTATATAGCTTTCTTTAAAGAAAATTTTAACCCTTAATCAATTACAAATACGTATAGACCTCTACACAAATCATCTGTTAATGCTAATAGTTATACATGCATAAGAGAGATACATTATTATTTATCGAGAAATTTCAATGCTTTGCTTTCTATATATTTTGCAAAATTTCTTTACATTTGTTATCTTTATTGAGAAACTTCTGTTTGTCAATTAACCAAACATCTATAGTAGAAAATATTATATATGTTCAATATTGATAATAGCCTACCTAATTTCACTAGGTATCTAATTAAAACGTAAGTGGATCCAAAATTTTCATTATAGAATGAAGATGTGTATGCAATGAATCCTACACAAGTTAGATGGAATAAAAAATCTGACAGTTCAGAATATGGTCAATTTGTGTGTGTATTATTTCAGTAATATATTCTCAAAATTGTATTAAATTACAGTTATTTAAGATGTATTTTTTATGTAGGATTTTTTAATCAAAAGTAAATGGAATGAAGTTAAAAAGAGATTATTTCTTTTTGAGGAGTAAACAGCCAAAGTTATGGCTTCCAGTTAATAAATAGAAATATTTTCAACATAATCTAATCTTTCAAAGATAATTTTGGTAGAGTTCGATAAGTTTCTGATGGGTTTTGTTATTTAATTTTTTTATCATTTGATTTCAGGTTTTCACAGACCAGTTTCTTCGGAAGCAGCATTGGATTTAGACTCACAGAGTGCCTTGTGAGTATGTTTTCTCACAGAGTATTGAGATGCATTAATAAGGTTAATTGCATAAAACAAAGATAACAGATACAAATTTTACATAAATGTAACACATGGAGGTTTCACAACTTCTCTGATATTTGAGCAACAATTGATACAGCTATATATAGAATTCTTTCACACAGTCTCTGAAGCTAAAATTGATCTAGTGCGGTGTAAAATCATATAGGGCAGAACAAATGCAATTTATCTATATTAATCTTCTATACAAATCTTATGTACTGTATGATACACGAACTGATAAGAAACACTCATAGTGTTTTAATGGAAGTGTTTGTAAGCAACATGACAGTGCCAAGTGTGTCAAGAAACTTTGATATCTTCGATATATACTTAATTATTTTCCTTCCGAGCCGGTTCTTGTACAGAACATCAACCACAAGCTTGAGAAATTTTCATAAATTACATGCAATTGTTTATTGTTCACATGTATCTTTGAATTGATCGGCGGACTGTTATATCTCCAAAGGTGTAAGGTATATATATACTGAAGTATCAACTAACAAATGAATTGATGATTTTGAAGATCTTCCTGAGAGCTAGCAAGAAACATTAAACTATCGAGTGGTTTGTTATAGTGGAACAATTGAATAACAATCAAGCATTTGACTGAATAAATAAATTCATGTGGATATTTACAGGGAATCTAGAAAATGTTAAAACAGAATAGCTCATACAGGAAACAAAATTGATTGGAATTCGAGATTTTTCTCTCAACAATCTATCACTTTCTTATTAAGAAACAACACTCAAAATAATCAGAAACATGGAAAAAAGATGCTCTTTAGAATATTCCACTAATATTACAATCCCAAAACCATTAATTAGTCTAAAATGTTGTATAATTTGGACTCTCATGTTCATATATACCGCAAATTAAAGAAGATTTTTTTGATGGGAGGACTCAATTAGAATAGAACCTGCTTGAGGTAACAAAAATATTTTACACCAATTTAATCAAGGAGTCCCATTTGTATAACTGATGTTTCAAAGAGAAATATTGTAATTAGTCATTTTGTTTCCTTTGACATTTAATATTTGCAATCACAATGCAGGACAATCCATATAAATGTGTATGTACTTTAGTTTGAAAGGAAAATCAGCTAGCATCATACAACAATGATAATTGTATAACGCAATTCGCGTGTCTGAAATTATTGAAATACAAAGCACCACAAGCATGAAATCACATCAAAGTCCAGCATTCATGATCAAAGCTATGGATACAATTTATTTTATCATAATCTCTCTCCTCTTTTAGTAATAATACTAAAAACCAATTGTGTGTTTTATATGCAAAACTCAATTTACATCTGCTTTTCCTATAAACACCCGATGCTATATTCATCATCTGCTGCTACTACTGACATGCTCATCTGTATTAACCTTTTCTAAAATTCAAAATATTCAAGCGTTTAAAATGGAAGCCATATTGGCGGTTAAAGGTACCGGGGAACAAGGATATGAAATTGTCAATCAAGACTCAAGCATGACATAAACATTAATCTTAGCAAATTCTAATACAATATTAATATATCTTCAAGATTATAGATACATATATTGTTTTAGTGAAAGGAAAATCAGCTAGCATAATCCCAAATCAAAATACCAAGAGCAGGCTTAATACCTATAATGTTTTTACTGCAATGGGCTTGTAACCCATAACTCAATGGGTACAAGGTATCATCAAGGTCTACATATCAATTGTAAACTACTCAGTATATAAAAATCAAAAGATGAACAAAGTTGGAAAAAAACGAAGTTTACAGTCACTCACCAAAGAGAAGGCATTCAAATTTGTTGCTCTCACTCTGGTGATATTGATTTTCAAATTCCATTATGACCAATTCCTGCATTCAAACAAAGAAAATTCCTAATCATACAAAAAAAATAGGGATGTCAAGATGTGATTTTGACGACATGGGTCTTTAAATAGAGGAAAGGGAAGAACAAATGAAGGGAAGGGTGCTTTAAATAGAGGAAAACTGACAATTGAACAATAATTTTTCCAATCCCAATCCCTAATTATTCTTCTCACAATCTCAAATTATCAAATACACAAATTAACAAATAACACAACCCTAATTATTCCACAACCCCAAACCCTAATTATTAAATCTCAAATTATCAAATTTACAAATGAACGAATTCTCAAATTCATACCTAGTGTTTGAGAAAGGGAGGAAGATGACAGTGATCAGAGTGATGGCGCGGAAAATGGGATGGGTACTGCAGCGGCATCGGCAACGGCGACGGCGAGGTTGGGGGCACGGTGATCGGGGGCTAGGGTTTGTTAGAGAAGTGGGGGTGTTGGATTCGTGAGAGAGAGGGGGAGAGAGACAGAGAGAGAGTGGGCGAGGGAGAATGGAAAAAAAAAATACCACGGCGTTGAGGACTGGAGGTTGACGACGGGGAGGGGGAAAGGGGGGTGTTGGGATCGTGAGAGAGAGCCGGGGGAGAGAGAGAGAGAGAGAGAGAGAGAGTGGGAGAGAATAAAAAAAAAATTGGGATTGGAAAGCTAGTGGATAATTATGCCTATACCCGGCGCTTTCTTAAGAAACGCCGGGGTACATAATTAGACCCCGGCGTTTTATATGAAACGCCGGGGTAGAAATTCTTTTTTATTTACTTTCCAAAAAATAATAATCTACCCTGGCGCTTTCAGAAAGCGCCGGGGTAAAAATGCCGGTGAAGACTTCATTTGTTGTAGTGATATATGAGATGGGCCCCTCCACGGACAGCTCTTCAAGATCCGTCCAAGGGGATTCTGGCTTAAAACAAATTTTTTTTCGGAAATTAAAAAAATCGTCGGACGGATTGCCTAGTTCCGTGGGACGGATCTTGAAGATCCGTCCTATATAATATGCATTTTTCTATATCCGCTCTCATATATAGCCATCTACTGTTGCCAAATCGTCAAAATATGTATAAATGGCAAAAGACTGAAGCGATTCGTTTGTTAAAAAATGCATAAAGTGGATAAATAGCAAACTGACTGTGGTTGCTTTAATTCTTTAAACATCAAGCTAGCTATTCCAAATTGGCTCTAGCTAGCTAACACCAGAACTCAATATGCTATCCTTATTAATTATGACTTTCTGTTCAAAATATAGCGGAGAACGATTATTAAACCTAAAACACTTCATACGTGCTAAGTGTGCACCCAGATTTTTTATTAATGATTTAACAGTGTAAACCATATATATGTTGTAATATCCTGTTTTTTTCTTTTTTTTTTTTTTTTTTTTTTTTTTTTTTTTAGGGTTTTGTTTTGTTTTTTTACATGCTATACAGCTAACATATAATGAACAGTCAGTCAATGCACTTAATTAAATGTTAATATATTCAATGAAGATCAAGCTGCATCCGAGATGAAGATCAAGTTGCATTCCTTAATTAGTACTCTTCTTTATCAAGAGAGGTTGGTCTTCAGTCTTCTCTTAGACTGGGTAAAATTATTTCTGGCATCTCTACATACATTCTTCATGTACTGGTTTCGTGCTTAATTTTTCTTTTCTAATTAGGGCTCCCTAATTAATCGTATATATCTTTTGTAAGGCATGCAATAAGAAAAGAATCGCAAGAGAGATTTGGAAGAATGAGTTAGGTCCAACTAACGAAATTGTTAATTACGTTTTATGAACGTATGTGTGTGTTAGGATTACAAAGACTAAAACATTGTTCTTTCTTCTTCCTTCCTACCGGCTAATGACGTGGGCAAAAAAGAAAAATGTTTATTGCTAGAAACGGATTAGGGAACAACGACTACTAGAGAATATTTATTTAGTTATAATAAATAAATAAATAAATAAATAAATAAATAACTAGAGAATATGGACATTTGTTCAATTCTAGCTCACTGCCTTCATTATTGGGAAGCTTGGAAATTGAGGAGGAAACCCTAGTTAAGATTGTGATTAATAAGTCTATTTTCCTTATCACATAAATAGTTTCGTGATAAAAAAACAGTGGATTTTTTTCCCAAATTGCCCTACTTTTTAAAAAAAAATTCAAAACGCTCGACTCGCTTTTTGAAAAAGCGAGTTTGGCTAAATCCTCCTCGTTTTTTGAGAAAGCGAGTCTTAGGTTTGGGTTTTGCACCTACCTAGACTCGCTTTCTCAAAAAGCGAGGGGATTTATCCCAAGCTCGCATTTTGAAAAAACGACTGTCGAGTTTTGCACCAGCCTACACATGCTTTCTCAAAAAGCGAGAGGATTTATCCCAAACTCGCTTTTTTGAAAAAGCGAGTGTCGATTGGGTCTTTAACCCCCAAACTCGAAATCAGATCTCACTTTTCTTAAATTCTCTGTCTTCCTCCTCCTCTTGTAACCCCGAAGCCCTAACCCATCTCTCATCTCATTTTCGTCAAATAACCACAAAAAATCGTCGATTATCCCATAAAATTGCTCTCAAAATCCTAAACACATCTTCCAAAAGATCCAAAATTTGGAATTTTGATATACTTGAAGGAATTTTTTCCCAAACTGCCCCACTTTTTGAAAGTTTTTTCCAAAATGTCCTACTTTTTTTTTAATTCCCAAAAGTGTAAGACTCGGTCTTTGAAAGACCACGTGAGTTTTAACTGCACGTGGTCTTTCAAAGACCGTGCGGTCATTTTGGTAAATACTTTCAAAAGTGGGTTAGTTCGGTAAACACTTTAAAAAGTGGGTCATTTTGGTAACAAGTTCGGTTTGTAGAAGGAAAAAACACCAATTAAAAACTAGAGATCATTTAAGGTTGTAACAAGTATTACATAATACTAGCAAACCACAAGCACCAACTTGATTATTTGAAAACTATGTCTAATATTAAACTATGTTAAACTATTATTGTTGATATGGCTAAAAATGGGGTTAAATCGAACCGTCCAGATCAGGCACGAATCTTGAAGCTCAGGGGTAAAACGGTAATTTCACCCACCAACGGGTCTGAAGCGGGCACTGGATCTCCCCTCCACATATCCAATAACCCGCGAACGGATCCACTCCAACTGAGTACGGGTTCCGACCCGAGACAAACCCAGACCAGCAAGAGGAAATCAGGGTCTCTGATTTGACTAAATCAACGGGCCTGATCCACAGTTATCCTCTCACCGGGAATTAGGGATCAGTTTCCTAAACTGATTATGAGGATTTTACTCCTAACAGAATCACAGAAAATCAGACCCCTAATCAAGTCCCCATGGCGACTATAAATACCTCCAACCTACCACTGTTACAAGGTAATCACTCTTTCTCCAACTTAAGCTCTTTCTTAATCATCACTGGTTACTGACAAGAGCGTCGGAGGGTGCGTCGCCGGGATCAACCCCGGTGTTTCGCACTTCCTTGCAGGTGTACGGCGGGAGCTCAACAGCCCAACTCCGGCGAACATTCTTGGACTCGCTATTCAGGTTTTTCCACGAACTTACAAATTCTATTGTTTACCCCCACACCAGATTCAGCGGTAAAAGATTGGCGCCGTCTGTGGGAACACCATACGAATAGCCCCCGCCTTTTTCTCGTCGACTAGCTCTTCTCCAGCCATGCCTCCCAGAAAGGTCAGGTCTAGAGGGTCCAACCGTGGACCCAACCCCGCCGATCAGCAAGAGGAAGTCCCCGTGCATCCTGCTCCGCAGCCCGAACAACTTCCTCCCCCGGTCCAAGACCATTTCCAACAGGGCCAGCCCCCTCTTCTGAATCAACAACCCCCTAATGGTCCCACCGGTCATAACCAGCGGAAGCAGAAGCAACCTCTCCACCCGGACCATGTTTCAGTACACAATGCCTCCTCGGATTCTATGGCCTCCCATAATCCCCGAGATTACGACCTCCGCAACACCGTCCTAAATCGGCAGAAGGATGAAGACCTTCGCCACCGCCTAGATGAGAAGCGGGCCCGAGAGGGAGTCTCCCGCCAACATCAAGGTGAGCGATCTCCTCATCGCCGAGATGGCAGAAGGTCTCCTGACCAAAGAGGACGGGGGGAATCTCCCGAGCGTCGTAGGAGGAGGCCACATTCCCCTGCTGGTCGACATCATCCGAAGAACGATGAGGCACTCATCACTCGTGCCGAGTTCCAACAATTCCAGGCGACGGTATTGCAGGCCCTCAACCTTCGCCCGAACAACAATCATGCCCAAAGGGTTCCAATACCCCCACGGGTCCCAAGTCTTCGCCACCGGTCCATTACTCCTCCTCCAGCTCCTAGTCACCAGCAACACAATCATAGTCCTCGCCGATCCTAGGACTATCGTCGCCGCAGTCCCCGCTCCCCTTCCTATGAAGACGAGTCCAGGGGATCGTTTGACTACCCCCGGAGGGACGAGGCCCTCTACCGCTGTCTCCACGAGATGGAGAGGCGCCTCGGTCGAATGGACAAGGAGGAAGAGTCGAGAGGAAGGATCGTCCGCCCCAGCAGACCCCCTTTCTCTCGGACCATAATGGAGGCTCCTATCCCGAGGGGTTTCAAGCCTCCGCAGTTTGAAACTTACTTGGGAGAGTCGGATCCCGTTGACCATGTCGAAAGCTTCAAGACCTTGATGCTAATCCACCAGGCTTCCGACGCCATGCTTTGCAAAACCTTCCCTGCCACTCTCAAGGGTTCGGCTCGGGAATGGTACTCCTGGCTCGCTCCCTCTTCCATCTTCTCTTTTGAGCAGTTCGAAACGCTCTTCATAACCCACTTTGTGAGCAGCAGACGAACGGAGAAGACCAGCCTCTCTCTACTCCAACTCCGACAGGAGAGGGTAGAAAAGTTGAGGGGCTATGTGATGAGATTTACTGCGGAGGTCAGGTCCATCGCCTCCCTCGACCAGTCAGTGGCAACCGTCGCATTCCAATCCAATGTCCTCAACTCTAACCTTTGGTCGTCCCTCGCCAAAAAGCCCCCGCACAACTTCGCCGACCTTCTTCTTAGATGCGAGAAATATATTCGGGCGGAGGAGGCCGAGTGCTTCCCGGGTTTCGAAGGATCCGCTTCCGGGTCGAAGAGAAAGACAACGGAAGAGGAAGGGGTCAAGAAGCTACAGAAGGATAATAGCGGTCAGCGCCGTCCTCCTCCCAGGTTCGAGAAATATACTCCTCTCACTACCAACGTCTCCACCATCCTGATGGAAGTCGAGAAGGAGGGAGTTATACCTCCCGCTCCGAGGATGAACACCCCAGCCAAGAAGAGGAACAAAGAGAAGTGGTGCTGTTACCACCGGGATCACGGACACGACACCAACGACTGCCGGGCGCTAAAGAACGAAATAGAGGCCCTCATCCAGAGGGGGCAGTTGGCTAAGTTTGTGAGAACAAATGATCGGGGAGATCGCACAACTCCTCTGCCTCGGGGGGCTAATAAGCGCTCCGAACGACGCGATGAAACCCCCGAGTTCGAGGAGGAGCGTGGTTCTGCACCTTATCCACGGAGGTCCCATGGGGGGCTCTTCCAACTCCTCTCGGAAGGCCTTCGTTCGAGAGGTCAATTCAGTTCACGGCGCCCCTCCCCCCAAAGGCCTCAGCGTCCCTGTAACTTTCTCTTATGAAGACCTCGAGGGGGTCCGAACTCCCCACTGCGACGCACTTGTTATCGACCTCTGCATGACGAACTTCAAAGTGCAGAGGATCCTGGTGGACAACGGGAGCTCCGTGAACATCTTCTTCCTCTCGGCCTTTCGAGGGCTGCAACTATCCCAGGATCGCCTCAAACTGGCCGGCTACACGCTCCACGGGTTCACATGGGTACCAGTAACTGTCGAAGGGGTTATCACCCTGGACGTAACTGCTGGGAAGACCCCTACCATCCGAACAGAGCCGATGGACTTTATGGTCGTCGATGTTCTGGCCGCATACAATGTCATCTTGGGCCGACCTGGCCTAGCTGCCCTGGAAGCCGTTCCTTCGGCGTACCACCTCAAGATGAAGTTCCCCACCCAGGCGGGAGTGGGAGAAGTCAAGGGCAGCCAAGAGATGGCTCATAAATGCTACATGACTTCCACTGGGGGTCCGGTGCTCTCCCTTGAGACTTTGGAGATCCCCGAGCCGAACGTCCGACCAACGTCCGAGCCGGCGGACGAATTGGAAGAAGTGCTATTCTCGGACGAGGATCCGAGCCGAAAATTTCTCATCAGCAAGTCCCTACCGACTGCCCTATATTCCGACTTGATGCAGTACATCCGGAAGAACCGCGACCTATTTGCTTGGTCCGCCGCGGATATGCCCGGGATTTTCGAGGAGCTTCTAGTGCACCGCCTCAGCGTCGAACCGGGGTCCAGACCGGTTCAGCAGAAGAGGCGTAAATTTGCTCCCGAGCGACAACAAGCCATCAAGGAGGAGGTGGACAAGCTCCTAAAAGCTCGGTTCATACAGGAGGTGAACTACCCCGAGTGGCTCTCCAATGTTGTCATGGTTAAGAAGTCAAATGGTTCCTGGAGAATATGCATCGACTTTACAGACCTGAATAAGGCATGTCCGAAGGATCCGTTCCCTCTCCCGAATATCGACACCCTCATCGATGCCACCTCAGGCCATGAGCTCCTCAGCTTCATGGACGCCTTCTCCGGCTACAACCAGATCCTAATGTTCCCCCCGGACATTCCGAAGACTTCCTTCATTACCGACCAGGGCCTCTACTGTTATAGAGTTATGCCGTTCGAATTGAAGAATGCTGGAGCCACCTACCAGTGCCTCGTCAATAAAGTCTTCCAAAGCCAGATAGGCCGCAACATGGAAGTATACGTCGACGACATGCTCGTGAAGAGCATCCGAGGTACCGACCACGTGGCCGACCTCCAAGAGGCATTCGGCGTACTGAGAAGGCACAACATGAGGCTTAATCCAAACAAGTGTGCGTTCGGGGTCTCGTCAGGAAAGTTCCTCGACTTCATGGTCAGCCAGCGAGGGATCGAAGCCAATCCTGAAAAAATCAAAGCCATACTGGACATGGCCCCACCCCGGAACGTCAAGGAAGTGCAGAGGCTTACGGGTCGCCTCGCCGCTATTGGGTGATTCCTTTCGAAGTCTAGGGAAAAAGTGCCTCCTTTTCTTCAAGGTTCTCAGGGGGGCCAAGGGTTTCGAGTGGGGCGAACTGCAACAGGAGTCGTTCAACCAGCTGAAAGCCTACTTGGTCAATCCTCCCCTGCTCAACAAGCCTGTTCCAGAGGAAACCCTCTTCATCTACTTAGCTGCTTCCGAGCAGACCCTAAGTGCTGTTTTGGTGAGGGAAGAAGACCGGGCTCAGAGGCCCATCTACTATGTGAGCAAGGTGCTTTGGGACGCCGAGCTCTGCTACCCGAAGATAGAAAAGATGGCCTACGCCCTGATTATGGCGGCAAGGAAGCTCCGCCCATACTTTCAGTCCCACTCGGTTGTGGTCCTTACTGACCAACCGCGGAAGCAGGTCCTCCACAAGCCAGAAACCTCAGGCCGGCTTATGAAATGGTCCATCGAGCTGAGCCAACACGACATCTCCTACCAGCCCCGGACTGCGATCAAAGCTCAAGCCCTCGCGGACTTCATCGTCGAGACCACCATTCCCGAGGTCAGCCATGTCCCGAACGGACTCCCTATTTGGACGGTTCCTCTTGCAACGAGGGAAGCGGTGCCGGTATCATCCTGACAGGTCCAGATGACTTCGTTCTCCAGTATGCCCTCCGCATGAATTTCAAGGCCTCAAACAACGAAGTAGAGTATGAGGCACTAATCGCCGGCCTCGGACTTGCCCGAAGTGCCGGGGCGCAGCGCCTCCGAATCCATAGTGACTCTCAGCTGGTTGTGAACCAAGTCTTGGGCGATTACGAGGCACGAGACGAATGGATGGCGAAGTACCTTGCCAAAGTCCAAACCCTCATGGCCCGGTTCGAGGAGGCACTCATCCAACGAATCCCTCGAGAAGAGAATTCACAAGCCGACGCCCTCTCCAAGTTGGCATCATCCTCCCTCCAAGGTCTCGAGCAGACCGTCCTGATCGAGGTCCTGTTGAAACCAAGCATCGAAGACGAAGCCTCCGACTCAGTGGAGTCGCTACCGATCCTCCTGCAAGACAACTGGATGAGACCGCTAGTGGAATTCCTAAGGGACAGGTCTCCTCCTTAAGGATCCCAAGGAAGCACGCCGAGTGAGAACCAGGGCCGAGCAGTACGTCCTGATCGAGGGGATCTTGTACAAGCGCTCCTTCTTGCAGATAGAAGGTCGACCATACCTGAGATGCCTTTCCCCGGAACAAGCCGACTATGCCTTACAGGAGCTCCATGAAGGCATCGGCGGGGCACATTCAGGGTCTAGGTCCTTAGCTCGGAAAGCTCTGAATTACGGATACTTCTGGCCGACTCTCCTCCAAGACGCCGAGCGACACGTTCGGCAATGTGGCTCTTGTCAGAGACATTCCAACATTCGTCGCCTCCCCCAAGCTAACCTCGCCTCCCTATCAAGTCCTATCCCCTTCGCAATGTGGGGGATGGATTTACTAGGGCCATTCCCTCCAGCTCCAGGCCAGTTCAAGTTCTTGGTTGTAACCATCGACTACTTTTCGAAATGGATTGAGGCCGAGCCCCTAGCTACTATCACCGAGAACAAGGTACTTCAATTCTTTTGGAAGAACGTCATCTGCCGATTCGGCGTCCCCCGTGTCCTCGTAACAGACAACGGAACTCAGTTTATTGGGGCCGCATTCTGAGCTCTATGTGAAGACCTTGCCATCCAACAACGCTTCTCCTCTGTCTCCCACCCGCAGTCGAATGGCCAGGCAGAGAACGCTAACCGGCAGATCCTCTCTGGTATCAAGAAGAGGCTGGACAAGTGTTCTAAAGGCTTATGGGTCGACCAACTCCCCAACGTGCTGTGGAACTATCGCACCAACAAACGGACCCCCACAGGAGAGTCCCCGTTCAACCTCACCTATGGGTCCGAGGCAGTGATACCTCTCGAAGTCGGAATACCTTCTCCTCGCCTCGCAGCCTACAACGAGGAACAGAACGCCAGAGACCTCCAGGGCGAACTTAGACCTGGTGGACGAGCTGAGGGAAAGAGCATCAATACGCCAACAGAACTATCGGAGGAGGATCGAGTTGGCGTACAACAAGAGAGTCCGACCCACCGATCTCAAGGAGGGGGACTTGGTCCTCAGAAAACTAGCCATCTCCTTCCCCAATCAGAAGAGCAAACTAGCTCCGAATTGGGAAGGACCTTACAAGATCGCAAAAGTAGTTCGGCCCTGGAGCTTATCGTCGAGAAGACCTTGAAGGCAGAGAAATTCCGAAGACCTGGAATGCCGACCACCTTTTAAAATACCAAAAAAGCGCCCCGGCGCCTCTCTGAGTATCCCAGGGTGTCGAACCGTTCCTCTCCTCTAACTTGTAATTCCGCTCTTAAGTTGTCATATGTAAAAACGGCTCGCCGTCAGTTATCAATAAAGAATGCTTTTTCGTACATATAAAATTGCTTGTATCTCTTCATCTTTATTCTTTATTCAATCAATGGTTCAGAGTCCAATACCCGGCTCGACTCTACTTCGCAAGCTTGCTCTTAAGCGAGCTAGAAGTAGTTCGCCGCTCAGTATTGCTCCCACAACCGTTGAACAATCCCAACGATGGTTTCGGAGTCCAACACTTGGCTCGATTCTACTCCACAAGCTCGCTTCTAAGCGGGCTAGGAGTGGGTCACCATTCGGAATTGCTCCCACGACCGTTGAACTCTAACGATGGTTCTGGAGTCCAACACTTGGCTCGATTCTACTCCGCAAGCTCGCTTCTAAGCGGGCTAGGAGTGGGTCGCCATTCGGAATTGCTCCCACGACCGTTGAACTCTAACGATGGTTCCGGAGTCCAACACTTGGCTCGACTCTACTCTACAAGCTCGCTTCTAAGCGGGCTAGGAGTGGGTCGCCATTCGGAATTGCTCCCACGACCGTCGAACTCTAACGATGGTTCCGGAGTCCAACACTTGGCTCGACTCTACTCCGCAAGCTCGCTTCTAAGCGAACTAGAAGTAGGTCGCCATTCGGAATTGCTCCCACGACCGTTGAACTCTCGCGATGGTCGGCGAGCCCACCATTGGGTAAGGCTCGACTCATCTCGCAACTTCGCAAGAATAGGAGACCGAAGCGCTGCTCGGCACCACTGGCCGAACGCTCTTGTCGCCGAACCGCGAACGAGCAAGAGGCCGGCTCAGGGACCTCGGCGCGATGAACACAGTCATAAACGAAACGACAACACAAAGCTACAAAGGACATGCAAGTTCAAGAAAGAAATGTTATTAATAATTGGGACACGGTACAAAGCGACTCTTCCGTACAACGAGGTTACAAGGCCTTAAAGTACAGAAATTACAATGCCGACCCACTACACTTGGCTTTGAAAACGATCATCAATGTCCCGCTCGATCATCAGTTTGGCAACCTCGGCCGCCAGTCCCTCTCCCTCCGTCCGAAGCTCCGCCTCTACGGTCTGCAAGTGATGGATCTCAGAAAGCAGATCGTCCCTCTCCGCTGTTATTTTCGACAAATTGTGCCGAACGCACTGGATCCGAAGGGCATTGCTAAAGGCGGTCGACGAATCTTCGTCCTCACCTATGGGGGTCATCTCGGCGATCCTGCTCTCCAGACGTCGGATCTCGATGTCTCGCCGATCTAGGATCAGCTGAAGATGGTTCCGCTCGCTCTCGGCTCGGTGTAATCCTAGCTCGACTTCATAGAGCCGCTCTCGGCACCTGGCCAAGCACGGCCCCGTCAACCCTGAGCCAGCCTCGGCTCGAGCGTTGCCCTCCGAGCGAGTGGGCTCGGCGTCTTGAGCTACCACCACGAGCTGAAAAGAGGAAGAGACGAACAACAAAATTTCAAACATTGCCGAAGTCCGACACTTCAAGAATTTTCAAACAAACTTTCAGATTTATTCAAATAAAGTATCTCTACATACAACTAGACCGACGCTACAACAGAGTTTTACAATAACTTAAAGGAACATAAGACAACTTGTTTAGTGCCTCTTCGGAAAGGGAACGCTTCGGTTCAAGGAAACGCGGGGGCGGCGACGCCTAATCTCCGAGCTCGATTCCAAACCAGCGAAGCGAGATCCTCCTTTGCCGCTAACTCTAACTATGGCGCCGACCGAGGCACCGCTAGACAAGACAGCTACACTACTCTGAGCGTCAGCAGGACTCTGCCTCGCCGCAGGCAAACGAGTCGCAAGTTCGTAGAAAGTAATCCCTCTCTCGCTCTCTTCGCGAGTACACGACGTACTACGAACGTTGGCCCTCTAAGGCAAAGGCTTGAGCGATGCGACCTCTTCCTCTGGCTCGATAATCCTATCTCTCAGAGCATCATCCTTTGTTGACATCTTCAGGCAAGGAGGTCTTGACGAGCCTGCAACGTTGGCACTATCGGTCACAAGATGTCGATAATGGGTGACCTCGATCCCCCTGTCTATCGTAATCCTCCTAAGCTTGTCGACCTCGGCCAACAACTTTTGGCGCTCGGATGACAACTTCTCCAACTCGGAAGCTAACTTCTCTTCTTCCACCGAATGTTCTTTCTCCGTTAACTCCAAGTGACGGATCTCAACCAAGAGCTCTTTATTCGTTTGCTCGACAACGAAAATCTCCCTACGAAGCCGCTCAATCTCACCTTCGGGACGAGGAGCTTGGGGTGGCTTCCGTAGTTGCTTCAACTCGCGACAATACCCCCTCACAGCTGCTTTTATCTCCTCCAGCTTCAAGAACATATAAAACCGCCTCTCTCGGCTATGAGAAAGCTCTCGCTTCGTTTTGGTCAGCTCCTTATGAAGGTACGAAACCTCCATGATTGGACCAAACTTCACCTGAAAAGCAAAGATAAATCCGATGCCCAACACTTGGAGAAATTTTGTGACTAGTCAAACACAAAATCCGAGGTCTAACACTTGGAGAATTTTTGGCCAGCGGCAAAAAGTGTTTTCATTCAAAACTCAAAAAGCGTTACAATAGTGGTGGCCAGTCCGCAATCAAGCCTTACACACAAAAAAAAGAGCAAAGACGCAACCAAGTCGGGGGTCGACCTTTTTGTCGCTCGGGTCTGCCGACCCCTCGGCCTTGTCCTCGCCCTCGGCCTCGTCCTCGTCCTCGCCCTCGCCCTCAGAGTCATCCCTCTCCTCATCCTCGGCCTCTGTCTTGCTCGTGCCTTCGACACCGTCGGTCTGTCCCTCGGGGTCGAGCATTGTCGAAGGAAGCTCCTCCTCCCCCTCCACTGGGTCGTAAAAGTGGTAGGAAGAGCTGTCGAACCCCGGGTTCCGAGCTGCAATATGAAGTAGGGCTCGGCCGTACGCATCCTCCATGTTCTTAAACAAGTGCTCCTCGGCCTCTTTCTGGACAGCCCTCTTCGCATTTGCCACCTTCGATTGGTGC
Source organism: Hemerocallis citrina (assembly GCA_017893485.1). Lineage (NCBI taxonomy): Eukaryota > Viridiplantae > Streptophyta > Magnoliopsida > Asparagales > Asphodelaceae > Hemerocallis > Hemerocallis citrina. The sequence continues at coordinate 145,545,453 of CM030367.1, forward strand.
TTGGCCATGATCCTCTCGGTCTTCTTCCGAGCTTTCTCCGCCTCCGATTGTGCTTTGGCCAACTCCTCCTTAAGCGCGGCATTCTCCTTCTTCGAGACCTCGAGCTTGGCTGCCTCGTCCGCCGTCCGCTGCATTGCTTCGGCCAGCTTCGCCTCCAACCCTGCCACCTCGGCACCGCGCTTTGCCGAGAGGAGTTGCTCAGCTTCCAACAGCTTCACAGCTTTCGCGCGCTCCGACCTCTCCCGCTCGCTCAGCGCCATCAGCTCCTGTTCTTTGCTCGCAAACTCCTCGAGCAAAAAGTTGAAGTGGTAGAGGGTCTGAAAAGAGAACAAACAGTTAGAATCCGGGCCTAAAAACTTAGAAAATCTCGAAGAAAATGCTTCAAGAAGAAAGTGTTCGGACTCTTTACCGACATCGTGTTCCGAGCAATCTGCATCGTGGCGTCCCCGACCTCCCTGGACTTCAGCGCCGCTCGGTCCTTTGGGGTCGGCAGGTGCTTCACCGCCTGCATACAAATATTGCCGTCCCTTAAGAAGCCGTCGACCTTCATTACTTGCCAGTCGGGGACGAAGATCCGTTTATGCTCCTTGGTCAAGATCTTCTCCGCTTCAGTAGTGAGGGGCGGAACTTTAAGGGCTAACACCGCGCTTACGTCAAACGCGCCACTCGACGATCCGGGGGCATCTGTCTTCGCCGTTGGAGTCGGCGCATCCAAAGAAGGAGGGTCAGAGGCCGCGACCTGGCTTGCTCGGGATCGGTATCCGGGACCACGACCACCTGCAGGTCGGCAGTCTTCGGGACCGAAGGTATCTTCGGCGCTCGGCCGTCCTGAGGCCCTGTCGCGGGTCTCTTCTTCTTCGCCTCCCGCTCCCTATCCGCCTTAGCCTTCGCCATCAATGCCCTATAGTCCATGCGAGAAGACTCTGCATAAACCGAATGAAAAAACTTAGAAAAATTTTCAAGAACCTCGAAGAAAAAGTAAAAATACCAGAGGCGTACTGGGGTCGATCGGACTGAGACCCCCTCGGAACAAAGCCTCCTCGGTGATATCCTTCCAACTAAGCGTCGGCAGGCCGAGGAGTTTTTTGAGGACTTCCGTCTCCTCGTCACTAAGCACTGGCTCCTTCTTCGCTCACTTGGACAGGCCATCCCTCGACCAAGCTATCAGAATTGCCCAGGGTTCGAGAGCTCGGACAATGAAGTACTTCTCCTTCCAATGCTTGATCGAGTCCGGGTTCTCTATCAACTTCACGCCTGTCCGCGGCGAAAGGTAGAACCTCTGCTCGTTCCTGTTCGGCTGGCAAGGGCGGTAGAGGCTCCGAAGGAGGAACAGACTTGGCTCGGCGCCGATCTCTTGACACTGAAGAACGAATGCCAAGACATGCCTCCAAGTGTTCGGCATCAGCTGGGCAAGACTCAGGCCGTACCAATTGAGGACCTCGACAACGAACGGGTGCAACGGCAAACGAAGCCCGGCGGCCAAGGAGTCGAGCAGAAATACGCACGTGTCGGCTGAAGACGACGTGCAGGCTCGAAAACCTGGTCCAGGGAGAAGTAGCCCATACTCGGCAGGGATCTGGAATCCAGTCCGGATCCGATGCAAATCAGCATCCGTAAGAACCGAACTGATATGGTCTACCTCGGACAACTCTCTCGGCTCGTTCTCCTCTACCGACTTGGCGGTGCCTTGGGTCACCTTCTCCAGCATCTCTTTAGAATAGCTCCGAACACCCCCCACGCTCGACAGAAAGATCGGCTGCCGACCGAACTCCCCTGCCGTCTTCGGTTGCTCTATGATCGTAACCACTCCCTTACCCTTCTGGGACTTCGCCACAACCTCCTGGAGTGGCTCGGCGACCTCGCCACTCTTGCTCAGCCGAACAACGGTCTGCTCGGTCGGCTCTACCACCTCCTTTCCTTTACCCGCTCGGCTGACGACTTGATCCGAGGCGGGGGTCTCATCCGAAGAAGTAATCTTAACCATTTTTCTAAAGAGAAAGGAGAGAGACTGACCTTGAAGCGACTGTTACGGTCGGAAAAGTTCGCCGGAGCAAAGAAACGCCTTGCCGCGATAGCTAGCAGCGCCACCCGGGAGCTAAAAACTTTGATATTGAAGAGTAAAAACTTGAGTAAGAAAGTAAAAGTGAATAATGAGATTGGGAGTGGGGAAAGTGAAGTTTTATAGTAAAAGAAAAAGTCTCTTGGACTTCCTAACGTAAGGGCGCAGCTCTTGGCCGGCTCTTGAAGCGTTACGAAAGCCCAAACGACTTTGTGACCGAGCAGCGACGGTTGGCGAAAAGACAAAACATATCGATACAAGTCAAATAGCTCGGCACACACGGGATCAAAAACCGAGCGACATGCAATCCGACCCCAACATCAAATGGCCCGGTCGGCTAACCGAGCAAGTGCCCATCCGAGCCCCAAAACGGAGAAAATTCACTTTCTTCTCAACATTCATGTAAGATCTCGATCAGACGGCCCTCATGTAAGATCTCGATCAGACAGCCCAGATCTTGCCAGTATCGCTAAACGACAAGATAGTGTTTCCTTGGGAACTGAGCCGTCTCGAGATTCGTGCCACCATCCAACGGCCCAGATCTTGCCAGCGTCGCTAAATGACAAGATAACGTTTTCTTGGGAACTGAGCCCGTCTCGAGATTCGTGCCACCATCCACCGGCTCAGATCGCGCCACATCGTCCGGATGAAGCACTTCGGACCCGGACACCCCGCATCTGTCCCAGGAGGTAAGAGAAAATTTGGATTAAAAGTTTTAAGGCACCGCCCTGGCGAGCCCCCCGGGCCCCAGGACTCGGTCGGTTAGCCTCTCACCCGTGAGCAACTCGAGGCTTACGGCCTTGGAAGCCGAAACCACGAATCGTTCAAGGGTGGGAGAAAAACCACCATCGCGTGAGGCCCAGTCAGAAAGCAGATCGGCACACCTCCCATCTCTAGCTCCTTCGGGCTGACAACCATCAGAAGCCGTCAGCCCGGAAGGAAGACAGAGATCGGAGGAGACCCATCCGTCCGAAGCACCTTGTCCCCTGGGTCCGAACTCCGGTCGTCATCACTTCTGCCCTGATCTCCCCTGGCCCTGACATCCACACCGGGGCCGTCAGAGTCAGGAGAAGATCACGGCTGAAGAGTGACCACCCATCCGACGCTCTCAGGGTTAGAATTTTTCAAAAAAAACAGGCATCCGCCCAAGGCAGACACCTCCGATGGTCGATGAACAACCATTGCTGTGATCTAAACTACAGGGGGAGCAGGGTATTTATAAACTCCCCCCAAGGACCAGCCATTATGGCCCTCGGGAGGCCAAGCGACGGAATCCCAACAGTCACGTCTAGGGAGCTGAAGCGCCGCGCATTAATTAGAGGACGCCATTTTGATGACCCCGGGAAGTTGGAACGCTGCACAAATCCTGGAGCACCATTAATGCTCCTTGAGGGCAGCCAGTAGCTCAACTCGGCCTTCTCACGAAGGCCCAAACGGCTCGCCATCGCCCTTGCCGACCCATTAACCGTCAGACTCCCGGTCGGCTAACCGAGCGACGTGTCGGATGACATCAAAGGGCCCGGTCGGCTAACCGAGCAAGTGCCCATCCGAGCCCCAAAACGGAGAAAATTCACTTTCTCCGCAACATTCGTGTAAGATCTCGATCAGACGGCCCAGATCTCGCCAGCATCGCTAAACGACAAGATAGTGTTTTCTTGGCAACTCAGCCGTCTCCAGATTCGTGCCACCATCCAACGGCCCAGATCTTGCCAGCGTCGCTAAACGATAAGATAGCGTTTTCTTGGGAACTGGGCCCGTCTCGAGATTCGTGCCACCATCCAACGGCTCAGATTGCGCCACGTCGCTCGGATAGCCGAACCCTTAAACCTCCGGTCGGCTGACCGAGCAAGTGCCCATCTGAGCCCCAAAACGGAAAAAATTCACTTTCTTCTCAACATTCGTGTAAGATCTCGATTAGACGGCCCAGATCTTGCCAGCGTCGCTAAATGACAAGATAGCATTTTCTTGGGAACTGGGCCCGTCTCGAGATTCGTGCCATCATCCAACGGCTCAGATCGCGCCACATCGCTCGGACAGCAGAACCCTTAGACCTCCGGTCGGCTAACCGAGCAAGTGCCCATCCGAGCTCCAAAACAGAGAAAAAAGCCGCCGAGCGACCACGACCGTTGGATCTCCCAGAAATTCACGCTTCTGATGATGAACGGTCCAGATCGTGCCACGTGCGCTAAATGACAAGATAGCATTTTCTTGGGAACTGAGCCCGTCTCGAGATTCGTGCCATCATCCAACGGCTCAGATCACGCCACGTCGCTCGGACAGCCGAACCCTTAGACCTCCGGTCGGCTAACCGAGTAAGTGCCCATCCGAGCTCCAAAACAGAGAAAAAAGCCGCCGAACGACCACGACCGTTGGATCTTCCAGAAACTCGTGCTTCTGATGATGAACGGTCCAGATCGTGCCACGTGCGCTAAACGAAAAGATAGCATTTTCTTGGGAACTGAGCCCGTCTCGAGATTCGCGCCGCCATCCAACGGCTCAGATCGCGCCACGTCGCTCGGACAGTCAAACCCTCATACCCCCGGTCGGCTAACCGAGCAAGTGCCCATCCGAGCTCCAAAAGCGAGAAAATTACTACCGAGCGACCACGACCGTTGGATCTTCCAGAAACTCGCGCTTCTGATGATGAACGGTCCAGATCAAGCCACGCCATAAATAGGTATTAAAAATCAGTTTTTTATTTATTTTAATAGTTTTATTTATTTAAAAATTACGAAAAAATTACTAAAAAATTCGGGAGAATTAACTAGAAATTCTAGAAAATAATTATAAATTTGGGGGAATATTTTTGAGCCCTTGAACGAACAATTATTGCCTAGAATGTATTGTTAAGGCCCCCGAACGACTGGTTAACACATCGCAAAATTAAATAAATAATCCGAAAAAATAGATAAAAACCGTCGGATATTCAACAAGGATTAAGAACAGCTTACGGCTTCAAAAATCACCCCACTACCCCCTTCGAGATTCAAAACCCACTATTTGGACTCCGATCCAACTCCACTAGCCACTGAAACAGTTAAACTACTCCTCAAAGGCTGATCACACTCAGTCTTTAGGAGTGGGGGGCTCGTGATATGGCTAAAAATGGGGTTAAATCGGAACCGTCGAGATCAGGCACGAATCTTGAAGCTCAGGGGTAAAACGGTAATTTCACCCACCAACAGGTCTGAAGCGGGCACTGGATCTCCCCTCCATAGATCCAATAACCCGCGAACGGATCCACTCCAACTGGGTACGGGTTCCGACCCGAGACAAACCCAGACCAGCAAGAGAAAATCAGGGTCTCTGATTTGACTAAATCAACAGGCCTGATCCACAGTTATCCTCTCACCGGGAATTAGGGATCAGTTTCCTAAACTGATTATGAGGATTTTACTCCTAACAAAATCACAGGAAATCAGACCCCTAATCAAGTCCCCATGGCGACTATAAATACCTCCAACCTACCACTGTTACAAGGTAATCAGTCTTTCTCCAACTTAAGCTCTTTCTTAATCATCACTGGTTACTAACAAGAGCGTCGGAGGGTGCATCGCCGGGATCAAACCCGGTGTTTCGCACTTCCTTGCAGGTGTACGGCGGGAGCTCAACATCCCAACTCCGGCGAACAGTCTTGGACTCGCTATTCAGATTTTTCCACGAACTCACAAATTCTATCTGTTTACCCCCACACCAGATTCAGCGGTAACAATTGTATAATCAAATTAAACTTTATCGGAACCTAACTAATAGTAATAACACTTTACACTAGTTAAAACACAATATGAACAGAGAAATATGAAATAAATGAAAATAGTGAATATTATAGTTAACTATGAATGTCAATAATAATTACTTAACAACCACATTTTAATATTAAACATAGAAAAGGGAGTTCCTGACCAAGGCCACCATCTTTTTTGGAAAGTACTCTTTTCCTTCCATAGACTTTGCGTCTTAAATTTTATGAACCTAAAAAAATATTGTAATTTGTTAAGTTTTTGCACCTTTAACTTTAGTACTGCAACCATTTATAGTATGTTTCCCTTCAAAATTTAAATTCATTTAGTGTTGCACAGTCAGTAGAAATATTCTGGGCCAAAAGATGGAAGCTACTTATACCGGAACTTTGACAAATTGTTCTCTTGAAAATCAATTTGGAGCAACCACAATAATCGAGACAAGAAATGTTATACGGTTCCAGATTCTACTTCCCGGGGTCTTCATAAAGTAACAACCTAGAAATGTCGAGTTGTTAACATTCTTTGTGTCCAGTTGTAGAATTATGTAATAATTTAGTCTCTGTGTTTGTTCAGATGGAGACTTACGATTTGAACTGGATCCTGACGGGACTTTAATAGTATCCGGGATCAAAACATCGGAACCTCCATTCGTGTTGGACCAAACATTTACTAAGGTGAAGATTAATATTGAGAAAGATGGACCATTTTTGTTGACAATCGAACTTCCTGGACCGGTTAACAGCAGGGAGATGAGGATATTGAATGGGATAGGTTTGGAGTTTTCGAAGCGATGGTAACCAAAAATTAGTGCAGGCTAGTTGTTATATATGTTTTCAGCAGTTCTAAACATTGTAACACACCAATATGTTTCTTTCTTCTGAATTTGAATTATTTTTTTGTTATAAGAAACAAATTTGTTGATGATGATAATACGATTATTTCTCTGATAAAACAGCTAAATGTGAGGACAGTAAATATGTTTTCCTTTCAACATATCTACACCATCTTCGACTAGGTAGAAACAATATGACATAAAAAGATAATGAGAATGGACACCAAAATGACCCACTTTTTAAAAGTATTTACCAAACTGACCCACTTTCGAAAGTATTTACCAAAATGACCGTGCGGTCTTTGGAAGACCGCGTGTAGTTAAAATTCACGCGGTCTTTCAAAGACCGAGTCTTACACTTCGAAAATCTAATTGTAAGACTCGGTCTTTAAAATACCGTGTGAGTTTTAACTACACTCGGTCTTTCAAAGACCGAGTGGGATGGTTTGGGAATTAAAAAAAGGAGGGCGGTTTGGGAAAAACTTTCAAAAAGTGGGACAGTTTGGGAAGAAATTCTACTTGAAGAGGATAGAAACTTCAACTCTTCTACCAAAATATCTACGACTAAATCCTTTCGAATAAGCTTGTGAATGTATGATGCATATTGGCCTATAATTTTGTTCATTTTCATAGGTTTTGTTTTTGGGTAAATAATAACTCGTATATTCGTATAAATATACGTAGGTATGGATTACGATATTCCTATTTGGTTATACTTTGGTGGTGAAATGATTCATGATCCAAAGATTGGTTGTTGTTATAGTGCGGTGGATCCTAAAATAGTTTGGGTATCTCGTACCATTACATTGGCAGAATTAGTTGAGATAATTTATGAAGTTACTAATTTGGATAGGGCTCAATGGAATGTGAAAATTTTATCTCGATATACAGCAGGAAAAGGAGATAGTCAGTATTTTATGACAGTGCCTATTTCTACTGATAATGCTATGAAGTCAATGATTGCTAGGACACTTAATCCCAATTATACTTAGTCTGCATTAGAGTTATATATTCAGCAAATCCAAATTTTGAATGATTAGCCACATGATATTCTTAGTTCTAGCTTCGTACGGGTAGTACCGACACAGCAGATGAGGTCTAACCCCGTTCAAACTTCATAAGCAATCCTACTTTCCTCACAAGAAGACACCTTCACAAATACAACAAACCCGGATGCTACAGACGTTGAGTTTCCACGTCAATCTAGTCTGGTTCATGACTATGTTCCAAATGACACTTTATTTGAATTATTTCAAAATACTACCATTAGCAATGACTTATTAGATGACGATGAAGTTGAAGAAAGTGTAGAAAATGATGATGGGGACAATGATGATGATGTGGCAAATGTAAATCCTACGAACAGTAGTTCTAATGAAGTGAGAGCTACTGATAGCTATGCCAATGTTAATGCTCATGTTACCAAGGAGATGACACAAGATGCTAGAGTACATCAAGTTCCACAAGAGTCGTCTGGTTCATCAAATGTAGACGAATTGTACATTGAAAGGAGTTTGTAAGTAAAGAGTCGATTTAGCAGGCTATGAAGTTGTATTCTATCAAAAAACATCGTGAATTCGTCACATTGAAATCTTCACCGTCACTGTATACTGTTAAATGTAAAATGGCACCTAGAAAATGTACAATTGAGGAGATGGTGCAAAGTCTCCTAGTTGTAAGTGATGGTGGATGCCCTTGGAGATTACGAGCAATTATTTCAAAAGGCGGGACAAATTTCATGGTGACGAACATAATTGGGCCTCATACTTGTACGAATCCCACGTTGAATTAGAACCACTGTAAAGTTGATTCTAACCTTGTTTGAAATTTGATTGTGAGTATGGTGAAGTCTGAGATAGGTTTGACACCACAGGCCATTATTGAGATAGTGAAAGTACAATATAACTATCAGATTTCATATAAGAAAGCTTGGATTGCAAAACAAAAGGCAATTGAGAGGTTGTTCGGTACCTTCGAAGAAGCATACACAAAGTTTCCTTTTCTACTATCAGCAATACAAGCAGCAAATTCAGGAACCGTTGTCCACTGGGATAAATATCAGTCTAGTCCAAGCGAGGAAACATTCAAGAGAGTATTTTGGGCATTTGGTCATTCAATTGAAGGTTTCAAGTCTTGCAGACCTGTTATTAGTGTTGACAGAACTCACTTGTACGGTAAGTACAAGGAGTGTTTGTTAATTGCTGTTTCCCTAGATGCGAATGATTGCTTATTTCCATTTGCATTTGCATTAGTTGATGAAGAGTATAAGTACGTTGACATGGTTCATGAGTTGCATTCGGTATTTTGTCATCGATCGCACTGAGTTGTGTGTTATCTCTGATCGTCATGGTAGTATATTGTCTGCTATGGAATTGCAAAATGGAGCTTGGAACGAATCTAATGCATATCATCGTTATTGTATGCGTCATTTTGCTACAAATTTCTTAAGTAAATTTGGTAGCAAGGCATTGCGGAAAAAGGCCAAAATTATAGCGTGTCAAAACCAACCCAAAAAGTTCATAACCCAAACTCGCTGAACTTGAAACCATCAATGTCGAGGCGGCTAATTGGTTGAAAGAGAAACCAATTGAGAAATGGGCACTTTATGCAGATGAAGGTCGAAGATACGGCATAATGACTACGAACATGTCAGAAGTCTTTAATTCAGTTTTAAAAGGTGTCCATAGTTTACCGGTAATTGCGATTGTTGAGATGATCTTTTATGGTCTAAACTCTTACTTTAGTACTTGTCGATAGGAAGCCAATAAGCTTTTATTTGAAGGGAAGATTTTTTTCTCAAAGAGTACATGAATTGATTGATAGTCGCCGTAAGAGAGAAAACCGACAAGAGGTTACAATGTTTCATTATCAACCTGGAGTTTTTTTCGTCAAAACGGGTCTACGCATGGTAAGCAGAGAAAGAAAGGGTAGGAACTTGCATACTGTTAACTTGGGTACCAAAACATGCACATGTATGAAATTTCAACTATATCATATTCCATATTGTCATGTATTGGCAGCTTGTGCATATCGTGCAATCGATCACAAGCATTTTATTGATAAATTTTACCTCGTCACATCATTAGCACAAACATGGGCTCCCGTCTTTCATCCTACTCTAGATCCAGCATATTGGCCTACTTTTGATGGACCACGACTCGTACCTAATGCTAGTTTACGACGTTCAAGGAAAGGCAAGCCTAGATCTACGAGAATTTGCAACGACATGGATGTGAGAGATAAGTCTAGCAGGGGTACAGGGATGAAATGTTCGAAATGTGGGTTGCATGGACACAATAAGCGACGATGTATTAATAGAGGATCTCAAAATATTTAATCGTTGTATATTTGTAATTGTACTATGTAATTTGGACTTTATAATTGTACTAATTCGTATGATTTTAATTATGAAGAAGCGTTATTCTCCATTTCTTATGTATGAGTGTGATTATTGCGTGATGACAATTGTAAGAAACTATGAAGATGTGATTTTTAAAGCCTACACTCGCTTTTTCGAAAAGCGAGTCTGATAAACATCTCCTCGCTTTTGGAGAAAGCGAGTCTTAAGCCTGTATATTTTTTACAAGCAGACTCGAGACTCGCTTTCTCAAAAAGTGAGTCTAGTTAAAACTACCTTGTTTTTTCGAAAAGCGACTGTGGAGTAGAATGTTTTCCAGAGATCACTCTACTCCACAGTCGCTTTTCGAAAAACCGAGATAGTTTTAACTAGACTCGCTTTTTGAGAAAGCGAGTCTTGAGTCTGATTGTAAAAAACATACAGGCTTAAGACTCGCTTTCTCAGAAAGCGAGTTTAGGTGAAACCACCTCACTTTCTCAGAAAGCGAGTGTTGAGTTGTTAGTTTTCCAGAGCTGAAGCTCCTCTGGAAAAGAAACTACTCCACAGTCATTTTTCGAAAAAGCATGGTGGTTTCACCTACACTCGCTTTCTCAGAAAGCGAGTGTAGGTGAAACCACCTCACTTTTTCGAAAAGCGACTGTGGAGTAGTTTGTTATCCAAAGAAGAGCTTCATCTCTGGAAAACTAACAACTCAACACTCCCTTTCTGAGAAAGCGAGGTGGTTTCACCTAGACTCGCTTTCTCAGAAAGCTAGTCTTGGGTCTGTATACATAACACAATAGCTGAAACACTTCAGGTGGAACATACATTACCAAAACCTCTTCTCCAAACTTCACCAATCAAACATTTCACAATTCCAACATTTCAAACTGAACCCAACTCTTCTCCAAACTTCACCATTCGAACATTTCACAATTCGAACATTTCAGACTAAACCCAACTCTTCCCCAAACTGAACAAAACTCTTCTCCAAACTGAACCCAACTTCACCATTCAAACATTTAACAACTAGAAATTCACCAAACTGAACCCAACTAGCAAATCACCAAAACTACTATTATCAATTGTTGTTTCCCCATTTGAAAATTTCACACACTAACACACTCACACACTCACACAAATCCACCGAATGAAACCATCACACACTCACACACCCCTTACCCTATACGAACATTTCATTCTTCAAACATTTCAAATTTATATCGTGTTTACAAGATCGTAACATACATTGCACAACATTCAAAAATTAATAATATAAACATTACATTGAAAGAAGCTTCACGGATCGGGGATGAAGAAGGTGGGAGGTTTCCTTTACCTTTTACCCCGTGGTGGAGTGGCCTGTGTCATACCGGACATGGGAATCGGATCTTCTTCTTCTTGTTGTTGTGTCCCCTCAACTTGTAACACCCCGAATTTCAAAATACAAGTGAATTCGAAGTTCCACAGGATCTTTACACTTCTTTCATACAATTTTACAAGGAAATAAAAACTTTTCTTTCATCAGAGTTACATTACATCTTTACATTATTATAGCAGAAGCAATATTACAATAAATTACATGAACAACATTTAAAATAGTCTTGCACAGCATGTATACTTCAATTGTGTCAAGCATCTTTACCCTGCATATAAAACTGTGGGCGCGTCAGTTCATTCAACTAACGAAATATTATATACGGTCATCCTCTCTATGTCGAAAATAGTATAACGATTCTCATTTCTTAGCAAACCACAAACTTGTCACAAACAGAATTAAAAGGACTATCCTATTGATGTCGTGTTGTGCTGTGCACTTAGTCCTTAATGCAGTTTTTATGTTATATGACACTAATGCGCACTTGTTAGAATTCTATGCATCCCATACTACATAGGTCCGAGGGCAAGCCCTTAATCGTGCTTCATCTTATAGGGTTCAATCCCTCGCCATGACTTAAACTAATACGGTAACTAAGGTAAGTATCCTAGATGTTCTCTGATCTACGAGCCCATGTCCAGGCAGTCTGGAGGGGAATCTCACGCACTGACATGACCCATCAAGTAGGTAGACTATGGCCAATTCAACCTCCGCCATGGAACGATGGCACCACCCGCAGTCACCAAATACCCCACAAGCGTCGCCACCGGGATGATAATTCCGGAGTAGTGCTCACGCCATGTCATGATGCATCAAGCATGCACTCTGCGAATCACTCTCATACCGCTAATCCGATGGCCCTCATACTCATGCCTTTCTCTTACTTTCATCACATCTTCACTATGTATCTAGTCATTAGTTTATTCGAATCATGAACAAAATCAATTCTCTAGAGTTAGCCTTTTCACTATACCGGTCTTAACCATTTATTCAATATGACCCAAATCTTGGTCTTTTCATTTCAAATTTCATTTCAATTCATTTTTTTTCAATGCCGGTATGAGGCTTAGCTACCCTCTAGTTCTCAATTTCAATTCACAATTACACAAGAATTGAGCCTTTCAAGCTCATAAGATCACTTTTCATGATTAACAGTAGATCTTTCTTTTCATGTTCTTAGCATTCATATTCTTAAAACCTTTCATAATTCAACAAGATATTTCACTTCACTTCATGTACAATTTCATGCAAAGGTAAATAAAATTCACTTTTCTAATTGTCACATCCAATATTCATTCTTTCCATTATCAAACCTCTTTCAAACATTATATATATTTATTTTTATCACGAGGCAAATTAAAAAAATATATGAGACGTTTAAAAGTCTGGACAGTCGACTCTCGAAACATAGCCGGTTGAATGTTCATTAGGAATTTAAAGGACTCAAGAAAAATGGTCGGAATAGTCGATTGCTAAACTTGGTCAGTCGCCTGTTCTGAAAAGATTTAAAACTCGAAAAGGGATCTGGGCAGTCGACCGTTAACAAGACCAGTCGGCTTTTTTGCAGTGTTTTAAACTCGAAAATACAAAGTACAGGGAAGTCGACTGTTTAACGTATACGGTCGACTGTTCTGCAAGAATTACAACTCGAAGAATTAAATATTCAGGACAGTCGACTATCTACGCCTATTCGGTCGACTGATCAACGACAAAATCGAAAATTTGAAATCATTTCTTCTTTCATTTTGATTTAGAAATTTGGTTTAGAAACAATATGTTCATTTCCCGAAACTAACATACAACTTCATTTAACGACCATCACAACAAGCATAGTTTACTAAATTATCTTAATAATATAGAGATTCTTACGATTAGTATTTTCCACACAAACACGACTTCTAAAACAGTACTTTTCCCATAATCACAATTTTCCACAGAGATAAACATTTATTCCAATTTAGCATGCTAGATTAAATCAAAATATCATAACATTAATCATATCATTCAATCAAGTTCACTCATTCATTTCATGCAATTTCACTTGTGTTCCATTTTTACTTTAATCATAGTATTAACAAAGAGCAATATTTTCACTTGTTTATTCTTGCATAATTAGCACAAAACCTAGCATGGTATCTAAATTAGAAGTCATGAGAAACACCCACCTATTTTGGAGAAAATGAAATGAACGCTCCTAGAATGCAAGAAAATGGCCTTCTCCTCCTTCGTGCTTGATTGGGATCCGAGACCACCACTGCTCCTTGGATGCTAGCCGGCTTCCTTTTGAATGGGGCACACACACAATCTCACACTAGCCTTTCTCTCCTTATTGTCTCTCAATCTTTTACTCTCTAATTGTATTTCTTTATTTTTTTTTCTTTTGATATAGATTAGGTGTGAATGTACTAATGTGGCGGGATATTTATACATAATTTTGAGTGGGTTGAATGGCTAGGATTAGATCAATTGGTTAAGAATAGAAGGCTAGGATGCGTTTGGGAGTTGTAGCAACTACCCATGATCACATAACCACCCCATCCACTACACCACTCTCTCCATCTCTCTTGATCCAATCCGGCCTACTCCCAGGCACAATGAGGCACGTGCTAGTGCAATGCACGTGTCTCTAAGGCACCCTTAGCTCCTAGTTGTACATGTTTTAATTATTTAATGGTCCAAAAGTTAGTCTACACTACAAATCATACTAATAAAAAGGGAATTAAACTAAATGAGCTTACTATTGGGCCACAAGATCATGGGCTCAAGAAAAAAAAATAATTAAATTAATTATAATGGGCTAGAATTAGGCCTAGGATTTTAAAAATAACTCTTGTAGGAAACAAGGAGAATAATTAATATCTTAGGCTATGAATAAAATATTTGACTTTAGAAAAAGCATATGAAATCATACGTGCAAAATATGTACAATCTCAAACTCTTATAGAATAAAATTAAAAAAAATAATTTTGGGATATTACAACACTCCCTCCTTAGAATAGTTCCGTCCCCGGAACTACACTTAAAGGGTGAGAAAAAAACACAAGAAGAAAATACAATCAAGAAAAAAGCTCAGGATGATCCTTCATCATCCTCTCCTCAGATTCCCAAGTAGCCTCTTCAACCAACTGGTTTCTCCGGACTACCTTGACCATTGATATCATCTTATTCCTCAAGACTTTCTCCCGACAATCAACAATCTCAACTGGAAGCTCAATGTAATTCAGATCCAACTGCAAACCATCTGGCACTTCGGGGAAATGATGACTCGAATCTGGAATGTAACCTCTCAGCATAGACACATGAAAGACATTGTGCACCTGAGACAACTCTTCCAGTAACTCAAGCCGGTAAGCAGTTTTTTCGATCCTTTTAAATATCTTATACGGGCCTATGAACCTCGGGGCTAACTTCCCACTCTTGCCAAATCGAATCACGCCTTTACTGGGTGATACTTTCAGAAAGACGAAGTCACCAACCTCAAACTCAAGGTCCATCCTCTGGTTGTCTACATAGCTCTTCTGCCTACTCTGAGCATCCACCAACCTCTTCCTGATTAGTTCAATCTTTTCGGAGGTCTGCTGCACAATCTCAGGCCCAAACATCTGACGTTCACCAACTTCGAACCAACAAACAGGCGTTCGATACTTCCTGCCATACAAAGCTTCGTACGGCGCCATCCCAATGCTAGTCTGAAAACTATTGTTGTAGGCGAACTCCACCAAAGGTAAATGCCTTTCCCAACTGCCTCCAAAGTCTAGTACACAACACCAAAGCATATCCTCAAGAATACAGTTGAATCTCTCAGTTTGCCCATCGGTCTGGGGATGACAAGCAGTGCTGAAATCTGTCTTGGTACCCAAAGCTGTTTGAAGACTCCTCCAGAAATACAAAGTAAACCGCGCATCTCGATCAGACACAATGGTCAGCGGTACACCATGAAGCCTGACGATCTCACCAACATACATCTCAACCAACTTGTCCATCGAAGCAGTGAGTTTCATCGCCAAGAAGTAAGCGGACTTGGTTAGTCGATCGACTATAACCCAAATTGCATCATTGCCCTTAGGACTCTTAGGCAAACCCGTGATGAAATCCATACTGATGTTATCCCACTTCCATTCCGGAATAGGTAACGGTTGCAATAGACCTCCAAGTTTCCGATTCTCGGCTTTGACCTGTTGACAAATCTCACACCTCGACACAAATTTAGCCACATTCCGTTTCAAACCTGACCACCAGAAATGCTGCTAAATGTCCTTATACATCTTAGTACTCCCAAGATGTATAGACAAAAGAGTAGCATGTGCATCCTGAAGAATACTCTCTTTCAAGTCCGACTGATCCGGAACACATAGCCTCTCTCCAAATCACAACACTTCATCCCTGATTTGAAATCTGGGAAACCTGCCAGCACCAACCTGCTCCTTCATCTTCTGAATCTCTGCATCTTCCTTCTGATTTGTAATAATCCTTTCGTTCAGCGTCGGTTGAAGCCTCAACTGAGCTAAAGATGATCCCAAGCCTTGCAGAACAACTTCAATACCAGCCCGACTCAACTCCTCTGCCAGCTGCCTTTGAGTTGTAATCAAACTCGCCAGACTACTCTTGCGGCTAAGTGCATCGGCAACAACATTAGCTTTCCTAGGATGATATTAATCTCTGAAAGAATGTCCTCAAGTACCTCCAGCCATCTCCTTTGCCTCAGGTTCAGATCCTTCTGCTGATAGATGTACTTCAAGCTTTTATGGTCTGTGTACATGTTTAGCTTCTCACCATACACATAATGTCTCCATTGCTTTAAGGCGAAGATAATCGCAGCCAACTCTAGATCATGAGTCAGATAATTCTTCTCATGCGGTCTTAGTTGCCTAGACCCATAAGCGATCACTTTTCCTTCTTGCATTAAGACACAACCAAGCCCACGATGTGAAGCATCGCTGTAGACATCATATTCAACACCTGCTCTAAGCAAAGCCAAAATGGGTGCCGTAGTCAGCCTCCCTTTCAATTCCTGAAAGCTTGCCTCGCACTGTTCAGTCCACTTAAGTTCACATTCTTCTTGGTCAGACCAGTGAGTGGCACGGCTATCTGAGCATAGCCCTGAATAAATCTCCTGTAATATCCAGTCAGCCCAAGAAAACTCCTAATTTTCTTCACTATAGTAGGCCTTGCCCAATCTCTCACTGCCTCTATCTTCTGAGGATCAGTTGCCACTCCCTCCTTAGAAAGGATGTGACCTAGGAATGCCACTTCAGATTTCCAAAAATCACACTTGGACAACTTGGCATACAACTCATGCTCCTGAAGCTTCCTCAAAACTGCTTCCAGATGCTCCGTGTGCTCCTCCTCCGACTTGGAGTACACGAGAATATCGTCGATAAACACCACGATGAAAGAATCAATGAACGGCCTCAGAACTCTGTTCATCATATCCATGAAAATTGCAGGCGCATTCGTCACTCCAAACGGCATAACTAAGAATTCGTAATGCCCGTGTCGAGTTCTGAACATAGTCTTATGCACATCTTCAGCTTACACTCAAACTTGATGATATTCTGATCGAAGATCTATTTTGGAGAAAACAACAGCTCCTTGTAGACGATCGAACAAGTCATCAATTCTTGGAATAGGATACTTATTCTGAACAGTGACCTTATTCAGCTTTCGGTAATCGATGCACATCCTCATCGAACCATCCTTCTTCTTTACCAAAAGCACCGGCGTTCCCCAGGGTGACGCATTTGGTTGAATAAAGCCTTTCTCCAACAGTTCCTCAATCTGCCATTTGATCCCATCCTGCTCTACAGGTGTCATCCTATACGGTGCCTTGGAAATAGGTGCACTCCCTGGCTGAATAGTGATGCTGAACTCTACATCACGATGAGGGGGTAACCCAGGCAAATCTTACAAGAACACAGTCGGATACTCCCGAACCACAAGAATCTGCTGCACCTCTGCAGGAATCCCTCTCTTCTGGCTGATAGCAGCAACCAAATCTAAACATCTTCTCTTCCCTTGGAAAGTGACTTTAGGTCCACCTGGAGCCTTCACTGTTACTGTTTTGGTCTTGCACTCGATGCTTACACTGTACACCGACATCCAATCAATGCCAATGATAATATCGACTTCCAAAACATTCAGCTCAATCAGATCGACCCAAAAATTCGATCTCCAATCACGATCTCGCAATCAGCATAGTACCGATCAGTGGTTAGAGTCTCCCCTGACGGAGTAGCTACTGCTAAAACCTTGCCTGGAAATATCTTCGGTTTGACTCCCAGAACTTTAGCAAATTTAGGTGACACAAAAGTATGAGAGGACCCAGTATCGAACAAAACAACAGCTTTCTTTCTATTCAAAATAAGTTCTCCTATTACATAACACACACTCTTCATATAACGGTTCACTAATTTACGGAAAAAGAGAAACAACAGAAACATTCTAAACATCCTCCATCGTACCAGTGATGACGTGATCTACCTCATCAACGTCAGCTTCAGTCAAGACAAATACTCGCCCCTGCTGGTACGGCTTCTTCCCGGTCTGTTGAGTTGGTCCCCTTTGGACAACATCCTACAACTTAGGGCACTGGGATCGGTAGTGGCCTGTCTCCCCACAATTGTAACAAGTCACCACAGGAGGTCTCACCCATGCATCTCCAAGTCTTACTGCCACTCGAACAGCGTTCGCACCCGTAGGCTTGAACTTTTAAGCCGTTGGCTATCCCCTGATATTGCCAGCAACTGTGGGCCTCTTCCCTACATTCCAGTTGTTCCTCCAATTCTGAACAGCGTGGAATTGCTCCATGTCCGCCTCCGTAGCTACTGCTCGTTTGACTAGCTTGTCAAACCTCCTGATATTGAGAGGTATCATCCGGGATCTCAAACTTGGCCTGAAACCATGCTCAAACTTTCGAGCCTTCTTCGCCTCGTCCATCACTAATTCGGGAGCATACCTCGAGAGCTGATTGAATCTTATCTCATACTCTCTAACCGACATACCACCCTGCTGTAGCGCTAGAAACTCCATGGCCTTCTTCTCCTGGACGTCTGATGAAAAATAATGACTTCAAAATTCCTCTAAGAATTCCTCCCAGCCCAGAACAATACCTCCCATCGTCCGCTTCATCGACTGCCACCAAACAGCCACATCCTTTTCGAACTGCAGTGCCGCCAACTTCACCTTGCTGCCCTCCGGAGTCTCCAAGTCTTCGAAGATAGTCTCGATCTGTCGGATCCAATTGTCAGCCGCGTTAGAGTCTGACTTCCCCTCAAACATAGGAGGTTTCATCCGCTTGAATGATTCCACGAGTTTGATAGCTTCAGGTACTGGATTTGCAGGCACCCTTCCTTGGTTCTGATTCGTGGCAACGGCATTGAGTGTCTCATAGACCCTCACTAGTTCCGTTTCTAAGTCCAGACCTTCACCATAACGAGCTCGTCTTCCAGCCATATTCTGATGCAAAAGATCTATTAAATTTGAAGTATAAAACATGAATTTTAAATCAACTTTTTCATTTCATTGAATTTCAAACTTTATACATTCGAATTTAAAACATTTCTGAAGGAACAGAACACTCAACCGCCGCGGGTGGTTAATGATACAATGGTCTAACTCCTACGGTTCCTCTTGGCTTCACGAAGCTCTCACCGTAGTTCTTCAACTTATTCCTTCAGTACATCGGTCATGTTTTTCCTCTTCTCGAGTTCCCAAACACGATGACTGAGAACTGCAAAATCATCCATGCGCTTCGCCAACTGAGCCTCTAATAGTCCGAATCTCGCCCGCAGAGTCTCTACCTGCCTCTGAAGAGACACAACAAGACTACTCGGAACTGGTTCTTCCTCATTAGAAGAATCATCAGATGAATCCGGAGGTGGAGTGATCTCTCGAGACTCAGGCCATTTCTCTTCCACTTCCTCGGGATCTTCCTCGTCTGAATCAGCTTGCCCGGGATAGTATTCTTCCTCAATGATGTGCCAATTGTCATCTCCAGCTGGGTCAAAATGATCCGCCATCTTAAAGATAGAGAGGAAGAAGCATAAATCATAGAGCAGCACAAATGTAACTAACTTACATTTAAATCTCTAGACTCAACACACGCTCTAATGTCTACTTCTAAGGTGTCATTCCTTATAAATTTGTACTACTTAGAAGTGTGGCTCTGATACCACTCTGTAACACCCCGAATTCCAAAATACAACTGAATTCGAAGTTCCACAGGATCTTTACACTTCTTTCATACAATTTTACAAGGAAATAAAAAATTTTCTTTCATCAGAGTTACATTACATCTTTACATTATTACAGCAGAAGCAATATTACAATAAATTACATGAACAACATTTAAAATAGTCTTGCGCAATATGTATACTTGAATTGTGTCAAGCATCTTTACCCTGCATATAAAACTGTGGGCGCGTCAGTTCATTCAACTAACAAAATATTATACACGGTCATCCTCTCTATGTCGGAAACAGTATAACGATTCTCATTTCTTAGCAAACCACAAACTTGTCACAAACAGAACTAAAAGGACTATCCTATTGATGTCGTGTTGTGTTGTGCACTTAGTCCTTAATGCAGTTTTTATGTTATATGACACTAATGCGCACTTGTTAGGATTCTATGCATCCCATACTACATAGGTCCGAGGGCAAGCCCTTAATCGTGCTTCATCTTATAGGGTTCAATCCCTCGCCATGACTTAAACTACTACGGTAACTATGGTAAATATCCTAGATGTTCTATGATCTACGAGCCCATGTCCAGGCATTCTGGAGGGGAATCCCATGCACTGACATGATGCATCAATCAGGCAGATTATGGCCAATTCAACCTCCACCATGGAACGATGGCACCACCCGCAGTCACCAAACACCCCACAAGCGTCGTCACCGGCACGATAATTCCGGAGTAGTGCTCACGCCATGTTATGACGCATCAAGCAGGCAGCCTGTGAATCACTATCACACCGTCAATCCGATGGCCCTCATACTCGTGTTTTTCTCTTACTTTCATCACATCTTCACTATGTATCTAGTCCTTAGTTTATTAGAATCATGAACAAAATCAATTCTCTAGAGTTAGCCTTTCCACTATACCGGTCTTAACCATTTATTAAATATGACCCAAATCTTGGTCTTTTCATTTCAGTTAATTTCTTTTCAATGCCGGTATGGGGCTTAGCTATCCTCTAGTTCTCAATTTCAATTCACAATTACACAAGAATTGAGCCTTTCAAGCTCATAAGTTCACTTTTCATGATTAACAGTAGATCTTCCTTTTCATGTTCTTAGCATTCATATTCTTAAAACCTTTCATAATTCAACAGGATATTTCACTTAACTTCATGTACAACTTCATGCAAAGGTAAATAAAATTCACTTTTCTAATTTGTCACATCCAATCTTCATTCTTTCCATTATCAAACCTCTTTCAAACAATATATATATTTATTTTTATCACGAGGCAAATTAAAAAATATATGAGACGTTTAAAAGTATGGACAGTCGACTCTCGAAACATAGCCGGTCGACTGTTCATTAGGAATTTAAAGGACTCAAGAAAAATGGTCGGAATAGTCGACTGCTAAACTTGGTCAGTCGGCTGTTCTGAAAAGATTTAAAATTCGAAAAGGGATCAGGGCAGTCGACCGTTAACAAGACCAGTCGGCTTTTTTGCAGTGTTTTAAACTCGAAAATACAAAGTACAGGGAAGTCGACTATTTAACGTATATGGTCGACTGTTCTGCGAGAATTACAACTCGAAGAATTAAATATTCAGGACAGTCGACTATCTACGCCTATTCAGTCGACTGATCAATGACAAAATCAAAAATTTGAAATCATTTCTTCTTTCATTTTGGATTAACACACAAAATTTGGTTTAGAAACAATATGTTCATTTCCCGAAACTAACATACAACTTCATTTAACGACCATCACAACAAGCATAGTTTACTAAATTATCTTAATAATATAGAGATTCTTACGATTAGTATTTTCCACACAAACACGACTTCTAAAACAGTACTTTTCCCATAACAACAATTTTCCACAGAGATAAACATTTATTCCAATTTAGCATGCTAGATTAAATCAAAATATCATAACATCAATCATATCATTCAATCAAGTTCACCCATTCATTTCATGCAATTTCACTTGTGTTCCATTTTTACTTTAATCATAGTATTAACAAAGAGCAATATTTTCACTTATTTATTCTTGCATAATTAGCACAAAATATAGCATGGTATCTAAATTAGAAGTCATGAGAAACACCCACCTATTTTGGTGAAAATGAAATAAACGCTCCTAGAATGCAAGAAAATGGCCTTCTACTCCTTCGTGCTTGATTGGGATCTGAGACCACCACTGCTCCTTGGATGCTAGCCGGCTTCCTTTTGAATGGGGCACACACACAATCTCACACTAGCCTTTCTCTCCTTATTGTCTCTCAATCTTTTACTCTCTAATTGTATTTCTTTATTTTTTTTTCTTTTGATATAGATTAGGTGTGAATGTACTAATGTGGAGGGGTATTTATACATAATTTTGAGTGGATTGAATGGCTGGGATTAGATCAATTGGTTAAGAATAGAAGGCTAGGATGCGTTTGGGAGTTGTAGCAACTACCCATGATCACATAACCACCCCATCCACTATACCACTCTCTCCATCTCTCTTGATCCAATCCGGCCTACTCCCATGCACAATGAGGCACGTGCTAGTGCAATGCACGTGTCTCCAAGGCACCCCTAGCTCCTAGTTGTACATGTTTTAATTATTTAATGGTCCAAAAGTTAGTCTACACTACAAATCATACTAATAAAAAGGAAATTAAACTAAATGGGCTTACTATTGGGCCACAAGATCATGGGCTCAAGAAAAAAATTTAAATTAATTATAATGGGCTAGAATTAGGCCTAGGATTTTAAAAATAACACTTGTAGGAAACAAGGAGAATAATTAGTATCTTAGGCTATGAAGAAAATATTTGACTCTAGTTAAAGCATATGAAATTATACGTGCAAAATATGTACAATCTCAAACTCTTATAGAATAAAATAAAAAAATAATTTTGGGATATTACACAACTTGTATCTCAGCCTCTTCATCTTCATCTGCTTCTTCTGGCTCGTTTCTAGGACGACGTGGGGGTTTGTGGGTGACTTTCTTCCTACGACGAGCACGTGCACTTGTTCGATAAGTGGGAGTGTTTAGAATAGCATCTAATGTTGTCCCCTCGCCCACAACATCAGCTTGTGCATGACATGACGTCAATATCTCGCGTGCAAAGTCCTTAACCGCATCCACGATGTTGCTCCTCAACACAGCAACACTTTTTTTACCCATTCTCCAAGTCTGACTCATCTACAAAATATGAGAAGTTGAAATATTAAATATAGTGAATGTATATGTAAACCAAAGCACTAGAAAAACTTTGAAAAATACAACAAAACTTAAAAACTTAGAATTTAACGAAGTGCTGATGCCTTTTGTTGAAACATAGAAAAATTCATCGAATGTTGATATGCTGGTTCGACTGCCGGTCGACTAATCGGGACTACCACACCTGCCGGAGTCTGCCCTGTCAAAGATATATAACGTCGCGTTATCCTCCCATACCAGCCCATGTAATTCGTATGCACCGTTCGATCAAATGGAGGAATGTTACCAATGATTTCGTCGAACCGGTACTGATTCCATCTATCAACATATGTAGAAAAGCTGGCAGCTCAATTATGTCCGGATTGTCGATCCATTCAAGTAATAGAATACATATCGGCATTGAATGGTTCGGCAACAGGAATCATTTGATGTAGACCAAACTGACGTAACACTCTATTCACATAATACAACTCAACTGTGCCGAAATTAATTAATGGTGCTTTAGTCAACCACAGATCGTGCTTGAACAAGCAAATAAGCGGTAGTCAAGCAACACGCGCCTCCGTGTAAGGCATCCACACGACGCAATCATCTGCCAACCTGTCCAACTCATCACGGAAGTAGGTCAGGCACCTGTTGGGGTTGGAAATCCATGTAAGATTGCCGGACTAGTACACACCGAGAGGAGGTAATATGTGCTAGTTCTCGAGAAGATGGATCCAGTAGGGTGATTGCCTCCGCACTACAGGCCGACCCACGTGAATATGCTCCCAACTCCAAACTTGTAGCAATATTATTGGTCCATTCATCTGTACCGAACCAAGACTACATAAACACAAACTCCTATAGAGGGACGATAACGCGGCACTACCCCAACTGTACTGTCCGACTCGTCCCAGATCTGCAATCAATGGGAGGTACATCAAGGAGACAGAATGTCCAGTCAAATTTGGGAACATCATGCCTCTAAACAGTATAAGAATGTAGGCCCTGCAGTAGCATTGAAGCTCCCCATCAGTGGAATCATCATTCAATCGGTCCTTGAATGTGTCCTTCAACCACTTCAACCGAATAAATTTTTCATTAACTGCTTCGGCTTTCACTTCCACACCGAGGTACTGTTCCACTAAATATATCGGGTCGAACTCCATTGTGCTGGTCACTACCTGCCCATCAACTGGAAGGCTGGTGAGTACAGAGACGTCTTGCAGTGTCACTGTCATCTCCCTAACTAGTAGGTGAAAGGTGTGTGTTTCAGGCCGCCATCTCTCAAGCAGTGTTGTAAGAAGAGCCTGATCACACTTGATGGAGCTTATCCTTATAATACCATATAATCCTCAGTCCCTTAGGATCTCTGAATCCGTGGATGCATAGGCAGTGGATCACCCCCCCTAAATGTACATTCCTTCGATTCACCTTCCCATACATCCTTCGAACGGTGCTGTGACTGGAGAGTAAGTAGTGTAGGGTCGAGAGGATCTGGACCTCCGAGAGGAATATAAGATGATGAAGGGGCTGACGAAGAAGTACCCGCCACATTTGGATTAGTTGGGACCTATACAACAACAATATTTACTTCAAAAGACCGATATAATATTTTATTGTATGATAATCAAACTAATCGAATATAAACAATTATAAACTTATATTAGTACCCTCGGTACCATCACGACGACCACCACGTCCAGCGCGAGAAGGTGGGCCAAAGACAACGTTTTATATAGAATTCATGTTCAGCCAGAAATCGCAAAGTTTTGTTTATAAGCATGAAAATGACATAAAAACAGACTAATTAAATTTAGGAAAAATCTAAAAGGTTCCCTAGCATGTCTAGTACCAGAATATAAAATTTCATAAAATTCCATTACAGATAGTGTAGTCAATTTAATTTGGAAAACAGAATGATGCAGCAAATTTATGAATATGAAATTTTAGACATAACAGTACCAAAATAACGCTAAATCACAAAATACAACTCGAAATTCAAATCTGTCAAAAGGGTTTTAAAATAGACATACTAGTCTATATTTCATATTCACAAAGTTTTAATCAAAAGTGAATGGAATCAGGTTGAAAACAGAGTTCTATACTGAACAACATGCAGTTTGGAAATATATTGATTAGTTTCACAAGCATGAAATAAGTTATGAAAATCATTAAAAAATTCCAAAAAAAATTAGGGGTTGATCCCAGTCATGTCTAGACATACCCAAAAAAATATTAAGTCCAGATTTTACTTTTAACATAAGTTTTAAAATAATAGATCATATAACGATCTTATAATTCAAAATCTGAAAACTACGACACAGCTGCAGTAAAACAACGATAACACACACATCAAAAATCAAAATTGAGATCCGTCAAAAGTTCTGAAAAATAGACGTCGAGGCCTACGAATCATAGTCACAAAAGAATTTATTTTACTGAATTTAACAGGGTCTAAATTGCCGTACTAAATCAGGGTAGCAGCAAAAACAAAATTCGGAGTTCATACCCATGACATGAAGTTACTCTAATAATTTACAATAAAGTAAGTTCAAAGTTTGCTTCGTCATTCGATTTGCTCCTTCAATCTGTTAGCGCCTCGAAGACAGGTTCGGAGTCCATACCGATGGATCGATGTTACTTTAGCAACTTGCAATAAGACAAGTCTAGAGTTCAACTCGCCATTCGATCTGCTCCCACAACATGTTAATACTTAAACTAATAAGTTTGGAATCAATACCCATGGCTCAGTGTTACTTTAGCAACCTGCAATCAAGCACGTTCGAGTTCAATTTGCCATTCGACCTTTTCTTGAAACTAGTTAAAATTCATTAAAGACATATTAGAGGTCCAAAATCGTGGATTGCAGTTACTCCAGTATCACTTGCAAAAGCAACACTTAAAGTTCAACTTTCCACTCGATGTGACTCACAATTTGTTGGAGGACCCATACAGCAAGTATGGAAAATAGTTATCCCTCAGAGTTGCTCCTACAACTAGCTGAGTATGTAAGCCATTTGTGCTTGGCTTGTTGGTATTTTCGGGAGCTAGAGGGAAAGAGGCTTGCTGTTTTCTTTTGGAGTAGGGGATTTTGGAGCTTTTGCTAGGGGTTCTCTTTGAGGTGAGTGCTTCTTTTGCTTTCTAATGATTTGTAGAATTCATGATTAGGTGTATATGCATGGAATGATAATTAGATATTGTGTGGATGTTTCTTTTATTCTTAAATGTTTTGTAGAATACATGAATAGATGTGAATGCATTTGAATGATAATGTGTGGGTGTTTTCATAATCTTCTAGTGTGTATAAGTTATGTTTGTTTAAACTATAAATGTGTAGATAAAGTTGAATTAAAATGTGTATGTGAAATAGTTCTTTAGAATTTTTGTTTGTGCATACTTAATTACAATTGTGTAGTAGATGTTGAAATTAATGTGTAGAGGTTTTATAGAAATCGTTATCTAATGGAAATTTCACACGAACTCATGTGATTAAATTCTTGTATGCATTTTAGTAATATAAATACTCCCTAAGAATTCTAGTTGAGTAGAGAAAAGTTTGTTCATCTAATTTAAGTTATAAGATTATGAGTAGTTCGTACAACTTAGATAACAATTCCCCCGCACTTCAAGATCGTTATATGTTTATTTCGTTCAAATACCCTCATTTTTAAAGAAATTGCATTCTGAAATTGTAGAGTGATACATAGTAATTGTATTGTCGAAATTCTATTAGAATCCTGAAACAAAAAGTTGTATTAAAAGATATGGAACTACTATACAATCAGAATTGGAGGCTTGAAAGCCTGGTTTGCGGGTGTGATTTGGGGCGTTGTGTGGTGCTATAGGTTGTAGGTTCGAGTCTCGGGAGGCTCTGCTTTTTTTGTTGTTGAAAATTTCAAGTTTTAAACCTACTGTAGTTCAGGTTCATAAACAAGAGGCGAGCCCTCTTCTCACTAACATTGAGTTGGCTCACTGGTTCTGAGTCGCGGTCTAGCTCATTGTTGTGTCTGGGTTCGACTTTAGCCGTGACAGTTTAATTTAATTTTTTTTAATTATTACTATTAGTCAATTCACATGAATTTTAAACAAAATGAATTTAAATTACACTAGAATATTAATGAACTATTTTGAGATAATTTTGTACAAATTTATAATTTATTTTGAGGGTAAAATCACATTACATATTAAATAGTGTATCAAGATGATTATTTTGAATTCCTCAAGAATACTTTTTTTTTGGAATGAGCTAACTTTGGATTAATTGAGATAATCAAATATAAATTTGGGGGATTCACTTGGGTGAAAATTATAGGGTACATTATCCAATTAAGGAGTAAGCTTAGGAATGTTTTATTTTGTGATGAAAGATTAAAATGTGAAAAGTCATCCTAGAATGCGTGTACCATATGAGAAATGAATTTTATCATAGAATTTATGAAAAACGATTTATGTGAAAAATTAAGAAATAATGAAGGCTGTATTTTGGAAAATAAACGTAAGATATTGTAAGGATTTTATCAAGTCAAATTGATCTTGAGATGTGTTATCTTGAAATGGGAAATTTAAAGAGAATGAATGAAAGAATCAAATGATTTGTAATGAATGAAATTTTTTTATGAAGATGTTAAGATTAACCTAGAAGATCTATATGTTGAGATCGATGGGTTTTAGGAGCTAAACGAGGCCCGTAATGTCCGGCAATTTTGATAAATGAAATTTTGTGAAATGGTCAATATGGACCTGAATTTTGATGAGTAAGTTTAAGTCCGGCAGGGTAAGCTAGTTTTAATCCATGAAAATCTAAAATTTAATTAAGGACAGACACTAGAGAAGATGTGATAAAACCTGGGCAAACGTAAATGGAGCGTTTCTATATAGTCGGGCGGTGGATTCCAGAACTGTGGTTACTTGCAGAGCGAGATGAGCCATATTAAATTCGGGATTATGATTGATCGGATGGTGGATTCCGGGATCATGAATAGTCGGGCGGATAGGAGGCAGATCTCCAACATATTCCGGGGCTAGAGCGGCACTTGCGGGATGTTCGCACGCCGAGGATTCTGTATAGTCAGGCAGTAGATTCCGGGTCTGGATTCCATACTCATGGAATGTCTAAACCTTGATTTTGTTACCGTAGTAGGATTTCTCATGACGATGGATTGAACCCTATAATGAGGAGTACGTTAAGGGCTTGCCCTGCGACCTATGTAGTATCAGATGCATAGAATCCGAACAAGTGTGCATTAGTGCATCACAAGTGTGAAAGTCTGCATTAGGCATGAGGTCATATCATACACTGACATGTTTAGGGCAGTCACTTTTCATATTTCGTTTCTACAATCAAGTTTGTGATTGGTGAAGTAGAAGAATCATTGTGTTATAATATTGCGTCAGTTGTATGCAACTGACATACCCACAGTTTCCTAGTTGCAAGATTGGTTTTGGCATGGATTTGAAGACACTGTAAGGGATATTACAAGATTGAAGAGCTTTCATTATCATATATATACTGTACTTATTTATTTTTGTTGTGTTATTGTAAAGAATGATGTTGTAAATGAAATTTTTCTAAATTTCCTATATTTTTTTACGAAGTTGAAGTAAAAGATCCTGTTTGTACTACGAATTACATGTATTTGGAATTCGAGGCGTTATAGAGTACAAGGCGGATAAGTTCGAAAATCCATTGCACATCGTTGACAGTTTGTTACATATACACAACAGACTTGAGGCCCTATTATTTAGCTGTAAAGAGCCCAATCGGCGACCTATTAATCTCAACAACAAGGTGCACAACGAGGATCAAGAATATGAGGAGATTTCATCCAAAAATACAGAACTATCGCAAACCCATATGTTCAGATCCACTACCGCTACAAATATTTACAAATACAAACCGGCAATTCCAAAGTCCAACTCTCCCCAAGAGCAGCTCATACGACTAGCCAACCCCCAAGTCGATGAATCACAGGAAAAGACACCGGCCCGCAGAATACTTCTCATTTCACAAACAACAATTCTCATTACAACAAAAGATTACAATGAGTCTACGTTTCATGGCTAAGAATCGCTACCAAAAGACTTGCAAATATTGTACAACGAACTGTCCAGCAAGTCATTCTTCCAACTACACACTAGAGGGATGCTCCGCCTAAGAGACACAAACCACTTCAAAGGCCTCCCACCAATTAACAACTTCACTGGGTCGCCTCAAATCTTGAGAATAAAATCCAAGACGAGTCATCCTTAGGCAGGCAAGCTCCAGGTTTATTCGACCACCTTTACCTGAGCAAGCTCCAACTTCGTCTCGCTTGAAGCGTCATGCGAACAAACGAGTCCCAACTCCTTCAAGCACCGCGTATCATGATGGATAGCAAACTCAATGTCCCAAGGACCTCATTCAATGTACACAACCACTTGTCAACAAAGAGAATAATAGAATCACCTCAACACCGATCGAACACAAGTGACTTTGCTTAAGTATTAAGAAGATTCAGAATACTCACAACTCATTCACTCCAAATAATGAGTTTGGCGCTCTGCACGCCACTTGTGTTCCTTCTGTCAACAACTGGTTTGCTCCAAACAATAAGTTCAACGCTCTGCTCTATGCATAAGCTCCACCAACAACTTGTCAACTACGAACAACGAATTCGATGCCTTGCGCTTTGCTCAGGCTCAATCAACAACTTATTGACTCCGAAAATGAGTTCAACGCTCCGCGCTCTATTAGAGCCCCATCAATAACTCATCAACACCGAACAACGAGTTCGATGCCTTATACTTTGCTCAGGCTCCATAAAAAACTCTTTGGCTCCAAACAACGATTTCAACGCTTTGCTCACCGCAAGAGTTCGTCAACAACTCGTTTGTTCCAAACAAAGAGTTCAAAGCTCCACTTACCGCACGAGTTCCGTCAACAACTCGTTTGCTCCAAACATAGAGTTCAATGCTCCGCTCACCGCGCGAGCTCCATCAATAACTTGTTGGCTCCAAACAGTGAATTCAACGCTCTGCTCACTGCACGAGCTCCGTCAATAACTCGTTGGCTCTAGACAATGAGTTTAACACCCTGTTCTTCGCTCAGGCTCCATCAACAACCGTTGACTCCAAACAACAAGTTCAACGCATTGCTCACTGCTCACTGCACGAGCACCATCAATAACTCATTGACACCGAACAACGAGTTCGATGTCTTGCGCTTCGCTCAGAATCCATCAACAACGAGTTCAACGCAATGCTCTCCGCTCGAGCTCCGTCAATAACTTGTTGGTTCCAAACAACGAGCTCTATCCCTTACTCTTCGCTCAGGCTCTATCAACAACTCCTTGGCTCAAAACAATGAGTTCAACGCATTGCTCACCGCTAGGGCTCCATCAACAACTCGTTGGCTCTAAAGAATGAGTTCAACGATCCGCTCTCCTCTGGAGCTCGCAAGAGTTCGTCAACAACTCGTTTGTTCCAAACAAAGAGTTCAAAGCTCCACTTACCGCACGAGTTCCGTCAACAACTCGTTTGCTCCAAACATAGAGTTCAATGCTCCGCTCACCACGCGAGCTCCATCAATAACTTGTTGGCTCTAAACAGTGAATTCAACGCTCTGCTCACTGCACGAGCTCCGTCAATAACTCGTTGGCTCTAGACAATGAGTTTAACACCCTATTCTTCGCTCAGGCTCCATCAACAACTCGTTGACTCCAGTGTAACACCCCGCAAAATTGGAAATTACAATTTTGCCCTCGTGTGTTATGCACGTGTATTTTGTAAACGTGTTTTCATCACATATTTTATTTACCGACTATTTATGCATTTTTTCGAACTGATTTTATCTTATTTTGACTCAACAAAAATATCGTCTTCCTGAACCCATGGGCACGGCTATTTATGCTTCAAGCTTATCAACCCATGGGCACGGCGGCAATCGCCAGTCACGCCCGTATCGTCTTCCTGAAAACAAGTGTGGGGACTCATCGTCGACCCCGGGCAAGGCCGTGGCTTTCTTCAAAGCCACTCGGCTGACACGCTCGGCGGCGACCTTCAGCCACGCCCATCCCTGGCTTTCTCCCCGGTGTGGGGGCTCGACATCTGTCCCTGGCATGGGTTGGGGCTTCTTCAAGCTTTGCCCAGTTCAGAACCCGCTTAACGAAGGGGTGCAGCGGCAGCCTTAGTCCCGAGATGATGGCGTCTTCGAGAAAGATGCATTAACCTGGTGCGATGGTTGTAGTTGGGCGAATGCCGGGGCTCGAAATCAAGACTTTGAACTCCCGGGGAATGAAGTAGGAAGCCCTCAAAATGTGAAGGTAGTCCGCCTTCAAGACACACGGGATGTCGTCCATTCGGATCTTCACCCGACTCTCGTCGCCCGGTACCGGAGGAAGAGGGTCGACATCTTTGACATCGTCGGGGTACATCTTAATCAGCCCCGGATTTTTAAATGAGACTGGGGGAAACTTGAACCCCGGTCTAGGGGCATATTTGTCCGGAGGAGGGAGGCTATCCGGAAGGCTTAACTTCATTTTCTTCCGATGAGGACGAGCCTTCCTCTCAGGAGACGGTGTCAACAAAGGCGGAAGATCACTCTCGACCTTGACTGCCCCTCCTGCTGTGCCTTCGCCAGCACCCTCCTGATCGAGCTCCCCTTCATCCTCATTATCCTCATCATCCTTAACAGTGCCCTGTCCCTCAGGATCCTGATCCTCGTCCTCCTCATCCTCCTCTTCACCTTCAACATCCTGGTCCTCCTCATCCTCCTCATCATCCTCGACATCCCCCCTCGACATCATGATCGTCCTCATCATCCTAGACATCTTCCTCTTCCTTTTCCTCCTCCTCGCCCTCATCCACGGGCTCCTTCCCCGGCTGCACAACGAAGAAAACATCACCACCGCCGTCCGACCCAGGTTCTGACAAAACCTCCTCCTTGATCCTATACTTGCTCGAAGACGAAGACGTTTTTGACTCGGCTTCCTTCACAGAGCGGCCTGACGAGCTTGTCTCGGAACCGGACTGAGAGCGCAATATTACTAAACAGAAATACTAACCTGAGATATATACCATGCAATCACCAAAAAAAGTCACCGACGGCAAGTAAGACCCTATTCTTAAAAAATTGGAAGATGCAAGTAAAGAAATGAAGAAAAGAAAAGTGGGGAGGGGGGAGATTTATAGCAGAGAAAGCGACTCCTCGATTTTTGCAATCAGATCTGGCCGTTGGATCTTAATCATCAAGATCTAATGGCCACTGAGATTTAGTGTTGCTTCGATTCTTGCGCACATGACGTCAGCAGTTGGCACAAAATTACCCTAATGCCCCCCGGTCTTTTCCAACAAACCGACTTTTTTGACAACTCAGAAAGCTCGACGCTCGGATCTCATCACGAGCCCCAAATTCCCCTTCTATTCAACAAAAGGGTCGACGCTCAGATGGCACCGCGAGCCGCAAACTCCTCCTCTATTTCACATGAGGCTCGGAGCACGGATGACATCGCGAGCCCCAATTTTCTCTTCAACAGAAGGGTCGATGCTCAGATGGCATCGCGAGCCACAAACTCCTCCTCTATTTCACATGAGGCTCGGAGCTCGGATGGCATCGCGGGCCCCAATTTCCTCTTCTATTCAACAGAAGGGTCGACGTACAGATGGCATCGCGAGCCACAAACTCCTCCTCTATTTCTATTTCACAGAAGGCTCGGAACTCGGATGGCCTCGCGAGCCCCAAATTCCCCTTCTATTCAACAGAAGGGTCGGAGCTCGGATGGCACCACGAGCCGCAAACTCCTCCTCTTTTTTGCATGAGTCTCGGAGCTCGGATGGCATCGCGAGCCCCAATTTTCTTTTCTATTCAACAGAAGGGTCGACGCTCGGATAGCATCGCGAGCCACAAACTCCTCCTCTATTTCACATGAGGCTCGGAGCTCGGATGGCATCGTGGGCCCCAATTTTCTCTTCTATTCAACAGAAGATTCGATGCTCGGATAGCATCACGAGCCACAAACTCCTCTATTTTTATTTCACAGAAGGATTGGAACTCGGATGGCCCCGTGAGCCCCAAATTGCCCTTCTATTCAACAGAAGGGTCGACGCTCAGATGGCACAGCGAGCCGCAAACTCGTCCTCTATTTCACATGAGGCTCGGAGCTCAGATGGCACTGCGAGCCGTAAACTCCTCTATTTTGCATGAGGCTCGACGCTCGGATGGCATCGCGAGCCACAAACTCCTCCTTTATTTCACATGAGGCTCGGAGCTCAGATGGCATCGCGGGCCCCAATTTCCTCTTCTATTCAACAGAAGGGTCGACGCTCGGATGGTATTGCGAGCTACAAACTCCGCCTCTATTTCACATGAGGCTCAGATCTCGGATAGCATCGCGAGCCCCAATTTCCTCTTCTATTCAACAGAAGGGTCGACGCTCGGATGGCATCGTGAGCCACAAACTCCTCCTCTATTTTACATGAGGCTCGGAGCTCGGATGGCATCGCGAGCCCCAATTTTCTCTTCTATTCAACAGAAGGGTCGACGCTCGCATGGCATCGCGAGCCACAAACTCCTCCTCTATTTCACATGAGGCTCGGAGCTCGGATGGCATCGCGAGCCCTAATTTCCTTTTGTATTCAACAGAAGGGTCGACGCTCGCATGGCATCGCGAGCCACAAACTCCTCCTATATTTCTATTTCACAGAAGGCTTGGAGCTCGGATGGCATCGTGAGCCCCAGTTTTCTCTTCTATTCAACAGAAGGGTCGACGCTCGGATGGTATCGTGAGCCACAAACTCCTCCTCTATTTTACATGAGGCTCGGAGCTCGGATGGCATCGCGAGCCCCAATTTCCTCTTCTATTCAACAGAAGGGTCGACGCTCGGATAGCATCGCGAGCCACAAACTCCTCCTCTATTTCTATTTCACAGAAGGCTCGGAGCTCGGATGGCACTGCGAGCCCCAATATCTTTCCCTATCTCACAGAAGGGTCGATGCTCGGATGGCATCGCGAGGCACAAACTCCTCCTGTATTTCACATGAGGCTCGGATCTTGGATGGCATCGCAAGCCCCAGTTTCCTCTTCTATCTCACAGAAGGGTCGACGCTCGGATGGCATCGCGAGCCCAATATCTTCTCCTATTTCGCAGAAGGCTCGGAGCTCAGATGGCACCGTGAGCTCCAATATCTTCCCCTATCTCAAAGGAGGTTCGAAGCGCGGATATCACCGCGAGCCGTAGAGACTTCTACTCCTAAAGCATTAAATAAAATGAAATCATTACGTTCCATTCAGCCGCCGCTACCAACTTTGGGGGCTCGGACCTCGGATGAAAGCGCGAGCCCCAGAATCGCCCTTCTATTCACAGGAGGCTCGGAGCTCGGATAACACCGCGAGCCCCAAGATCCCCCTCTAACTCACAGAAGGCTCGGAGCTCGGATGGCGCCGCGAGCCCCAAAACCCTCCTCTATCCAACAGGCGAGGGGCACGACTGTCGACCCCCATGCTCGGCAAGAAGACCCCTACTCGGCAGATCTCGACATCCCATTGCTCTTCCAACTAGCGAGGGGATCGTCTCTACCGACCCTAGACTCTCGACTAGCCGTGCTCCAACCTAACAGTCCTTGACGTCCCCTTGCTCTTCCAACTAGCGAGGGGATCGTCTACCGACCCTCTACGATCGGCCAGCCGAGCTCCAACCAAATAGACCTTGACGTCCCCTTGCTCTTCCAACTAGCGAGGGGATCGACTACCGATCCTCTATGATTGGCCAGCCGAGCTCCAACCTAACAGACCTTGACGTCCCCTTGCTCTTCCAACCAGCGAGTGGATCGTCTGCCGACCCGCGAAGACCGTCTGCCGACCCTCGAAGCTCATCTGCCGACCATCGATGCTCATCTACCGGCCATCGACGCTCGTCTACCGACCCTAGGGGCTCGGCAAGTGTTGCTCCGACTCCTGCGCCTCGCACCCCGCATGACTCCAATAGGAAATCCCTTCATCCTACCCCCCTGGTCTCTTCCTACGGAGGCAAAGAACCACTCCTACACGGTTGGATCACCCAGCCCTCCAGGAGTGGGGGGCTCCTGATATGGGTCAGATGACATGGCCCCTTCTAGGCCACAGGATCCCCTCATGAAGTGTGCGTCGGATCATCTGAATCCGCCATGTCAGCACGAAAACCGCTCAGGCCTCCGCCATGTCAGCCTGGAAACCGCCCAGGCTTCAGCCATGTCAGCCCTATACCGCTTGGACTTCTGCCACGTCAGGCCCACGGGCAACCGGGTCCAGACCCGGTTGGCCTCTCCTATAAATACCAGACCCTCTACCCTTTATCCAGGTAATCAATCTTTCCCCCTCAAAACCCTAGTTACTGTTGTTAGATGTTTTATTTATTTTTCACTTAATCAAATGTAATAATTAATTTGATTAATTAATTATGTGGACAAATATGTGATCCATTTAAATGGGAAGTTACAACTAATTAAAGAAACTTCTCCATGATTTATGTGATCCATTTAAATGGGAAGTTACAACTGATTAAAGAAACTTCCCCATGATTCTCTCCCATCATTTTAGGAAACCACCCACTATTTTTGCAATTATCATAACTACTCTATAATGGCTAGAGTAGTATAAAGATGAGAATGAAAAGGTCACCAAATTCACTCTCTCATACAATTCTGATATACACCATCTAAAGTGAGAAAGGAGAGTTTGGAACCAAAATTGAGATTGACAACATCAAGAGGCTTTTGGCAAAAACGGTTTCAGGCTTTAAACGGCAATGGCTGGAGGTACGATTATTGATTTCATTTTATTGCTTCCGCTTCCATTCATGTATATTCATATGGCGATTAGAGTATACATGAAAATTTATTTTTGTTTTGTCTTACATTTGATTTACATAAAGTGGTTTTGACTTACATTTGGTATCAGAGCCAAAAACTTATCTCTGCCTTGCCTGTTATTTCATTTCACAAAAGAAATAACTAGAATATATATTGAATTGACTCCTTCTTTATGCCGAGTACTTGAACATTAATTAATATAATTTATACAGTGACAAATATATGTACTGTCTAACTAACAGTACACTTCTTTGTTCGATCGTAATTCATATGTGTCACTGTGTTCTATTAATTAACGCTAAAAATCAAAGTTCATATAATGCTTTCAGTTGAAATTGACATAAAGTAGTACTGGTACATTTGAAAAATGATAAGTGTCATCGTGTTGAAATGAAGGTTTTTTGATACTAATGCTAGTGGTTATTCTTTTGTTCTTACTACCAGTATCATGTAGATAAATGAATTTGGTCAACATTATGAGGTGTACAATTAAAGCGCTTTACAGAATTTGCGTCTTTTAATTGTACATGAGCAAATTATTAAAGAAAATATGTCGAGTGATTTGTTAATTTTAGTAATTGGAGAGTAGCCACAGCATCTCTAGTTATTTAAAATTTCTTATGAAATCACATATGGAAACTGGACATTAATTTGTAATTAATCATATGTAATATGATGAAATATGCCCACAGGAAATTTTATTATATTTGTATGATTAATTAGGGTGAAATATTGAATTATGTTCCTTAATCTACCCACAGGAATTAAGGAATGAATATGGTTTAATAGTTTTATCATACAGTTATGAATCTAATTTTGAGTAGGACTTTAGCCCACAGGCAGGTTTTATGTCACTAGATTCATATTTTTATACATGATTTGCATTGGTAAAACATGATAAATTTAAGTCTCAAATTTTTGTTTACAAGCATGTATGTATATTTCTTGCAGCAATTTTATCCGGGAACATTTCTGATGTCAATTGTGACATTCCTGAATTAAAGGGTGATAACTATAAGGTGTGGAAGGAAAGAGTGCTTCTGCAATTGGAGTGGATGGATATCGACTATGCTATTCGGAAGGACGAACCCCCTAGTATAACTGAGACAAGCACTCCAGTTGCAGTTGATCTTTATGAAAGGTGGGAGCGATCTAATCGCCTCTCAGTTATGTTCATAAAGACCAAACTTTGTGCTAGCATTCGGGGTTCTGTCGATAAGCATACTAAGGTTAAAGATCTCCTTAAAGCCATTGATGAGCAGTTTGTAGATTCTGACAAAGCTCTTGCTAGCACCTTAATTATGAAGTTTTCATCCATGAGGCACAATGAGTTTAAGTGTGTGCATGATTATATCATGTGCATGAGGGATATTGCGGCCCAACTTAAGGATTTGGAAGTTACCATGTCTGAATCTTTCCTAGTACATTTTATTTTGTGCACTCTCCCTCCACAATATGGCCCTTTTAAGATCTCTTATAATACACATAAGGATAAATGGTCAATTAATGAACTTATGACCATGTGTGTTCAAGAGGAGGGCAGATTGAGGATGGAAGAGGGAGAAAAGGTGAACCTTACTACTGCTTCTTCTTCAAAGAAGAGAAAGGATCACATTAAGGGAAAGGGAAAGAGAAAGCTTTCAGCAAACCAAGGCATAAAGAAGGAGTCTACGTGTTTCTTTTGTAAAAAGAAGGAACACATGAAGAAAGACTGCATGAAGTTTAAGACTTGGCTTGAGAAGAAAGGTAATTTTCTAGCGTTTGTTTATGAATCTAATATGGTTAATATTAATTATAATACATGGTGGATTGACTCCGGTACTACAATCCATGTTTCGAATACCTTGCAGGGTATGACAAACCTAAGGAAACCGATGGGAAGTGAACACTACATCTATTCGGGTAGTCAGACCAGTTCACATGTGGAGGCCGTTGGAACATGCAGTTTAATTTTAAGTAGTGGTTTTAGTTTGCATTTAGAAAAGACGTTTTATGTACCAGGTTTCACTAGAAACTTGATTTCAGTTTTAAGACTTGTACCTTTGGGAATTTCCTTTAGTTTTTCAGATTCTGGTTTCAGTATTTTCAGAAATTCTGAAGTTATTGGATATGGTATTTTGTCTGATGGTTTATATCGTCTTTGTTTGCAAAATGATATTACTAATAGTTCTATGCATGTTAATACTGGATTAAAAAGATGTATTATAAATGAGGACTCCTCTATTTTGTGGCACCAAAGATTGGGACATATCTCCATTGAGAGAGTAAGAGATTGGTAAAGGATGGGGTACTTGGTACTTTAGACTTTACTGATTTCGATACTTGTGTTGGTTGCATTAAGGGAAAGCAAACTAATAAACACAAAATTGGTGCCAAAAGGAGTTCAAACATATTAGAAATCATACACATGGATATTTGTTGTCCAGACATGAACGCTAATGATCCGTAATACTTTATCACCTTCATAGATGATTATTCACGATATATGTATCTTTACTTACTTCGTTCTAAAGACAAAGCTTTGGATGCCTTTAAATTGTTTAAGGCTGAGGTAGAGAAACAATGTGATAAGCACATTAAGATTGTGAGATCAGATAGAGGTGGAGAGTACTACGGTAGATACACCGAGAACGGACAAGCACCAGGTCTATTTGCAAGATTTCTTCAAGAGCATGGGATTGTTGCCCAGTACACCATGCCTGGTTCTCCAGATCAGAATGGTGTAGCAGAAAGAAGAAATCGAACCTTAATGGACATGGTGAGAAGTATGAGGAGTAATGTTAAACTTCCATCATTTTTATGGGTAGAAGCTCTTAAGACGGCAGTGTACATATTAAACTGGGTTCCTTCCAAGGCCGTCTCAAAGACGCCTTTTGAGCTATTCAAAGGATGGAAACCGAGTTTGCAACATGTACGTATTTGGAGATGTCTGTCTGAGGTGAGAGTGTACAACCCACAAGAGAAGAAGCTAGACCCAAGGACCATTAGTGGGTATTTCATTGGATATGCTGAAAGGTCTAAGGGTTATAGATTCTATTGTCCGTCTTATAATACCAGGATTGTGAAATCAAGAAACGCTAAATTTCTTGAGAATGACTTGATTAGAGGGAGTGATCAATTTCAGGACATTGTTCCTGAAAAGAATTATGATCAACTTCCACCCACTATTTCAAGTGACAAGTTGATTGTCATTCACGCACCTCAAGCTAAATTGCGTGTTAGACAGCCAACTATTGAGGTTCCACAAGTTGACAACAATCTAATAGATCATGATGGTAATGAGGAACAAACAGTTCATCCTGAGGATGAACAAGTTCCATTGAGGAGATCTACTAGAACAAGGAAATCAACTATTTCTGGTGACTATTTAGTGTATCTGCAAGAATCGGATTATAATATTGGAGCCGACGATGATCCTATGTCATTTTCACAAGCCATAAGTTCTACAGATTCAAACTTATGGATGAATGCCATGAAAGATGAGATGGACTCTATAGCATCTAACCGAGTTTGGGATCTTGTCGAGTTGCCAAATGGTGAAAAAGTCATTGGATGCAAGTGGGTCTTTAAAATAAAGAAAGACTCGCATGGCAACATCGAGAGACATAAAGCTAGACTTGTTGCCAAAGGGTTCACTCAAAGGGAAGGAATCGATTACAACGAGACTTTCTCTCCTGTATCAAAGAAAGATTCCTTCCGAGTGGTGATGGCATTAGTAGCTCATTTTGATTTTGAGCTACACCAAATGGATGTGAAAACGTCATTTCTCAATGGTGATTTAGAGAAAGAGGTTTATATGAAACAACTTGAAGGATTCTTCTCTAAAGAGGGTGAGCATTTGTTTTGTAAGCTCAATAAATCCATATACGGGTTGAAACAGGCTTCCCGACAATGGTATGTGAAATTCCATAAAGTGATTACTTCATTTGGCTTCGAAGAAAATGTTATGGATCAATGTAACCAATGATAAAGGGTTGCTATATGAGGTGAAACAATTTCTTTCAAGTAACTTTGATATGAAAGATATGGGCGAGGCATCTTATGTCATCGGCATAAAGATCCATAGAGACAGATCTCGAGGCATTTTGGGTTTGTCTCAAGAGGCCTATATCAACAAGGTCTTAGAAAGATTCGGTATGAAAGATTGTTCACCAAGTGTAGCACCCATTGTGAAAGGTGATCGGTTCAGTTTGGACCAATGCCCCAGGAATGACATTGAAAGGGAACGAATGAAAAATGTTCCATATGCTTCAGCTGTTGGTAGCATTATGTATGCTCAGGTCTGTACTAGACCCGACATTTCATATGCCGTTGGAGTATTAGGAAGATATCAGAGTAACCCAGGCATCGATCACTGGAAGGCTACGAAGAAAGTAATGAGGTACCTTAAGGGTACTAAGGATTACATGCTTATGTATAGGTGGACAGATAGTCTTGAGGTGGTAGGCTACTCCGATTCTGACTTTGGTGGCTGCAATGATTCATGTAAATCCACATCAGGATATGTGTTCATGCTAGCTGACGGGTCTATATCCTGGAGGAGTGCCAAGCAGACCTTGACAGCTACTTCTACGATGGAAGCTGAGTTCGTTTCTTGTTTTGAGGCTACCTCACATGGTGTATGGCTGAAATGTTTCATATCTGAGCTAAGAGTTGTTGACTCTATTAGCCG
Source organism: Hemerocallis citrina (assembly GCA_017893485.1). Taxonomy (NCBI): domain Eukaryota; kingdom Viridiplantae; phylum Streptophyta; class Magnoliopsida; order Asparagales; family Asphodelaceae; genus Hemerocallis; species Hemerocallis citrina. Next base: position 145,585,678 of record CM030367.1, read on the forward strand.
ACCGATAAGAATGTATTGTGATAATTCAGCTGTTGTCTTTATGGCTAAGAATAATAAGAGTGGAAGTCGAAGTAAACACATCGACATAAAATATCTAGCCGTAAAGGAACGTGTGCAGGAAAAGAAAGTGATCATTGAGCACATTAACACTGAATTGATGATAGCGGATCCCTTGACTAAAGGCATGCATCTTAAAGGATTCAAGGATCATGTAATCAGGATGGGACTTGGTTCCATTATGTAGCACATTCATTGTGTTTGTCTGAAACTTTCATTTAGTTTGATTATTTCTCATTTGGAATTGTGTACGTACTTATTTTGGTTATTTTGTTGAGAAATATCATTATGTTTGACCTAGAGTAAACATATGGTCTACTCATTAAGTTAAGTGTGAGTGGTGAAAGACTAAGTATATTGTGATACATGGAAAATTAATTCTTGCTCTTAAAGAGAATTAGTCACCATGATTCGTATACAGAGTCTCTCTCGTAAATGGATCAAGTGGGAGAATGTTAGATGTTTTATTTATTTTCCACTTAATCAAATGTAATAATTAATTTGATTAATTAATTATGTGGACAAATATGTGATCCATTTAAATGGGAAGTTACAACTAATTAAAGAAACTTCCCCATGATTTATGTGATCCATTTAAATGGGAAGTTACAACTAATTAAAAAAACTTCCCCATGATTTATGTGATCCATTTAAATGGGAAGTTACAACTGATTAAAGAAACTTCCCCATGATTCTCTTCCATCATTTTAGGAAACCACCCACTATTTTTGTAATTATCATAACTACTCTATGATGGTTAGAGTAGTATAAAGATGAGAATGAAAAGGTCACCAAATTTACTCTCTCATACAATTCTGATATACACCATCTAAAGTGAGAAAGGAGAGTTTGGAACCAAAATTGAGATTGACAACATCAAGAGGCTTTTGGCAAAAACGGTTTCAGGCTTTAAACGGCAATGACTGGAGGTACGATTATTGATTTCATTTTATCGCTTCCGCTTCCATTCATGTATATTCATATGGCGATTAGAGTGTACATGAAAATTTGTTTTTGTTTTGTCTTACATTTGATTTACATAAAGTGGTTTTGACTTACAACTGTTACTCTCTCAGTAGCTGACTAGATCGTCGGAGGGTCTGCCACCGGGACCAACTCCGGTGTTCCTAGACCGTGTGCAGGTACACGAGACCTCGGATCCGAGCCTCCTGGTCCGAGCCGAGCATCCAGTCTCCACCTCACTCCCGCCTACTTCCTAACCGTTCGCCCTGCTGAGGGTCGTTCGCACCGGAGCTTCCTCCATCACTACAAATAGAGAAGAACTCACGCCTGGTGCATCCACACGCCTCCCCAAAAACAAACCGCATCAAAGAGAAAGAAAAAAAAAGTAGGAACCATAGAAATTCGTCTAATTCTTAATTGTAGTTAAAGTAAGCTCGTGTATTGCATATTTACATATGTTATATCAAATTTTTTTTTTTTTAAAGACAAATAATTTTTCACTAATTTTGAAGGTGTAAAACACATAAAGGTGGTAAGTATTAAAGTTACCTTGTATGACTATAAAAATGTATTCATTCTTCCAAAATGTATGTTATTTTAGGTTTTTTTTGCCCTATTATCGTTTTAGGATTTTAAAGGAAATGCCTTAAATTTTAAAGTTTTTTTATTTTTTTATTAAAGTACCAAGTACCAATTGTGTGCTCAAATTTTCACCTAAACAAGATTTCAATTGATCATCCGAATAAAGTAAGGATAGGGACCCAACTTTGAAATTTTACTATGATCATTAGCTCATTAATTTAAGAACTTTAATTAGGAAATTTTTTTCCTTCTCTTACAATTACCTTTAGATTAGTTTTAATAAGAATCAAACCATCTTGAACTACATACATTTTAAGATGGAGGAAGTAATTAGTCCTCCCTACTCCTGTTTTTTAAGCCTGAAATGCAATGACATATGCAAAAAATCCAATGAGATTTGGAGGAATGAATTTGGTCCAAGAATTGAAATTGTTTAGTATATCATGTTCTTGTTCTTTTATCCTCTCCGAATTTTCTAGGCCGGCAAAACATGTTGGAAATAATAACTATAATATTCTAGCTAACTAAGCTTGTAGTCTATAAAAAAAAGAAGAAGAAGAAGAAACACTATTAGCTAGGTCGTCTAAGTAGGAGAGGAATATCTGTAGATCTAATTGAATGCAGATCTCTTTAATTATCCCTTATAGCCCGTAATAAACCTTGGCCATTTTAATTGTTCACTTCAACGACTCATCTCGTTGGTGGTTAGCCTACAAACTACTTAATGATTAGCCTTCTTGTTTGAATGCAAACTAATGATTGCCCTCTTGACTTTAAATTGTTGAATATTAGTAATTAAGGTTTGTAAAGTCATATCTAATTCCAATTCTATAGGAATTTTGTGAAGGAAAAAGAACAAGGTAACATATATAGAGTTTTGAGGAAGCGCATCTGTTTTCCATTCTCATCTTTATAGACTCCATATGTATTATTGTTTAATACTCTGCTAATTAATTTTGCAGTTGTAGAATATTGTTGATGGCTTCGGTCACAATAATAAATATTAATCTTGGAGTAAATATACAAGCGGATTAAATTAAAGACTTTAATTTTGTAATTGTTGTATTTTTGTTAGAGTTAAGTTTCTTAATAGCTCATTCATCTGTGTGATAACTTCGCTTCTTTGATTATACATGATTAAAATACTGGAATAACAAGTGGAATTAATACGGATGCCGCAGTTAAATACGTTATACTGCAAAAACTAGCTAATAGGTAATACCAAGAAATTAAGTCCCAATAGAATGATTTAAACATTAATAAGAAGAGATAAGTCATTGGCGTATTAATTTTGTGTCGTCTCACTCACCACCAAATCCGAGATATTGTTTCAGCTAGTACATAATCTTGGAAACCCAAGCATTATTTGACTTATTTCCAATCATTATTTGACTTAGTTCATTACCTCTCTCCCTCAACATAATTAAGGTAATTAATCAGAAACTACCTAACGCAAAATTCCAAATATTATTCCATACATGATTGATTCAAAACGCGTATCAAATTAATGAACCAAGCTATAATCAAAGCTATCCTTTTGGGTTATGATAATCCACTATACTTATAAAGTTCCTTTTCAGAATATTTTTTAAATCAATATATTTTTTCATCTTTTCGCTTTTTTCCTGGGGAATTTCAAATTTAATTTTTTATGTTTATTATTTATATACTCTAACGTGAAATATAGTCATATTTTTTTTATTAATAAAAAAAAATAATGAAATAAAGTCCAATAAGACTGACGAAATAGCAAGAAAATTTAAAATGCTTGCGATTTATGAGGATAATTAAGATTGAGCCAGCAAAGAGAATAAATAATCAGCCCAAGCTCATATCTGGGAAAATCAAATGCATGATATGAAATGATACTATAAGAAAAACACTAGTACAATGCTATGCATGATATGATATGTTCCAATTGCGGCCTCCTTTAATATTCTGCCAGATTTTAAACATTTGACGTCTTGTTCAAAATTGTTCGTAACATGCTAATTAACTTGTGATGGGTACTACTTGATCTGGGTTGGCGTACGTGTGTTTGTGTGGGTAGAGTATGCGGTACAAGAAGTATGTAGGGGGCGAGTTTTTTTTTTGATGAAACGGATAGAGCCAAACGGCTCCAGCCATCAAAAATATATATTAATCAATAAAACAGTTAATAAACAATACAAATAGTCAATGGTTTTACAAGATGTAAAACAGAAATAAACGAGTAAGTAAGAATTACAATAAACGAGCTATTAAGAAATACAATAACAGACTCAAACGTCAGCAAAGCAGAGGGTGGAACCACAGCAAGAAAACACCACGCCGTTATCCGAGAGCGGAGCAACCGGCCCTGAAAAGCGAGCAAAGAGAAGGAGACAAGAGGCAGACCGTCGCGCTCGAAGAACCCCAAGAATAACGACGCAATGAGGCGGAAGACGTCCTGCCGCTCCAAGATGGAGGAGCTACACCCACAAAGGCTAGCACCCGCAGGATCCAAGGAAACCGCAAGCGAACAAGAAGCTAGGGCCACCACTAAGCTTGAAGATGGGAGCGAAAAATGAGAAAGACAGCCAAAAGGCGGGCAAAAAACTCGGGAGGTCAAACAGCCTCACCCAACTGCACAAGGCCCAACTTGCAAAGAAAAACCGGATTGCCAAATCCGAGGCGAAAGAAAAATGCCAAAACTCAGATGCGCGCATGAGGAAGCGCCGACCCTGCAGATACTTTTTTAGCTAATAAACGCGCACTCACGTGAATAGGCAAGTTAGAATAAAATTTCTTCTTATAAATTCTCATAGCGGGGGGGAGGGTCAACTTCCACCAGTGGGAGCGAGGTCCTGCTATGGACAGGCCCGGTAGAGTCGATTTCGTTAAGGCTCTTAGAGGGGGAAAGGAAATTGGATGATACAGGCGAAATTAAAGGTCTGAAATTAATTTGAAAAGAATGACGAAAAATGTAGGATACTCCACGAGTCGATTGGTGCACTAACCCAATCGAACTACGAAACCAAGAATGGCAAGCCCAAAATGGAGTACATAAATCAGACTTCTTATCCCGATTCAAATGCATCGAAGGCCTCACAGCACTAGAATGGGGGCGAAACTGAACACTGCCTAACCGAGGAAGGGAAACAAGTTTCATGAACTCCGAACGATCTAAAAACAGGGACGCAAAATAAGGATACTGACGAGTCGCAAGAAGAGCATCATGGGCAGCGGAGGAAGGAGTGGGGTTAGTAGGTGGATAAGGCACCATAAGAGAGGCGCTCAACTCTTTTCCAGGCTCACGACTACTCTTCCTCGCGAGGCATGTATAAAGCATGCTCTTAAAGAGGGGACAAATAAGAAGGGAGAGACGTTCAGCCAGAAAAGTTCTAGCCAGTACATGATCCTTCTTCAGGCTCTTAAATAGCGTTGGCCCCACAACTTTAGAAAGGGGACGAGCCTGATAAGAACCCAACCGAGGGAAGGAGACAAGTTTCGAATGAACCTTTTGATCCTTAAACAGACTAGAAATATTGGGAAGCTGAAGAGTGCCAGAAGATGCATCACAATCTGAGAGAACATTGAAAGAATTCGTATCTAGATGAGGAGCATCCGCAGTGGGAACAAAATTCTTTTTAGACTCAAAACTAAAGTTCCGCTCCAAACTTGCATTAAGCTTGCCTTTTAAGAGAGAATAGTTAAGAAATAAGAGAAGTTTGGCCGGTAATGGTTTGCCTCTGGGTAAACCAAGAAGTTTTTGAAGGGAGTAACATCGCCTGCGAGAGTGCCCGTGCTTGTCACAAAAGAAGCACTTCATTTTGTTCACGCACTCTCGTTGGAAATGCCCAGGCAGAAGGCACCTGAAACAAACCAGGAGCGGTGCGGACCAACAAGACGAATGGTCCAACGGGAAAGAGGGAGAGCAAAGAGAGCGACCCCGTTTAACGGGCCTATATTTTTTATCGTCCTCGACCCAAGACGGGCTCAAAGAGACCATGGCTCAAAACTAGAGAAGGGCAGTGGAAACTGATATAGAGAGGATCAGTTACTGCAAAGGTGGCTGATATAGCCAGGCTAACGGATCACTACAGATCCAGCACCAAAAAACAAATGTTATAAACGCAATCGACCAACCAAAATGCAAGAAACAGAGGATCGGAGAGATCCAACCCACAATGAAACAGAACTAATAGGAGTTCAGAGAGAGTAGATAATACGCTACAGAGAGATTAGTAAGAAACTATTTTGCTTAAGTAATTAAAACAGAATATGTATGAGAGGGTCGATAGAAAAAGTAAGTATCGACCGAAATAGAAATTTGGGCGGTAGATCTGCGCAGATCACCAGATAGCTCTAGGGATGCGCGAGGCCGAGCACCACCAAACCAGAGGTACAAGGACAAGGGAAAGGGTTGAAAACGAACTCAAGCAAAATCGTATCGAAGAAAAACCTGAAGATACTAGAATGAAATAGTAATGGAGAATAGACTAAAAATAACTCACTGAGCTAGTAGAGGAGGGAATGAAGCCAGTCTCCGAGGGCAGGGAAAGACTGCTGCAGCTAGATCGGAGAAGCCCGGAACTTTGACAGCGATACACGCTGCACCACGGGGAGACAGGGAGGGAGCGGTTGCGGCGGGAGATCAAAAGGGAATGAGAACAAAGATCCACTGGAAACGAGCCGGAAGGGAACAGCCCGAGCGCCCAAGTGACAGGAAGGCCACGAACAGTACTACGAAAGAGCGCAGGCAACCAGAAAGGGAGGACTGTTGGCAGCGGGGGGCTAAGTTCAAGAAACAATGGGAGTGAAGAGGCCGGAGATCTACGGTAATCTAACGGTTCCAGAGCTCTAGAGCGCAACAGTGGTGCACTCAAGCACAAAAGAAGAAGAAGCCCAGGAAACCTGGAGATGGTAATCAAAGCCGGAGGGGAAACAAAGAATATGGGTTTGAAGCTAATGACGGGATCTCGAACTTTAACGAAGGGAGAATGATGGATGACGGCCAGGAGAGCACGGATCTGGACGGAGAAAGGGGGGATAAGGAGAGAGAAGAATGGGATTTTGAAATCGCTCTGAAATCGCTCTGGTAGGGGGTGAGTTAACACCAGATTTATTTCTCTGATATTATACAGTGCCAACAACTATATATTCTATTACTAGAAAATTAATTAGTGAAGTATCAAAACAATCATGGAGTTTATGATGTGAACGGAAAACATGATGTTCCGTCGTGCGTGTACCTTATTTTTCTTTATTCACAAATTTTCTTATGGAATTGGAATTAACAAGATATGAGTCATGGACTCATATGACACAAAGTTATCTAATATTCAACATTTTCAATTAAATTTGGAAGCGAACAACCAACTAATGAATAATTAAGAAGATCAAGATTTACTAAATTCTATAAAGACATAAAGGAGTCTGCATCGTGAACAAGACTACCTAGTACCTATTCATTAGCAAGCATATTAATTAAAATTAATTATTAATTCCCTATAAGTTTTGTTGGTTGGAATACTAGAATAGAAACGTACCAATAAACAATTTCATTTGTTGGACCCAATTCATTCCTCCAAATCTCATTCGATTTTTTGTGATGGCAATATCACCTGCAGGATTTAGAAATGAGATTAGGGAGGACTAATAAAAAAAAAAAAAAAGAGAATTAATTAAAGATTTAATAGTTGTTGCTGCTTATTTTGGTGTGTGAGCAAACACATAGTGAGCTAATATTTGATGGAAACTATGAAAAATCTGACCTTTAATCTTTGAAATGCGGTTAGAGCTTTAATATTTGATGACCTTTAATGACCTTTAATATTTGATAGGAATCTTCCTTCCCTAACTGCATCCAATACTCCCTTCCCAGATTTTCATCTGATCACTGCCCCATCGTCCTCGACACTCAAGTAATTACACGTCAGGTCCACTATTTCCGGTTTGAAAAAGCTTGGCTACAACACTCCTCATTCGTCTCGGCGGTTGAAGATTGGTGGAAAACCTTCTCGTGCACTGGGAATTTGATCGATATCTTTGCAATCAAGCTTAAGCTTCTCAAGAGAAGGATTCGAAGATGGAGGAATGATACCTTTGGCCATATCCCATCCAGGAAAAAACAGCTCCAAGAGAAACTCCTCTGGTTGGAGATTGAGGCTGAGCAACTCCCCACTGTGGTTGACTCCCTCAGGGAAACCCAAATTGAGCTCCAAAATCTAATCTAGATCGAGGCAGTGTATTGGAGGCAAAGGTCGAGAGTGCAATGGATCAAGAAAGGAGATGCAAATCCTAAATTCTTTCACTGCATTGCTAATGGGAGAAGGAGACATAACTTCATCCACAGTCTCATCATTGATGAAACCCTTATAACCTCTCCCACTCTTATCAGAACTGCTTTCGAGAATCACTTTCAAGCAATTTGTGGTACAGCTCTTCAGTCTAATTTTCGTATGTAATGCCCCGCCCCAATACTCGGACAATTTTTATTATTTTTAGAAGACAAATTAGATACTATGTAGTACAACTGTCCACCACAGGCTGTCTCTCAAAAGGTGGTTAACCAATCAGGTAACTCTTGATCATAGACAATTTTATTTATATTAAATTATTTTTTGTCTACTCCTGATATGGGATAACTATCAAATCCATCTCTTTTTATTACTCAAATCCCGTGTACATATTATTAAGAGACCCATGGGCCCCCCCCCCTCAATATGCCACGTTATCCATACCAAACCAAGGCAACGTTATGCTTTCTTCCCTTCACAGAACCGGGTGGGGCCCATTCCAATGGTGACGTCATCACCAATTCAACAATTCAACACAACACATTCTGTGCATTTCCATACCCATGGCCCCCCTTTACAACCTTCTCTCTCCATATATATTTATATATTCTTGAAATTACGTGGTATTACAAACACTCCACCTTTAGAAATCAGCGTCCTCACTGAGTACAGGGCATGCCATCTAGCGCAGGATCCTTCTTTCTAGCCGATGTGGGGTCGTCCTCAATCCCGATAATTCTGGAGATCAGTCCCACACCGTAGGTATGCAACTCGATAATTCTGGGGACTATCTCACACCGCAGATCATACTGAGACTCTCTCCCACACCCGGTATCGAAAGTCGGCTCTGATACCATTTGTAACGCCTTGCCCCAATACTCAGACAATTTTTATTATTTTTAGGAGACAAATTAGATACTATGTAGTACAACTACCCACCACAGGCTGCCTCTCAAAAGGTGGTTAACCAATTAGGTGACTCTTGATCTTAGGCAATTTTCTTTATATTAAATTATTTTTTGTCTACTCCTGATATGGGATAACTATCAAATCCATCTCTTTTTATTACTCAAATCCCGTGTACATATTAGTAAGAGACCCGTGGGCCCCCCCTCAATATGCAACGTCATCCATACCAAACCAAGGCAACGTTCTGCCTTCTTCCTTTCACAGAACTGGGTGGGGCCCATTCCAATGGTGACGTCATCACTAATTCAACAATTCAACACAGCACATTTTGTGCATTTCCATACCCGTGCCCCCCCTTTACAACCTTCTCTCTCCATATATATTTATATATTCTCGAAATTACGGGGTATTACATCGTATTGATTGGCAATCCCTTTATCCACCAAATGACATTAACTTGGAGCATTTAGATGACCCATTTACTATGGAGGAGGTTAAAATGGTTGTCTTCGGTATGAGCGGTGACGAAGCACCAGGCCCCAATGGATTCTCGATGAGCTTTTATCATACTTTTTGGGACATTATCAAAGATGACCTATTTGCCATGCTGCAGTCGGTGCAGAGAGGAGACACTGACCTAGACAGATTAAACTACTTCAACATTATCTTAATTCCTAAGTGTGAGGGTGCAAATTCAGTCTCTGATTTCAGACCTATCAGCTTGCTCAACTGCTCCTTCAAAATCTTCACCAAAATCCTTGCCAACAGGCTTAGCCCTATCCTCCACTCCCTTGTGTCCTCCTCTCAAAGTGCCTTCCTGAAAGGTAAATCAACAGTGGACTGTTTTCTTCTAGCACATGAAGCTATCAACCTCTGCAGTAGACGTCACTCGGATGCACTTTTGTTCAAGATTGACTTCACTAAAGCATTCGACACAGTGAGTTGGGAATTTTAAGACCAGCTTCTAATTGCTAGAGGCTTCGGACCAGCTTGGTGCAAGTGGATTCATATGATCTTGAGGACGGAAAAATCATCAATTCGCATTAATAGAGAGGGGGGAAGACAAATCAACTCCAAGCGAGGACTAAAGCAGGGGGACCCTTTATCGCCAATGCTCGTCATCTTAGCAGTTGATGTGCTAGCTCAGATGCTTTTTAGTGGTCGAAGAAATGGTGCTTTCTCTCCTCTTCCTGTTCGGGGCTCCCTTGCAAATCTAACAATGCTGCAATTTGCAGATGACACACTGATTTTTTTGTAAAGGTGATGAACATGACATTATCAACCTCAAAGTAGCACTACAACTTTTTGCAAATGTCTCTGGTCTGGCCATAAATTTCAATAAGTCCTCGATCATTTACATTGGTAAATCTAGGGCGAAGCTACAGGCATTTTCCACCATTCTAGGCTGTAAGGAAGAATGCTTACCTATCAATTATCTTGGCATGCCGCTATCTAGCAGGAAACTCAGCAAAAGAAGTTGGCAGCCGCTGATCCTCAACATTGAAAGAAGACTCTCAGTGTGGAAGGGCAAGATGTTATCTAGAGGTAGGAGGTTAGTATTTATAAATGTTGTACTCGGTGCTTTACCAGTCTACTTCACTTCCTTCTTCAGATTACCCCTTTGGGTAATCAAAAGAATAGATCAGATTCGCAGTAGATTTTTCTGGTGTGGCTCCGACACTGATGCGAGAGGAGTGACATGTATGCGGTGGACAAAGATCTGCCAACCCAAGCAACAAGGAGGACTTGGTGTTCTAGATATGAATGTTTTTAATGAAGCCCTTTTCATAAAATGGTGGTGGAAGATTGTCTCCTCTAACTCGCTAGCTAGCCAAACATTAAGGAGCTTATACTATAAAAGCAATTCAAACATCTTGACATGCCCCTCAACTGCTTCAAGCTTCTGGAAAGGGATCTTCCATCTCAAGGAGCAATTCTTGCTGAATGTTATTTGGAAGCTAGGGAAGGAAAATCATATCAAATTCTGGACGTTAAAATGGATCAATGGCAACAGTATAACTTCCATGTGTCCCTCACTTGTTGTCGCGGCATGGAATTTGGAAGCGGATGTCCTATCTGATTGTAGAAACAGAGACGGCTTAACTGTGTCTCCAACCCCACCATTCGGGATGAGAAATAGAGACGGCTTGATCTGATTGTAGAACACCAGCCTGCACAATCAGGAGACCACCCTTCATGGAGACTCACACCATCCGCCACCTTTACTTTCAAGTTGGCATACAACTTCTTTATCACCTCTAGCCTTCGTTCCCCTTATTTTGCAGCAACATGGACTTCTATAGCTCCCCTGAAATGCAAGCTTTTTATTTGGCAAATGAGTTGGGATAAACTCAACTCCAAGGATTTCCTTCACTCCAAAGGCTAGTTAGGAGAAATGACATGCACAGCTTGTGCATGTCCTGTTGAGACGACCTATCATATCTTTTTTGACTGCCCAATTGTCACTAATACTTGGACCTATTTCACTACACTTTTCCACACACACTCCCTGCTTGCTGACTTACATGAATGCTTTACTTCTTGGTGCTTTGGGAACCAAGTACACAGACACACTTGGCACCTACTGACAATCTCGATCTGTTGGAGTATATGGCTTGCTAGAAATGAATACACTTTCTCTTCTAAGACTTTGCAACCAAGGAAAATTATTTCTAAGGAAATTTTTTGGTTTCGATCTTGGCTAGATGGACTTGATAACAACAAGAAGAAGGCGGAACTCATACGATAGGTGGAGCTAGCTGGAGTTCAAGATGTCCTCCTCAAGAAGGTGCTTATCCGAATTGATCAGGCAGATAGCAGGGAAGATAGCTGCTCAGTTTGAGATCCCACCAGCCCTTCCTATGTTATTTTGACATTTTGGATGTATTGTTTTGAAACTGTAATGTACTAAACTTGTTAAAACTATTCCCTTCAGCTTTTTTGGAGATCAAGGGTTTGGCAGCTGTAGGTTGAACTATCTGGACCCTTATGTATTGTATACCTGTATTTACTCTTATATTAATATATCTTTTGTGAGGTAGGGACTTACCCTACCTTTAACCAGTAAAAAAAATGCGATTAGAGCTCGTGAGATTGAATCTGGATCATTGATTGAACACCGTGATCTAGATCCGACGATTGCTAACAGTGCCGATGAACTGCAAAAATCTTGAAACACCGGGGATGTCCCCGGCGATAGACCCTCTGATGCTCAAGTCAGAAACAGAGAGAGAAAGAGAGTTTGAGAGAGAAACTTTTGATGACCTTCTGACTGAGGAGGGGGAAGGGTATTTATAGGCCTGAGAAATAGTCTAGGAGATCGATATGAATCCATTAGATCGACTATGAATTATTTATCTTCTATTCGAATCTCCCCCTCAAGTTATAAGCTCTCTTGTTTGGAGATAAGAAATTTGTCTAACAGTCTTCATGGGTTGGGCCTCTCTTAGTGGACCTAATATGTCACTTTTTATGGACTGAAATAGGCCAATATCTTGTAGAGGAGCCTGGAATTGGTCCGGACCTGCTAAAGAGGCCCGTTATAACTAATCTTCTTGCAGAAGTTTTGAGATCTGTGCTAGAATCATACGACCTTGATTTGCTGCGACTTTTTCCATTATTATATGCCCCCACCCTCAGGAGACAATTTTCTTGGCTTTCGGGGAGTAGTTCGCCATATGTTTAGAGTATGGAATACAATCTTAGCTTTCAAGGAGCATTGGAGATACCTAGAACTGATCAAATTCTTCTAAAGGCGGTGTATATTTTTCTGGATTTTTCCATATTTTTTCGGATTTTTCCAAAATTTTCTAGATTTTTCATAATTTTCCCAACTTTTAAAATCAAATTTTCAAATTTAAATAATTATTTTGGGATTTTTAATAAATTTTCAAAATTTTAAATGATTTTAGGGGATTTTGTTTTTAATTATCAAACCTTAGCACGCTTGTTAGCATGATCAGGGACGTTGATCACGAGTAGCTCGCCCATTGAGGCACTTGAGCGACCATGGAAGACCTGATGAGCGGGTGACGTGGCAGCATTAGGGGCGTCCATCAGCTCTTTGCTCGCTCGCTGATGCACTTGAGAAGAGATCGGAAGGGCAAGAGATGTAGAGCAATCTAGATTGCTCATTAGCGCTGGCCCGCTCGCTGAGTGAGATCTAGCAGTGAAAGGAGAACAGAGCGCTATGGAAGAGGGGGATGCAATCTTAAGCATAGATCTTGTGCTAGCATGCTTTTCTGGGGGATCCAAGTGCTAGCGACTGCTGCGAGAGACCACCTCGCTCGACCGACGATTTTGCCAAGCTATGAGCATTTTTTCTTGGCCGAGTTATGGTGTTACTTCTTTTCCGAGCTATGGGCACGTCTTTCTCGCCAAGCTACTGGCTTCGCCGAGCTTTGGGAATCTTTTTGTTTCGAACTACCCTGTTGAGCTTTGGAAATGCTTCTGTTTCGAATTCACGATCGTCGAACTACCTCGTCCACTCGTGCCATGGGTGGAGTTGGAGTTGTCGAGCTTCGTGGTCACCTTGCCAAGCTATGAATCTTTTTTCAATGACCTACGGGCTCTTCCTTCTCGCCGAGCTATCGTCCTCACCAAGTTATGAAGCTCGTTGCCATTGCAGCTGAGCTATGAGTGAGTTGTTACCGATCTATGAAGCTTTTAACGTCGCCGAGCTATGGAGCTCTCTCTTCCACCAAGCTGTGAAGCTTTGTAGGTGGTGGCTGAGCTATGGTGGCCGAGCTATGGAGATATTTATTTTGCCGAGCTATGAACTTAGGGTTTTCCTTGGGTTTTTGGAGCTTCGGATTAGAGTCAGCTACTTTCAGGGTTCAATCATCCCTCTATTGAAGCATTAGTCTGTGCTGTTCTTGTAGTCGGGTTGTAGTCGAGTTCGAAGTTGGTGTCCGAGTATGGGTCTCAAAGCTACTGAGATCGAAGTGGGTTTTGTGAGCTCTGGCTTTGGATAAGGATTTTTTGAAGTTTCTGGTTTGGGTTTGAAGTGAAAATGGGTTTGGATTTATACCCGCATAGCTGTTTAGCTCCCACCCTTTGAGTTTTGGATTTTTGTTTTTGGGTAGCAGGTTTGTGACCCGAACCCACTTTGAGACTAGATAAAAGCCCAAGCTATTAGAACTTTTGGGTTTATGGACTTTGAGTTTTGGATTTCTTGTGGTGTGTGTGTGTGTGTGTGTGTATGTGTGTGTGTGTGTGTGTGTGTGTGTGGATATATGTGTACACATGGTTTTATTCCATAACCCTTGGTCCGTATGCCAATTGAATACTTTTGATGAGTTATTGCTTCTCGATCTTGTCAACCTGTTGGATAAGCGCCTCGTCGTTGACCAAGTGTGTATTGTTTATTTTCTTCGTCGGTTCGAACATCTCGTCATCCATTCTGCTGAACGACTCTTTTGCCGACCAAGCATTGTGGTGTTCACTTGCTTTGTTGATCGAGCATTTCATTGTTGGATCACCATTCTGTTGGTCTAGGAGCAGAGTGCTTTGATCGTTGGATCTTGAGTATGTGGCTGATCTAGACGAGCTGTTGTAGAGGCAATTCTCGTGACAGAGTTGAACGATCGAACTTGCTGTTTGCACCTAGCAGGTTGGTAGAGGCAACTCTGAGACAGAGTTGGTCATAGAGCTTGTCGTTTATTCGTGATAAGTTTGGAGAGAACTTTGTGACGGGGTTGAATATTGAACTTGTCGTTTGGGCCCAGTAAGTTTTGAGGGACAACTCCGAGATGGAGATGGAAGTTTGAACTTACTGTTTGCGCCCATCAAGTTTTGTAGAGATAACTCTAGGATGGAGTTGAATGTAGAGCTTGCCTTTTAATCCTAGTAATTTTATGGAGAACTCTATGCCGGAGTTAGACATTGAACTTGCTATTGAGCCTAACAAGTTTTATAGATGCAACTCTGTGATGGAGTTAATGTTAAACTTGCTGTTTGTGCCCAGTTAGTTCGTGGAGAGGCAACTCTCAGACGGAGTTGATGTTGGTACTGTTGTTTGATCCAGGCTAGTTTGGAGATAACTCTGTGACAGAGTTAAATGTTGAACTTGCCATTTGCGCCAAGCAAGTTTAGAAAAGCAACTCTGAGATGGATTTAAACATTGAGCATGTTGTTTGATCCCGGTAAGTTTATAGAGTGCTCTGTAATGGAGTTGGATGTTTGAATTTGTTGTTTGTTCTTAACAAGTTTAGCAAGAACTCTATGACGGAGTTAAACGTTGAACTTGTCATTTGCGCCAAGCAAGTTTTAGAGAGATAACTTTACGATGGAGTCGATGTAGATCTCACTATTTGATCCCAACAAGCTTGTAGAGAACTCTGCAACGGGTTCGGACGTTTGATCTTGCTGTTTGACGAAACTTGAGCAGAGAGCAGAGTATTGAACTCGTTGTTTGGAGCCAACGATCTGTTGACGGAACTTGAGCAGTGAGCAGAGCATTTAACTCGTTGTTTGGAGCTAATGATCTGTTGATGGAGCTCAAGCGAAGAGCAAGACGTTGAACTCTTTGCTTGAAGTCAACAAGTTATTTGATGGAACTCAAGGGGAGAGCAGAGCGCTGAACTCGTTGTTGGGAGCCAATGAGTTGTGGATGAAGCTCGAGCAGAGAGTAAATCATTGAACTTGTTATTTGGAGTCAATGAGTTGTTGATGGAGCATGGGAGAAGAGCAAGGAAACGTTTGATCTGGTTATTTGCTCCAAGCAAGTTTATGGAGTCAACAAGTTGTTAACGGAACTTAAACGGAGAGCAGAGTATTGAACTCATTGTTTAGAGCCCATCATTTATTGATGGAGCTCAAGCGAAGAGCAAGGCATTAAACTTATTGTTTGGAGTCAACGAGTTGTTTGATGGAACTTGAGCAGAGAGCAGAGCGTTTAACTCGTTGTTTGGAGCCAATAAGTTTTTGATGAAGTCAGGGCGAAGAGCAAGGTGACCTTTGATCTTGCTATTTGTGCCCAGCAAGTTTATGGAGTCAACAAGTTGTTGATAGAACTTGAGCAGAGGGCAGAGCATTAAACTCGGTGTGTGGAGACAATGATCTGTTGATGGAGCTCAAGCGAAGAGCACAACGATGAACTCGTTGTTTGAAGTCAACTAGTTATACGATGGAACTTGAGCAGAGAGCAGAGCAATGAACTCGTTGTTTGGAGCCAATGAGTTGTTGATGAAGATCGAGCGGAGAGCAAAGCATTGAACTCGTTGTTTGGAGTCACTAAATTGTTCATAGAGTCTGGGCGAAGAGCAAGGCGACATTTGATCTTGCTATTTGTGCCCAGCAAGTTTATGGAGTCAACAACTTGTTGACGGAACTTGAACGGAAAGTAGAGCATTGAACTCGTTGTTTGGAGACAATGATCTGTTGATGGAGCTCAAGCAAAGAGCAAAGCGATGAACTCGTTGTTTAGAGTCAACGAGTTGTTTGATGGACCTCGAGCAGAGAGCAGAGAGCTGAACTCGTTATTTGGAGCCAATGAGTTGTTGATGAAGCTCGAGCAGAAAGCAATGCGTTTAACTCGTTGTTTGGAGTCAATGAGTTGTTGATGGAGCTTGGGCAAAGGGCAAGGCAATGTTTGGTCTTGCTGTTTGCGCCCAGCAAGTTTATAGAGTCAACACATTTTTGATGGAACTTGAGCAGAGATCCGAGCATTGAACTCATTATTTGGAGACAATGATCTGTTGATGGAGCTCAAGCAAAAAGCAAAGCGATGAACTCGTTATTTGGAGTCAACGAGTTGTTTGATGGAACTTGAGCGGAGAGCAGAGCGCGGAACTCGTTATTTGGAGCCAACGAGTTGTTGATGAAGCTCGAGCGGAGAGGAAAGCATTAAAATCATTTTTTGGAGTGAACGAGTTGTTGATGGAGCTTGGGTGAAGAGCAAGGCGACGTTTGATCTTGCTTTGCGCCTAGCAAGTTTATGGAGTCAACAAGTTGTTGACAAAACTTGAGCAGAGAATAGAGCATTGAATTCGTTGTTTGTTGCCAATGATCTGTTGATGGAGCTCAAGCGGAGAGCAATGCGTTGAATTCGTTGTTTAGATTCAACGAGTTGTTTGATGAAACTCGAGCGGAGAGCAGAGTGCTGAACTCGTTGTTTGGAGCCAACGAGTTATTGATGAAGCTCAAGTGGATAGCAAAGCATTGAACTTGTTGTTTGGAGTCAACTTGTTGTTTATGGAGCCTGGGTGAAGAGAAAGGCGACACTTGATCTTGCTATTTGCGCCCCGCAAGTTTATGGAGTCAACAAGTTGTTGACGGAACTTGAGCGGAGAGCAGAGCATTAAACTCGTTGTTTAGAAATTTTTTATGGAGCCAATAATTTGTTGATGGAGCTCAAGAGAAGAATAAGGCAGTGAAGTCATTGTTTGGAGTCAATGAATTGTTTGATGGAACTCGAGCAGAGAGAAGAGCGCTGAACTCGTTGTTTGAATCCAACGAGTTATTGATGAAGCTCGTGTGGAGAGCAAAACATTGAACTGAACTTGTTGTTTGGAGTCAACAAGTTATTAATGGAGCCTGGGCGAAGAGCAATGTGACGTTTGATCTTGCTGTTTGCACCCAGTAAGTTTATAGAGTCAACAAGTTGTTGACGGAACTTGAGCGGTAAGCAGAGCATTGAACTCGTTGTTTGGGGCAAATGATCTATTTATGGAGCTCAAGTGAAGAGCAAGGCATTGAACTCGTTGTTTGGAGTCAACGAGTTGTTTGATGGAACTCGAGCGAAGAGCAAAGCACTGAACTCGTTGTATGGAGTTAATGAGTTGTTGATGAAGCTCTAGCGGAGAGCAAATTGTTGAACTTGTTGTGTGGAGTCAACGAGTCATTGATGGAGCCTGGGCGAAGATCAAGGCATTGAACTCGTTATTTGGAGCCAACGAGTTGTTGACAAAGCCTGAGCGAAGCGCAAGGCGTCGAACTCGTTGTTCGGAGTTGACGAGTTGTTGGCTGGAGGAACTCAAGTGGTGTGCGGAGCACCGAACTAATTTTGTGGAGCGAATGAGTTTTGGGTGTTCTGGATCTTCTTAATATTGAAGTGATGTCACTTGTGTTTGTTCAGCGTTTAGGTGATTTCGTTCTTCTCTTATTGGAAATTAGTTCTGCACATCGAATGAGGTCCTCAGGACATTGAGCTTGCATTCGTTTAGGCTACGCGGAGCTTGTCAGAGTTTTGACTTGTTCGTTGGCACGACGCTTTATGTTGGATAGAATTGGAACTTGCTCAGGTGAAGGTGGTAGGAAAGGCTTAGAGCTTGCCCGCCTAAGGAAGAATTGTCTTAAATTTTGTTCTTAAAAGTTGAGGTGGCCCTAGATAGCTGTTAGCTGGCAGGAGGTCTGTGAAGAGGTTTGTGTCTCTTAGGCAGAGCATCCCCCTATTGTATAGCTGGAAGGATGACTTGCAGGATAGTTTGTTGTACAGTCTTTGCAAGTCTTTTGTAACGATTCTTAGGCCTGAAACGTAGACTCATTGTAATTCTGCAATTGTAATGAGACTTGTTGTTGAGATTGATGAGTCATCGACTGGGTTTTTTATAGCTAAATAACAGGGCCTCAAGTCTGTTGTGTATAGCTAATGAACTATAGACGATGTGGGTAATGTTTGACGGAGTTTAGAACTTATCCGTCTTGTACCCAGCTAGTTGTAGGAGCAACTTTGAGGGAGAGCTATTTTCCAAACTTACTGTATTGGTCCTTAAAAAAATTGTAAGAGTCGCTTCGAGTGGCGAGTTGAACTTCAAATGTAGCTTCTGCAAATTTTATTAGAGTAACTACAATTCACGATTTTGGACATCTTATCTTTCTTTAAGAAATTTTAACTAGTTTCAGGAACAGATCGAATGCCGAGTTGAACTCTGAACGTGCTTAATTGCAGGTTGCTAATGTAACTACGAGCCATGGGTATGGATCCGAACTTGTTAGTTTAGGTGTTAACAGGTTGCAGGAGCAGATCGAATGACGAGTTGAACTCTGGACTTGCTTTGTCGCAATTTGCTAAAGTAACATCGAGCCATGGGCATGGACTCCGAACCTATCGTCGAGGCGCTAATGGATTGCAGGAGCAGATCAAATGGCGAAGCAAATTATGAACTTGCTTTATTGTAGATTGCTAGAGTAATTTCGAGCCATGGGTATAGACTCCAAACCCGTCTTATAAGAAGCTTCTAATGAGTTTTTTATGCCGTTTTTGGAGTAGCCTTGATTTTTAACTCATTGTATGCATCCGTTGAGTTGTACAAGAATTTTGCAAAAAATAATACAAAATTTTATTGGAAAATAAAACGAAGAGGCTGCTCTAGTGGCTAGCCGTGATTACATGCGGTGACCGGTAGATAAAGTGGTTTTTATTAAAAAGTAAAATTAAGTGGCTGCTCTAGTGGCTGAAATTTATTATAAATTGAGAAAATTTGCTACTTCAACTAAGAGAGGATGTTTTAGACGCCCTCATTCAACTTCTTAAGGTGTTCTACTTTCCAAGTCCCTGCTGATATTTCCTTGCCCCTCGGATCTTCAAGTTGATGATCAGTTAGGCAAACAACTTAGTAGACCTTGCCTAGACTTTCCTGTTTTGGAACGAGCATCACATTGTTTTGAATAGAGAATGGGACATCTTCAGATTTTTCAATGTGTTTTAGCAGGACTGTTTCTTTCCGTTGAATGATCGGAGTGGCTTCAACCAGGAAATCAGGTTTATTACTATATTCTAATGAGAACGAATTTGGACCTGGTGAGAGATGATTTGACAAGTTTGGAAGTTCTTGGCAGGATATTCTATGGCAGTGGCTTCAAGCTTTTTCATGGACTTGGAGTTACTGTGATTGCTTTTCGGTGGTAGTTCTATGGCATTGAGGGGGAGAACCGAGCCCCCCATTGTAGCGGTGTAACATGCTCATGCTGCCTGTTGACTTCCTACAACATGGCCTACGCCTGCTGTTGTTGGGAACTTCATTTTCATGTGCTAGGTGGAAGCAACTGCATGAAAGGCCGTTAGGCCGGTATGACTGAATATTGCGTTGTATGCGGCTTTGACATCGACTACCATGAAGTCCAGTGCTTTTTTTCGAATAGCGGGGGCTTTTCCTGCAGTCACATCAAGTGTGACGATTCCTTCTACTTGAACGGGGACACCAGAGAATTTGTGGAGTGTATAACCGGCTGGCTTGAGCTGGTCTAGGGAGAGCTTGAGGCCGTTGAAAGTGTTCATAAAAAGGATGTTTACCGAGCTATGGTTGTCCTCCAGGATACGGCGTACCTCATTGTCACGCCCCGCTTACCAAAAGAAATACGGAATACGGATATGTGACTAAGCCCAGCGAATGATTTCATCATCCATAAGCTGTTCAAGAATCTTTACAACATTTCACAAGAATAATCAGAGTCGGAAGCAAAAGAATCAACCAAGCATGAACATATAAACCAAAATACCAACAAGAATACTTGAAACCAAAATATTATAATCTCAAATAATCAAGATATGAATAAGTCAAATATCCTGGGTCACATTGCCCAAATACAAATAAATCCAAGTACAAGATACAATTGTTCAAAACAAGCAACAAGAAATAATAATAGCAAAATTCAGCACTAATATTTCATATCACCAACACCATCTGGTACATATTCTCCAAAATCTGCAATTTAACAATTGCAGATATAGGAAAAAGAAAACAAACTCCCATCAATGCAAGTTATGGGCCACTTTTAATGCAGTATACACGTACATGGAAAACTAAACTAATAGCATGTAATAGGCATGATAACAAAATATACAACTAGTATGGTAAGATGAACAAGTGTAAGTAGCATGTACCAAGTATCAAGTGAGCAAGTATCATGTAAAAAAGCAACAAGTATCAAGTATCATGTAAGCGTATAGCAAGTGTCATTATCAAGTATCACGTATCATGTAGTCAAGTATCAAGTAAGCATGTATCCTGTTCAAGTGTCATGTATCAAGTCTTGTAGTTCTTACTATCTAGGTAGCACTTCATGAGCCCCGGTTTTTATCACATGGTTTGTACAACAAACAGTTTCACTTTAGACTTCATACTGGACCAAAGAGGGCAGTGTACTCAGGGACAAGTATCAAGTAATCGAGCTCCAAGCTCCAAGTATCATGTATTGTGTATCATGTATCACGTGTTAAGTTGTGCAAGTGGCAAGTAATCACGTGTCTCGCGTGCAAGTGTCAAGTAATCACGTGTCAAGTATCATGTATCAAGTAATCACGTAGGATCAGTGGATCCCCTTCCGAGTACACGTTTCTGAATTATCCACTATTAGATCTTTCCTTTAAACCCCGACTTGATTATTTATTATTAGTCTCAAAAAAGCATGTATGTGTGCAAAACATATCAAGAATAACATAGCATGGTCATGTAACAAGTTCAAGGTTCAAGATAAACATGTACGGGTGCAAAATAACACATAAAAGGATAAAATAACAAAATTTCTAGTTCAGGATAGCAAGACCATAGTGCAGTAAAATTGAGATTCCTGTTGTTACAAACATGCAAACCTGTATCCATCAAAAGTTCTAGAAAATAGACTCCCGGCCGAATCTAGCGAATATATATAAGTCACATAGTATTTCACAAAAACATCACTCAAAACTGGTTTGAATCCAGAAAATACGTTCAGCCAGAATCAGAAGATCGTATTCAAAGTCAGGAAAACAACATGAAAACTCAATAAATAAATCCATGGAAAATCTGGGGTATTCCCCTATATGTATAGTAACAGAAAAACAAGTTTCATAATTTTCTAACAAAAATAGAGCAGTCAAGTAAAATCAGAAAACATCAAGATGTAGTAGTTTTGTAAATCTGGAATTGTAAACACTGCAGTACGAAAACAGCAATATCTCACAAACCAAAAATCGAAATCCAAATCCTCCAAAAGGGTAATAAAAAATATACAATAGGCTAACTTTCATATTCAGAAATAATTTAGAAACAGCAAGTAGAAATAGGTCGAAAATCAAGTAAAATTCTGCATGTAAAATCTTTTTTTGCAAGCACGAAAAGGTTTGTAAAACATCTCAAATAAATCCACCAAAATTTTGGATAAACCCCAATCAAGCTTAGAAATACTGAGAAAATTTCAGATCAAAATAATAATTTTAATAACAGAATAAAAATAGATTACTCTTCAGAATTCATAGAAAACACAATCTGAAAATCTTTTGACACTACTGTAGTAAAATTGACATAACTCACAAACCGTAAATCGAAACTGAGATCCGTCAAAATGGTTGGAAAATAGACAGAATTCTTTACAAATTATGTTCACAAAATATTTTCAAATACTTACCTTAATAGGGACTAAAATACTGTTAAAAAACGGAAAACCGGCAAAACTGAAAATATTCTTCATGCACAAAATCAACTAGTTCACATAGAACTCATCCAACCACAACCAAACATGATATAGAGTATACTAGATGTCAAAGCAACATGTTATAGGGTATTTCACAAGTCTACAACAAGTCTACCATGAATAACACGAACGAGTACAAGATAACACATGAACCACATGCATATATGCAACAATATATGGTCAATCCTAGTTATATCATGTCATGTATGTCGTGAGGCAACTATGAAAAAATCATCACAACAGAAACACTATCAATAAGTGGATTCACACACAAATTGTCTCTAGAACCCAACTACACTACAAGCGGTATTTAGTACATGTATTTGCAAAGGAATTTAATACTAGTTACTTGCCTTAACCGATGACAAAAATGACTCCAAACAAGAATAACGGGAACAGATTTTCGGCAATGAACACGATCGAACGACGAACATGAATCACCAAAAACCAAGAACGAGAACTACACAACCACGATAGCACGACGAAGAATCACGAACCAAGAATGAACGACGAACAACTAAAAAGCACGCACACCAATAACCAAGAAACCAAGAACAACGGCAAGAGCAACGGCACCGCACTCACTCACGGCAAGAGCAATGGCGAGGGGACGGGGTTGGCCGGAGACGCCGTGGGAGGGCGACGGCCAGGCTGGCTGGTGCTGGTCATGCAACAGAGAGACACAGACAGAGCAATAGGGGAGGTATGCTCGGGATGAGAGGGTGTTCGGGTGGAGGTGGTGAGCACAGGGGGCCTGGGGGTTGGGATGGAGAGGAGGCAGGGGGAGAGAGAGCTGGAGGTGCAAGAGGCGGCTAGGGTTCACGAAGAGAAGGGGAGCAAACGGTGGGTGCATGGGTTTATATATGGATTAGGTAATATTAGGGTTATGGGGTAGGCAGTTGACGGCGGAACAGGGTAGGGGGATTTCGGGTGTGGTTATTATAAGCTAATGGGTCTGGGTAGTGAATAGGTGGGTTTGGGTATTTGTAGGATTAATAGATAATGTGTATTAGGGTAAATAGTAAAGTGGGTAAGTTAAAAAGGGTATTATGGATTCAAACCAAAAATTATAGATAGGGCAAAATGAACAAAATAATAGAAAAATGATATAGGGTGTGGACAAATAAGCAAGGAGGATCAAAATAACAGCTCGATCAAAAGAAACAAAACAAGAGAAGGACAAAGAATCAAGAATTCAAATAAAAGAAGACAAGAATAATAAAATGAATATATATATATATATTGAAATAAAATCCAATATACGGTCCAAAGAGATACAACAAAATAAAATACAAGGAAAAAGAAAATACACTAAAAAATATACAAAATGAAAAACAGGGGTTACAATCCTACCCACCAACAAGAAGGATTTCGTCCTCGAAATTCAACAAGAAGATACATAGGGTAACCCCCAAAACAACCAAAAAGAACAAAACAAAAACTACTCAAACAAATGAGGAAATTTCTACCAAATCTCCTCCTCCAGCTCCCAAGTCGACTCACCGGGCGAGTGAGGATTCCAAGCAACACGAACCAACTTGATGACATTGTTTTTAAGTACTCTCTCCCGCCGATCCACAATAGCAACAGGTAGAATCTCACAAGTCAAATCCGGCCGAACGGTCAAATCGGAATAGTCGATCGTGTGGCTCTCATCTCGAATATATCTCCTGAGCTGTGAGACATGGAAAACATCGTGTACTCTTGATAAAGCTGGCGGCAATGCAAGGCGATAGGCCACCTTGCCTACTCACTCCACAATATCAAACGGTCCAATAAACCTAGAGCTGAGCTTGCCCCCACCACCGAACCGAATGACACCCTGCCAAGGCGATACCTTTAGGAAGATATGGTCACCAACCTCAAACTCCAAAGCTCTCCGATGGACATCAGCTTATCGCCTCTGCCTATCCTGAGCTGCCTGCAAATGCTTCCTGATCTGAACCATCGCATCAACTATCCTGGTGATCAACTCCGAACCCAACAACTTCCTCTCTCCAATGTCATCCCAGCACACTGGTGATCTGCACTTCTGCCCATAGAGTGCCTTGAACGGAGTAGCTTTAATACTGGCCTGAAAGCTGTTATAGTAAGAGAACTCTACGAAATGCAAATGGTCCTCCAATGATCCACTGAACTGAAGCATATAGGACCTCAACATGTCCTCAAGAATCTGGATGGTCCTCTCTGACTGTCCATCATTCTGGGGATGAAAAGCTGCACTGTAATTTAATTTACTCCCCAAACTGTTCTGAAGACTCCCAAAACTGAGATCTGAATCTCGTATCCCTGTCGGATACAATACTGACTGGAACCCCATGAAGTCTGACAATCTCTTGCATGTACCTCTCAGCTAGGCTCTCAGTAGACTGTCCGAAACGAAAAGGAATAAAGTGAGCACTCTTCGTCAAACGGTCGACAATCACCCAAATGGCATTATGATCCTTAGGACTCCTCGGCAAAGCGGTCACAAAATCTACAGTGATATGTTCCCACTTCCACTCTGGAATAGGAGGCGGTTGAAGAAGTCCATCGGTTCTCTGATGCTCTGCCTTAACCTGCTGGCATATCAAACACTGAGCAATAAACCAAGCCACAGCTCCCTTCATACCAGGCCACCAGAAATGAAGCTTTAAATCCCGATACATCGTAGTACCACCGGGATGGATAGAATAGGATGACTGATGGGCTTCCTTAAGCAACCTCTGACGAACTTCACCTTTCGGGACACATATCCTGGACCTAAAACGAAGCGATCCATAAGCATGAATAACCATGTCCTTTCTGGACCCAGACTTAACCTCGCGCATCACCAGCCTGCGCCTCCTTGATCTGATCAACAAGAGGCGACTGAAGCTGGAGCGCCAAACAACTCCGACCAGAACTCGGAAACACAACATCCAACTCCAACCTCCGCATCTTCTCAATTAAATCCCTATGCTGAGTCAAGAACATAGCTGTCGGTCTCCTTTTAAAGCATCTGGCACCAAGTTTACTTTACCAGGATGGTATTGGAAACTGATTTCATAATTGGCCATAAGTTCCAACTAACGCCTTTGCCTCATGTTTAACTCCTTCTGGGTGAAGACGTACTTGAGACTTTTGTGGTCTGTAAAGATCTCCACTCGGTCTCCAAGTAATAATGTCTCCACAGCTTTAAAGCATAGATAACTGCCGCTAACTCCAAGTCATGAGTCGGATAGTTCTTCTCATGCGGCCTCAACTGCCTCAATGCATACGCAACGACTCGGCCCTTCTCCCTCAAAACTGCTCAAAGACCCTTACCAGAAGCATCATAGTGAATTACAAATCTGCCTGAACCATCTGCAATAGTCAACACAAGCACTGACGTCAGTCTGTTCTTCAACTCAACAAAAGCCTCACCACACTCATCAGACCAACAAAACTTCTGATCCTTCCCAATCAACTTAGTTAACGGTCCCACTATCTTCGAAAAATCTTGGACGAATTTCCGATAATAGCCAGCTAAACCAAGAAAACTCTTGTTTTCTTAAACTGACTTGGGAACAGGCCAATCCTTCACAGCCTCAACCTTGGCAGGATCCACAGAAATACCAACTCCTGAGATAATGTGCCCCAAGAATGAAACCCTGTCGAGCAGAAACTCGCACTTGCTGAGTTTTCCATAGAGTTGATTCTCTCTTAAAGTCTGCAGAACCACTCTAAGATGCTCAGCATGATCTTCCCGATTCTGAGAATACACCAAAATATCATTAATGAAGACCACCACAAATCTATTCAAGAACTGAGAAAAGACCCGGTTCATAAGACTCATGAATACAGCAGGCACGTTCGTAACCCCAAACCGCATCACAAGATACTCATATCTGGTCCTGAATGCAGTCTTCTGTACATCAGCCGCCTTCACTTTGACTTGTTGATACCCAGAACAAACATCTAACTTCGAGAAAATAGCAACCCCACTCAACTGATCAAACAAATCATCGATTCTGGGCAATGAATACCGGTTCTTCATAGTAATACTGTTCAGTTCCCAATAATCCACACATAGTCAACGACTACCATCCTTCTTGTTGAAAAAAAGGACTGGAGCATCCCAAGGCAAAATACTGGGTCTGATGAACCCCAAATCAAGCAACTCCTGAATATGCACCTTAAGCTCAGCTAACTCAACCGGTGTCATCCTGTATGGACTCTTTGATATAGGCGTCGTACCCAGTTGAACTTCAATACCGAACCCTACATCCCTATCAGGAGGTAAGCCAGGCAACTCCTCTGGAAAAACATCCAGGAAATCCCGTACTACTAGAGGCACAGCCTCACAGCCTAAACGCAACTCCATCGCACAAACCTCCTGATCAACTGCAGTTCGGTCAAGGCACAACTCCCCAACATGGAACTCAAACTTTGCGCGATCTGGAATTCGGAATATAACTTTCTTGGCACAGCAATCAATGATGGCATGAGTTTCACCCAACCAATCCATACCCAGAATAACGATGAATACTGAATTCCCAATTACAATCAGATTGGCCTTGATATTTGCGCTACCAATAATTACGGGACACTGCCTGCACTCCCAGGAACAAATGAAAACTCCACCACCTGTCACAATGTTCCAAGCCTCTGATATGTTGCTGCACTCCAACTGATGGCGAGCCACAAATTAAGAGGAGATAAAAGAATGGGTTGTCCCAGAATCAAAAAGAACATGAGCAGGAAAAGAGCAAATAAGGACAATACCTAAGACAAATCAAAAAGAGAAACAAAAGAATGGTTGAACCTGGGTGAGGAAATCAAAATGCAGAAAGATAAACATGAAAGGAATAAAGAAAAAGGAAAGGAAGAAACAAAAGAGGAACAACAAAACAACAAAAACAATAAAAGCAAAAGATACATGCAACTACACCCTCAGCTGACTCAGCATTAGTAACAGTCAGGTTGAAAGCTTGACCTCTCCTGGGAGCAGTGGTCCTCTGACCGATTATCTGGCGCTGCGGAGGAAGTAGTGGTCTAACTAGACCACGAGCTGGGGCGACTGGCTGAACTGGACCCCTGGCTGGAAGAGCCAACTGCGGGCAGTCCCGCACTGAATGGTCAGTAGCACTACATCCAAAATAGCGATGATTGGCACGTCGGCAATCCTTCCGCTCATACCCTAGAAGACGGTAAAAGTCACAAAAACCAACTCTCGGAGGACCCACAGCAGAGTAAGGAGCTGCCCTGACCGGAGGGGCTAGGACAGGACGCCGAATAGGCCCACCAGAAGGCCTAGCAACTGAGTACGGAACTGTAGCACCCCGAATTTCTAATATAATATCTTAGAAAATACGTGGCACAATCCCAGCATCAACTTGAATGTAATAGTACATATAGCCCAAAAACACAAATAATTTTATTCCAAACTTTTATTACAATAATCTTTACAAACACAGCGGAATACAAAACACCTTGAATTACAACTTTCTTTTTACAACACTTCTAAAAATTTTATACAAAGCTCTATTACATCAGTTTATCTCCAAAACTATCTCAAGCATCCCAACCTCCAAACTCTAAGCAACAACATGTAATACATGAGGCTAGAGATGATCCCTAACCCCTAAAACTAAAGGGGTCAGCCATAAATGGTGTGAGTGACATGAACAAGCAACATAAGTAAAGCATAGATTTATCAACAACAGAACGTAACAAGAGTAGATGAAATTAGAGAAATCACGAAATGCAGAAAACCATACAAGTGGAACTAAACTAAGTGTTAAGTGTAGAAAACAGAAAAGCACATGCATAAAACCAAGTCAAGAAAACACAATTTCTCTATGCTGACTTCTTGAAACACCTCCAGGAAATGGAAGACCGCCTCGACCACTTTGGCGATGCAGGCCCAAGGCCGGCCCAGGGGTACAGGCCCACCCGACCTCCGTTCTCCACTGCCATCTTGCAGGCCGAAATACCCCGAAATTTCCGTCCCCTCCAATTCGAGACTTATGACGGTGAGGGTGATCCTACTGATCACATGGAGGGCTTCAAGACCCTCATGATGATTCACAGCGCATCGGATACCCTCCTGTGCCGTGCCTTCCCCGCCACCCTATGGGGTCCGGCTCGGGAATGGTTCTCTAAGCTCAGCCCCGGCTCCATCTACTATTTCGACCAACTGGAGGGCAACTTCCTCGTCCACTTCGTGACCAGCCGAAAGGACGAGTGCATCCCTACTGGGCCTCCGACAGAAAGAAGGGGAGTCGCTCCGGCTGTGTAGTGCCCCAAATCTCCATACCGGGAACCTGAGACCCTACTCCAGGAGTTGAACTTCAAAATAGCCACAATCACAGAAAGTACAAGAAAATTTAAAACTTTTATTCTATATAAATGTTACATTTACAAGTGTTACAACATCCAAATAAAAATTACAAGATTTACAACAATATAATAGCACTTGCATATGTCCCTTGGATCCTTGGACCAACTCGAGCCCTGTAGTACCTGTAGATCGGCTCCGGATACCTGCAAGGTGGGGAACGTCAGTACTTCGACTGACGCAAAGCTGATGATAACAGCGATCCTTTAAAATTCATTCACAACCAATAATTTATGCAAAAGAGAAAAGTGATGTGCCAAAATAAGGGTTTAATGGATTCAGGTTCTAGTACAGTGATATGCCATGAAGCAGTTCACATGCCTGATTCTAATGCAAGCAAGACTTTGGAGCACGAATGCATCTCATACTACATACGCCCCCAAATCTAGCCGTCTTTCTCCACAATTCAGGGATTCGAACCCTCGCCATGCATCCTACTTTTGTACTCAACCAGTTCCCAATAGATTGTCCGTCGCCCAAAGAGATTGCAGTTGATCGGTCTGGTTCCGCCACTGCAGTGTCTAAGTGGTGGTCGTGTTGGCCACTAGGTACCCGCGTGCAGACCTCTTCAGAAAGCTGCATTGAATCCGGTCGCAAGACCGTGTGATTCCCATGTCCACCCCTAACCCGGGCTATGGACCGACGCATGCATGTTCACCCCTACTCCGGGTTATGAACTACATATACCAAAACAAACAACAAAATCCACGTGCATAGGGACGTGAGCACCTCGGGAGGTCAAATCCTCCTAGCCTCTCGTACCTTACTTCGGCAAAACTTTGGGTTTTAACAGATCGAGATACGAGCCGAGGACTCACTCATGAGTGCCGAAAACGTATCCCTACGACTGGAAGGTACAACACTGATGCGGTTTGTTTTTGGTCGCAGTGTGGATGCACCAGGTGTGAGTTCGGACTCAATTTGTAAAGAGGGAAGAGTACGGTGCCGGACGGTGAGCGAGGGGCTCGCTTCGATGCTTGAGGATCGGCTGGGATGGCCTCACCTCGAGTACCTGCAGACGGTCCTGAAACACCGGGATTTATCCCGGTGGCGGACCCTCCGACGATCTAGTCAGTCTCTGTGAGAGAGTAGCAATAACTAGGGGAATTTAAGTGGCCAAGATTGATTACCTGAAAAGGTGGGTGAGGGTCTGGTATTTATAGGGAATTCCAACAGGGTTTGGATCCGCTTGGGGGCCGGGTCTGAACCCGAAAGCCCATGGGCCTGACGTGGCAGGAGGCCCAGGGGGTTTAGGGCGGACGTGGCAGTGCCAAGAGTGGTATAGGGCTGACGTGGCAAAGCCCTATGTGGTATTTGGAGCTGACATGACTGATCATGGGGCTCCTGTGCCTCTGGGGGAATCG
This sequence comes from Hemerocallis citrina, assembly GCA_017893485.1. Taxonomy (NCBI): domain Eukaryota; kingdom Viridiplantae; phylum Streptophyta; class Magnoliopsida; order Asparagales; family Asphodelaceae; genus Hemerocallis; species Hemerocallis citrina. The sequence continues at coordinate 145,615,545 of CM030367.1, forward strand.
GATGGCCTAGGTTGTGCCAGGTCATCCTCATTCCTCGCCGGACTGGGTGGACGGCCCGTGGGGCTGTCGCGGATCGGAGGCCGAGGGCCATCGTGGCTCGTCGGATATGAGGAGACCGGTTCTGTGTGGGTGAACTTGCGGCTCGGTGCCGACCCTGTAGTGGTTCGAAGCCGAGCCAGATTGTTGTTTTTCTCATTTTTGAGCGAGAGCTGTCCTGGGCCCTGGTTGGGTCCCAGGCCATTTTTACCCTACCACACAAGCCCCCCACTCCTGCGGGGGTGCAGGAGTTAGCCGTGGAGGAGTGTTTATGGTCGTAGAAATGGGATGGCGAATCGCTGGGCCTTCATGAGAAGGCTACCTTGATGCTAGACCGAACCTCGAGCTGGCGAGGGTTTTTGGGTCGGTAAGGACAATGGCGAGCCGTTGTGTCTTCCTGAGGAAATTACACTAGTGCTAGACCGAACCTCAAGCTGGCGAGGGATTACGGGTCAGCAAGGGCGATGGCGAGCCGTTGTGTCTTCCTGAGAAGATTACCCTGGTGCTAGACCGAACCTCGAGCTGGCGAAGGATTATAGGCCGACAAGGGTGATGGCGAGCCGTTGTGTCTTCCGGAGAAGATTACCCTGGTGCTAGACCGAACCTCGAGCTGGCGAGGGATTATGGGTCGGCAAGGGTGATGGCGAGCCGTTGTGTCTTCCGGAGAAGATTACCCTGGTGCTAGACCGAACCTCGAGCTGGCGAGGGATCACGGGTCGGCAAGGATGATGGCGAGCCACCGAACCTCGAGCTGGCGAGGGATTATGGGTCGGCAAGGGTGATGGCGAGCCGTTGTGTCTTCCGGAGAAGATTACCTTGGTGCTAGACCGAACCTCAAGCTGGCGAGGGATTACGAGTCGGCAAGGATGATGGCGAGCCGTTGAGTCTTCCTGAGAAGATTACCCTGGTGCTAGGCCGAACCTCGAGCTGGCGAGGGAATATAGGCCGGCAAGGGTGATGGCGAGCCGTTGTGTCTTCCGGAGAAGGTTATCCTGGTGCTAGACCGAACCTCGAGCTGGCGAGGGATTTTGGGTCGGCAAGGGTGATGGCGAGCCGTTGTGTCTTCCGGAGAAGATTTCCCTGGTGCTAGACCGAACCTCGAGCTGGCGAGGGATTACGGATCGGCAAGGATGATGGCGAGCCGTTGAGTCTTCCTGAGAAGATTACCCTGGTGCTAGAACGAACCTCGGGCTGGCGAGGGATTATAGGCCGGCAAGGGTGATGGCGAGCCATTGTGCCTTAGGAGGTTTGAGCGGGGTGGCCCGCCGTCTTTGCGGAGCATTGAAGGTGCTCCGGGATCTGTGCAATATTCCAATTTCCAAGGGGCATTAATGGCGCCGCCTAATAAATGCATGGCGCATGGGCTTCCGCTGTTTGGCTTTCCCAACGTCATGATGGCCGGTCTATGGGGGAGGCTATAAATACCCCTCTCCCCACAGCGGGTTGGATCACAGCAAGGGTGGCCCATCGGCCATCAGAGGTGTCTGCTTCGGCGGACGTCCATCACTTGCAAAATTTTAACCCTGGTTGTATCGGAGGGGTGGTTACTCTGCCGCCCGGATCTTCTCTTGGATCTGATGGCCCTGATACGGTAGCCAGATCTAGGGGAGATCAGGGCGAGAGGGATAACGACCGGAATCCGGCCCGGGGAATAAGGAGCCTCGAATTGGTGGTGACTTTGCCGTCTGGATCCTTTTTCGGGTCGGACGGCCCTGACACGGCTGTTTGCCCGAGAAAGATCCAGACGGGAGGGTGATCAACCGTATTCCGGACCTGGAGCTGAAGAGCCTCGGATAGATGGGTCGTCTCCGATGGGAGGTGGTCCGATCTGCTTTCCGATAAGGTTCCAGGCGATGGTGGCTTCTGTCCCACCCTCGAACAGTTCGGGGTTTCGGCTGCCGAGGCCGTAAGCCCTGGGCTGCTCGCGGGTGAGAGGGGAGCCGACCGAGCTCTAGAGCCCGAAGCGCCTGTCTAAGGACGGCGCCTTAAATCTTAAGTAAAAATTTTCTCCGCCGAACACTTGATCCGAACCGACCTCTGTGTGGTCTCCAACCGGCGCTAGGTGACGTCAGCAACGCTAGTTTCGAGAATGACGTGGCGTGATTCTATTGGTGGCAGACGCGCGCTATTCGAGGAACATTAACGCGATAATCGGGGCGTCGCCTCTCTCTCTATAAATATCCCCCCCTCTTCCTCATTCTGTATACTTCTCTTCCGCTGTCTCCTTTAAAAAGAAATCAAACACTTCAGCGCTCGACTTTGACTGTTTTAGCGGCACCGGCTCGTCTGTCCGAGGCATTCAAAAGGTTAGTTTGTAAGTTTCTTTTGTTAGGCACAGATGGACAGGGCTCAGTCTGGCTCGTCAACGTCGACGTCGAGGGGGGAAGGGAAACCCGCCTCAAAATCAACTTCGTGGGAGGAGCCCGTGCTCGAGGGGGAGTCTGTGCATGATGTGGAGTCTTCCGATTCGACTACGTGGGAGGAGCCGGTAGGCGAGGAGGAGCCGGTGTACAATGTGAGGCCGTTACGCTCCCGGAAACCTTTCGTGGTGGAGAGCAGCGAATCAGAGGAGGCAAGCGACGGTTCGGACAAGGTCCGGGTTCTAGAGTTGGCTTTCGAAGAGGAGGGTGGCCCAGAGGAGGGTGAAGCCGGAGGTGCAGGGGGGAGATCCACTGGTCAGGGTGTGGGTTCGAGCTCCGCTCCGACCGGTCTGGGGAGATTATCTACCCCCTCGCCGGAAGGAGCCAAGAAGAAGAGGGCTCCGAAGAAGATGGGGTCGAGGGCCGGTGGCTCGAGCCAGGCGCCTGTTTATTGGAACTTAAGTACAGGTTCGCCCGTACAACCGAAGCCGTTCTGTCAGTACCCCGACGACCTTTCTGATAAGGAGCTTTTTGGGGTCCAGCCATCTTCGCCGAGCCGGAAGAGGGTGAAGATGGACACGCTTCCGACCGTCTTGGAGGCTGGTGACTTGGAGGCTTTGCAGTTGGCGTACCACATAGGGTCCAGCTACGAGCTCATGTTGTCGAATTCTACCCTGCGCCCGACCGACCCCTAAGTGCTTGGTACTGTGTCTTCCCAGTGGATGCCTTCATCTCTGGACTGAGGCTGTCGGTCCATCCGTTCGTTCGGGAGGTGTTGAATTGGGCATCCCTGGCGCCGATGCAGTATGGGCCGAACTCTTGGAAGCAGATCATCTGCTTCGTGTTGTTATGCGAGGAGCAGAGGGTACCCCTCCGGCTGAATGTGTTCCGAGTGATGTTGATGATCAGCTCGTCAGGGGAGTCAGAGGGAGTCTATTATATCTCGCCTCGGAGCAAGGGGAAGGTCGTCCACGGTCACCCGGACTCCATCAAGGATTGGAAGAAGAAATATTTGGTGATCCGGAGCGAGGAGCCTTGGGACATCCCTACTCAATGGAATCATTCTAAGCCGAGCTTCAAAGTGCCGAGGCCGAGGGACCTGACGGCCGAGGAGTGGGGGTTTGTTGAGCGCCTACGTCTGTCGCACAGTATCAGTTGGCCGAAGGTGACGGAGGGCCACCTGGCGAGCGTCGGACTGAGCCCAGCCGTGCTTTGTATGTAGTTGTTTCTTTTCTTTTGGTCTTGTTGTTCTTTTGCGCTCATTGTTCTTAATGGATCTTTTTGCAGGTATGGACCCTGAATCAATCAAGGCAAAGAGGCTCGCCATGAGGAAGGAGAAGGCCGAGAAGAAGGGGGATGCGATGAAGACGAGGGGGTCGTCCCAGGTGGTCTCCGAGGCCCCAGTTCAGCCGAGGGCCAAAAGGACTCGCTCGAAGACGGGCAAGGACGTGGCGGTTCAGGGGGGTTCGGACCAGGGCAAGGCCACCGATCTTGATAAGGGGAAGGGTCCCCTGGTGGAGGCAGAGGTAGAGGAGAGGTTGCGGCGACCGTGGGTGCCGGCTTGGTCGATCCGCGAGGGTGACTGCTTGACCCGAGGGCGCCAGGCTGTCGAGGTGGCGGCTTGTAATATCCCGATCGACTATCAATAATATTATTTTATTAGAGTCCGACTACTTGATTATTTTATTTTTTCTTTCACCATTGTGTTGTCTTTTAGCCATGACAATCTAATGAATAATTAGAGATGGTTGTGTAGCTAAACCTAGGGTTATAAAGACATAAGGGGTTAAGAACTCTTCTAGAACACTCTCTCCTCCACATCACCCTCCACCTCACCAAAAGAACCATACCCTCACCATACCTCCACCTCACCACCCCCTCCACTAGGTGAAACCGGCCACAAAAGGGGGAAGGGCTCAAGTGCAAATAGGTGAGTGCACATTTGCAATATCCACCCTTCTCTCCTCCTATAAATACCCCCTTCCTTCTCCATAGTCTCACTTTAGAAATATCAAAGAAAAAAAAAGAGAAAGGAAAAGAATGAGTGAACTAACTCGAGAGTTATTATTTGTAGGTTGGTAGGAGTTCTAGGAGAAAGAAGGAGAGTAGTCTAGTCTTCCATCAAGAAAAGAAACAAGGTGGGGGTTTCTCTAGGTTTGTGTTTGTTTAATTGTTTGTTTGTTTGTTCATTTGAATGATGGTTTTGATGTTCTTCTTCTTCTTACCCTCTTGTTTACTTTTCTTTTTGGTGTGGTTATTAAGTGAATTTTTATGTTGTATGTTAAACCACCTAAAAAGAGTTCTTATATTGTATGTTGTTGTATGATAAAGAATTAACTACTTGGACTAAAAGGATACATGCACAGAAACTTTTACATACAACCATGTAAGGTTGTAGGACTTGAATGTGAACCCATACATAAGGCATATGAATTTGTTTACAACCATTTTGGTTGTAGGACCTATGTTGAACCTTGGACTAAAAGAGAGCATATGTTGAAAAATGAAGTGTTCTTACTTGTTGTATTATTGTTTAGTTTTAAATCTTAAAGTATGAAAAAGAAACTAGCTAAATCACTAGTTGTAGAATAAATAAATAAATAAAAAGATCTTTTCTTTTCTAAACACTAGTTGTAAAAAAGATCAAAAAGATCTCTTTTATGTCCACTAGTAAGAAACCTATGCTAATAAAGATCTTTTTGTAGTAATTTAGTTGTAGATATTTATGCTAAATTTTAGTAGATGCTCATGGTAGTAGTAGTAGATATATATGTTCAAATAAAGTTGTTGTAGTAGTAAATGTGTATGCTTCAATTAAAATAGCAATAGTAGATGTGTATGTCTCAATTAAAGTGGTAATAGTAGATGTAGAATTTATTATATCGTATTTAGGAATGAGATTTATACTTCAAATGTTGTAGGATTCCTTCTAAAATTACTTAGAATGTTGTAGGATTCCTTCTAAAATTAGTTAGAATGTTGTAGGATTCCTTCTAAAATACTTATCATGTTTAGAAGCAATATTCATGCTTCAAATGTTGTAGGATTCCTTCTAAAATTACTTATCATGTTTTATTCATGCTTAGAATGTTGTAGGATTCATTTTAAAAATCCTACCATGTTTAGATTAATGTAATTGTGCTTAGAATGTTGTAGGATCCATTCTAAAAATCCTACCATGTTTAGATTACTTTGTTTATGCTTAGAATGTTGTAGGATCCATTCTAAAAATCCTACCATATTTAGATTAGCTTATACATGCTTAGAATGTTGTAGGATTAATTCTAAAAATCCTACCATGTTTAGACTACTTTGTTTATGCTTAGAATGTTGTAGGATCCATTCTAAAAATCCTACCATGTTTAGATTAGCTTATACATGCTTAGAATGTTGTAGGATTAATTCTAAAAATCCTACCATGTTTAGACTACTTTGTTTATGCTTAGGATGTTGTAGGATCCATTCTAAAAAAATCCTACCATGTTTAGATTACTTTGTTTATGTTTAGAATGTTGTAGGATTCATTCTAAAATTACCTACCATGCTTAGGATAATTTATTTGTGTTTAGAATGTTGTAGGATTCATTCTAAAAATACCTACCATGCTTAGATTAATTTATTTATGCTTAGAATGTTAAAGGATTCATTCTAAAATTCCTATCATGTTTTAGGAAGGATATTTATGCTTAGAAAGTTGTAGGATTTATTCTAAAAATATCTATCATGTTAGGAATGATATTTATGCTTAGAATGTTGTAAGATTTATTCTAAAAATATCTATCATGTTAAGAATGATATATATGCTTAGAATGTTGTAGGATTGATGTAAAATTACTTACCATATTTTAGGGATGATGTAGAAGTATATATGCATGCTTGAGAATGTTGTATGTTCATACTAGTTATATGTATGCATGCTTGGGAATGTTATATGTTCATACTAGTTATATATGTATCCATGCTTGGGAACGCTACAAGTGTATGCTAAATCACATTTACAATCAAGAGTGTTATAAGTTAAGGGTTATGTTCTATATACCATGTTTTAGTGGTGGTAGGTTGATGCTTGCAATTGCATACCATGATCGAAATGCCATAGGTTAAGTAATAAGAAAGAGCAATGTGAAAATTGTAGGAGTAACTACCTTGTTGTAGTTAATGTAAGTATGGAACCATGGCATATGAGCACCCTTCATTCATAGCAATTAGGGTTGAGAAGTGTTAATAGTTGTAGCTTGAGAAAAAGCTAGTTTAGGGTCTTCAAGTACCCTAAGGGTCATCGACCATCAAGACCACATCCTACCCCCTTAGAGTAAAATGGATAGATCTCACCTCGGGCGTCGAAGGATCTTAACCAATGTAGGTTGACCGTGAGCCGAGAGTGTTAGTAGAATCCGAGTTAGGGGTAGGAATGAGTGAGAGAGATATTACTACCAGAGTCTTGGATCGAGGAACCACGAGTTGGACCATGATTGGAAACTATGCAAGATTGCATAGGAACAATAACCTCATTAGGATAGTGACTTATAAATCATTCCTTAACCTTTTGCCCGAAAGAAGGAGAGTTGGTAGTAGGGTGCACCGTACGACCAAACCTTTCTTTAGGGCCGATATTAGGTGGTGTTATTGGGTTGTACCTTCCCGTCAAAGGGATACGTATGGTGCCGTCTCACAGGTTGAGGACACGGGTTGCGTATCTCGCTCTGTTAATTCCTGAAATACCGTGGCTGGGGTGCCACAGGATGCATTTGGGCAGTCCTGCGCTTGCGATACCCCAGAGGGTGCCACAGGGTAGGATTCATGCTACCCTGCGCTTGCGAAACCCTATGGTTTGATTTTGGAACGATGCCCGATATAATGGGATCGAGTGAGGTCCGGCATGCCGGGTAGTAGTGGAAAACGGAGGCACCATAAGCAGACTGCATAGGGGGACTTGACCCCTTCTGCAACCTCACAGAGTTATGGAGTATTGTCAGGAACAGGTTGTGTACAATTAGAATTCATAACGCGGGTTCAATCCCTATATATGGAGAAACGGCTTGAGATGGAGTCGCATGTAGTATGGGCTGCATGTTGCTTTCGGAGACTTGCTGGCTTTAGAATATGAGCATCCTGGTTTAGTTGCTAGCATTAGAATATGAGCATCCTGGTTTAGTTGACATGGCAGTAGGATATGAGCATCCTGGTTTAGTTGACATGGCATTAGGATTTGAGCATCCTGGTTTAGTTGACATGGCATTAGAATATGAGTATCCTAGCTCAGTTGACAGTGTATTAGTATTCTAGTTTAGTTGACAGTGCATTGGTATTCCAGTTTGATTGACATTTATTAGATTCTAATCACTGCACTCACGAACACTTAAACTACACCGACATACCTCACCCTATATATATATATTGTTTGTTTTGGAGATCCGCTGCTATATGATCAGCCTTTAAGAGTCAGTGAATACTGAAGTTCCCACTTCAATAGGTTGTGGACACAAGGTCGCGAACCAGAAGGACTCTAGCCGAGGCATGATCTACAAGTGGAAAAGCAATGATTATCTTTTATTCATGTACACTCTGATGTAACTTATTGTATTAGTAGAAACACTCGGCCTGTAATATTATGTTAATAAAAAGTTTTAAATTTTCCTGTTTCTGTGTATTGTGACTAATTGAATGAAAAGGTCCTGGCTCGTGTCTCGGTTTCCCAGTGTATGGAAAACGGGGCGCTACAGAGTCGTATCAGAACCGACTTCAATTTATAGTCCAAACATAGAAGGAAAATACACTTAGGTGCCTTGTAGGGACTAGGCTTCCTTTTAGCTGGCTGTAGACAATTATAATTCATACTGTTGTTTCTTCAACTTATGTATTATGATGTTCTATATCTGTGCTAAATTCCGTGTCCACTCCACACAGGATGTCGAACGGAGCAGTTCCCCCAGGAAATGGAGTGACACACGGAGTTGCAATCGAGGTGGGCTCGGACTTGGAACCCCTCACAGATGGGGACGAGTCACCGGTTGGAGTCGGATTGGCCAATGGAGCCACCGCAGCTGCCGCAGCAGGGGGTGCCCCTGCCAATGGCCAGAACCCAGCACCACCACCGCCACCACCTCCCCCGCCTAACCCAGTACAGCAAGCTTTCGACCAGGTCTTTCAGGATCTGGAGACATGGGGATGGTGCCATGTCTGCCTGGAAAACAGGATGGACTCATGTGAGTTCGTAGCCCTCAACAATTTGAAAGAAATAGCGTAGTTAAGGAGGGAAAGGGCAAGGGTAGACCGCAAGATAGTAATCCTAAAGCACTCCCACCGTGTGCAATTTGCGTGCCTGGAGCGCAAATGCGCGAAGCTGCAGGCACAGGTCTCGCAGCTACTTGCACTGTTGGCACCACCACCTGGTGAAGGGGACGGGGACCTCTAGTAGTACTGACTAGGCAGTTAGGTGCCCTAGGCTATTTTGTTATTTTGGATATTTTGCATTCTACTGTATGATATAAATGTAAGGAAGATAATGCTATGTAAGACCTGGGGCTATGATATAATGAAGTTAGCTTTATGTTTCTGCAAATCTTGCGTGCATGTTAAATCAGATGGATGTTATTATTATTATTTTTATAACAAATATGATGCCCGGTGTATTCCGTTACTCTCTTCTACCAGATGTCACGCAGGACCAGGAGTGGTAGGACCGACAATCTGGAAGGCGAGGGCAGTGGAGGCAATGGTACGGGTCTTGATTTGGAGACAGAATTTTCTCGTATGTACCAGGCCTTGGGTGACCTCGCAGAAGCAAGTCGAAACCACGTGCAGCAACCAAGAGCACCCAGAGGTAATCGGGGAGCGGCAGCTACCGACCCTGTTAAGATGGTCGAATCATTCCGAAGGATGAGGCCGCCTGTTTTTGAAGGCAAGGCAGACCCGACAGCGGCTGACGACTGGATTCGTCAAGTCGAGATAGTGTTTGAGGTGATGTTGACGCCAGAGGACAGCAAGGTCAGGTTAGCCAGCGTTCTGCTAGAAAAAGATGCCGGAGTCTGGTGGCAATCAGTAAAGAGAGGCATGGGCGAAGGGCCCATTACCTGGGAGGATTTTCTGGCAGAATTCAGACAACACTATTTCCCACTAGACGTGCAAAAGGAAAAAACCATGGAGTTCCACAACCTAAAGTAGGGAAGCATGACGGTCCGAGAATATGAGACCAAGTTCACCCAGCTTTCCCGCTATGCTCCGGAAATGGTACAAGATGAAGTCAAAATGACCAAGAGGTTTGAGCAAGGGCTTAAGCCCGCACTTAGGACCAAGATGATACCGCTTTGCATCCGGAGGTTCGAGAAGCTAGTCCGTCGAGCAGCTACGACGGAGTTAGACATGAATAAGGGGCCAGAACTGCAAGAAAACACTGGAGGGTGGAACAAGGGAAAGAGGCATGCACCAGCGTCAGTATTCAGAAGCCAGGGTGGGAACCAAAAATTTCAGAAGAGGGTTAGCAACACCAGCAACATCAAGCTAGGGAGCTGTTTCGCATGTGGCGAGCCAGGGCATTTCAAGAGCCAATGCCCTAAGAATGGGAACCCTCTGAATGATGCTCGCTCCTGTTTCAATTGCGGGAAGGTCGGCCATATCCGGCCAAACTGTCCCCAACTTCGAAGGGGCGATGGAGGGCCGGCTCCCAATGCAAACAGAAGGGGGATAAACCGCCAAGGGAGGGTATTCGCACTCACAGAGGAAGACGCCAATGAAGACGATGGAGTTGTCACCGGTAGGTGAAGGAGTATGACTAAGCTTTTGTAGTATTTTGAATATTTTGGCATAAGTTAGTATTGATGTAACCACTTTTGTAAACAGGTTGGATTAATATAAATGAAATCCAGGCAACTGTTTTATTTGATAGTGGGTCATCTCATTCCTTTGTGTCTGGAGAATTCTCTAAGAAGTTGAAACGCACCCAGGAGGCAACTCCGGAATCAGTTTTGCTAGTAGGTACCCCATCTGGAGCAACTCTCCCTGCAAATTCATGCTACAAGGGATGCGATCCCAGGATTGACAGAGAGACCCCGAGTATAGACTTGCTAGAGTTGGGCTTTGTAGGGACGGACGTGATTATCGGAATGGACTGGATGTCCAAGCATAATGCTAGCATCGATTGCAAGGAGAAGAGGGTCACCATTACCCCATCCGGAGGACGGGAGCTTGTGTTCCAAGGAAGGAAGAAGCACAATGCGGAAATTCTTACAACTGCAACTGAGGTGCTAGTGCCAAGTGAAGTCAAGGCAATACCAATCGTACGAAAATTTTCCCGCGTATTTTTGAAAGAATTACCTGGACTCCCACCACATAGGGATGTTGAGTTCAGCATTATTATCCAGCCGGGCAGCGCACCAGTGTCAAAAACACCCTATCGGATGGCACCAGTAGAGCAGAAGGAAGTAAAGGAGCAAATTGAAGGACTACTACGGAGAGGGTTCATCAGGCCAAGTGCCGCACCCTGGGGAGCACCCGTGCTACTAGTAAAGAAGAAGGATGGAACCTCGAGAATGTGCATCGATTGTCGGGAGTTGAACAAGGTGACGATTCGGAATCAGTACCCCATTCCCAGGATCGATGACCTGTTTGATCAGCTTCAGGGAGCGGCTGTATTCTCAAAGATTGACCTGCGTTCAGGCTACCATCAAGTTCGGGCCAGAGAAGAAGATATACCTAAGACTGCGTTCCGGACTCGGCACGGTCACTACGAGTTTTTAGTGATGCCATTCGGGGTGACAAACGCTCCAGCAATCTTCATGGACATGATGAACTGCATCTTGCGACCATTCATCGATTCCTTCGTAGTTGTCTTCCTAGACGACATCTTGGTATATTCAAAAACAGAAGAGGATCATGCTGAGCATTTAACTGCGGTATTAATCAAGCTACGAGAGCACCAGCTATACGCCAAACTGACAAAATGTGAATTTTGGAAGTCAGAAGTGGCATTCTTGGGTCACGTCCTTTCTAAGGAGGGAGTGGCTACGGACCCGCAGAAGATAGAGGCAGTAAAAGAGTGGCCTCAACCGAGAACTGTGAAGGAGGTCAGGAGCTTCCTAGGCATGACCGGGTACTACAGGAAGTTCATCCAGAACTATGCCAGAATTGCCGTACCACTTACTGCCCTGACCAAGAAGAACGTAAGTTTTGATTGGACGGAGAAGTGTGAAGATAGTTTCCAAGAGCTGAAGAATAGACTGATTACTGCACCAGTTTTGGTTCTGCCTCAACCAGACAAGGGATACGTAATCTTCAGTGATGCTTCGCTTTTGGGGTTCGGCTGTGTTCTGATGCAAGAGGGAAGAGTCATAGCAAACGGATTAAGGAAACTTCGACCACACGAGAAGAATTACCCGACACATGACTTGGAATTGGCTGCGATAATCTTTGCTCTAAAATTGTGGCGGCACTACGTCTATGGATCGAAGGTGGAAATGTTTACCGACCATAAGAGCCTGAAGTATATCTACCAACAAAAGGATCTGAATCTCAGGCAAAGGCGATGGTTGGAGGTTCTGGAAGACATAAGACCAGAAATTTTATATCACCCGGGAAAAGCCAATGTCGTGGCCGATGCGCTCAGCAGAAAACGAATTGTGGCCATGCTCACCGTGATGAGACGAGAGCTACAAGATGAGATCAGACAAGCTGGCATTGAACTAGTGGTTGAATATTTAAGCACCATTTTGGCCAATCTAGAGCTACATCCGAGTCTGAATGACCGAGTCAAGAAGGCTCAATGGGGTGATGCAGAGATTGAAGCACAAAAGCAACTAGTCAACGAAGGAAAAGCCTCAAAGTTCAGTATAAGGGAAGGGTCGCTTTGGCTTGGGAGCAGGTTGTGTGTGCCAAAAGTCGACGAGTTGCGGGGAGATATCATGAAGGAAGCACACTCCACCTTACTCACAGTCCACCCAGGAAGCACAAAGATGTATAAGGATATAAAACAACATTTTTGGTGGGCTGGAATGAAGCGAGATGTGGCAGAGTTTGTGGCCAAATGCCTTACATGTCAGAAAGTCAAAGCGAAGAACCAGAGACCAGGAGGTCTACTACAGCCCCTACCCATCCCAGAGTGGAAATGGGAGAACATCAGCATGGATTTCATCACGGGACTGCCCAGAAGTTCAAAAGGGAACGACTCGATTTGGGTTATAGTGGACCGCTTGACAAAGTCCGCACATTTCCTCCCAGTAAAGATAACTTGGTCGGTAGAGAAGCTAGCAGAGGTCTACATAGAAAGCATTGTGAAGCTACATGGGGTGCCAGTGTCAATCGTTTCCGACCGGGATGCCAGGTTTACGTCCCGATTTTGGCAGAGTCTGCAAGAGGCCTTGGGAACGAGACCAGATTTTAGCACAACTTTCCACCCGCAAACGGATGGACAGACAGAAAGAGTTAACAGAATTCTCGAGGACATGCTGAGGGCGTGCATAATGGACTTCGGAGGGAGTTGGGAACAATATTTAGCATTGGTAGAGTTTGCATATAACAACAGCTATCAAGCAAGTATTGAGATGGCTCCATACGAAGCGTTGTATGGAAGGAGGTGCAGGACCCCTGTGTGCTGGTTTGAAGTAGGTAAAAGACAAATGTTCGGACCTGAAATAGTGCAACAAACGTCCGAAAAGATTGAACTAATCAGAAAAAGGATGCAAGCAGCACAAACCAGACAGAAGAGCTATGCTGACAACCACCGGCGAGACCTAGAATTCGAGGAAGGTGATTCGGTGTTCCTAAAGGTCTCACCTACAAGGGGAGTGATCCGGTTCGGAAAAGGCGGCAAACTAGCACCAAGATATATTGGACCCTACCAAATTTTGAAAAGGATCGGAAAGACAGCATACAAACTAGAGCTACCAGCCGAATTGTCCCAGGTACATGATGTGTTCCACGTTTCAATGCTGAAGAGATATGTATCAGATCCAAGTCACCAGCTGCCAGATGTCTCTGAAGACCTACAAGTGGACCTTACATATAAGGAGCGGCCGGTAAAATTCATCGATCGTCGGGATAAAGTACTAAGAAACAAGACTATTCCAATGGTCAAGGTTCTTTGGAGGAACAAACTCGTGGAAGATGCCACTTGGAAGACGGAAAGCCAGATGAAACTCTCTTTTCCCGAGTTATTTTGAGAATCGTTGTTTCCCCTCGCCCCACTTAATACAGTTCTGAGGACAGAACTATTCTAAGGAGGGAGTATTGTAATATCCCGATCGACTATCAATAATATTATTTTATTAGCGTCCGACTACTTGATTATTTTATTTTTTCTTTCACCATTGTGTTGTCTTTTAGCCATGACAATCTAATGAATAATTAGAGATGGTTGTGTAGCTAAACCTAGGGTTACAAAGACATAAGGGGTTAAGAACTCTTCTAGAACACTCTCTCCTCCACATCACCCTCCACCTCACCAAAAGAACCATACCCTCACCATACCTCCACCTCACCACCCCCTCCACTAGGTGAAACCGGCCACAAAAGGGGGAAGGGCTCAAGTGCAAATAGGTGAGTGCACATTTGCAATATCCACCCTTCTCTCCTCCTATAAATACCCCCTTCCTTCTCCATAGTCTCACTTTAGAAATATCAAAGAAAAAAAGAGAGAAAGGAAAAGAATGAGGGAACTAACTTGAGAGTTTTTATTTGTAGGTTGGTAGGAGTTCTAGGAGAAAGAAGGAGAGTAGTCTAGTCTTCCATCAAGAAAAGAAACAAGGTGGGGGTTTCTCTAGGTTTGTGTTTGTTTAATTGTTTGTTTGTTTGTTCATTTGAATGATGGTTTTGATGTTCTTCTTCTTCTTACCCTCTTGTTTACTTTTCTTTTTGGTGTGGTTATTAAGTGAATTTTTATGTTGTATGTTAAACCACCTAAAAAGAGTTCTTATATTGTATGTTGTTGTATGATAAAGAATTAACTACTTGGACTAAAAGGATACATGCACAGAAACTTTTACATACAACCATGTAAGGTTGTAGGACTTGAATGTGAACCCATACATAAGGCATATGAATTTGTTTACAACCATTTTGGTTGTAGGACCTATGTTGAACCTTGGACTAAAAGAGATCATATGTTGAAAAATGAAGTGTTCTTACTTGTTGTATTATTGTTTAGTTTTAAATCTTAAAGTATGAAAAAGAAACTAGCTAAATCGCTAGTTGTAGAATAAATAAATAAAAAGATCTTTTCTTTTCTAAACACTAGTTGTAAAAAAGATCAAAAAGATCTCTTTTATGTCCACTAGTAAGAAACCTATGCTAATAAAGATCTTTTTGTAGTAATTTAGTTGTAGATATTTATGCTAAATTTTAGTAGATGCTTATGGTAGTAGTAGTAGATATATATGTTCAAATAAAGTTGTAGTAGTAGTTAATGTGTATGCTTCAATTAAAATAGCAATAGTAGATGTGTATGTCTCAATTAAAGTGGTAATAGTAGATGTGGAATTTATTATATCGTATTTAGGAATGAGATTTATGCTTCAAATGTTGTAGGATTCCTTCTAAAATTACTTAGAATGTTGTAGGATTCCTTCTAAAATTAGTTAGAATGTTGTAGGATTCCTTCTAAAATACTTATCATGTTTAGAAGCAATATTCATGCTTCAAATGTTGTAGGATTCCTTCTAAAATTACTTATCATGTTTTATTCATGCTTAGAATGTTGTAGGATTCATTTTAAAAATCCTACCATGTTTAGATTAATGTAATTGTGCTTAGAATATTGTAGGATCCATTCTAAAAATCCTACCATGTTTAGATTACTTTGTTTATGCTTAGAATGTTGTAGGATCCATTCTAAAAATCCTACCATGTTTAGATTAGCTTATACATGCTTAGAATATTGTAGGATTAATTCTAAAAATCCTACCATGTTTAGACTACTTTGTTTATGCTTAGAATGTTGTAGGATCCATTCTAAAAATCCTACCATGTTTAGATTAGCTTATACATGCTTAGAATGTTGTAGGATTAATTCTAAAAATCCTACCATGTTTAGACTACTTTGTTTATGCTTAGGATGTTGTAGGATCCATTCTAAAAAAATCCTACCATGTTTAGATTACTTTGTTTATGTTTAGAATGTTGTAGGATTCATTCTAAAAATACCTACCATGCTTAGGATAATTTATTTGTGTTTAGAATGTTGTAGGATTCATTCTAAAAATACCTACCATGCTTAGATTAATTTATTTATGCTTAGAATGTTAAAGGATTCATTCTAAAATTCCTATCATGTTTTAGGAAGGATATTTATGCTTAGAAAGTTGTAGGATTTATTCTAAAAATATCTATCATGTTAGGAATGATATTTATGCTTAGAATGTTGTAAGATTTATTCTAAAAATATCTATCATGTTAAGAATGATATATATGCTTAGAATGTTGTAGGATTGATGTAAAATTACTTACCATATTTTAGGGATGATGTAGAAGTATATATGCATGCTTGAGAATGTTGTATGTTCATACTAGTTATATGTATGCATGCTTGGGAATGTTATATGTTCATACTAGTTATATATGTATCCATGCTTGGGAACGCTACAAGTGTATGCTAAATCACATTTACAATCAAGAGTGTTATAAGTTAAGGGTTATGTTCTATATACCATGTTTTAGTGGTGGTAGGTTGATGCTTGCAATTGCATACCATGATCGAATTGCCATAGGTTAAGTAATAAGAAAGAGCCATGTGGAAATTGTAGGAGTAACTACCTTGTTGTAGTTAATGTGAGTATGGAACCATAGCATATGAGCACCCTTCATTCATAGCAATAAGGGTTGAGAAGTGTTAATAGTTGTAGCTTGAGAAAAAGCTAGTTTAGGGTCTTCAAGTACCCTAAGGGTCATCGACCATCAAGACCACATCCTACCCCCTTAGAGTAAAATGGATAGATCTCACCTCGGGCGTCGACAGATCTTAACCAATGTAGGTTGACCGTGAGCCGAGAGTGTTAGTAGAATCCGAGTTAGGGGTAGGAATGAGTGAGAGAGATATTACTACCAGAGTCTTGGATCGAGGAACCACGAGTTGGACCATGATTGGAAACTATGCAAGATTGCATAGGAACAATAACCTCATTAGGATAGTGACTTATAAATCATTCCTTAACCTTTTGCCCGAAAGAAGGGGAGTTGGTAGTAGGGTGCACCGTACGACCAAACCTTTCTTTAGGGCCGATATTAGGTGGTGTTATTGGGTTGTACCTTCCCGTCAAAGGGATACGTACGGTGCCGTCTCACAGGTTGAGGACACGGGTTGCGTATCTCGCTCTGTTAATTCCTGAAATACCGTGGCTGGGGTGCCACAGGATGCATTTGGGCAGTCCTGCGCTTGCGATACCCCAGAGGGTGCCACAGGGTAGGCTTCATGCTACCCTGCGCTTGCGAAACCCTATGGTTTGATTTTGGAACGATGCCCGATATAATGGGATCGAGTGAGGTCCGGCATGCCGGGTAGTAGTGGAAAACGGAGGCACCATAAGCAGACTGCATAGGGGGACTTGACCCCTTCTGCAACCTCACAGAGTCATGGAGTATTGTCAGGAACAGGTTGTGTACCATTAGAATTCATAACGCGGGTTCAATCCCTATATATGGAGAAACAGCTTGAGATGGGGTCGCATGTAGATGGGCTGCATGTTGCTTTCGGAGACTTGCTGGCTTTAGAATATGAGCATCCTGGTTTAGTTGCTGGCATTAGAATATGAGCATCCTGGTTTAGTTGACTTGGTAGTAGGATATGAGCATCCTGGTTTAGTTGACATGGCATTAGGATATGAGCATCCTGGTTTAGTTGACATGGCATTAGAATATGAGTATCCTAGCTCAGTTGACAGTGTATTAGTATTCTAGTTTAGTTGATAGTGCATTGGTATTCCAGTTTGATTGACATTTATTAGATTCTAATCACTGCACTCACGAACACTTAAACTACACCGACATACCTCACCCTATATATATATATTGTTTGTTTTGGAGATCCGCTGCTATATGATCAGCCTTTAAGCGTCAGTGAATACTGACGTCCCCACTTCAATAGGTTGTGGACACAAGATCGCAAACCAGAAGGACTCTAGCCGAGGCATGATCTACAAGTGGAAAAGCAATGATTATCTTTTATTCATGTACACTCTGATGTAACTTATTGTATTAGTAGAAACACTCGGCCTGTAATATTATGTTAATAAAAAGTTTTAAATTTTCCTGTTTCTGTGTATTGTGACTAATTGAATGAAAAGGTCCTGGCTCGTGTCTCGGTTTCCCAGTGTATGGAAAACGGGGCGCTACACGGCTAAGCTGGCGACCCCTCGGGACCGCACGGAGATGAACGCCGAGGGCCTGGAGGATGCGTACACGCGCCTCGCGCAGGCTAATGTGCTGGTAAGTCTGCCGACCCCACTTGCCTTGTGAAATGTTTGTAAAGGAGGTTTTCTCAGTAGTGCTTGGTTGCTACAGGCGACCGTACAGGGGGCCCACTTGAGGGGCCTTTATGAGGCGGCCTTGAAGCGGGAGCGCGACCGGGCTGACAAGGCCGAGCAAGAGATGAAGGAGCTGAAGATAGAGCTCAAAGGCTCGCACCAGAGGGAGCAGAAGATGAAGGTCGACTTCGACGCCAAGGAGGCGGAATGGGCGAAGAAGATGGCGGCTCAGAAGAAGAAGTTCGCCAAGGAGAAGGAGGAGTTGACTGAGGCGGGTCAGACCATGGTGATAAAGGCCCAGGACGAGTGCTATGCCAAGGTCCTCAGTCATGTGAGGCACTTCTACCCGACTATCGATCTGTCCAACTTCGAATACGACATGGAGGTCGAGGGGACACCGAAGACCCCTAATGAAGAAGGGCCCGTTGATGACCCGGCTGCCGACCCCCCTGTGAACCCGGCCGATGCTGAGGTGGGAAAACAAGTTGTATAGTTTTGTCTTTCTTTTTCCCTCTCTCGATTGTATTTGCCTTCCGCAGACTGGCCACCGCATTTTTTGTATGAAGTAATTTCATTTATAAAAGATGATTTTTGACTGGCCAAGTGTTTTGACCTCAGATATTTCCGAACCATTTTTGTCGATGTGTTTTGAGTGGGCTGGTTCTCTTGTAGGTTGCGGCTCCCCTTCCTGAGGTCGACCCTCGTCGTTCTGACGTGGCATGGCTCCGGAGCAAGGTTGAGGCCCTGGAGGCCACGTTGGTTCGCTACCGAAAGGGGGCTCGTGACACTGATGCGGCCTTTAACTATTATCGGAATAAGTCTGAGGCCTTAAGTGAGGAGGCGAGCCGGCTGAGGAGGGCGATGGTGGATCGGGACCTCGGTAGTGTCGGTCTTGGATTTACCATGTCGAGTGCATCAGTGCAGAGGCCCTCCTCTGAGAGGTTACTTCGCGATGTCATTGTGGAGAAGGAGATGGAGATACACCGTTATAAGACGATGCTAGGTGTCTCAGCATCCTCCTCGGTGGGTCGGCGAGCGGAGGGGGTTCCCTCTGTGTTGCTACTGCTGGAGCGTGTGCAACCAGTTGAAGCCCAGAGCTCTGTGGCTGGTGTGTCGACCGTGGCTGAGCCTAAGGACCATCATGACGAGGAGAGGGCTCCTAGTCGTTCGGTCGGAGTGGTCCCGCCATTCGTCGGACCCGAGGGGCCCTAAGATGGCGACTTCCTCCAGTTTGAGATGAGCGGAGTGGTCCTGTAACGGTCTTTGTTTGTTTTTTCTGAACTAATAAGGGAATATGAATAAAGAATTTTTCGTTGTTTGCTCTGGCCAATAGTGTAGTGGATGATGGCGGAGGTGA
This sequence comes from Hemerocallis citrina, assembly GCA_017893485.1. Taxonomy (NCBI): domain Eukaryota; kingdom Viridiplantae; phylum Streptophyta; class Magnoliopsida; order Asparagales; family Asphodelaceae; genus Hemerocallis; species Hemerocallis citrina. Next base: position 145,634,744 of record CM030367.1, read on the forward strand.
AGTTCGGCCCCGTCGATCCGTGAGGGATCGGCGCGGGGCGTTAGGAAGACTCCCTGGCCTGAAGCCGGGTCGGACCTACCGGGAAGTTGGGGACGATACCGGAGTGAGGACTCGGGTGCCGATCCCATTGTCCGGTGTTAGGTCGGGGCTGCCGAGGCGTTTGGAGTTTTGACAAAAAGAGATTTCTTTCATACATGATAGGGAGGGTCGCTAAAACGGCCCTTTACACATGACAGCTTACAAAAAATACTACTTACATTAGCCAAGCTAAAACCTATGTTCGCTCTTCCAGGAACTTCATTAGGTGCTCGGCGTTCCAGGGTCGGCTGATCAGCCGGCCGTCCATATCTGCCAGTTGGTATGTACCAGGGCATACGGCCTCGACTACACGGTATGGGCCTTCCCAGTTGGGAACCAATTTCCTCTTCTTGGTTGGATCGGAGACAGACAGTTTTTGTAACACGAGGTCTCCCGCCTTGATGTTTGTGGGGCGGACCTTCTTGTTGTAAAACTTCTCGATCCGTTGTTGGTAGATGCTTCTCCGGATCGAAGACTTCTCTCGGATCTCGGTGACGAGGTCCAGGTTGGCCCTCAGGCCGGACGAATTACCAGCTTCATCAAAGGCCATGATCTGGGGAGAAGGTAGACCAACCTCGACGGGGATAACTGCCTCCATCCCGTAGGTCAAGCTGAACGGCGTCTCTCCCGTGGGGATCCTCTTGGTTGTTCGGTGCGCCCAAAGCACGCTAGGAAATTCTTCGACCCACAGCCCTTTGGGGGAACAGTCGAGGTGCTTTTTGAGGCCATCGAGGATTTGCCTGTTCGCATTCTCCGCCTGGCCATTGGACTGAGGGTGGCAAATAGCTGAGAAACGCTGCTGGATGCCGATGTCTGCGCAGAAAGTTTGGAAGTTATGACCTTGGAATTGGGTTCCGTTGTCCGTGACGAGGACCCGAGGGATTCCGCCGTCGAGGATTTGCCTGTTCGCGTTCTCCGCCTGGCCGTTGGACTGAGGGTGGCAAATAGCAGAGAAACGCTGCTGGATGCCGATGTCTGCACAGAAAGTTTGGAAGTTCTGACCTTGGAATTGGGTTCCATTGTCCGTGACGAGGACCCGAGGGATTCCGAACCGGCAAATGATGTTCTTCCAAAAGAATTGTTGTACTTGGCGCTCGGTGATGCTGGACAGAGGCTCGGCTTCGAGCCACTTGGTGAAGTAGTCGATGGCAACTATTAAGAATTTCTTCTGCCTTACCACTACGGGGAAGGGGCCCACAAGGTCCATGCCCCACATGGCGAATGGCGTAGGACTAGCCAGGGATCGGATATTGGCTTGAGGAAGCCTCTTGATAGGGGAGAACCTTTGGCATGGGCCGCACCTCTTGACTAGGTCTTGCGAGTCTTGGAGCATGGTCAGCCAATAGTACCCCTGATTCAGGGCCTTCCGAGCGAGCGTCCTGCTCCCCATGTGGCATCCGCCGATCCCCTCATGAAGATCTTTCAGCGCGTAGCTGGCCTCGTCGCTGGTGAGACAGCAGAGGTACGGCTTGCCGTCGGCCAAGGTGTATGAGCGTTTGAAGAGGATGTCATCAATCATGACGAACCTTTCAGCTCGGACCCTGACTCGTCTAGCTTCGGCTCGGTCTTCAGGAAGTTCGGCACTGACTAAGAATCTCCGGATAGGAGTGGTCCAGTCGTCTGGACTGGCAACGCCTTGCACACACATTACCTCCTGGTCTTGGTCATTGATACTTGGCTTTAGGAGGATTTCTATGAGCACCGTCTGATCGAGACCCTCGAAGGAGGAAGAGGCGAGTTTGGACAACGCGTCTGCTTGAGCGTTCTGCTCCCTAGGGACTCTGATAACCGCGGCGCAGCTGAAGGATGCCAGGAGACGTCGGACCACCGCCAAATACCTCATCATCCGATCGTCGCGAGCCTCGTATTCCCCGGTGATCTGATTGACCACGAGCTGAGAATCGCTGTTGGCTTGGATTTGCTGGGCACCGGCTCGATGGGCTAGGGTCAGTCCAGTGATCATGGCCTCGTATTCTGCCTCGTTGTTGGAGGCCGGAAAGTTGAGGCGGAGGGAGTATTGAAGTAGGAATTGGTCGGGTTTACGAAGGATGATGCCAGCTCCACTCCCCGTTTCGCATGATGATCCATCGATGAAGACCTCCCAGGTCGGATCCGAGGCCTCGGTGCTGGGCTGCTCGGAGACGGTGCACTCAGTTATGAACTCGGCGAGGGCTTGCCCTTTGATGGCCGTCTTTGGCTGGTAGCTGATGTCGAACTGACTCAGCTCAATTGACCACTTGACTAAGCGACCGGAATTTTTGGGCTTGTGAAGGACAGTCTTCAGTGGCTGGTCGGTCAGTACTTGGACAGAGTGGGCCTGAATGTAAGGACGAAGCTTCCGGGCTGCCATGACCAAAGCATAGGCCACCTTCTCTATCTTTGCGTACCTCGTCTCGGCGGGGAGCAGAACTTTGCTCACATAGTACAATGGCCTCTGGACCCCATCTTCCTCTCGGACGAGGACGGCGCTGAGTGCGCTATCCGAGGCGGACAGGTAGAGCCATAGTGGTTCGCCCGGCTCGGGCTTGCTGAGGAGAGGAGGGTTGGCGAGGTACTGCTTCAGCTATTCGAAGGCCTCTTGTTGATGGGTACCCCACTCGAAGCCCCCCTTTCCGCGTAGAGCCTTGAAGAAGGGGAGAGACTTCTCCCCTGACTTGGAGAGGAAACGGCCGATTGCAGCCAACCGGCCCGTGAGCCTCTGAACCTCCTTGACATTCCGGGGCGGGGCCATGTCAATAATAGCTTGGATTTTCTCGGGGTTCGCCTCGATGCCGCGCTGGCTGACGATGAACCCCAGGAATTTCCCAGTGGAGATGCCGAAGGCGCATTTAGCCGGGTTGAGCCTCATGTTGTGATGCTGGAGGACTCCGAAGGCTTCCTCGAGGTCGGCGACATGGTCCGGCCCAGCCCGGCTCTTGATGAGCATGTCGTCGACATAGACTTCCACGTTGCGGCTGATCAGGTCTTTGAAGATTCTGTTGACGAGCCGTTGGTAGGTGGCTCCGGCGTTTTTCAGCCCGAAAGGCATAACGCGATAACAGAAAAGACCCTGGTCGGTGACGAACGAGGTCTTAGAGATGTCCGGTGAAAACATCCGGATCTGATTGTACCCTGAGAATGCGTCCATGAAGGACAGTAGCTCATGCCCCGAGGTTGCGTCGATTAAGGCGTCGATGCGGGGGAGGGGGAAAGGATCTTTCGGACATGCTTTATTTAGATCCGTGAAGTCGATACAGATCCTCCAGCCCCCTGTTGCCTTCTTCACCATGACGACATTAGCCAACCACTCGGGGTAGCTGACTTCCTGAATAAATCGAGCCGACAAGAGTTTGTCGACCTCTGTCTTCACAATTTGCTGCCTCTCCGGGGCAACTTTGCACCTCTTTTGGACGACCGGCTTAGAGTCGGGGATGACGCTCAGCCGATGCATAATCAAGTCTTCAGAGATCCCGGGCATGTCGGAGGGCTTCCAGGCGAAGAGATCAACGTTGCGGAGGATGCAGGCGATTATGCTTGGCTTCAAGTCCTCGGGGAGCGAGCGGCTCACCCGGAACCATTTTGATTCATCCTCGGTGCCGAACGGGACCTCCTCCAGCTCATCGACCGGCTCTGGAGCGGGACCGTCCCTCTCGGGTTCGAGCTCAACGGCGTCGAGGGGGAACACACCCCCTCCGACGGCGGTCATGTAGCACGACTGTGCTGCTTCTTGGCTACCTCGGACGATGCCGACCCCTTGCGGGGTGGGAAATTTAAGTTTCAGATGGTACGCCGAAGGTACCGCTTGAAGGGAGCATAATCCGGGTCGGCCGAGTATGGCGTTGTAAGCCGCCTTGATGTTTACCACCATGAAGTCCATGGACTCGGTCCTCTTGACAGGAGCCGATCCCGCGGTGACGTCGAGAGTAACAATCCCTTCTATCACGACAAGGACGCCAGAGAACCCATGCAAGGTGTATCCGGCTGGCTTGAGCTTGCCTCTGGGTAGCTTAAGATTCTCGACGGCTTCGAGGAAGAGAATATTTACCGAGCTGCCGTTGTCGACGAGAATTCGTCGAACCTCACAATTAGCCATGTGGAGGCCAATGACGAGGGCATCACAATGAGGGAGGCGAATGCCTTCGAGGTCCTCTCCGAAGAAGGAGACAGGCATCGGTTGCAACTTGGGCGAGGGGTTGTCTTGGACAGCGTTCACCTCTCGGATGAAGGCTTTTCGGGAAGTATTTGACTCTCCCCCTATTGGCCCCCCATGGACACAGTGCAAGATGAATGGCGTATCCGCGGCTCCCTCGGGTTCGGGATCCCGATCCCGGAGGTGGTTCGGAGGCGAAGGCCTCCGGTTCCTAGCATCTCACTGATCCCGTGGGCCTTCTCTGGTGAATTCTCGGAGGTACCCTCGTGAGATGAGTTCCTCAATCTCGTCTTTCAGGGCCCGACATTGGTCGGTTTCGTGCCCATGCTCTCTGTGGAAACGGCAGTAGAAGCGCTGGTCTCGCTTCTTGTTGTTATTTGATCGGGGAGGTAGTCGGACAATACCCTTATCCTCGATTTCTAAGAGGATGGCGGACACGTTATGTGTCAAGGGAGTGTACCTTTCGAAGCGAGGGACCGGAGGTGCCCTCTTCGCGCCGACCCCTTCCTTTGCTGCTTTCTTGGCAGGTTCGGTTTCATCGACCCTGCGCTTGCCCTTCCCCACGACTTCTTTGTTGCCCTCTGGGTTAAGAGCTTCTTCAGCTCGTATGTACTTCTCGACCCGGTTGAGAAGGTCAGGGAAGTCCAGAGGTGGCTTCTTCGCTAAGGAGACCTTTAGCTGGTTGTGCTGGATATTGTGTCGAAAAGTTGCCAAGGCGACCCCTGCGTCGAGGGCAGAGACGGATCTGGCCTCGATCGTGAACCTCTTAACGAAGTTACGGAGTGACTCCCCCTCCCTCTGACTGAGGTCGAGCAGGGAAGCGCTCGTCCTTTCGCTCTTCCGGCTAGTGATGAAGTGGGCCAGGAAGCTGGTTTCCAGCTGGTCGAACGAGAAGATCGAGCCAGGGGAGAGTTTGCAGAACCAATCCCTGGCCGGACCCTGGAGCGTGGCCGGGAAGGCTCGACACAGCAGGGGATCCGAAGCGCTGTGAATCATCATGAGGGTTTTGAAGCCCTCCATGTGATCAGCTGGATCACCCTCGCCGTTGTAAGTCTCAAACTGCGGAGGCCGGAAGTTCCGGGGGATCTCTGCTTCTATGATGTTGACGGAAAATGGAGGTCGAGAAGGTCCACGACCGTGGACTAGATTGGGATTCCCATCGCCGATACGCTCGAGGCGATTCTCCATCTCCAGGAGGCGTCGGAGCACCTCGTCTGTGCTCTCAGGAGGGGGGTCGGTGCTCGAGTGCAACTCCTCCCTTCGCTCATTTGAAGGGGTTGGCTATAAGTCGCGGACCTCGGCGCCCCATGGAGTGCCTCCATGATTTCATCTCTGAAGCTTCTGAATTCGCCCCTGGTGACCGCGCCATGGTCGGAAGGGTTGGGTCAGGGCGTAGGAATTCGGCCGATGTGGCTGAGTGCCGACGGCCTGTCTCCTTGCGCGGGCCTGGAATGGTTTGGGGCCGAGTTGGAAGCGGTCCCTCCCCTGGCCTGGCTAGCCCTTCTATTCAGAATGACCCGACGAAGGTCGGGTTCGGCGACATGTGAAGCGCTTCGTTGGGGTCCGGGGTTTCCACCCGGATTATTGGATGCTTGCCCTTCGTCGAGGGCCCCCTCGGGAGGAGGCCCGTCTGGTCGGGCGGAACGGGCTGATCTTCGGGCTCGGGGAGCCATGGGAGATCGGGTCGAGGGAGAGCGTCGGTGGCGAGGCTCGGACTGTCGTCCGTACCGGATAAAAAGTTCCCACAGACGGCGCCAACCTGATGCGGTTTGTTTTTGGTCGCAGTGTGGATGCACCAGGTGTGAGTTCGGACTCAATTTGTAAAGAGGGAAGAGTACGGTGCCGGACGATGAGCGAGGGGCTCGCTTCGGCGCTTGAGGATCGGCTCGGATGGCCTCGCCTCGAGTACCTGCAAACGGTCCTGAAATACCGGGGTTTATCCCGGTGGCGGACCCTCCGACGATCTAGTTAGTCTCTGTGAGAGAGTAGCAATAACTAGGGGAATTTAAGTGGCCAAGATTGATTACCTGAAAAGGTGGGTGAGGGTCTGGTATTTATAGGGAATTCCAACCGGGTTTGGATCCGCTTGGGGGCCGGGTCTGAACCCGAAAGCCCATGGGCCTGACGTGGCAGGAAGCCCAGGAGGTTTAGGGCGGACGTGGCAGTACCAAGAGTGGTATAGGGCTGACGTGGTAAAGCCCTATGTGGTATTTGGAGCTGACATGGCTGATCATAGGGCTCCTGTGCCTCTGGGGGAATCGGATAGCCTAGGTTGTGCCAGGTCATCCTCATTCCTCGCCGGACTGGGCGGACGGCCCGTGGGGCTGTTGTGGATCGGAGGCCGAGGGCCATCATGGCTCGTCGGATACGAGGAGACCAGTTCTGTGTGGGTGAACTTGCGGCTCGGTGCCGACCCTGTAGTGGTTCGAAGCCGAGCCAGATTGTTGTTTTTCTCATTTTTGAGCGAGAGCTGTCCTGGGCCCTGGTTGGGTCCCAGGCCATTTTTACCCTACCACAATCACCGACTATGGTCTGCTAGGACTAATGCAATTTTCCAACCCCTTCATATGTCATTCTAATCCCAGCTTTACTCTATCACTTTGGGTAAAAGATAAGATTTGCTTCCATACTTGCCTATCAACCTCTGGCCCTGGCGATACCGGTCCGGATCGTCACTTCCCCGGCTTGGAATTGTCCAGCATTACGGCCTACATTCGCCGCTACCCCGACTATGAATGTATGTTCACCCCTGACCCGGGCTATGAACTCATATTAATGGTACGGCTCGGATGTCCTACGCTTTGGCAGAAGTTCATAACTTATGGTTGACAGGTGCAGGGTATCCCTTACCCTAGTGACTAACCTGAGCCACGCATCCCACTATGGGAGTCAACAACACCAACAATAGATACCAAACGTTCCCATTCAAGAATTATCAACACTGTAGTACATCGGGGAACGAGTCCTTACAATGCCTAGTAAACATTCCAGACTAAGCAACCTATGGGGTTTCTGCCCGAAGCTTAAAATGGTCATAACTTCCTCGATACAACTCCGATTGGAGTGTACAAGCCCAATCTGGAAAGGTAAGATCCTAGGCTACAACTTTCTAGTTGATCATAAACTCAATTTCAATTATCTAGATCCTCAAAATAGCCTCTCAAGCCTCAGCTTGTGTATTCCCTATACACGGGCTGCACATTACCGGTAGCACAAAATACTACTCACTCATCAGAATGTCACAACCCAAGTTCTATAAAAGGGTATGGGTGTCCTCAACAACTCTCTAGTTGTTCATGAGTCAAAAATCCACCAATAGATCACCCTAACACTCACATCTCTCACAAATGCACCAAGTCACACACTAGGTCTTTCTAAATCAGAGCACTCAGATCCATTCTTGGTCTTTGTCCAGTATTACAAAAATCACAGTAAATCAACCACTTACTGGAAATATCTCAAATAGGTCTTGTTAGAAAGGTCTTGATGTCCACTACAGTCCTCTTATGAAACAGCTCCTCAAATTTTGCTCTTAATGAGCCTTAAATGTACAATCTCTACAGGGTATCAAAATTGTCTAAAACCAGCACAGTACATGCTAAATAAATCATCATAAATTCCATACTCATCCAAATGACACAAAATTTACAGTGATAAAACTAGAGATCATAATAAACAACATGCAAAAGATTTCATGTCAAAAATCCAAGTATACACTGAGTTCTCTCTATTTCAATTAAGCACAGAAAGTCATCATGTTCTTCAGTTCAACTCCAGCTACTGTTTAAATATCAATTTTTTATCAAGCCCATAAATTCAGCCAAACATTTTCCTGATTTTTTTATAGAGTATAGATGCATGTAGGAATACAGGGTAAAAATTTCAGATCAAGAACATGCTCCAATAAATTATGAAAATTCCAACAACATCAGTCATACTGTTAACCAACTGCTGATTCTGCCTTACAACACAGTTCTACCATTTGATTTTATTAAGATATGAAACCTTCACAGAAAAATCCAAAATAAATCATGAACCATCTACGCATGTATATGAACAATCTCTGAAAATTTTATGGTCTAATTCCTTGTGGTTTGGTCTCGGAAAAATTTAGAAATTAGCATTCAGATCAAGTTTCTAGTTCCTGTTTCTGATTTCATCTTTCAAACTCTTAGATATTCATCTTAGCACATCCTACCACACATGCATACAAGAAAATCAATTAAGAGACATAAGGAAAGGTTTAGAGTAACTCCCCACCCTTAGTTTCTGTAGAGGAATTGATTTTCTTGAGCTTCTTTCCTTGAGAATCCTTCATTGAGTCCCTTCTTCAATCTCTCTTCTTTCTCTCCTTCTCATCTTTTTTCCTTAGTTGAGTTCTGAAATTTCAGAGCAAGAGAGGTGGAATGGGGGGGGGGGGGGGGGGGGGGGGGGGGTTTATGGAGAAATGAAGGAGGAAAGAGGGGGAGAAGTGGGCCAGTTTTGCTAGGGGGTAGGATAGGTGGTAGGATGGTTTTGGAGGCAAAACCATGGCTTTAGCCCATGGTTTGTGGTGGGTTGTGTTGGTTGCCCATTTTATTCTTAAATGGGTCCTTTCGAATGCGAGACGAGAGGTTTATCGAGCGTACGCAATATATATCCACCGTAGTATCATACAGTGTTATATTTACATAGGCGTCGTACCGAAAACTAGTGTTTATACTAGTATCGGTCCTCCTCGTTCTCGTGCATCTTTTAGAATGCAATCCTCCTATGAACTGTCCCGCAACCCTACCCACACACCATGATAGCAAAATCAACCAAAACACTGCAATCATGTGCATGCATACGGACAATATACATACATACATACATATATATATATATATATATATATATATATATATATATATATATATATATATATATATATATATATATATATATTTAAGTATCGTACAATCTGGGGTGTTACAGGCTGTTCATCCGAAGGTTCACCACTGAGGCAAGGTCGGTCTCCTCCCTTAACCCAGGGGTCGCCTCGGCATCATTCCGGTACAACATCCGGCACGGCCAGCTGAAGGCTTCCCTGGCAAAGAAGCCTCCGATCGATTTCTCTGACCTCCTCAATTGGGTCGAAAAGTACATTCGGACCGAGGAGGCCCTGAATCCAGAGGACCCCAAGGAGATTCCCAGAAAGGGGAAACGCAAGGCTGACGAGGCAGAGCCAGCAAAGAAGGTCCCCAGAGACGGGGGCGTCGCGAAAAGAGTCCCTCCTGTCCCCACTTCGAGAGGTACACTCTGCTGATGCAAAACGTGTCAACCATCCTCTTAGCTATCGAAGATAGGGACCTCGTGCAATACCCTCCGCGACCGACCAACAACAACAAGAAAAGGGACCAGTGATTCTACTGCCACTTCCACCGGGACAACGGGCACGACATGGACCATTGTCGTGCCCTGAAGGACGAGATCGAGGCCCTCATCCAACGAGGGTACCTCTGGGAGTTCAAGCGGGAAGATGCTCGAGACCCGAGGGACACGAGGAACAGGAGGCCTTCCCCTCCTCCTCGTGCACCCAGACAGCGTCCCGAGCGGGACCCCGAGCATGAAGAACCCAAGGGTCAGGCCATCTTACATTGTGTCCATGGAGGGTCCATGGGAGGGGAGTCCAACACTTCCCACAAGGCATTCGTCCGTGGGGTTAATGCCGTCCAGGGCCCCCTCTTCCCTCAGGTCCAGCAACTTCTTGTCTCCTTCTCTGCGGAAGACCTGGAGGGAGTTCAGCTCCCGCACTGCGACGCGCTCGTCATCAGCCTCAGCATGGCGAACTTCGAGGTCCGTCGCATTCTCGTGAACAACAGAAGCTCGGTAAACATCCTCTTGCTTGAGGCATTCGAGAACCTGAAGCTCTCCCAGGATAAGCTGAAGCCAGCCGGGTACACATTGTATGGATTCTCCGGCATCCCGGTGGCCATCGAGGGGATCGTGACCTTGGACGTCACCGCTGGTACGACCCCTCACAGGCGAACTGAGTCGATGGACTTCATGGTTTTAAACGTCAAGGCAGCCTACAATGCCATCCCCGGCCATCCCGGCCTCTGCTCCCTCCAGGCGGTTCCCTCGGCCTACCACCAAAAGCTAAAATTCCCCTCTAAGTCTGGTGTTGGAGTTGTCCAAGGGAACCAAGAAGTGACTTGATCGTGCTATGTGACGGCAATCGGGGGTGGTGTGTTCCCCCTGGATGCTGTCCAGCTACAGCCCAAGAGAACCTAGCCAGAAGCAGAGCCGGCAGACGAATTAGAAGATGTCTCGTTCGAAACAGGAGACACGTCAAGGTGTTTCTGAGTGAGCTGCTCCCTCGCTCCCAACCTCAAATCTGCCCAGATCGACTGCATTCACCGCAACGTCGACCACTTCGCGTGGAAGCCCTCCGATATGCCTGGTATCTCTGAGGACCTCATAATGCACAAACTCAGTGCGATCCCCGGCTCGAAGCCGAATTTTCAGAAGCGACGTAAGTTCGCCCCAGAGAGGCAACAGGCGGTGAAAGCGGAGGTGGACAAGCTCTTGTCCACCCGTTTCATACAGGAGGTCAGCTACCCGGAGTGGCTGGCGAACGTCGTGATGGTCAAAAAGGCGAGCGGGAGCTAGAGGATCTGTATAGACTTCACAGACCTCAACAAGGCATGCCCCAAAGATCTGTTCCCTCTCCACAGCATCGACGCTCTGATCGACGCTACATCGGGTCACGAGCTCCTTTCTTTCATGGATGCCTTCTCGGGCTATAACCAGATCCGAATGTTCCCTCCCGATATTGCCAAGACGTCCTTCGTCACGGACCAAGGTCTTTACTGCTACCAGGTTATGCCCTTCGGGCTGAAGAATGCCGGTGCTACTTATCAAAGGCTCGTTAACCGATTCTTCAAGAATCAAATTGGGCGTAACATGGAGGTGTACGTCGACGACATGCTCGTCAAGAGCCAGCGGGGACAGGATCACATCGCCGACCTGGAAGAGGCCTTTGGGGTCCTTCGGACCCACAACATTAGACTCAATCCGGCAAAATGTGCATTCGGCATCTCCTCGGGCAAATTCCTCGGGTTCATCATTATCCAGCGCGATTTCGAGGCAAACCCCGAAAAATCCAGGCCATAATGGACATGGCCCCTCCCAGAAACATCAAAGAAGTCCAAAGGCTAACGGGAAGACTGGCGGCCATCGGCCGTTTCCTTTCCAAGTCAGGAGAGAAGTCCCTCCCGTTCTTCAAGGCACTGTGCAGAACCGGAGGATTCGAGTGGGGTACTCAGCAGCAAGAGGCGTTCGCCCAATTGAAGGAGTACCTCGCCAACCCTCATTTCCTCAGTAAGCCCGAACCAGGTGAGCCCCTCTAGCTTTACCTTTCAGCTTCGAAGAGCATGCTCAGTGCTGTCCTCATTCGAGAAGAGGAAGGAGTTAAAAGCCTCTGTACTATGTGAGCAAGGTTCTGCTCTACGCCGAGACCAGATACTTTAGGATGGAGAAGATAGCATACGCCCTGGTCATGGCCGCGCGGAAGCTCCGCCCCTATTTTCAGGCTCATTCAGTCCAGGTGCTTACGGACCAGCCTCTGAAGGCCGTGCTCTATAAGCCCGAGAGCTCAGGACGACTAGTCAATTGGTCGATCGAGCTTAGTCAATACGACATCGGCTACCAACCAAGATCGGCCATCAAAGGGCAGGCCCTCACCGAATTCATCACGGAATGCACCATCTCCAAGCAACCCGAAAGTAAGGAGGCCGACCAGATGTGGGAAGTTTACGTCGATGGTTCCTCCTGTGAAGCGGGGAGTGATGCGGGCATCATTCTGCGGGGTCCCGACGGTTTCCTCCTTCAATATTGCCTCCACCTCAAATTTTCGGCCTCTAACAATGAGGCTGAGTACGAGGCCATGATCGCCGGGCTCACCCTAGCACATCAGGCCGGTGCCAGATAGATCAGGGCCTTCAGTGACTCTCAGCTCGTGGTCAACCAGATCACCGGAGAGTACGAGGCCCGTGACGACCAGATGATCAAGTACCTGGCCGTGGTCCAATGACTATTGACGTCCTTCGACGAGTCGGCGGTCTTAAGGATCCCCAGGGAGCAGAACGCTCAGGCCGACACTCTGTCGAAGTTGGCTTCCTCCTCCTTCGAAGGACTCGATCGCACCATCCTAATCGAAGTTCTCCTAAAGCCGAGTACAGACTTCCCCGAGACTCTCTGCATTGAAGACGAAGCTCTTCCTACCGACTGGACCACTCTTGTCAAGAAATTTCTAATCAAGGGAGAGCTCCCCGAAGACCGAGCCGAAGCGAGGCGGGTCAGGGTCCGTTCGGAAAGGTTCGCCGTGATCAACGAGACCCTCTTCAAAAGGTCATACACAACAACGGACGAAAGACCCTACCTCCGCTGCCTAACCCCCGATGAAGCAAAGTACGCTCTCAAGGAGCTACATGAGGGAATCGGCAGGTGCCATATGGGAAGCTGCTTGCTCGTGCAAAAGGCTTTGAACCATACTGGCCCACGATGTTGCAAGATGCCCTTGCCCTGGTGAAGAAGTGTGGCCCCTGTCAACGGTTCTCTCCCGTGAAAAGGGCTCCGCAAGCAAACCTCCGTTCCATGGCCAGTTCGACCCCCTTTGCAATGTGGGGGATGGATCTGGTAGGCCCATTTCCAAAGGCAACGGGCCAACGAAAGTTTCTCATAGTGGCAATAGCTTACTTCACGAAGTGGATCGAGGTCGAGCCGTTAGCCACGATCACCGAGTAGCAGACCCAACAGTTTTTCTGGAAGCACATCGTCTGTCAATTCGGGATCCCACAGGTGCTCATTACTGACAATGGGACTCAGTTCGCGAGTAAACATTTCCGAAGGTTCTGTGGATATCTTGGGATCCAGCAGTGTTTTTCTTCAGTATGCCACCCGCAATCAAATGGTCAGGCCGAGAATGCGAACCGCCAAATCCTTGACGGTCTCAAAAAGAGACTCGATAACTCTTCCAAGGGGTTATGGGTCGATGGGCTTCCGAGCGTTCTCTGGGCCCACCGAACCACAAAGATGATCCCCACGGGAGAGTCTCTATTCAGTCTTACATACGGCACGGAGGCCATCATTCCCCTGGAGATCGGGATCCCTTCACCCCGGATCATGGCCTTCAATGAAACAAGCAACTCTGCACAGTTACGAGCCGACCTGGACCTCATAAATGAGGTCAGGGAGAAGTCTGCTATTAGACTGAACATCTACCAACAGAGGATCGAAAGGTTCTACAACAAAAAGGTGCGTCCCACCGACATCAAGCTCGGAGATCTCATCCTCCGGAAGCTAGAAGTATCCAGCCCCGGCCAAAAGAGGAAACTGGCTCCAAACTGAGAGGGTTCATACAAGGTATCGGGGGTCGTATGCCCGGGCACATACTGCCTAACCGATCCAGAGGGCCAGGCTGTCAAAAGGCCCTGGAACGCAGATCACCTCATCAAATTCCTAGAAGGGGAGGGTTAGCCTCTGCAGCCCATGTAAAATTATTAAGGGTGTAATTGGCACGTCGTGCCTTATTTTTTGTAAAGTTCAAATATGTTGTAATTATGCCATCTTTCTTAAAACAGGTTTTGGCTTAGTGTTAGTTCCCATTAAAAACATGTCTCGGGCTCGGCGCTCGGATAACACCTCGAGCCAGAAAAGCCTTCCTTACAAACTTAGGGCTCAACACTCGGATAACACCGCGAGCCAGAAAAACTTCCTTTACAAGCTTAGGGCTCGGAACTCGAATAACCCCGCGAGCCAGAAAAGCTTCCCATACAAGCTTAAGGCTTGATACTCGGATAACACCGCAAGCCAGAAAAGCTTCCCTTACAAACTTAGGACTCGGTGCTTGGATAACACCGCGAGTCAGAAAAGCTTTCCTTACAAGCTTAGGGCTCGCCACTCGGATAACACTGCGAGCCAGAAAAGCTTCCCTTACAAGCTTAGGGCTCGGCGCTCGGATAACACTGCGAGCCAGAAAAGCTTCCCTTACAAGCTTAGGGCTCGGCACTCGGATAATACCGCGAGCCAGAAAAGCTTCCCTTACAAGCTTAGGGCTCGGCACTCGGATAATCCCACGAGCCAGAAAAGCTTCCCTTACAAGGTTAGGGCTCGGCACTTGGATAACACGGCGAGCCAGAAATGCTTCCCTTACAAGCTTAGGGCTCGGCACTCGGATAACACCGCGAGCCAGAAAAGCTTTCCTTACAAGGTTAGGGCTCGGCACTTGGCTACACACGTACCATTGACCCCGAGCAAGGCCGTGGCTTTCTTCAAAGCCACTCGACCGATACGCTCGGCGACTACGTTCAGCTACGCCCATTACCGGCTTTCTCCCCGGTGTGGAAGCTCGGCATCTGCTCCTAGCATGGTTTTGGCTTCTTCAAGCCCATCAACCTATGCGCACGGCGGCAACCGCCAGCTACACCTGTACCGTCTTCCTGAGAATAAGTGTGGGGGCTCTCGTCGATCCCGAGCAAGGCAGTGGCTTTCTTCAAAGCCACTCGACCGATACGCTTGGCGACTACGTTCAGCTACGTCCATTACCGGCTTTCTCCCTGGTGTGGGGGCTCGTCATCTGCCCCTAGCATGGTTTGGGCTTCTTCAAGCCCATCAATCTATGCGCACGGTGGCAACCGCCAGCTACACCCGTACCGTCTTCCTGAGAACAAGTGTGGGGGCTCATCGTCGACCCTGAGCAAGGTCGTGGCTTTGTTCAAAGCCACTCGACCGATACGCTCGGCGACTACGTTCAGCTACGCCTATTATCGTCTTTCTCCCCGGTGTAGGGACTCAGCATCTGTCCCTAGTATGGTTTGGTTTTCTTCAAGCCCATCAACCTATGCGCACGGTAGCAACCACCAACTACACCCGTACGGTCTTCCTGAGAACAAGTGTGGGGGCTCGTCGTCGACCCCAGGCAAGGCCGTGGCTTTTTTCAAAGCCACTCGACTGATACGCTCGGTGGCGACGTTCAGCTATGCCTATTACCGGCTTTCTCCCCGATGTGGGGGCTCGGCATCTGCCCCTAGCATGGTTTGGGCTTCTTCAAGTCCATCAACCTATACGCATGGCGGCAACCGCCAGCTACACTCGTGCCGTCTTCCTGAGAAAAAGTGTAGGGGCTTGCTTTCGACCCCGAGCAAGGTCGTGGCTTTCTTTAAAGCCACTCGACCGATACGCTTGGTGGCGACCGTCCGCCACGACCACTTCAGAAAAATTTTCATTAAAGTTTAAGGTGCCCGCCTTCGGCAAATATCCCGAGCCTCGAGTCGTTGTTTGACCCTCCTCTCACCTGCGAGCAACTCGGGGTTTGCAGCTTTCAAAAGCCAAAACCCCAAACTGTTCGAGGGTGGCAGGGGAGCCACCAACTAAAGGCTCTCTTCGATCCTCTGAGCCTCCAAATCAATTGGCCGACCCACCACTCACCAACGAACAACCCGGGTCTTACGGCCCTCAAGGCCAAAACTCCAAATTGTTCAAGGGTGATTGGTGCACCACCAATCCGGAGCCCTCAGACCAAAGTTCTAATTTTGGGGCGTCCGTCTTCGACAAGCACCCAAATCGAATGGCAGATCATCCAATCTCAATCCTGACCACCAACAAAGAGCGGAGGGGGTTTATATAGCCCCCTGAGAAGCGCAGTTATTGCATCTGGGAAGCCCAAACGGCAGAAGGCAAAACGTCCCTATTAATGCATATAGGAAGGCAAAACGTCACCATTAATGCTCACCTAGAGGCGAAATGCCATAGATTATGCATCGCCTGCGCAAAGTCACTGTGTGGTTTTTTCGCCTCGGTGGCGACCCCTTTTTCAAGGCCGAGCCCGACAACAATCCCCACTCAATGGAATTATCAAGGTTAAAGAAGTCGGGAGTCTATTTTTATTATTACTCATCGTGCGCCCATAACGGCGGCACGAATACAATGAAAATCTTACAACTCACTCGCACTCGGCTTAAAACTCAAAGTTGGCGCTTCCTTCGGGCTCCCTCTCTTGCTCGGCCGGCCTGACCGAGGAAGGCTACCCCGCCACCGAGCTTCCCGCATCATCAGGTTGGGGCCCCTCCAACAAAAAGGTCGGAGATGGTCCTAATACCGAATTGCTCGCCTTCTCGACCAAACCGGCGCCTAGCACCAGCTTCAACCTACGGATCTCCAACTCCTTCTCAACCATGGCCTCATGAAGAAAAGACTCCGAAGCCGACCGCCCGCTAGAGGCATCCGAGATCGACCATTCCGTCTCGATTACCCACCAGTCCCGGTCGGCTATGGCTTTCCTCAGAAGAGCGACCTCCAAGTCGAGCTCCCTAGACTTGTTCATGAAATAATTTACTGCGGCTTCTCGGTCCCGAGCCTATTTTCGTTGGCGAGCCAAAGCCACCTCCATGGCCTCCGGCCCAGCTCGGATCAAGGAGTCCTCGGAAGAAATAGGGTCGGCACCATGGACCCCATGCGTCTATCAAAAAGACGGGAAAACAACAAGTTACAAAAGAGACTAAAGAAGCACAAGTCATGGAGCATCGGCCAAAAAGTCATCTTTCATTAGTTTCAAAATTTTGGTGCTACAAAATGCGGTGGCCAGTCCGCGCGAGGCACTTACAAAAATCAAAAAAGGAAAAAAAAGGGAGACCTAAACTATGCTTGAGGGGGGGGGGCACCTCTTCTTCAGCCGGGTCACCCCCGACCTCCTCTTGGCGAGGATCCTCGATCTCCTCGCCGCCGTGTGTTATCGAATGCTCGGGCTGCCAATTGTAGGGGAGGTGGTCGACCCTCTTTTCTGGATAGATCAACCGGAAGTGCTTCTTAGCCCTGTCATAGGCCTCGTCCTGCGCCATGATCAGAGCGTCCGCCATAGCGATCTCCGTCTCCTCCATGGCCTTTCGCACCTTCTCAGCTTCCACCCGGGCCTTCTCATGGAGGCGGTCCACGTCCTCCTTATGGTGCTCCATTATCGAGACCAACTGGGCCTCGTGGACGGCCTTCATGCTCCGAGCCTTCTTTAGCTCGTCTGTCTCCTTGTTCAGCTCGTGGAGGTACTTCTCCGCATTCCTCCTCTCGACAAGGATCTCCTTCTCCAAGCACTTCTGAAAGTGCTGCCCGTGAAGCATCGCCTGTCCGATGAAGGAAAGGTTAGAAAAAATTCTAGAATCTAAACTCAGTGCAAGAATACAACCACTCACCGAGAGCTACGCCTGAGACCATCGCATGAAGGCCATCTCAGACGTCTGCATCGCGAGTGCCATGCAATCTCGCTCGATGGCGATGTTCCTGACCACCTCAATGGACACAGGACCTCCGAGCAAGGAGTCCCCTGCAAGAACTGACCAATCAGGGGCGTGCGGCCTAAGCCCCTGTTGTCCTACCATTTGCGTGGCTGTGGGCCGAGGTTGGGGAAGCCTCTGCTCCGGGACATCGGAGGTTTTCTTACTGCTCGAGCTTCCCCCTCCTCCTTAGATGCCCTCGACGTGTGGTGGTGCTTCTTGGATCTCTTCGGGGACGGCTCCACGGCCTCCAAAGTGGGTCCCTTGCTGGACCCCGTGCCCTGAGCAGCTGCCGCCGCATCCTGCTTCGCCTTCTTCTCCTTCTCTGTCCTCCTCTGGGTGGCAACCTCCAACAAGGCCCGCCTGCTGTCAAGCTGATTGACCGTCATCTTTGCAAAATAGAAGAAGAGAGGTTAACGTTAACACGAAGGCAGAAAGACAAAAAAAATCAGAACAAAAACATACTAGGGTCAGCTGGGCTCAGTCCGGCTCGAGCCAGATGCATCTCCGTCACCCGAGGCCACCCTATGCTATGCCCCCGATGATCTTGTCCACCTTCGCCCACTCTTTTTTCGTCAGCTCGCTACACTTCAGAGGCTTATGGTTCGGCTTGAAAAAGTTCCAAGCGGTGGGAATCCCCCAAGTCTTCTCGCTTTGGACTATAAGATACTTCTCTTTCCACCCTTTGATGGAGTCCGGATGGCCGTACATCACCTTCTTATGAGGCATAGGCGAGAAGTAGAAAATTCCCTCCGCATCGCCCAATGAGCTAATCCCCAAAATGGTGCGGAAGTACGTCAACCTCGGCCTGACCCCCTTCTCCTGGCACTTCAAAATGTAGCAGACCAGGTGCTTCCAAGAGTTGGGGCCATACTGCATCGAGATTAGCTTCGCCTAATTTATGACCCTCTTAATGAAGGGGTGCAGCGGCAGCCTGAGCCCCGAGATAAAAGCATCCTCCGGAAGAAAACGGTAACTAGGCGCGAAAGTAGTAGTTGGGCGAATGCCGGGGCTCGAAATCAGAAGCTCGAACTCTTTGGGTATGAAGTAGGCCACCCTCAAGGTGCAGATAGTTTGCCTTCAGGGTGCATTGAATGCCATCCATCCGAATCTTCACCCTACTTGCATCACCCGACACGGAGGGAAGAGGGTTGAGATCCTTTACATCTTCAGGGTACATCCTAATCGACCCCGAATTCTTGAAGGTGACTGGGGCAAACTAGAATCCCGGTCTAGGAACATATTTGTCCGATGGAGGGGGGCTATCCGGAAGGCTCAACTTTCTCTTCCTCCTACGAGGACGAGGCTTCCTTTTAGGAAACGGTGTCGACAGAGGTCGCAGAGGGGGGAGATCACCCTTGCCCTCGGCTACTTGTCCTATGGTGCCTTCCCCCGCACCTCCTCGAGTAGCGTCTTCCTCGGCACCCTGATCGGGCTCCCCCTAATTCCCCTCTGAGTCTTCCTCATCCTCAACAGTGCCCTCCCCCTCATCATCCTGCTCCTCCTCGTCACCCTCCTCATCCTCAACATCTCCTTCTCCCTCGGGATCATACTCTTCGTCGTCCTCCTCCTCCTCCTCGCCCTCATACACGGGCTCCTTCCCTGGCCTATGAGATCTCAAGGGCAACACGACGAAGACCACATCAACCCTGCCATCCGACCCTGGATCTGACAGAACCTTCGTTTTTCACCCTATAGTCGCCCAAGGACCAAGACGTCTTTGGAAACTCCGCTTCCTTCTCGGAACGGCCTGACGAGCTGGCATCGGATCCGGATTGAGAGCGCGACATTACGAGTCAGAAATACTAACCTGAAGTATCGTGCTTACGAAAAAATCACCAGAAAAAGGTCGTCGACGGCAAGTAAGAAACCCTGTCCTTGAAAGGTGGAAAATAAAAGAAACAAAATGAAAGAAAGAAAAGTGGGGAGGGGGGGGGGGAGGATTTGTAACGGAGAAAGAGACACCTGAATTTTAACGAAAAGATCTGGCCATTGGATCTTAATCATCAAGATCCAACGGCCGCTAAGATCTAAAGTCGCTTCGATTCTTGCGCACGTGACGTCAGCAATCAACACAAAATTAACCCAATGCCCCCAGGCTTTTCCAACAAGCCGGCTGTTCCCACAAGTTCAGGAGGCTCGGATCTCGGATCGCACCGCAAGCCCCAAAAACCTCCACTATTTCACAGGAGACTCGGAGCTCGGATGGCACCGCAAGCCCCAAAGTCCTCCATCTTTACAGGAGGCTCGGAGCTCGGACGGCACCGCGAGTCCCAAAGCCCTCTATTTTTACAGGAGGCTCGAAGCTCGGATGTCACCACGAGCCACAGAAGTTTCTATACCCCAAGCATTAAATGAAATGAAATTATTAGATTCCATTCGGCCGCCATTACCAATGTACCGTCCCACCGACGACAAACCACTCAAGCTCCAACAAGTTCAGGAGACTCAGAGCTCGGATCGCACCGCGAGCCCCAAAATCCTCCTCTATTTCATAGGAGGCTCGGAACTCGGATGGCACCGCGAGCCCCAAAATCTTCCTCTATTCACCAGAGGATCAGAGCTCGGATGGCACCGCGAGCCCCAAGATCCTCCTCTATTTCATAGGAGGCTCGGAGCTCGGATGACACCGCGAGCCCCAAGATCCTCCTCTATTCACCAGAGGCTCGGAGCTCGGATGGCACCGCGAGTCCGAAGACCATCCTCTATTTACAGTTGGCTCGGAGCTCGGATGGCACCGCGATCCCCAAGATCCTCCTCTATTCACCAGAGGCTCAGAGCTCGATGGCACCGTGAGCTCCAAAATCCTTTTTTATTCACCGGGAGGCTCGGAGCTAGGATGGAACCGCAAGCCCCAAAATCTTCCTCTATTCACCAGAGGCTCGGAGCTCGGATGACACTGCGAGTCCCAAAATCCTCCTCTGTTCAACTGGAGGCTCGGAGCTCGGATAGCACCGCGAGCCCCAAAATCCTCCTCTCTTCTACAAGAGACTCGGAGCTCGGATGGCACCGCGATCCCCAAAATCCTCCTCTATCCAACTAGTGAGGGGCTCGTCCACCGACCTCAATGCTCGGCTAAGCGACCCCCTACTCGGCAGATCTCAATGTCTCCTTACTTTTCCAACAAGTGAGGGGCTCGTCCACCGACGCTCGACGCTCGGCTAAGCGACCCCCTACTCGGCAGATCTCGACGTCCCCTTGCTTCTCCAACAAGTGAGGGGCTCGTCCACCGATCCTTGACGCTCGGCTAAGCGACCCCCTACTCGGCAGATCTCGATGACCCCTTGCTTTTCCAACAAGTGAGGGGCTCGTCCACCGACCCTCGACGCTCGGCTGAACGAGCCCCTACTCGACAGATCTCGACGCCCCCTCGCTTTTCCAACAAACGAGGGGCTCGTCCACTGACCCTCGACGCTCGGTAAAGCGAGATCCGACTCTTCTACGCCCAGCACTCCGCACGACTCTAATAGGGGATCCCTTCACCCTACCCCCTGGCCTCTTCTGGAAGATACAGACCCTATTCCTCGCCATACACACCACCCCGCTCTTCCTACAAAGGAAAAGGACCACTCCTACACGGCTGTGTCACCCAGCTCTCCAGGAGTGGGGGCTCCTGATATGGGTCAGATGATAACGTGGTCAGATGATAACATTGTTCTTTCTTCTTCCTTCCTACCGGCTAATAACGTGGGCAAAAAAGAAAAATGTTTATTGCTAGAAAGGGATTAGGGAACAACGACTACTAGAGAATATTTATTTAGTTATAATAAATAAATAAATAAATAACTAGAGAATATGGACATTTGTTCAATTCTAGCTCACTGCCTTCATTATTGGGAAGCTTAGAAATTGAGGAGGAAACCCTGGTTAAGATTGTGATTAATAAGTCTATTTTCCTAATCACATAAATAGTTTCATGATCAAAAAACAATGGTAGTATACAAATTAGGAAATAATGATGTTAAATATTTGTAAATCAAAAGTCCACGCTAATTTACTTGTAGAAAAATAAGATAGGAGCTAGTTTAGTGTAATGTGGTTTTATTGTGTGTGTGTGTAATGTTTATTACTACCACCTCTCATTTTAGGTGGATATATAAGCTCATGGAGTGATGAGTCAAGTCTTACGCCATTTTCGAGAGGGTGTTTCCTTTCACCTTGTTCACAGTCGAGACACGAGAATCGATTCTAGTTCTTTTAGTGTAAGCGACAATTGGGAGATAGGATGGAGAGCATATGAAATCAATTATCAAATTCTTATGGAATTTATGTGCATATGTATAGTTTTACAGTAGAATATATAGGTATACAGTAGAAAAAGAAATGAAAAGAAAATATATTTGCTGTTACACAAATGAACCGGCAAACTTAAATGACGGTCACTAAATCAATCCGCTTGAATAAGGAACACCAGTCTGAGGCAACCAGTTAGCACCATTCAAGAAGTTACCCACCGTGAAATTAATTGCATCGATTCTGTTCATCACATGGTAACCCGGCCAGGTAACCCGTTTACTTGTGCCTGAACCCGGACCGGTATTCGTGTACTCACCATAATACAATGTACTCAATGCAAAATCGCCACTCCATGCTAACCACCCCGCTGGGTCAATTAAAGAACCCAAATATGACTGCATGATCACTGTCCTCGAATATTGCTTCCAGGGACGTCCGAGATATGTCTTCGTCGACCCTCCGTTCGCCACCAGGTCAGCAGAGGCAGTTATCGTGCAGTTCAGGACTGAGGTGCCCGTGTTCTGATTCGGGTCAGTTCGGCCTTGGGCGGTGATGGTGTTCTGTTGGCCCGACATAGGGGCCCGAGGATAGATGTTGCAGTTCTGAAAGACAACAGCTGCATTACCAAAGATAAAATCAACTGTACCATAAATATCGCACTCACGATAGAACTGGCGAAGCGAGTGGGTGTAGAGGGTATCTTGGTAGCCTTCGAAACTGCAACTGTAGAAGGTGGAGAGATCAGCACCATTACGAACTGCGACAGCTTGGTGCTTGATTGCACCGGCGGTGTTTCGGAATGTCATGTTCACAGCTACAAATCCTTGAGCTACCACAGCTGTACCAAATTCCAAACTTTCTGATATTAGTCATTATTTTCTATACTTGTTAATTTTATTACTTTTTTAAGCTAATTACTATCTACATATTTATAATTACATGCATCTAACAGTGTCATGACAATCATGACAATTATTAGAAGATTAATTCTGTCCCCAAGTTTGTGATCAACATTTATTTAATTTACTCTATTGAGCTGAGCATATATACATTTCCGTTAAAAAAATTGTTCTTATATCAAAAAAATAAAATAAAAAAGAAAGCAATTTGAACAAATGAGGATTAGAGTGTACGTAAAAGGTAAACACGAATTTCAGTCAAATCAGCGACAAAATAATTATTATTATTATTAAAAAAAGAAGTTAAATTTTTAAAAGTTAGGTAAATAAGTAATTTTACTCCGACTTAGTACGCACCAAAGGTAGCAGAGTTGAAGGTAGTCCATCCGTCAACATTGTTGTGACTCCCAGTCACAACGGTTTGATTGATTCCATCTCCGATCATCATCACATACTTCTTAGTTTTTGGAATTGACACATACTCTTGATAAACCCCTCCACTCACAAATATCAAGTAGTATCCCTTGCTCCCATCTGTATTGTTGGGAGCTGAGTTCACTGCATCAGTAATTGTGCTAAAATTACCCGACCCATCTTTACTCACCACCACCGTATTACTCACCAACACTGCATCTGTAGATGACTGCATCAGCCTCCTCCCAGTCCTCTCCTCGTATATTTCTCGATCTTTCTCATCCTTCATTATTAAAGGAAGTCCATCACCACCGCTAATCTCGACTTCATGGAACATCATTAACCTCCTAGAGTTTATCTTTTGATGCTGTTTTCGCGGTCCTCCCGGAAACCTAGGAGTCTTCGAAGGCATCGAGCCCCCATTAGCTATGGGCTTTCTGTCAGGGTTAATCCAAGCATTCTTGAAGAAAGCTAAGGAAACACTACCAAGCTTCAAGCCATGGGATAATTCGGATGTTAAGTTGTTAGCAATATTGACTGTGTTTAGGCCTTCTAGACATGTATCTTCGTTGGTGAGTGTGGCAGAGAGGAGAGATTGGAGAGTGTCGAATTGTGGATCAGACAGTTGAGTAGTGGCAGTAGAATTGACGGTAGGAATTACAGATGAAAGGTAGTCCAGGTTTAGGTTTAGTAGGATTTGGCAATCATGGAGGGCCATTACGGAGGGGTTAAGGGTGATGTGTTTGTTGACTGACTCAACCAGTTGGTAAGTGTGTTCTAGGGTTTTGGAGAGAGAAAATCGAGTGTAGGTGGAGAAGTTTTGGGAGGCACGAGGAGGGAGGACGGAGGTGCAGAAGGCGGGGTCAGGGGTGTAAGTGCATGCTTTGTTGGGGTTCATCGGTGTTGATGGGGGAATGAAAGCGAGGGAGTGGAAGAAGAGGAGAGAAGAGAAGAGGAAGAAGAAGAAGGAAGTGCTTGTCATATTTTTGTATTAGGGTTTTGAGCTATGTTTTGGATGATGGAAATAGTTCGAGTTGATGAGGCTTTTATAGAGGTGTCTAGGGTTTGGGGATATTTGTCAATATTTGAAAGTCAATGGAAATATCAGTTTATTGGTTAAATAATGATTAGAGAGTTAGATATCTATGTTCCTAATCAAGGATAACAAGTATACGTGGAAGTAGATGCGTTAACGTCATACGTCCGACAGTGGTTGAAGTTATTATTTTATTTTTATTTTTATTTTTATTTTTTTGATATGTCAAAGATTAATCAAAAGATTTTTAATTTTGTAGTTATACTAGATTTGTCCGTAGGCACGTGCCTACGGCACGTCTTCAGAACAATACACCTTATAAAAGTGTTGTAAACAGTAAAACAATAATTATGTAGGTCAAATTTGTATAGTAAAACAATAATTAGTTGTAAATAAAAGCCCATGTTTCCATTAGTATATGTTGAAAAATAATTATAAATGGAGGTGTAAAATTCAACTTCTTAAAACTTTGAGTGTGGAAAATGATGAAATTTAACTGTTGATGTGATATTTGTCATTTTCAATGTAACATGAGTAATAAAAAAATGCATAAAAAATCTAAAAATTTACAAACGTAAAATCTGAAAATATAAATTTCTGAGTAAATAGAGAGAGAATGAAAGAGAGAGAGAGAGAAAGAGAAATAAATAAATAAATAAAGGAGTTGTTATGGAGGGATTTAAATTTGAGTTTTGGGGAAAACTTTTGGGTGGGAAAATATGTTTTGTTAGGTTAGATCTGGACCATTGATTTCAACCCTATTGAATGGGAGCCACTTGATAGCTTTCTTTGTGTTTTATTATATAGATATGCTTGGAAATTAACTATCGGTCTCAAATTAATTGATCCAAAGGCTAATTAATTGCAATCTGCCCATCTGAATTGTTATAAATAATTCTGAGAGATTGTGACAAAATTAGATTAAATGTAAATGTAAGTTGATATGTGACAAGTAGGGCCGGCCCCACCCTTAAGGCGGGTAAGGCGGCCGCCTTAGGCCCTCGATTTTTTTTGCGATTTTTGGGGCCCCCAAATTTGTAATTCCGTTGTAAATATAGACACGTATTTTGCGCGTAAAAGAAAATTACTGTTATTTTGGGGCCCCAAAAATAATTATTTGAGCCTTTAAAATTTTTTTAAAAACTATTTGGGTTTAGGCTTGAAGACTTGAATTGAATTTGATACTTTAAATTTGGGTAATTTAAAACAAATTTATATATTGTGCATATTTTGTTTTCAACAATGTACAAATTTTTTATATACATATTTTTTTTAAAGGTGTACGGGGGGCCCCATTTTGGGAGTTCGCCTCGGGCCTCTCGAGAACTCAGGGCCGACCCTAGTGGCAAGTGAAAATACAAATAAGCGGGCCACAACTTAACTACTTAATAATGGTAAAAATCCTAACAAATCAGGGATGTACGATTCCAGCACATATCTCAAAGTTTCTACATGCAGATTAATCATAACTGGCGTCTTTAACTGGCTCGGGCATTTTTCAGACTCCTCTACAAGACATGAGCTTCTTTTACGACCCTAAAAAGTGACAAATTAGGTCCACTAAGAGAGACCCAGTCCTTTAAGGCTGTTAGTCAAATCTCTTATCACTAGTAGAAAATACTACAGTCGCAATAGAAATTTCCCTTGTAGAAGAGTACAATTCCATGGTTAGTGTACATTTGTAAGGGATTTTTCTTCATTCCCTTGTAATTGTGCTGTTGCGAAATCTCTCCTGGTTAATGTACACATTCGCAACGGAATTTTAACTATCCCTTGCGAATATTAGCCACAATAGAATATCTGCAATGGAAGTTGTACCTTGCTATCTCCATATACAAGAGAATATTTACAACAAATTCGTCTCTTGCAAGTGTGTTTTAAAAGGGATTTTTTCCGTTGCTAATGAACTATTGCTACAGAGATCTGCAAGATACTGATTCCCTTGCAATTGCTATATCGCGAATGCAATTGCACACATTTTTTCTTCATTACTGATTATATTTGAATGGCTTAACCAAATTTACAAATTAAAATAATGTATTTTGACAATGAAGAACATATAATTATTTCACATATTGATTCACACAATTATATAAAGAAAACACAATAATGCAAAATAAATTTGAATATTATATAATTCAGAACCTTCTCATTACAAAATTTTTTGTTTGTTTCATAGTGCCAAAACAACAATACATTCTAGAAGAAAAGATAAGTTGTGAAACTCCAAGAAACAAAATTAAATGTTTTCAAAATAACTTTTAATCCGCTACTGCTTCCATGTATCCCCAACTTCACTTTTCACGTAAGGTCTTCTACATGTTCCTCATTACCCACTGTCTCATAGTCATCGCCACTACATATAGAGCACATGAAAAAGAAACAATACAAAATTAGAACTCGTTATTTATTCAATATATATAGATAATAATATATTATCCAATTGAGGCAATTAAATATATAGCTACCTCTTGTCGTATTTGACTATTGGATGAGTCGACAGTAGTATATTCCAACCTTTGTTTCAAGGCTTCCATTTTATCAGGATGCAGCTCACAAAAGAAGTCCATAAGAACTTGATTTTGATGATCAAAATCATTTGATAGTCGATTTCTGCTGCACTGCAATGATTTTTTCTGCGAAAGTTTACAAAATATGTAATGCACAGAAGTACAATAATGCTCAGAAAGAAGGCTGATAGAAGTCACATTTAATTAAGAACTACAGCAAATAGTCATAGCATAAACAATTCACTAGTCATAGCATAATTCATTTAATATAAGTAGGACAATTGAACATCCATGTTGTACCAATTTACAGGTTTTAGAGATATAAGACAAGCACTCACTTAAGAGCCTAGTCCAGAACAGCAAAGTTCTAAGGCATACAACCTGAATATAACTAATCTAAGTACTTATTGAATTTTCTAAAACTTATTGTTAAGCTGGAAAGGCTGACTTTGTACACCATAGTGGGTGGGTAGGTGTAAGTGGATGGATAGGTAGAAAGTGTTCTGAATAATAATTTTCACCAAAATAGATCAAATAAAATACAGCTTTTGCATTTTAAGAACATGAAAATTTGTCCCAGAATTTTACGTTCCTTTTACAACATTAGAGAACAAGAAATGCCATATTTATTGTTGGGCAAGTTTTATTATTATCTATGGAAACAGACAAGAGTATTGCATTCATACATAGCAATTCTTGAGGAAAAGATGAATTTGAATATGTATTCTGGCATGCTATGATTATGTACATATGTTCAGTATATTTCATCAATTTTGATGATATCGAGAAGATTATGTACATATATTCTGGCATGCTAATTCTAAGAACAAACAGATATCGAGAAGATTCGAACTTTCTAAACCATTGCCGAAAATCCCCATATTATATTTAAAAAAATCATATAATCTATAAGTGAATTCCAAAACCCCAATTTCTATTCCAATAAGAAATGAAACCCTACCCCTAGAATTTACATGTTTCAGTTCAATTGCACATTTTATTGAACATAATGAGCACATGAAAGTAAGATAAAATTACCTTTTAGGGGGTGGTTTCTTTCTAGGGTAAAATGGTTTGTTACTGATGACATCTGCAACAAGGAGAGGCTGTTGCAATTTCAAGTCGGCAGTGGCGTTAGTGGTCATTGTCATTAGCGATGAGTCAACAGTCAATGGTTTCTGCATAATAATTATGATTTCAAAAATGTAATATTCCGGTTAATTGTGTAAAAGTAACTAGACAAATACAATAATACAGAAATTATTTCATTTCACAAGAATATTTTCCGCTTGCATTGAAGGCAGGACTAGTTGCAAGATTTCTCGCGCCAGCGGTAAATAATATCAGAATTTTCTTAATTTGTTTCTGAATTTTTTATTGTGGATAGTGAATTAATCATCATTATCTTATAAGTTAATATTTGTATATTATATCAGGAAGGAATTGCAGTTGGTAGGAGCTTAGCCATACAAACAACTGACTATATAGACGGAAATAAGGAGATGATAGCTTATGGAATAATGAACATTATGGGCTCCTTCACTTCCTGCTATCTTACCACTGGTATGTTCTTTTACTTTAAAATTTGGAAAAACATTAACATGACCTTCAATTCCTATCAGATCCAGTTCACCTAAGCTTTAGTCGATAGGTCATAGTCTTAGATTCAAATATGTTGTCTCTTCTTGTATAATACTTAATTGGGACTATTACTGCTGGCAAATGGCTTAACAAAGACTTTGTTCTGTAGGTCCATTTTCCAAGTCTGCAGTGAACAAGCATGCTGGGAACAAGACGCAAATGGCAAATATAGTCCAAGCTTTTATCGTAATGTTGGTTCTCTTTTTCTTGGCACCTCTCTTTAAGTGTAATTTTTGTGTTATTATGGTGTGTATAATTCATTAATTGATTAATATTGGTTATTGGTTTGAATGATTATATTGGTTATTGGTTTGAATGACTACAGATGAAGGTGAAAGAATATCATATTGGACTAAATCCTTGAATTTCCTATATTATTTCCATTAGCAGAAAAAATACATTCAAATTCAATTTCAAAGGGTAGGGAAAAATAACAAATTTGCAGTAAAACTAAATATGAATTCAAAGAGAACACGTGAAAATTAGATTATACTAAACCTGAGTGTTTTACCTGAAAAGGCATACTGAAAGTGCTTATAATAAGAAAGACCATCTATTACATATAGTATAATGCCAAATCAATAATTATGAATTCCGTTTGTATGAACTGATTATGTATATTAATCGATGATTATATAGATGTGAAGAGATGCATTGCTATTAAAGTGCATAATCATGTACTGCTGTATATTCACAACTGTATATATTATCTCCTGAACTTTTCGGTCTCTATCATGCTTCATACCTAATAACCTCACCATCAAGTCACTGTATGGCTGGGTTGCATATAGAGATCGAACATTAAGATTTTCTGAAACTGAGCAACAAAAACAAAAATAAAAGATTGAATAAATTCAACCAGGGAAGATGAAGCTGCACATAACAAACCAGAGGATCTTGATCCGCTCCGAACCCAATAATCCATCCATCCATCTTAGTTCCTGCATTAAAACGTTTCAGTTCAACTGCGCATTGTATCGAACAGGATGACTGCATATATAGTAAAAGTAAGATAAATTTACCATAAGGAAGTTGTCACTAGTGATATCAGTGCCGAGGAGGAGCGGGCTCATGTTGGAGTGGTCATTGACGTTGATCACCGCAGCAGCAGCATTCAAAAAGTTGAATATCTCAAGTCTCTATAATCAAGAGAGCAGGCTAGGAATCTGTGACAAAAAGACAAAAATTTACAGTTAAACTAAATATGTATTCAAAGATTCATAACAGAGAACATAAAAACACAGTGAAAGAAAGAGAGACTAACCATGCCATAAAGGTTTTAACTTTGGATGCAGCCTTTCCCAAATTGTAATTCAACCCACCCAACGCAGCAGGCTCCTGCAATTCACTTCGTTCAGGCATTTTATCGAACAGGATGAATGCATAAAACAGAGACATTAAGACAAAAAATTACATCGGAACTTACGGCGGAGGGGGGGGTAGTGTCTGGCGTCAGCAACGGAACCCAGCTGGATTACAAGGATTGGTCGTTAACATGACGTAATCAGCGGCTGGCCTTTCAAGTTGTTCAATATCAGACAAACAAATATACTAATTTGCAGTTAAAACAAATATATTATTCAAAGATTCATAACAGAGAAGTAAAAGAGAGAGACATACCAGATCGTAAAGGGGTTTCGCCTTTCACCAAATCCGCCATGCCAAAAACTAGGGTTAGGGTTTCTCACCCGTGAAGAGACAAGACAACTAGGGTTAGGGGCGACGAAGAGCGGCGAGGAGCGGCGACGAAGAGGCTGGATGAAGAAAGTTGCGATTTTGGTGGGATGCGGGCGTGGGGGGGGGGGCTGAAATCAGGGTTATGTTTTGGGGAAGGTCGCGCGGGTCTTTTATTCTTTTTGTTCTGCCTTTCGATTTTGGCCGGGAAAGTTAAAAGAATGTGTTTATTGGTTTTTTTTTTCTTTTTACCCGCTCAGTATTTGAAAAGTGAGAATAATTTTTTAACATGAAATTGCTGGGTGGCAAAATTATCTATGTAATGCACGTGTTTATATCTAATTTATTTTTAAAAATAAATATTTTATTACTGCTTTGGTAATGGAGTATTGTTTGTTGCAATTGTTCCCTTGTAATTGTCAACACTTGCAACGGTTAAATAAAATCTCTTGCGGATGTCAAAATATTTGCAATGAATGGGTTTGTTGTGAGTAATTTGTTGTTGATAGTAACAACTACAAGGAATTTTTTGTGCTTGCAAATAATCCATTATTATTGCAAGGTTTTCTACTAGTGTATCCCCAAACAAGAGAGTTTATCTCTTAAGGGGAAGATTCAAATAAGAGATGAGAAATTCATATCGATCAAATGAGTTCAGATCGATCTCTTGATATGTTTCTTAGGCCTATAAATACCCTCCCCCCTCCACAGTCAGAAGGTAATCAGCAATTTTTCTCTCAAACTATCTCTCTCTGGTTCTGACTTGAGCGTCAAAGGGTCTGTCGTACGAGGCCAACTCTCGGTGTTTCAGGCTTTTTGCAGATCTATCGGCCGCCCCAACAACCGTCAAATCTAGATCACGGTGTTCATTCAACGATCCGGATTCAATCTCAGGAGCTCTAACCACATTTCACGACAAATATCAAAGGTCAGATTTGTAGTAGTTTCCATCAAATATTAACTTACTATCTATTTACTCCTACACCAAAATAAGCAGCAGCAGATTGACGTCATCTGTGAGAACTACACAAATCAGACTAACCGTCATGCAACCAAGACTAAGAGGCTAAGCGGTGTCCTCAAGCCATCGTACCAACTCTCTTCGTCAACCAGCTCCTCCTGTGGAAGATCTGATTCCTCCTCCACAGTCACCCAGACAGCCTAGTCAAGCTTCTTTCAATGATGAGGCGCCTTGTCATGCCCCGCTTCCTAAAAAGGAATACAGAATACGGATATGCGATAAAGTCCAGCGAATGGCTTTCACCATTCATCAGCTGTAAGGATCTTTTCAACAATACACAGGAATAAACAAGAAACAAGTAGGGAATAATCAACCACATATGCATGAATAAATTTCTAAATCAACAGAATTTACTTGAAATAAAATACTTAATCTCAAATAAACCAGATCTGGAAACAACAAGTAATAAGTTCTGGGACAAAAATGCCCAATACAAGATCTAAGTAGCAATAAATACAATTGATTCAAAACATGAAATAAACTCAATCAGAAACTCTAGCCAAGCCTAGAACAGTTGGTCACTTACTCCTTCGGCCAGCTGATCACCGAAATCTGCAAATTTAACAATTTGCAGGAAAATGAAAACAGAAAACAATACGCCCGTTATTGTAAGTTACAGGACATATGTAGTGTAGGAAACAAGTACGGAAAATAGATAAAGAAAATACAGAGTAGCAACAAGAAACAAGTACTGAAATAAGCATGAGAGGAATGTAACAGAAAAATAGAGCAACTAACTCTTAAGCCAAGAAGTAGGATCAAATGACATGATTAGATAACAGGGTACAAGTAACACATAACAGGTATCAAGTAGCATGCAAATACATAAACAAGTAACAGGTGTCAGGTAGCATGTACAGGTAAACATGTAACAGGAATGTGTAAGTGATAAGGTATTCTCATGTCTTGTATTTAATCATAACTAGGTAGCTTTTCATGACTCCCAAATTTTACCACATGGTTGCTACATTCAAACAAGTTGCGTTTAGATTTCGTAGTGGATTGTATGGGACCGTGTACTTAGGTATCAGGTAAACAGGTAAACAGAATCATATATCATGTAATTATATAATCATATAACAGGTAATCAGGTATCAGGTAGGACCTACGGGTCCCCTTCTGAGTACATCTTCCTATAGGGAATTATGTAGCTAGGTAATAAGGTAAACAAGTAATCAGGATCATGTATTATGTAATCATGTAACATGTAACATATGGAAAACACAGGCCCCCTTCCAAGTACATATTTCTATATTTTTCACTACTAGATATTTCTCTTAACCCCGGCTTGATTACTTGTCATTATTATTAAAGCAGGCATATACGTGCACAAACAGGGCAAGAAAAACCTGGAAAGAAACAAGGAACAAGCGCAAGTTGGATAGAAGACATGAACGGGTGATAAACAACTCATAATAGACTAGGACAACGAGACTTTCAATTCTGGACAGCATGACATTGCTGCACCAAATCTGAGATTTCTATTTCCACAGGAATCCAAAGTTGGATCTGTCAGGAAATATAGAAACTAGACTCTCAGCCTAATCCAGCGAATATACACAAGTCATATAACAACTATAGAAACAGGGCTCAAGACAACGTTTTATATAGAATTCATGTTCAGCCAGAAATCGCAAAGTTTTGTTTATAAGCATGAAAATGACATAAAAACAGACTAATTAAATCTAGGAAAAATCTGGAAGGTTCCCTAGCATGTCTAGTACCAGAATATAATATTTCATAAAATTCCATTACAGATAGTGTAGTCAATTTAATTTGGAAAACAGAATGATGCAGCAAATTTATGAATCTGAAATTTTAGACATAACAGTACCAAAATAACACTAAATCACAAAATACAACTCGGAATTCAAATCTGTCAAAAGGGTTTTAAAATAGACATGCTATTCTATATTTCATATTCACAAAGTTTTAATCAAAAGTGACTGGAATCAGGTTGGAAACAGAGTTCTATACTGAACAACATGTAGTTTGGAAATATATTGATTAGTTTCACAAGCATGAAATAAGTTATGAAAATCATTAAAAAATTCCAAAAAAAATTAGGGGTTGATCCCAGTCATGTCTAAACATACCCAAAAAAATATTAAGTCTAGATTTAACTTTTAACATAAGTTTTAAAATAATAGATCATATAACGATCTTATAATTCAAAATCTGAAAACTACGACACAGCTGCAGTAAAACAACGATAACACACACATCAAAAATCAAAATTGAGATCCGTCAAAAGTTTTGAAAAATAGACATCGAGGGCTACGAATTATAGTCACAAAATAATTTATTTTACTGAATTTAATAGGGTCTAAATTGCTGTACTAAATCAGGGCAGCAGCAAAAACGAAATTCGGAGTTCATACCCATGACTTGAAGTTACTCTAATAATTTAAAATAAATTAAGTTCAGAGTTTGCTTCATCATTCGATTTGCTCCTGCAATCTGTTAGCGCCTCGAAGACAGGTTCGGAGTCCATACCGATGGATCGATGTTACTTTAGCAACTTGTAATAAGACAAGTCTAGAGTTCAACTCGCCATTCGATCTGCTCCCACAACATGTTAATACTTAAACTAATAAGTTTGGAATCAATACCCATGGCTCGGTGTTACTTTAGCAACCTGCAATCAAGCACGTTCGAGTTCAATTTGCCATTCGACCTTTTCTTGAAACTAGTTAAAATTCATTAAAGACAGATTAGAGGTCCAAAATCGTGGATTGCAGTTACTCCAGTATCACTTGCAAAAGCAACACTTAAAGTTCAACTTACCGCTCGATGTGACTCACAATTTGTTGGAGGACCCATACAGCAAGTATGGAAAATAGTTATCCCTCAGAGTTGCTCCTACAACTAGCTGAGTATGCAAGCCATTTGTGCTTGGCTTGTTGGTATTTTCGGGAGCTAGAGGGAAAGAGGCTTGCTGTTTTCTTTTGGAGTAGGGGATTTTGGAGCTTTTGCTAGGGGTTCTCTTTGAGGTGAGTGCTTCTTTTGCTTTCTAATGATTTGTAGAATTCATGATTAGGTGTATATGCATGGAATGATAATTAAAAATTGTGTGGATGTTTCTTTTATTCTTAAATGTTTTGTAGAATACATGAATAGATGTGAATGCATTTGAATGATAATGTGTGGGTGTTTTCATAATCTTCTAGTGTGTATAAGTTATGTTTGTTTAAACTATAAATGTGTAGATAAAGTTGAATTAAAATGTGTATGTGAAATAGTTCTTTAGAATTTTTGTTTGTGCATACTTAATTACAATTGTGTAGTAGATGTTGAAATTAATGTGTAGAGGTTTTATAGAAATCGTTATCTAATGGAAATTTCACACGAACTCATGTGATTAAATTCTTGTATGCATTTTAGTAATATAAATACTCCCTAAGAATTCTAGTTGAGTAGAGAAAAGTTTGTTCATCTAATTTAAGTTATAAGATTATGAGTAGTTCGTACAACTTAGATAACAATTCCCCCGCACTTCAAGATCGTTATATGTTTATTTCGTTCAAATACCCTCATTTTTAGAGAAATTGCATTCTGAAATTGTAGAGTGATACATAGTAATTGTATTGTCGAAATTCTATTAGAATCCTGAAACAAAAAGTTGTATTAAAAGATATAGAACTACTATACAATCAGAATTGGAGGCTTGAAAGCCTGGTTTGCGGGTGTGATTTGGGGCGTTGTGTGGTGCTATAGGTTGTAGGTTCGAGTCTCGGAAGGCTCTGCTTTTTTTGTTGTTGAAAATTTCAAGTTTTAAACCTACTGTAGTTCAGGTTCATAAACAAGAGGCGAGCCCTCTTCTCACTAACATTGAGTTGGCTCACTGGTTCTAAGTCGCGGTCTAGCTCATTGTTGTGTCTGGGTTTGACTTTGGCCGTGACAGTTTAATTTAATTTTTTTTAATTATTACTATTAGTCAATTCACATGAATTTTAAACAAAATGAATTTAAATTACACTAGAATATTAATGAACTATTTTGAGATAATTTTGTACAAATTTATAATTTATTTTGAGGGTAAAATCACATTACATATTAAATAGTGTATCAAGATGATTATTTTGAATTCCTCAAGAATACTTTTTTTTTTGGAATGAGCTAACTTTGGATTAATTGAGATAATCAAATATAAATTTGGGGGATTCACTTGGGTGGAAATTATAGTGTACATTATCCAATTAAGGAGTAAACTTAGGAATGTTTTATTTTGTGATGAAATATTAAAATGTGAAAAGTCATCCTAGAATGGGTGCACCATATGAGAAATGAATTTTATCATAGAATTTATGAAAAATGATTTATGTGACAAATTAAGAAATAATGAAGGCTGTATTTTGGAAAATAAACGTAAGATATTGTAAGGGTTTTATCAAGTCAAATTGATCTTGAGATGTGTTATCTTGAAATGGGAAATTTAAAGAGAATGAATGAAAGAATCAAATAATTTGTAATGAATGAATTTTTTTTATGAAGATGTTAAGATTAACCTAGAAGATCTATATGTTGAGATCGATGGGTTTTAGGAGCTAAACGAGGCCCGTAATGTCCGGCAATTTTGATAAATGAAATTTTGTGAAATGGTTAATATGGACCTGAATTTTGATGAGTAAGTTTAAGTTCGGCAGGGTAAGCTAGTTTTAATCCATGAAAATCTAAAATTTAATTAAGGACTGACACTAGAGAAGATGTGATAAAACCTGGGCAAACGTAAGTGGAGCATTTCTATATAGTCGGGCAGTGGATTTCGGAACTGTGGTTACTTGCGGAGCGAGATGAGCCATATTAAATTCGGTATTATGATTGATCGGATGGTGGATTCCGGGATCATGAATAGTCGGGCGGATAGGAGGCAGATCTCCAACATATTCCGGGGCTAGAGCGGCACTTGCGGGATGTTCGCACGCCGAAGATTCTGTATAGTCAGGTAGTAGATTCCGGGTCTGGATTCCATACTCATGGAATGTCTAAACCTTGATTTTGTTACCGTAGTAGGATTTCTTATGACGAGGGATTGAACCCTATAATGAGGAGAACGTTAAGGGCTTGCCCTGCGACCTATGTAGTATCAGATGCATAGAATCCGAACAAGTGTACATTAGTGCATCACAAGTGTGAAAGTCTGCATTAGGCATGAGGTCATATCATACACTGACATGTTTAGGGCAGTCACTTTTCATATTTCGTTTCTACAATCAAGTTTGTGATTGGTGAAGTAGAAGAATCGTTGTGTTATAATATTGCGTCAGTTGTATGCAACTGACATACCCACAGTTTCCTAGTTGCAAGATTGGTTTTGGCATGGATTTGAAGACACTGTAAGGGATATCACAAGATTGAAGAGCTTTC
Source organism: Hemerocallis citrina (assembly GCA_017893485.1). NCBI lineage: Eukaryota > Viridiplantae > Streptophyta > Magnoliopsida > Asparagales > Asphodelaceae > Hemerocallis > Hemerocallis citrina. The sequence goes on from CM030367.1 coordinate 145,671,035, forward strand.
ATTATCATGTATATATTGTACTTATTTATTTTTGTTGTGTTATTGTAAAGAATGATGTTGTAAATGAAATTTTTCTAAATTTCCTATATTTTTTTACGAAGTTGAAGTAAAAGATCCTGTTTGTACTACGAATTACATGTATTTGGAATTCGGGGCGTTATAGAGTACACGGCAGATAAGTTCGAAAATCCATCGCACATCGTTGACAGTTTGTTACATATACACAACAGACTTGAGGCCCTATTATTTAGCTGTAAAGAGCCCAATCGGCGACCTATTAATCTCAACAACAAGGTGCACAACGAGGATCAAGAATATGAGGAGATTTCATCCAAAAATACAGAACTATCGCAAACCCATATGTTCAGATCCACTACCGCTACAAATATTTACAAATACAAACCGGCAATTCCAAAGTCCAACTCTCTCCATGAGCAGCTCATACGACTAGCCAACCCCCAAGTCAATGAATCACAGGACAAGACACCGGCACGTAGAATACTTCTCATTTCACAAACAACAATTCTCATTACAACAAAAAATTACAATGAGTCTACGTTTCATGGCTAAGAATCGCTACCAAAAGACTTACAAATATTGTACAACGAACTGTCCAGCAAGTCATTCTTCCAACTACACACTAGAGGGATGCTCCGCCTAAGAGACACAAACCACTTCAAAGGCCTCCCACCAATTAACAACTTCACTGGGTCGCCTCAAATCTTGAGAATAAAATCCAAGACGAGTCATCCTTAGGCGGGCAAGCTCCAGGTTTATTCGACCACCTTTACCTGAGCAAGCTCCAACTTCGTCTCGCTTGAAGCGTCATGCGAACAAATGAGTCCCAACTCCTTCAAGCACCGCGTATCATGATGGATAGCAAACTCAATGTCCCAAGGACCTCATTCAATGTACACAACCACTTGTCAACAAAGAGAATAATAGAATCACCTCAACACCGATCGAACACAAGTGACTTCGCTTAAGTATTAAGAAGATTCAGAATACTGACAACTCATTCACTCCAAATAATGAGTTTGGCACTCTGCACGCCACTTGTGTTCCTTCGGTCAACAACTGGTTTGCTCCAAACAATAAGTTCAACGCTCTGCTCTATGCATGAGCTCCACCAACAACTCGTCAACTACGAACAACGAATTCGATGCCTTGCGCTTTGCTCAGGCTCAATCAACAACTTATTGACTCCGAAAATGAGTTCAACACTCTGCGCTCTGTTAGAGCCCCATCAATAACTCATCAACACCGAACAACGAGTTCGATGCCTTATGCTTTGCTCAGGCTCCATAAAAAACTCTTTGGCTCCAAACAACGATTTCAACGCTTCGCTCACCGCAAGAGTTCGTCAACAACTTGTTTGTTCCAAACAAAGAGTTCAAAGCTCCACTTACCGCACGAGTTCCGTCAACAACTCGTTTGCTCCAAACATAGAGTTCAATGCTCCGCTCACCGTGCGAGCTCCATCAATAACTTGTTGGCTCCAAACAGTGAATTCAACGCTCTGCTCACTGCACGAGCTCCGTCAATAACTCGTTGGCTCTAGACAATGAGTTTAACACCCTGTTCTTCGCTCAGGCTCCATCAACAACTCGTTGACTCCAAACAACAAGTTCAACACATTGCTCACTGCTCACTGCACGAGCACCATCAATAACTCGTTGACACCGAACAACGAGTTCGATGTCTTGCGCTTTGCTCAGAATCCATCAACAACAAGTTCAACGCCCTGCTCTCCGCTCGAGCTCCGTCAATAGCTTGTTGGTTCCAAACAACGAGCTCTATCCCTTACTCTTCGCTCAGGCTCTATCAACAACTCCTTGGCTCAAAACAATGAGTTCAACGCATTGCTCACCGCTAGGGCTCCATCAACAACTCGTTGGCTCTAAAGAATGAGTTCAATGATCCGCTCTCCTCTGGAGCTCAATCAACAACTCGTTAACTCTAAACAACGATTTCTACGCTCCATTTACTGCTTGCTCTCCATCAACAACTTGTAGACTCCAAACAGTGTGTTCAACACCCTGCGCTTCACTTAGGCTTCATTGACAACCCGTTAACTCCAAATAACGAGTTCAACACTCCGCTCACCATGTGATTTCCATCAACAACCCTTTGACTCCAAACAATGAGTTCAATGTCTGATTCCATCACAAAAGTTATCTATCCACTTGCCACGGCCGAACGACAAGCTCAATGATCAACTCGATTTCAGAGTTGTCTCTTCAAACTTGCTGGGTGCAAATAGCGAGTCCAAACGTCGCTCTACTACAAATTGTCTCTATAAAACTTACTGGAGTCAAACATCAATCTTTACATCAAATACATCTCAGATTTGCATCTACTAAATTGCTGGGGTCAAACAACAAGCTCTACATCAAATCCATCTCAGAGTTTCCTCTACTAAACTTGTTGGGGTCAAACAACAAGCTCTACATCAACTCTATCTCAGAGTTGTCTTTACTGAACTTACTGGGTTCAAATGGCAAGCTTTACGTTTAACTCTGTCGCAGAGTTGCTTCTACAAACTTGTTGGGTTCAAATGGCAAGCACTACGTTCAACTCTGTCTCAGAGTTGGCTTACCAAATTTACCGGGATCAAACAGCAAGCTTAACATTCAACTCCATCCCAGAGTTGCCTCACAAAACTTGCTGCCATCAAACAGCAAGGCTCACATCAACTCGATTAAGGAGTTTCCCCTACAAACTTGCTGGGATCATACAAGAAGCTCTACATCAACTCTGTCTCAAAGTTGACTCTACCAAAATTGTCGGGCGCAAATATAAAACTCTACATCAACTCAGTCAGAGTTATCTCTACAAACCTGCCAGGATCAAACAGCAAGCTCTACGCATAGCTCCCTCTCAGAATTGTCTCTCGGAACTAGCCGGGTGCAAACGGCAAGTTTAACATCCAACTTCATCGCAGAGTTCTCTATAAACTTGTCGGGATCAAACGGCAAGCTCAACATTCAACTCCGCTTAAAGTTGCCACACAAAACTTGCTGACATCAAAAGAAAAGTCCAACATCAACTTAATTAATTAGTTGCCCCTACAAACTTGTCGGGACCAAACGACAAGCTCTACATCAACCCCGTCTGAGAGCTTCCTCTCTATGAACTTACTGGGCACAAATGGCAAATGCAACGTTCAACTCCGTCAAAGAGTTCCCACCAAACTTGCTGAGGTCAAATGACAAGATTTATATCAACTCCACCTCAGAGTTGCCTTTCAGAACTTGTTGAGCATAAACGGCAAGTTCAACTTTCAACTCCATCACAGGGTTCTCTCTAAGCGTGCTTGGTGCAAACAACAAGTTCAACGTCCAACTCTGTCTTAGAGTTGTATCTACTCACCTGTCGGGCATCAAACGACAAGCTCAACGTACAACTCCATCACAGAATTCTCTCAAAACTTGCTGGATGCAAACGGTACGTTCAACGTTCAACTCCTTCTAAAGTTGTCTCTATAAAATTTTCGGGATCAAACGACAAGCTCTATGTTCAAGTCCGCCTAGAGTTGTCTCTTTAAACTTGCTAGATGCAAATGGCAAGTTCAACATTCAACTCTGTCTAGAGTTGTCCCTACAAAATTTGCTGGGTGGAAATGGCAAGTTCAGACAACCAACTTCAACACAGAGTTCTCTATAAACTTGTTGTGATCAAATAGTAAGTTCTACGCTCAACTCCATCCCAGAGTTGTTTCTTCAAACTTGCTGGGATCAAATAGCAAGACCATTGTCTGACTGCCTTCAGAAATTTGTTCCTACGACAGCTCTCCTAGGTCAGCTAAAAAATGCTCATCCACCGAGGAAACACTCGATCGAAAAAATAAGCAAACGACACAATGTTTGTTCGAAAGAAGAGTGGTTCAAAAAATGAGCAACAAGATGTTTGATCGACAAGTACAATAAATAATAACTCAAAGCTTCAAAGGAAGAGGTGAACAAATTCTTGCTACTAAGCATGCTCAAGATGATTTATCTCGTACCTTAGCTATAAAAAAACTAAAGGAGATAATCAATTCACAACCCAAGCTCCTTGCAAAATTCAAGCTTCAAATTTCTGAAAATCCCCAAATAATTAAAGAGTTGGATTTTTTGGCATAAAAGAAGGAAAGAAGCTCTGGTGCACTGTAATAAGAGATCAGGTCAGGTTTTAAACCAAACCCACCAACAAAACCCGAAAATCAAAGGATGAAAGATTAACGGGTAAGCAGATATGCAGGTGTGAATTCAAAACCCGAAAACCGGAAGCACTCGTTCTTCTACTTCTAAAAAATCACCTTCTACAGAGCTTGACTGAAAGATCTCTTCCTCCTTACTCTAACTCCGAGCTTCAACTTCATCAAAGAGCTCCGCCTAAACCCTAGTCAACCAGGGAATTACATAGCTTAACTGCTTCGAAGCTCGATGACAGTTTTAAGGGTCCATAGCTCGACAAACAGTCACCCTCATAGCTCGGCCGTATAGCTACAACTCAGCGATGCTCCAAACGCCATAGCTCGGTGAGGAATAGCTTGATAGCTCGGCAACGAGTTCGAACCGAATAGCTCGGTGACAATTCAAAGCTCCATAGATCTGCCATGACCAAGGAGTGCCATAGCTTGGAGGAGTCGAGAACTCCATTGCTCGGTGGAGTCGAGAGCTCCACAGCTCGACGAAAATCTAGAGATACATAGTTCGACCTTGTTAAGAGCTTTATAGCTTAACTGCAATGGCAAAGGAGTAGCTCGGCGATAAAAAGATTCATAGCTCGACCACCATGAAGATTGTAGTTCGGTCACCATAGCTCGGCGAGATGCTCGAAGCTCATATAACTCAGCAATGAGTTTCATAACTCGACCATCGCCGAAGAGGCTATAGCTCGATTGTAATGAGTTTGCCCAAAGTAAAGCATCGCAAACTTAGTACAACCTCTCATAGCTAGGCAAAAACCATAGGCCGGCAACAAGCACCCTCATAGCTCCACGAGAAGTTGGAGAACCCATAGCTCGCCAAGACTCCATAGCTAAAAACTTCGTCGTTCGATCGCTACCTTCATAGCTCCCCGAGAGGAGCTCTGTAGCTCGACGATTAGCTTCAAAGTTCAGTGGAATAAGTAGCTCAGTGAGAAAAGAGTGCCTATAGCTCGGGGACGAAGCTATCCCCTAGCTCGGCCAGGAGGAAATGGCCATAGCTCGGCCAAATTGTCGGCCGAGCTAGGGGGCTCCGAAAGATAACAACAACCATCAGATTGTCTAGACAATCGCGCTCCAGTGTGATGGAAGCCTCAGATAGATCCACGTCGCCCCTCTTCTTCCCATCACTTTGCACAACTCTCCACCGTTGGATCTCACTCAGCGGGAGATCCCCTCACTGATGAGTGCTACAGATTGCGCCACATTGCCAATAGCCATAGCGATCAGATCTTGACCTCTGATTCCGAGGGTCTGTTGTCGGGGTCAACCTCCAGTGTTTCAGGATTTTTGTAGGTCCATTTGCCGCATCAGCAACTATTGGATCCAAATCACGGTGTTCGATCAACGATCCAGATTCAATCTGAGGAGCTCTAACTGCATTTCACGATAAAGATCAAATGTCAGATTTTTAGTAATTTTCATCAAATATTAACTCACTATGTATTTGCTCTCACACCAAAATAAGCAGCAGCACTACTTATGAGTCACTGGGTTGTGCCAATAAAATGCCAATCTCAAAAGTTTTAGGGCAACATTGGATGAGAAAGGACTATTGAGATTTGACTTGTAGCTGTGTTATTCGAGCGTAGATGGTATGGTCATAATATGGGTAGGTAAAAGAAAATCTTAAGTTCGAAACTAAGGTTACAACATAAACCTTTATTCATTTAAAATATTAAAAAAAAAAGAAGAGTGATATGGGTCAGATGACGTGGCCCCTTCTGGGCCACAGGATCCCCTCATGAAGCGTGCACCGCCGGATCATCCGAATCCGCCACGTCAGCACGAAAACTGCCCATGCCTCCGCTACGTCAGCCTGGAAACTGCCTAGGCCTCCACCACGTCAGCCTATACTGCTTGGGCTTCTGCCATGTCAGGCCCACGGGCAACCGGGTCCAGACCCGGCCCCAAATGGGTCCAGACCCGGTTGGCCTCTCCTATAAATACCAGACCCTCTACCCTTTATCCAGGTAATCAATCTTTCCCCCTCAAAATCCTAGTTACTGTTACTCTCTCAGTAGCTGACTAGATCGTCGGAGGGTCTGCCACCGGGACCAACCCCGGTGTTCCTAGACAGTGTGCAGGTACACGAGACCTCGGATCCGAGCCTCCTGGTCTGAGCCGAGCATCTAGTCTCGACCTCACTCCCGCCTACTTCCTAACCATTCGCCCAGCTAAGGGTCGTCCGCACTGGAGCTTCCTCCACCAATACAAATAGAGAAGAACTCACACTTGGTGATCCATACGCCTCCCGAAAAACAAACCGCATCAGGATGGCGCCATCTGTGGGAAGCTCCTAGTGCAGACACTGGAACGAGCTCAGCCATCAACGGTACCCCGTTTAACCGAGCTCACATGGCACCCAAGGCCAGGAGAGATGTTACCTCTTCGCGTCGGTGGGAAGTGCATCGTCAAGACGTCGTTGCCGATGCACACGGATCCAACAACCCGAGGGTCAGTCACGGGCAACAACCGGGTGCCTCCCGACCGGTCTAACCCGACCTACGAGGGGTAATCCAGGATCGGCAGGCAAGCCGGAGTGGGGGAGGGGCTGCTTCCAACTCGGCCCCGAACCATCCCAGACCTCTGTTCCAAGGGCGGGAGCCGGCACTCAGCCGCGTTGGCCGGCGGCCGCAGGCTCAGCAAAACCGAGCTGAGCGAGCCCCGGTCACCCACCAAGAGTTCCAAGACTTCCAAAAAGAAATCATGGAGGCCATCCGGGGGACCCCCATTGATGAAAACGCCCGCCGCTCTCATACCTCCTCAGATGCCCAGGCCAGCGTGTCTCGCATCCCGACAGTCCCGCCGGAGTATGACGATGACGTCTTGAAGCGCCTCCAAGAAATGGAAGACCGCCTCGACCACTTCGGCGACGGCGGCCCGAGGCCGGCCCAGGGATACAAGCCCATCCGACCTCCTTTATCCACCACCATCTTGCAGGCAGAAATACCCCGAAACTTTCCCCCACCTCAATTCAAAACTTACGATGGCAAGGGCAATCCTGTTGATCACATGGAGGGCTTCAAGACCCTCATGATAATTCACAGTACTTCGGATCCCCTCCTATGTCGTGCCTTCCCCACCACCCTCTGGGGTCCAGCTCGGGAATGGTTCTCCAAGCTCACCCCTGGCTCCATCTATTCTTTCGACCAACTGGAGGGCAACTTCCTCGCCCACTTTGTGATCAGCCGAAATGCCGAAAGCACAAGTGCGTCCCTATTGGGTCTCCGGCAGAAGGAAGGGGAGTCACTCCGGTTATTCGTCCGAAGGTTCACCGCGGAGGCGAGGTCTGTCTCCTCCCTCGACCCCGGGGTCGCCTCGGCAGCATTCCGGCACAACGTCCGGCATGGCTAGCTGAAGGCCTCCCTGGCAAAGAAGCCCCCGATAGATTTCTCCGACCTCCTCAACCGGGTCAAAAAGTACATCCGGGCTGAGGAAGCCCTGAACCCAGAGGACTCGAAAGAAATTCCCGAAGAGGGTAAACGCAAGGCCAACGAGGTCGAGCCAGCAAAGAAAGTTCCGAGAGATGGGGGCACCACGAAAAGGGTCCCCCCGGTCCCTTGCTTCGAGAGATACACTCTGCTGACGCAGAACGTGTCGGTCATCCTTCTGGAAATCGAAGACAAGGACCTCGTACAATTCCCTCCTCGACCGACCAACAACAACAGCAAGAAGAGGGATCAGCGCTTCTACTGTCGCTTCCACCGGGACAACGGGCACGACATGGACCATTGTCGCGCCCTGAAGGACGAAATCGAGGCTCTCATCCAACGAGGGTACCTCCGGGAGTTCAAACGGGAAAAAATTCGGGACCAGAGGGATACGAGAAACATGAGGGCTTCCCCTCCTCATCGAACACCCCGGCAGCGTCCCGAGTGAGACCAGGAGCCTGAAGAGCCAGAGGGTCAGGCCATCGTATTGTATCCACAGAGGACCCATGGGAGGGGAGTCCAACACTTCTCGCAAGGCGTTCGTCCGGAATGTCAACGCCGTCCAGGGCCCCCTCTCCCCCCAGGTCTAGCCGCTCCCTGTCTCCTCTCGGGGGAAGACATGGAAGGAGTCCGGCTTTCGCATTGTGATGCGCTCGTCATCAGCCTCAGCATGGCGAACTTCGAGGTCCGGCGCATTCTCGTTGACAATGGGAGCTCGGTAAACATACTCTTCCTGGAAGCCTTCGAAAACTTGAAGCATTCCCGAGATAAGCTAAAGCCTGCCGGATATACCTTGCACGGATTCTCCGGTGTCCCGGTGCCAATAGAGGGGATCGTCACCTTAGACGTCACAGCTGGTACGAGCCCACACCGAAGAACCGAGTCGATGGACTACATGGTTGTCAACGTTAAGACAGCCTACAATGCCATACTCGGCCTCCCCGGACTCTGCTCCCTCCAGGTGGTCCCCTCGGCCTACCACCAGAAGATGAAGTTTCCTACCAACACTGGTGTCGAGTTTGTCTGAGGGAACCAAAAAGCGGCACGATCGTGCTATATGACGGCGATCGGGGGTAGTGTATTTCCCCTTAATGCCGTCGAGCTACAGCCCGAGAGAACCCAGCCCGAACCGAAGCCGGCAGACGAGTTGGAAGATGTTTCGTTCGAGACAGGGGACGCGTCAAGGTGTTTCCGAGTGAGCTGCTCCCTTGCTCCCAACCTCAAATCTGCCCTGATCGACTGCATTCGCCGCAATGTCGACCTCTTCGCCTGGAAGCCCTCTGACATGCCTGGTATCTCCGAGGATCTCATCATGCACAAACTCAGCGTGATCCCCGGTTCAAAGCCGATCATCCAGAAGCAACGCAAGTTCGCCCCGGAGCGACAGCAGGCGGTAAATGCGGAAGTGAACAAACTTTTGCCCGCTCGTTTCATACAAGAGGTTAGCTACTCCGAGTGGCTAGCGAATGTTGTGATGGTTAAGAAAGCAAGCGGGAGCTGGAGGATCTACATAGACTTCACGGATCTCAACAAGGCGTGCCCCAAAGATCCGTTCCCCCTCCCCAGCATCGATGCTCTGATTGACACCACCTCGGGTCACGAGCTCCTGTCTTTCATGGACGCCTTCTCTGGCTATAACCAGATCCGAATGTTCCCTCCCGATATAGCCAAGATGTCCTTCATCACGGACCAAGATTTCTATTGCTACCGGGTGATGCCCTTCGGGCTGAAGAATGTCGGTGCTACTTATCAGAGGCTCGTTAACCAAGTCTTCAAGGATCAAATTGGGTGCAACATGGAGGTATACGTCGATGACATGCTCGTCAAGAGCAAATAGGAGCAGGATCACGTCGCCGACCTGAAAGAGGCCTTCGGAGTCCTTCGGACTCACAACATGAGACTCAATCCGGCGAAGTGTGCGTTCGGCATCTCCTCAAGAAAATTCCTAGGGTTCATCGTCAGCCAGCGTGGCATCGAGGCGAACCCCGAAAAAATCTAGGCCATAATAGACATGGCCCCTCCCAGGAACATCAAAGAAGTCCAGAGACTAACAGAAAGACTAGCGTCCATCGGTCATTTTCTCTCCAAGTCTGGAGAGAAGTCCTTCCCATTCTTCAAGGCACTCCGCGAAACTAGAGGATTCGAGTGGGGCACTCAGCAGCAAGAGGCGTTCGCCCAATTGAAGGAGTACCTCGCCAACCCTCCTCTCCTCAGCAAGCCCGAACTAGGGGAGCCCCTCTGGCTCTACCTTTTGGCTTCAGAGAGTGTGCTCAGTATCGTCCTCGTTCGAGAAGAGGAAGGAGTCCGAAAGCCCCTGTACTATGTGAGCAAGGTTCTACTCTCCGTCGAGACCAGATACTCTAGAATTGAGAAGATAGCATACGCCTTGGTCATGGCCGCGTGGAAGCTCCGTCCCTACTTTCAGGCACATTCAATCCAGGAACTCACGGACCAGCCTCTGAAGGCCGTGCTTTACAAGCCCGAGAGCTCGGGATGACTTGTCAAGTGGTCGATCGAGCTCAGTCAATACAACATCGGTTATCAATCGAGGACGACCATCAAAGGGCAGGCCCTCGCCGAGTTCATCACAGAATGCACCATCTCCGAGCAACCCCAAAACAAGGGAGCCAACCAGACATGGGAAGTTTACGTCGATGGCTCCTCATGCCAAGCGGGGAGTGGTGCGGGCATCATTCTGCAGGGTCCAGACGGGTTCCTCCTTCAATATTGCCTCTGCCTCAACTTTCTGGCCTCTAACAACGAGGCTGAGTACGGGCCATGATCGCCGGACTCACCCTGGCTCATCAGGCCGGCGCAAGACAGATCAGGGCCTTTAGCGACTCTCAGCTTGTGGTCAACCAGATCACTGGAGAGTACGAGGCCCGTGACGATTGGATGATCAGGTACCTGGCTGTGGTCCAACGACTATTGACGTCCTTCGACGAGTCGGCGGTCTTAAGGATCCCCAGGAAGCAGAATGCCTAGGCCGATGCCCTGTCAAAGTTAGCTTCCTCATCCTTTGAAGGCCTCGACCAGACCATCCTAATCGAAGTCCTCCTAAAGCCAAGTACAGACTTCCCTGAGGCTCTCTGCGTCGAAGACGGAGTTTCTCCTGATGACTGGACCACTCTTATCAAGAAATTTCTAATCAAGGGAGAGCTCCCTGAAGACCGGACTAAAGCACGGCGAGTCAGGGTCCGTTCAGAAAGGTTCGTCGTGATCGACGCAACCCTCTTTAAAAGATCATACACAACAACGGACGGGAGACCCTACCTCTGCTGCCTGACACCTGATGAAGAAAAGTACACCCTCAAGGAGCTGCATGAGGGGATTGGAGGATGCCACATGGGAAGCCGCTCGCTTGTGCGAAAGGCATTGAATCACGGTGACTACTGGCCCACTATGCTACAAGATGCCTTTGCCCTAGTGAAGAAGTGCGGTCCCTACCAACGATTCTCTCCCGTGAAGAGGGCTCCGCAAGCAAATCTCCGTTCCATAGCTAGTCCGACCCCCTTTGCATTGTGGGGGATGGATCTGGTAGGCCCATTTCCGAAGGCAACGGGCCAACGAAAGTTTCTCATAGTGGCGATCGACTACTTCACGAAGTGGATCGAGGCAGAGCAATTAGCAATGATCACCGAACAACAGTCCCAATAGTTTTTCTCGAAACACATCGTCTGTCAGTTCGGGATCCCACAGGTGCTCATCACGGACAATGGAACTCAATTTGCGAGTAAGCACTTCTGCAAGTTCTGCGAAGATCTCGGGATCCAACAGCGCTTCTCCTCTGTATGCCACCCCCAGTCCAATGGTCAGGCTGAGAACGCGAACTGCCAAATCCTCGACGGCCTCAAGAAACGACTCAATAACTCTTCTAAGGGATTATGGGTCGATGAGCTGCCAAGCGTTATCTGGGCCCACCGGACAACAAAGAGAATCCCCACGGGAGAGTCGCCATTCAATCTGACATACGGTGTGGAGGCCGTTACTCCCCTGGATATCAGGATCCCTTCGCCACGCATCATGGCTTTCGACGAAGCAAGCAACTCTGCACAGCTGCGAGCCGACCTGGACCTCATAGACGAGGTCAGAAAGAAGTCCGCCATTAGAAGGAGCATCTACCAACAAAGGATCGAAAGGTTCTACAATAAGAAGCTGCATCCCACCAACATCAAACTCGGAGAACTTGTCCTCCGGAAGTTGGCGGTATCCAATTCCGGCCAGAAAAGGAAATTGGCCCCAAACTGGGAGGGCCCTTACAAAGTATCTGAGGTCGTGCGTCCAGTGTGGGGGCTCGGCATCTGCCCCTGGCATGGGTTGGGGCTTCTTCAAGCTTATCAACCCATGCGCATGGCGGTAACAACCAATCATGCCCGTACCGTCTTCCTGAGAACAAGTGTGGGGGCTCGTCTTCGACCCCGGGCAAGGCCGTGGCTTTCTTTAAATCCACTCGGCTGACACGCTCGGCAGCGACCTTCAGCCACGCCCATCCCTGGCTTTCTCCCCAGTGTAGGGGCTCGGCATCTGCCCCTGGCATGGGTTGGGGCTTCTTCAAACTTATCAACCCATGGGCACGACGGCAACTGCCAGTCACCCCCGTACCATCTTCCTGAGAACAAGGGTGGGGGCTCGTTGTCGACCCCGGGCAAGGTCGTGGCTTTCTTCAAAGCCACTCGGCCAACACGCTCGGCGGCGACCTTCAACCACGCCCATCCCTGGCTTTCTCCCCGGTGTGGGGGCTCGGCATCTGCCCCTGGCATGGGTTGGGGCTTTTTCAAGCTTATCAACCCATGCGCACGGCGGCAACCGCCAGTCATGCCCATACCGTCTTCCTGAGAACAAGTATGGGGGCTTGTCGTCGACCCCGGGCAAGGCCGTGGCTTTCTTCAAAGCCACTTGGCCAACACGCTCAGTGGCGACCTTCAGCCACGCCCATCCCTGGCTTTCTCCCCGGTGTAGGGGCTTAGCATCTGCCCCTGGCATGGGTTGGGGCTTCTTCAAGCTTATCACCTATGGGCACGGCGGCAACCACCAGTCACGCCCGTACTGTCTTCCTGAGAACAAGGGTGGGGGCTCGTCGTCGACCCCGGGCAAGGTCGTGGCTTTCTTCAAAGCCACTCGGCCGACACGCTCGGTGGCGACCTTCAGCCACGCCCATCCCTGGCTTTCTCCCCGGTTTAGGGGCTCTGCATCTGCCCCTGGCATGGGTTGGGGCTTCTTCAAGCTTATCAACCCATGCGCACGGTTGCACCCGCCAGTCACGCCCGTACTGTCTTCCTGAGAACAAGTGTGGGGGCTCGTCGTCAATCCCGGGCAAGGTCGTGGCTTTCTTCAAAGCCACTCGGCCGACACGCTCGGTGGCGACCTTCAGCCACGCCCATCCCTGGCTTTGGCTTTCTCCCTGGTGTGGGGGCTCGGCATTTGCCCCTGGCATGGGTTGGGGCTTCTTCAAGCTTATCAACCCATACGCACGGCAGCAATCTCCAGTGACGCCCGTACCGTCTTCCTGAGAACAAGTGTGGGAGCTCGTCGTCGACCCCGGGCAAGGCCGTGGCTTTCTTCAAAGCCACTCGGCTGACACGCTCGGCAGTGACCTTCAGCCACACCCATCCCTGGCTTTCTCCCCAGTGTGGGGGCTCGGCATCTGTCCCTGGCATGGGTTGGGGCTTCTTCAAGCTTTGCCCAGTTCGAAACCTGCTTAACACAGGGGTGCAGCGGCAGCCTTAGTCCCGAGATGAATGCATCGTCGGGAAAGATGCATTACCCTGGTGCGACGGTTGTAGTTGGGCGAATGCCGGGGCTCGGAATTAAGACTTCGAACTCCCGGGGAATGAAGTAGGAAGCCCTCAAAATGTGAAGGTAGTCCACCTTCAAGACACACGGGATGCCGTCCATTCGGATCTTCACCCGACTCTCGTCGTCCGGTACCGGAGGAAGAGGGTTGACATCTTTGACATCGTCGGGGTACATCTTAATCGACCCCAGATTTTTAAATTAGACTGGGGGAAACTCGAACCCCGGTCTAGGGGCATATTTTTCTGGAGGAGGGAGGCTATCCGGAAGGCTTAACTTCCTTTTCTTCTGACGAGGACGAGCCTTCCTCTCAGGAGACGACGTCAACAAAGGTGGCAAAGGCGGAAGATCACTCTCGACCTTGACTGCCCCTCCTGCTGTGCCTTCGCCAGCACCCTCCTGATCGGGCTCCCCTTCATCCTCATCATCCTCATCATCCTCAACAGCGCCCTGTCCCTCAGGATCCTGATCCTCGTCCTCCTCATCCTCCTCTTCACCCTCAACATCCTGGTCCTCCTCATCCTCCTCATCATCCTCGACATCCCCCTCAACATCCTGATCGTCCTCATCATCCTCGACATCTTCCTCTTCCTCTTCCTCCTCCTCGCCCTCATCCACAGACTCCTTCCCCGGCCTTCGGGATCTCAGAGGCGACACAACGAAGACAACATCACCACCGCCGTCCGACCCAGGTTCTGACAAAACCTCCTCCTTGATCCTATACTTGCTCAAAGACGAAGACATTTTTGACTCGGCTTCCTTCGCAGAGCGGCCTGACGAGCTTGCCTCGGAACTGGAATGAGAGCACAATATTACTAAACAGAAATACTAACCTGAGATATATACCATGCAATCACCAAAAAAGTTGCCGACGGCAAGTAAGACACTGTTCTTAAAAAATTGGAAGATGCAATTAAAGAAATTAAGAAAAGAAAAGTGGGGAGGGGGGGGGGAGATTTATAGCGGAGAAAGCGACTCCTCGATTTTCGCAATCAGACCTGGCCGTTGGATCTTAATCATCAAGATCTAACGACCATTGAGATCTAGAGTTGCTTCGATTCTTGCGCACATGACGTCAGCAGTTGGCACAAAATTACCCTAATGCCCCCAGGTCTTTTCCAACAAACAGGCTTTTTTGAAAAGTCAGAAAGCTCGACGCTCGGATCTCATCACGAGCCCCAAATTCCTCTTCTATTCAACAAAAGGGTCGACGCTCGGATGGCACCGCGAGCTGCAAACTCCTCCTCTATTTCACATGAGGCTCGGAGCTCGGATGGCATCACGGGCCCCAATTTCCTCTTCTATTCAACAGAAGGGTCGACGTACGGATGGCATCGCGAGCCACAAACTCCTCTTCTATTTCTATTTCACAGAAGGCTCGGAACTTGGATGGTCCCGTGAGCCCCAAATTCCCCTTCTATTCAACAGAAGGGTCGTAGCTCGGATGGCACTGCGAGCCGCAAACTCCTCCTCTATTTCGCATGAGGCTCGGAGCTCGGATGGCATCGCGAGCCCCAAATTTCTCTTCTATTCAACAGAAGGGTCGATGCTCGGATGGCATCGCGAGGCACAAACTCCTCCTCTATTTCACATGAGGCTCGGAGCTCGGATGGCATCGCGGGCCCCAATTTTCTCTTCTATTCAACAGAAGGGTCGACGCTCGGATGGCATCGCGAGTCACAAACTCCTCTATTTCTATTTCACAGAAGGCTCGGAACTCGGATGGCCCCGCGAGCCCAAATTCTCCTTCTATTCAACAGAAGGGTCGACGCTCAGATGGCACAGCGAGCCGCAAACTCGTCCTCTATTTCACATGAGGCTTGGAGCTTAGATGGCACTGCGAGCCGTAAACTCCTCCTCTATTTCGCATGAGGCTCAGAGCTCGGATGGCATCGTGAGCCCCAATTTTCTCTTCTATTCAACAGAAGGGTCGACGCTCGGATGGCATCGCGAGCCACAAACTCCTCCTCTATTTCACATGAGGCTCGGAGCTCGGATGGCATCGCGGGCCCCAATTTCCTCTTCTTTTCAACAGAAGAGTCGATGCTCGGATGGCATTGCGAGCCACAAACTCCTCCTTTATTTCACATGAGGCTCGGATCTCGGATGGCATCGCGAGCCCCAATTTCCTCTTCTATTCAACAGAAGGGTCGACGCTCGGATGGCATCGCGAGCCACAAACTCCTCCTCTATTTCACATGAGGCTCAGAGCTCGGATGGCACCGCGAGCCCCAATTTTCTCTTTTATTCAACAGAAGGGTCGACGCTCGCATGGCATCGCAAGCCATAAACTCTTCCTCGATTTCTATTTCACAGAAGGCTCGGAGCTCGGATGGCATCGTGAGCCCCAGTTTCCTCTTCTATTCAACAGAAGGGTCGACGCTCTGATGGTATCGCGAGCCACAAACTCCTCTTCTATTTTACATGAGGCTCGGAGCTCGGATGGCATCGCGAGCCCCAATTTCCTCTTCTATTCAGCAGAAGGGTCGATGCTCAGATAGCATCGCGAGCCACAAACTCCTCCTCTATTTCTATTTCACAGAAGGCTCGGAGCTCGGATGGCACCGCGAGCCCCAATATCTTTCCCTATCTCACAGAAGGGTCGATGCTCGGATGGCATCGCGAGGCACAAACTCCTCCTCTATTTCACATGAGGCTCGGAGCTCAGATGGCATCGCGAGCCCCAGTTTCCTCTTCTATCTCACAGAAGGGTCGACGCTCGGATGGCATCGCGAGCCCAATATCTTCTCCTATTTCACAGAAGGCTCGGAGCTCGGATGGCACCGTTAGCTCCAATATCTTTCCCTATCTCACAGGAGGTTCGGAGCTCGGATATCACCGTGAGCCGTAGAGACTTTTACTCCTAAAGCATTAAATAAAATGAAATCATTACATTCCATTCAGCCGCCACTACCAACTTCGGGGGCTCGGACCTCGGATGAAAGCGCGAGCCCCAGAATCACCCTTCTATTCACAGGAGGCTCGGAGCTTGGATAACACTGCGAGCCCCAAGATCCCCTCTAATTCACAGGAGGCTCAGAGCTCAGATGGCACCGCGAGCCCCAAAACCCTCCTCTATCCAACAGGCGAGGGGCACGACTGTCGACCCCCATGCTCGGCAAGAAGACCCCTACTCGGCAGATCTCGACATCCCATTGCTCTTCCAACTAGCGAGGGGATCGTCTCTACCGACCCTAGACTCTCGACTAGCCGTGCTCCAACCTAACAGTCCTTGACGTCCCCTTGCTCTTCCAACTAGCGAGGGGATCGTCTACCGACCCTCTACGATCGGCCAGCCGAGCTCCAACCAAATAGACCTTGACGTCCCCTTGCTCTTCCAACTAGCGAGGGGATCGACTACCGATCCTCTATGATTGGCCAGCCGAGCTCCAACCTAACAGACCTTGACGTCCCCTTGCTCTTCCAACCAGCGAGTGGATCGTCTGCCGACCCGCGAAGACCGTCTGCCGACCCTCGAAGCTCATCTGCCGACCATCGATGCTCGTCTACCGGCCATCGACGCTCGTCTACCGACCCTAGGGGCTCGGCAAGTGTTGCTCCGACTCCTGCGCCTCGCACCCTGCATGACTCCAATAGGAAATCCCTTCATCCTACCCCCCTGGTCTCTTCTGGAAGGAACAGATCCTATTCCTCACCGCACACACCACCCTGCTCTTCCTACGGAGGCAAAGAACCACTCCTACACGGCTGGATCACCCAACCCTCCAAGAGTGGGAGGCTCCTGATATGGGTCAGATGACATGGCCCCTTCTAGGCCACAGGATCCCCTCATGAAGCGTGCACTGCCAATCATCCGAATCCGCCACGTCAGCATGAAAACCGCTCAGGCCTCCGCCACGTCAGCTTGGAAACTGCCCAGGTTTCCGCCATGTCAGCCCTATACCGCTTGGGCTTCTGCCACGTCAGGCCCACGGGCAACGGGGTCCAGATCCGATTGGCCTCTCCTATAAATACCAGACCCTCTACCCTTTATCCAGGTAATCAATCTTTCCCCCCTCAAAACCCTAGTTACTGTTACTCTCTCAGTAGCTGACTAGATCATCGGAGGGTCTATCACCGGGACCAACCCCGGTGTTCCTAGACCGTGTGCAGGTACACGAGACCTCGGATCCGAGCCTCCTGGTTCGAGCCGAGTATCCAGTCTCCACCTCACTCCCGCCTACTTCCTAACAATGCGCCCTGCTGAGGGTCATCCGCACCGGAGCTTCCTCCACCACTACAAAATTAATTATTAATTCCCTATAAGTTTTGTTGGTTGGAATACTAGAATAGAAACGTACCAATAAACAATTTCATTTGTTGGACCCAATTCATTCCTCCAAATCTCATTCGATTTTTTGTGATGGCAATATCACCTGCAGGATTTAGAAATGAGATTAGGGAGGACTAATCAAACACATAGTGAGCTAATATTTGATGATAACTATTAAAAATCTGACCTTTAATCTTTGAAATGCGGTTAGAGCTTTAATATTTGATGACCTTTAATGAACTTTAATATTTGATGGGAATCTTCCTTCCCTAACTGCATCCAATACTCCCTTCCCAGATTTTCATCTGATCACTGTCCCATCGTCCTCGACACTCAAGTAATTACACGTCAGGTCCACTATTTCCGGTTTGAAAAAGCTTGGCTACAACACTCCTCATTCGTCTCAGCGGTTGAAGATTGGTGGAAAACCTTCTCGTGCACTGGGAATCTGGTCGATATCTTTGCAATCAAGCTTAAGCTTCTCAAGAGAAGGATTCGAAGATGGAGGAATGATACCTTTGGCCATATCCCAACCAGAAAAAAACAGCTCCAAGAGAAACTCCTCAAATTCGAGATTGAGGCTGAGCAACTCCCCACTGTGGTTGACTCCCTCAAGGAAACCCAAATTGAGCTCCAAAATCTAATCCAGACCGAGGCAGTGTATTGGAGGCAAAGGTCGAGAGTGCAATGGATCAAGGAAGGAGATGCAAATCATAAATTCTTTCACTGCATTGCTAATGGGAGAAAGAGACATAACTTCATCCACAGTCTCATCATTGATGAAACCCTTATAACCTCTCCCACTCTTATCAGAACTGCTTTCGAGAATCACTATCAAGCAATTTGTGGTACAACTCTTCAGTGTGATTTTCCTATGTAATGCCCCTCCCCAATACTGGGACAATTTTTATTATTTTTAGAAGAAAAATTAGATACTATGTAGTACAACTGTCCATCACAGGCTGTCTCTCAAAAGGTGGTTAACCAATTAGGTAACTCTTGATCATAGACAATTTTATTTATATTAAATTATTTTTTGTCTACTCCTGATATGGGATAACTATCAAATCCATCTCTTTTTATTACTCAAATCCTGTGTACATATTAGTAAGAGACCCATGGGCCCCCCCTCAATATGCCACGTCATCCATACTAAACCAAGGCAATGTTATGCCTTCTTCCCTTCACAGAACTGGGTGGGGCCCATTCCAATGGTAACGTCATCACCAATTCAACAATTCAACACAACACATTCTGTGCATTTCCATACCCGTGGCCCCCCTTTACAACCTTCTCTCTCCATATATATTTATATATTCTTGAAATTACGTGGTATTACATACACTCCACCTTTAGAAATCAGCGTCCTCACTGAGTACAGGGCATGCCATCTAGCGCAGGATCCTTCTTTCTAGCCGATGTGGGGTCATCCTCAATCCCGATAATTCTGGAGATCAGTCCCACACCGTAGGTATGCAACTCGATAATTCTGGGGACTATCTCACACCGCAGATCATACTGAGGCTCTCTCCCACACCCGGTATCGAAAGTCGGCTCTGATACCATTTGTAACGCCTCGCTCCAATACTCAGACAATTTTTATTATTTTTAGGAGACAAATTAGATACTATGTAGTACAACTACCCACCACAGGCTGTCTCTCAAAAGGTGGTTAACCAATTAGGTGACTCTTGATCATAGGCAATTTTCTTTATATTAAATTATTTTTTGTCTACTCCTGATATGGGATAGCTATCAAATCCATCTCTTTTTATTACTCAAATCCCGTGTATATATTAGTAAGAGACCTGTGGGCCCCCCCTCAATATGCAACATCATCCATACCAAACCAAGGCAACGTTCTGCCTTCTTCCTTTCACAGAACTGGGTGGGGCCCATTCCAACGGTGATGTCATCACTAATTCAACAATTCAACACAGCACATTTTGTGCCTTACCATACCCGTGCCCCCCCTTTACAACCTTCTCTCTCCATATATATTTATATATTCTCGAAATTATGGGGTATTACATCGTATTGATTGGCAATCCCTTTATCCACCAAATGACATTAACTTGGAGCATTTAGATGACCCATTTACTATGGAGGAGGTTAAAATGGTTGTCTTCGGTATGAGCGGTGACGAAGCACCAGGCCCCAATGGATTCTCGATGAGCTTTTATCATACTTTTTGGGACACTATCAAAGATGACCTATTTGCCATGCTGCAGTCGGTGCAGAGAGGAGACACTGACCTAGACAGATTAAACTACTCCAACATTATCTTAATTCCTAAGTGTGAGGATGCAAATTCAGTCTCTGATTTCAGACCTATCAGCTTGCTCAACTGCTCCTTCAAAATCTTCACCAAAATCCTCGCCAACAGGCTTAGCCCTATCCTCCACTCCCTTGTGTCCTCCTCTCAAAGTGCCTTCCTGAAAGGTAAATCAACAGTGGACTGTTTTCTTGTAACACATGAAGCTATCAACCTCTGCAGTAGACGTCACTCGGATGCACTTTTGTTCAAGATTGACTTCACTAAAGCATTCGACACAGTGAGTTGGGAATTTTTAGACCAGCTTCTAATTGCTAGAGGCTTCGGACCAGCTTGGTGCAAGTGGATTCATATGATCCTGAGGACTAGAAAAATCATCAATTCTCATTAATGGAAAGGGGGGAAGACAAATCAACTCCAAGCGAGGACTAAAGCAGGGGGATCCTTTATCGCCAATGCTCTTCATCTTAGCAGTTGATGTACTAGCTCAGATGCTTTTTAGTGGTCGAAGAAATGGTGCTTTCTCTCCTCTTCCTGTCCGGGGCTCCCTTGCAAATCTAACAGTGCTGCAATTTGCAGGTGACACACTGATTTTTTTGTAAAGGTGATGAACATGACGTTATCAACCTCAAAGTAGCACTACAACTTTTTGCAAACGTCTCTGGTCTGGCCATAAATTTCAATAAGTCCTCGATCATTTACATTGGTAAATCTAGGGCGAAGCTACAGGCATTTTCCACCATTCTAGGCTGTAAGGAAGAATGCTTACCTATCAATTATCTTGGCATGCCGCTATCTAGCAGGAAACTCAGCAAAAGAAGTTGGCAGCCGCTGATCCTCAAGATTGAAACAAGACTCTCAGTGTGGAAGGGCAAGATGTTATCTAGAGGTAGCAGGTTAGTATTTATAAATGCTGTACTCAGTGCTTTACCAGTCTACTTCGCTTCCTTCTTCAGATTACCCCTTTGGGTAATCAAAAGAATAGATCAGATTCGCAGTAGATTTTTCTGGTGTGGCTCCGACACTGATGCGAGAGGAGTGACATGTATGCGGTGGACGAAGATCTGCCAACCCAAGCAACAAGGAGGACTTGGTGTTCTAGATATGAATGTTTTTAATGAAGCCCTTTTCATAAAATGGTGGTAGAAGATTGTCTCCTCTAACTCGCTAGCTAGCCAAACATTAAGGAGCTTATACTATAAAAGTAATTCAAACATCTTGACATGCCCCTCAACTGCTTCAAGCTTCTGGAAAGGGATCTTCCATCTCAAGGAGCAATTCTTGCTGAATGTTATTTGGAAGCTAGGGAAGGAAAACCATATCAAATTCTGGACGTTAAAATGGATCAATGGCAACAGTATAACTTCCATGTGTCCCTCACTTGTTGTTGCGGCATGGAATTTGGAAGCGGATGTCCTATCTCAAGGAACCTGGATTAATGGCAACTGGCACTGGCAACCGAGACTTAACTGTGTCTCCAACCCCACCATTCGGGATGAGAAACAGAGACTGCTTGATCTGATTGTAGAACACCAGCCTGCACACTCAGGAGACCACCCTTCATGGAGACTCACACCATCCGCCACCTTTACTTTCAAGTTGGCATACTTCTTTATCACCTCTAGCCTTCGTTCCCCTTATTTTGCAGCAACATGGACTTCTATAGCTCCCCTGAAATGCAAGCTTTTTATTTGGCAAATGAGTTGGGATAAACTCAACTCCAAGGATTTCCTTCACTCCAAAGGCTAGTTAGAAGAAATGACATGCACAGCTTGTGCATGTCCTGTTGAGACGACCTATTATATCTTTTTTGACTGCCCTATTGTCACTAATACTTGGACCTATTTCACTACACTTTTCCACATACACTCCCTGCTTGCTGACTTACATGAATGCTTTACTTCTTGGTGCTTTGGGAACCAAGTACACAGACACACTTGGCACCTACTGACAATCTCAATCTGTTGGAGTATATGGCTTGCTAGAAATGAATACACTTTCTCTTCTAAGACTTTGCAACCAAGAAAAATTATTTCTAAGGCAATTTTTTGGTTTTGATCTTGGCTAGATGGACTCGATAACAACAAGAAGAAGGCGGAACTCATACGATAGGTGGAACTAGCTGGAGTTCAAGATGTCCTCCTCAAGAAGGTGCTTATCCGAATTGATCAGGCAGATAGCAGGGAAGATGGCTGCTCAGTTTGAGATCCCACCAGCCCTTCCTATGTCATTCTGACATTTTGGATGTATTGTTTTGAAACTGTAATGTTCTAAACTTGTTAAAACTATTCCCTTCAGCTTTTTTGGGGATCAAGGGTTCGGCAGCTGTAGGTTGAACTATCTGGACCCTTATGTATTGTATACATGTATTTACTCTTATATTAATATATCTTTTGTGAGGTAGGGACTTACCCTACCTTTAACCAGTAAAAAAAGTGCGATTAGAGCTCGTGAGATTGAATCTGGATCATTGATTGAACACCGTGATCTGGATCCGACGATTGCTGACAGAGCCGATGAACTGCAAAAATCTTGAAACACCGGGGATGTCCCCGGCGATAGACCCTCTGATGCTCAAGTCAGAAACAGAGAGAGAAAGAGAGTTTGAGAGAGAAACTTTTGATGACCTTCTGACTGAGGAGGGGGAAGGGTATTTATAGGCCTGAGAAATAGTCTAGGAGATCGATATGAATCCATTAGATCGACTATGAATTATTTATCTTCTATTCGAATCTCCCCCTCAAGATATAAGCTCTCTTGTTTGGAGATAAGAAATTTGTCTAACATTCTTAATGGGTTGGGTCTCTCTTAGTGAACCTAATATGTCACTTTTTATGGACTGAAATAGGCCAATATCTTGTAGAGGAGCCTGGAAATGGTCCGGACCTGCTAAAGAGGCCCGTTATAACTAATCTTCCTGCAAAAGTTTTGAGATCTGTGCTGGAATCATACGACCTTGATTTGCTGTGACTTTTTCCATTATCATATGCCCCCACCCTCAGGAGACAATTTTCTTGGCTTTCGGGGAGTAGTTCGCCATAATTTTAGAGTATGGAATACATTCTTAGCTTTCAAGGAGCATTGGAGATACCTAGAACTGATCAAATTCTTCTAAAGGCGGTGTATATTTTTCTGGATTTTTCCATATTTTTTCGGATTTTTCCAAATTTTTCTAGATTTTTCATAATTTTCCCAACTTTTAAAATCAAATTTTCAAATTTAAATAATTATTTTGGGATTTTTAATAAATTTTCAAAATTTTAAATGATTTTAGGGGATTTTGTTTTTAATTATCAAACCTTAGCACACTTGTTAGCATGATTAGGGACGTTGATCACGAGTAGCTCGCCCATTGAGGCACTTGAGCGACCATGGAAGACCTGATGAGCGGGTGACGTGACAGCATTAGGGGCGTCCATCAGCTCTTTGCTCGCTCGCTGATGCACTTGAGAAGAGATCGGAAGGGCAAGAGACGTAGAGCAATCTAGATTGCTCATTAGCGCTGGCCCGCGCGCTGAGTGAGATCTAGCAGTGAGAGGAGAACAGAGCACTATGGAAGAGGGGGATGCGATCTTAAGCATAGATCTTGTGCTAGCATGCTTTTCTGGGGGATCCAAGTGCTAGCGACTGCTGTGAGAGACCACCTCGCTCGACCGACGATTTTGCCAAGCTATGAGCATTTTTTCTTGGCCGAGTTATGGTGTTACTTCTTTTCCGAGCTATGGGCACGTCTTTCTCGCCAAGCTACTGGCTTCGCCGAGCTTTGGGAATCTTTTTGTTTCGTACTACCCTGTTGAGCTTTGGCAATGCTTTTTTTTTCGAATTCTCGATCGTCGAACTACCTCGTCCAGTCGTGCCATGGGTGGAGTTGGAGTTGTCGAGCTTCGTGGTCACCTTGCCAAGCTATGAATCTTTTTTCAATGACCTACGGGCTCTTCCTTCTCACCGAGCTATCGTCTTCACCAAGTTATGAAGCTTGTTGCCATTGCAGCTGAGCTATGAGTGAGTTGTTACCGATCTATGAAGCTTTTAACGTCGCTGAGCTATGGAGCTCTCTATTCCACCAAGCTATGAAGCTTTGTAGGTGGTGGTCGAGCTATGGTGGCCGAGCTATGGAGATATTTATTTTGCCGAGCTATGAACTTAGGGTTTTCCTTGGGTTTTTGGAGCTTCGGATTAGAGTCAGCTACTTTCAGGGTTCAATCATCCCTCTATTGAAGCATTAGTCTGTGCTGTTCTTGTAGTCGGGTTGTAGTAGAGTTCGAAGTTGGTGTCCGAGTATGGATCTCAAAGCTACTGAGATCGAAGTAGGTTTTGTGAGCTTTGGCTTTGGATAAGGATTTTTTGAAGTTTCTGGTTTGGGTTTGAAGTGAAAATGGGTTTGGATTTATACCCGCATAGCTGTTTAGCTCCCACCCTTTGAGTTTTGGATTTTGGTTTTTGGGTAGCAGGTTTGTGACCCGAACCCACTTTGAGACTAGATAAAAGCCCAAGCTATTGGAACTTTTGGGTTTATGGAATTTGAGTTTTGGATTTCTTGTGGGGTGTGTGTGTGTGTGTGTGTGTGTGTGTGTGTATGTGTGTGTGTGTGGATATATGTGTACACATGGTTTTATTCCATAACCCTTGGTCCATATGCCAATTGAATACTTTTGATGAGTTATTGCTTCTCGATCTTGTCAACCTGTTGGATAAGCGCCTCATCGTTGACCAAGTGTGTATTGTTTATTTTCTTCGTCGATTCGAACATCTCGTCATCCATTCTGCTGAATGACTCTTTTGCCGACCAAGCGTTGTGGTGTTTGCTTGCTTTGTTGATCGAGCATTTCATCGTTGGACCACCATTCTGTTGGTCTAGGAGCAGAGTGCTTTGATCGTTGGATCTTGAGTATGTGGCTGATCTAGATGAGCTGTTGTAGAGGCAATTCTCGTGACAGAGTTGAACGATCGAACTTGCTGTTTGCACCTAGCAGGTTGGTAGAGGCAACTCTGAGACAGAGTTGGTCATAGAGCTTGTCGTTTATTCCTGATAAGTTTGGAGAGAACTCTGTGACGGGGTTGAATATTGAACTTGCTGTTTGGGCCCAGTAAGTTTTGAGGGACAACTCCAAGATGGAGATGGAAGTTTGAACTTACTATTTGCGCCCATCAAGTTTTGTAGAGATAACTCTAGGATGGAGTTGAATGTAGAGCTTGCCTTTTAATCTTAGTAATTTTATGGAGAACTCTATGCCGGAGTTAGACATTGAACTTGCTATTGACCCTAACAAGTTTTATAGATGCAACTCTGTGATGGAGTTAATGTTAAACTTGCTGTTTGTGCCCAGTTAGTTCGTGGAGAGGCAACTCTCAGACAGAGTTGATGTTGGTACTGTTGTTTGATCCGGGCAAGTTTGGAGATAACTCTGTGACAGAGTTAAATGTTGAACTTGCCATTTGCGTCGAGCAAGTTTAGAAAAGCAACTCTGAGATGGATTTAAAATTAAGCATGTTGTTTGATCCCGGTAAGTTTATAGAGTGCTCTGTAATGGAGTTGGATGTTTGAATTTGTTGTTTGTTCTTAACAAGTTTAGCAAGAACTCTATGACGGAGTTAAACGTTGAACTTGTCATTTGCGCCAAGCAAGTTTTAGAGAGGTAACTTTACGATGGAGTCGATGTAGATCTCACTATTTGATCCCAACAAGCTTGTAGAGAACTCTGCGACGGGTTCGGACGTTTGATCTTGCTATTTGACGAAACTTGAGCGGAGAGCAGAGTATTGAACTCGTTGTTTGGAGCCAACGATCTGTTGACGGAACTCGAGCAGTGAGTAGAGCATTTAACTCGTTGTTTGGAGCTAATGATCTGTTGATGGAGCTCAAGCGAAGAGCAAGACGTTGAACTCTTTGCTTGAAGTCAACAAGTTATTTGATGGAACTCAAGGGGAGAGCAGAGCGCTGAACTCGTTGTTGGGAGCCAATGAGTTATGGATGAAGCTCGAGCAGAGAGTAAATCATTGAACTTGTTATTTGGAGTCAACGAGTTGTTGATGGAGCATGGGAGAAGAGCAAGGAAACGTTTGATCTGGTTATTTGCTCCAAACAAGTTTATGGAGTCAACAAGTTGTTAACGGAACTTAAACGAAGAGCAGAGTATTGAACTCATTGTTTGGAGCCCATCATTTATTGATGGAGCTCAAGCGAAGAGCAAGGCATTAAACTTATTGTTTGGAGTCAACGAGTTGTTTGATGGAACTTGAGCAGAGAGCAGAGCGCTTAACTCGTTGTTTGGAGCCAACGAGTTGTTGATGAAGCTCGAGCAGAAAGTAAAGGGTTGAATTTGTTGTTTGGAGTCAACAAGTTTTTGATGGAGTCAGGGCGAAGAGCAAGGTGACATTTGATCTTGCTGTTTGTGCCCAACAAGTTTATGGAGTCAACAAGTTGTTGATGGAACTTGATCAGAGAGCAGAGCATTGAACTCGTTGTGTGGAGACAATGATCTGTTAATGGAACTTGAGCAGAGAGCAGAGCAATGAACTCGTTGCTTGAAGCCAATGAGTTGTTGATGAAGATCGAGCGGAGAGCAAAGCATTGAACTCGTTGTTTGGAGTCAATAAATTGTTCATGGAGTCTGGGCGAAGAGCAAGGCGACATTTGATCTTGCTATTTGCGCCCAGCAAGTTTATGGAGTCAACAACTTGTTGACGGAACTTGAACGGAAAGTAGAGCATTGAACTCGTTGTTTGGAGACAATGATCTGTTGATGGAGCTCAAGCAAAGAGCAAAGCGATGAACTCGTTGTTTAGAGTCAACGAGTTGTTTGATGGACCTCGAGCAGAGAGCAGAGAGCTGAACTCGTTATTTGGAGCCAATGAGTTGTTGATGATGCTCGAGCAGAAAGCAATGCGTTGAACTCGTTGTTTGGAGTCAATGAGTTGTTGATGGAGCCTGGGCAAAGAGCAAGGAAATGTTTGGTCTTGCTGTTTGCGCCCAGCAAGTTTATAGAGTCAACACATTTTTGATGGAACTTGAGCAGAGATCCGAGCATTGAACTCATTATTTGGAGACAATGATCTGTTGATGGAGCTCAAGCAAAAAGCAAAGCGATGAACTCGTTGTTTGGAGTCAACGAGTTGTTTGATGGAACTTGAGCGGAGGGCAGAGCGCGGAACTCGTTATTTGGAGCCAACGAGTTATTGATGAAGAGGAAAGCATCAAAATCGTTTTTTGGAGTGAACGAGTTGTTGATGGAGCTTGGGTGAAGAGCAAGGCGACGTTTGATCTTGCTTTGCGCCTAGCAAGTTTATGGAGTCAACAAGTTGTTGACAAAACTTAAGCAGAGAGTAGAGCATTGAATTCGTTGTTTGTTGCCAATGATCTGTTGATGGAGCTCAAGCAGAGAGCAATGCGTTGAATTCGTTGTTTGGATTCAACGAGTTGTTTGATGAAACTCGAGCGGAAAGCAGAGCGCTGAACTCGTTGTTTGGAGCCAACGAGTTATTAATGAAGCTCAAGTGGATAGCAAAGCATTGAACTTGTTGTTTGGAGTCAACTTGTTGTTTATGGAGCCTGGGTGAAGAGAAAGGCGACACTTGATCTTGCTATTTGCGCCTCGCAAGTTTATGGAGTCAACAAGTTGTTCACGAAACTTGAGCAGAGAGCAGAGCATTAAACTCGTTGTTTAGGAATTTTTTATGGAGCCAATAATTTGTTGATGAAGCTCAAGAGAAGAGTAAGGCAGTGAAGTCGTTGTTTGGAGTCAACGAATTGTTTGATGGAACTCGAGCAGAGAGAAGAGTGCTGAACTCGTTGTTTGAATCCAAAGACTTGTTGATGAAGCTCGTGTGGAGAGCAAAACATTGAACTGAACTTGTTTTTTGGATTCAACGAGTTATTAATGGAGCCTGGGCGAAGAGCAATGTGACGTTTGATCTTACTGTTTGCACCCAGTAAGTTTATAGAGTCAACAAGTTGCTGACGAAACTTGAGCGGTAAGCAGAGCATTGAACTCGTTGTTTGGGGCAAATGATCGATTTATGGAGCTCAAGTGAAGAGCAAGGCATTGAACTCGTTGTTTGGAGTCAACAAGTTGTTTGATGGAACTCGAGCGAAGAGCAGAGCACTGAACTCGTTGTATGGAGTTAATGAGTTGTTGATGAAGCTCTAGCGGAGAGCAAATTGTTGAACTTGTTGTGTGGAGTCAACGAGTCATTGATGGAGCCTGGGCGAAGATCAAGGCATTGAACTTGTTGTTTGGAGCCAACGAGTTGTTGACAAAGCCTGAGCGAAGTGCAAGGCGTCGAACTCGTTGTTCGGAGTTGACGAGTTGTTGGCTGGAGGAACTCAAGTGGCGTGCGGAGCACCGAACTAATTTTGTGGAGCGAATGAGTTTTGGGTGTTCTGGATCTTCTTAATATTGAAGTGATGTCACTTGTGTTTGTTCAGCGTTTAGGTGATTTCGTTCTTCTCTTATTGGAAATTAGTTCTGCACATCGAATGAGGTCCTCGGGACATTGAGCTTGCATTCCTTCAGGCTACGCGGAGCTTGACAGAGTTTTGACTTGTTCGTTGGCACGACGCTTTATGTTGGATAGAATTGGAGCTTGCTCAGGTGAAGGTGGTAGGAAAGGCTTAGAGCTTGCCCGCCTAAGGAAGAATTGTCTTAAATTTTGTTCTTAAAAGTTGAGGTGGCCCTAGATAGCTGTTAGCTGGCAGGAGGTCTGTGAAGAGGTTTGTGTCTCTTAGGCAGAGCATCCCCCTATTGTATAGCTGGAAGGATGACTTGCAGGATAGTTTGTTGTACAGTCTTTGCAAGTCTTTTGTAACGATTCTTAGGCCTGAAACGTAGACTCATTGTAATTCTGCAATTGTAATGAGACTTGTTGTTGAGATTGATGAGTCATCGATTGGGTTTTTTATAGCTAAATAACAGGGCCTCAAGTCTGTTGTGTATAGCTAATGAACTATAGACGATGTGGGTAATGTTTGACGAAGTTTAGAACTTATCCGTCTTGTACCCAGCTAGTTGTAGGAGCAACTTTGAGGGAGAGCTATTTTCCAAACTTACTGTATTGGTCCTTAAAAAAATTGTAAGAGTCGCTTCGAGTGGCGAGTTGAACTTCAAATGTAGCTTCTGCAAGTTTTATTAGAGTAACTACAATTCACGATTTTGGACATCTTATCTTTCTTTAAGAAATTTTAACTAGTTTCAGGAACAGATCGAATGCCGAGTTGAACACTGAACGTGCTTAATTGCAGGTTGCTAATGTAACTACGAGCCATGGGTATGGATCCGAACTTGTTAGTTTAGGTGTTAACAGGTTGCAGGAGCAGATCGAATGACAACAGGTTGCAGGAGCAGATCGAATGACGAGTTGAACTCTGGACTTGCTTTGTCGCAATTTGCTAAAGTAACATCGAGCCATGGGCATGGACACCGAACCTATCGTCGAGGCACTAATGGATTGCAGGAGCAGATCAAATGGCGAAGCAAATTATGAACTTGCTTTATTGTAGATTGCTAGACTAATTTCGAACCATGGGTATAGACTCCAAACCCGTCTTATAAGAAGCTTCTAATGAGTTTTTTATGCCGTTTTTGGAGTAGCCTTGATTTTTAAATCATTATATGCATCCGTTGAGTTGTACAAGAATTTTGCAAAAATTAATACAAAATTTTATTGGAAAATAAAACGAAGAGGCTGCTCTAGTGGCTAGCCGTGATTACATGCGGTGACCGGTAGTTAAAGTGGTTTTTATTAAAAAGTAAAATTAAATGGCTGCTCTAGTGGCTGAAATTTATTATAAATTGAGAAAATTTGCTACTTCAACTAAGAGAGGATGTTTTAGACGCCCTCGTTCAACTTCTTAAGGTGTTCTACTTTCCAAGTCCCTACTGATATTTCCTTGCCCCTCGGATCTTCAAGTTGATGATCAGTTAGGCGAACAACTTAGTAGACCTTGCCTAGACTTTCCTGTTTTGGAACGAGCATCACATTGTTTTCAATAGAGAATGGGACATCTTCAGATTTTTCAATGTGTTTTAGCAGGACTGTTTCTTTCCGTTGAATGACCGGAGTGGCTTCGACCAGGAAATTCAGGTTTATTACTATATTCTAATGAGAACGAATTTGGACCTGGTGAGAGATGATTTGACATGTTTGGAAGTTCTTGGCAGGATATTCTATGGCAGTGGCTTCAAGCTTTTTCACGGACTTGGAGTTACTGTGATTGCTTTTCGGTGGTAGTTCTATGGCATTGAGGGGGAGAAACGAGCCCCCCATTGTAGCGGTGTAACATGCTCATGCTTCCTGTTGACTTCCTACAACATGGCCTACGCCTGCTGTTGTTGGGAACTTCATTTTCATGTGCTAGGTGGAAGCAACTGCATGAAAGGCCGTTAGGCCGGTATGACTGAATATTGCGTTGTATGCGGCTTTGACATCGACTACCATAAATTCCAGTGCTTTTTTTTCGAATAGCGAGGGCTTTTCCTGCAGTCACATCAAGTGTAATGATTCCTTCTACTTGAACGGGGACACCAGAGAATCTGTGGAGTGTATAACCGGCTGGCTTGAGCTGGTCTAGGGAGAGCTTGAGGCCGTTGAAAGTATTCATAAAAAGGATGTTTACCGAGCTATGGTTGTCCTCCAGGATACGGCGTACCTCATTGTCACGCCCCGCTTACCAAAAGAAATACGGAATACGGATACGTGACTAAGCCCAGCGAATGATTTCATCATCCATAAGCTGTTTAAGAATCTTTACAACATTTCACAAGAATAATCAGAGTCGGAAGCAAAAGAATCAACCAAGCATGAACATATAAACCAAAATACCAACAAGAATACTTGAAACCAAAATATTATAATCTCAAATAATCCAGATATAAATAAGTCAAATATCCTGGGTCACATTGTCCAAATACAAATAAATTCAAGTACAAGATACAATTGTTCAAAACAAGCAACAAGATATAATAATAGCAAAATTCAGCACTAATATTTCATATCACCAACACCATCTGATACATGTTCTCCAAAATCTGCAATTTAACAATTGCAGATATAGGAAAAAGAAAACAAACTCCATCAATGCAAGTTACGGGCCGTTTATAATGCAGGATACACGTACATGGAAAACTAAACTAATAGCATGTAATAGGCATGATAACAAAATATACAACTAGTATGGTAAGATGAACAAGTGTAAGTAGCATGTACCAAGGGTCAAGTGAGCAAGTATCATGCAAAAAAGCAACAAGTATCAAGTATCATGTAAACGTATAGCAAGTGTCATTATCAAGTATCATGTATCATGTAGTCAAGTATCAAGTAAGCATGTATCCTGTTCAAGTATCATGTATCAAGTCTTGTAGTTCTTACAATCTAGGTAGCACTTCATGAGCCCCGGTTTTTTATCACATGGTTTGTACAACAAACAGTTTCGCTTTAGACTTCATACTGGACCAAAGAGGGCAGTGTACTCAGGGACAAGTATCAAGTAATCGAGCTCCAAGCTCCAAGTATCATGTATCGTGTATCATGTATCACGTGTTAAGTTGTGCAAGTGGAAAGTAATCACGTGTCTCGCGTGCAAGTGTCAAGTAATCACATGTCAAGTATCATGTATCAAGTAATCACGTAGGATCAGTGGATCCCCTTCCGAGTACACGTTTCTGAATTATCCACTATTAGATCTTTCCTTTAAACCCCGGCTTGATTATTTATTATTAGTCTCAAAAAAGCATGTATGTGTGCAAAACATATCAAGAATAACATAGCATGGTCATGTAACAAGTTCAAGGTTCAAGATAAACATGTACGGGTGCAAAATAACACATAAAAGGATAAAATAACAAAATTTCTAGTTCAGGATAGCAAGACCATAGTGCAGTAAAATTGAGTTTCCTGTTGTTACAAACATGCAAACCTGTATCCGTCGAAAGTTCTAGAAAATAGACTCCCGGCCGAATCCAGCGAATATATATAAGTCATATAGTATTTCACAAAAACATCACTCAAAACTGGTTTAAATCCAGAAAATACGTTCAGCCAGAAATCAGAAGATCGTATTCAAAGTCAGGAAAACAATATGAAAACTCAATAAATAAATCCACGGAAAATCTGGGGTATTCCCCTGTATGTATAGTAACAGAAAAACAAGTTTCATAATTTTCTAACAAAAATAGAGCAGTCAAGTAAAATCAGAAAACATCAAGATGTAGTAGTTTTGTAAATCTGGAATTGTAAACACTGCAGTACGAAAACAGCAATATCTCACAAACCAAAAATCGAAATCCAAATCCTCCAAAAGGGTAATAAAAAATATACAATAGGCTAACTTTCATATTCAGAAATAATTTAGAAACAGCAAGTAGAAATAGGTCGAAAATCAAGTAAAATTCTGCATGTAAAATTTTTTTTTGCAAGCACGAAAAGGTTTGTAAAACATCTAAAATAAATCCACCAAAATTTTGGGTAAACCCCAATCAAGTCTAGAAATACTGAGAAAATTTCAGATCAAAATGATAATTTTAATAACAGAATAAAAATAGATTACTCTTCAGAATTCATAGAAAACACAATCTGGAAATCTTTTGACACTACTGTAGTAAAATTGACATAACTTACAAACCGTAAATCGAAACTGAGATCCATCAAAATGGTTGGAAAATAGACAGAATTCTTTACAAATTATGTTCACAAAATATTTTCAAATACTTACCTTAATAGGGACTAAAATACTGTTAAAAAACGGAAAACCGGCAAAACTGAAAATATTCTTCATGCACAAAATCAACTAGTTCACATAGAACTCATCCAACCACAACCAAACATGATATATAGTATACTAGATGTCCAAGCAACATGTTATAGGGTATTTCACAGGTCCACAACAAGTCTACCATGAATAATACGAACGAGTACAAGATAACACATGAACCACACGCATATATGCAACAAGATATGGTCAATCCTAGGTTATATCATGTCATGTATGTCGTGAGGCAACTATGGAAAAATCATCACAACAGAGACAATATCAATAAGTGGATTCACACACAAATTGTCTCTAGAACCTAACTACACTACAAGCGGTATTTAGTACATGTATTTGCAAAGGAATTTAATACTAGTTACTTGCCTTAACCGATGACAAAAACGACTCCAAACATGAATAACGGGAACGGATTTTCGGCAATGAACACGATCGAACGATGAACACGAATCACCAAAAACCAAGAACGAGAACTACACAACCACGATAGCACGACGAAGAATCACGAACCAAGAATGAACGACGAACAACTAAAAAGCATGCACACCAATAACCAAGCAACCAAGAACAACGGCAAGAGCAATGGCACCGCACTCACTCATGGCAAGAGCAATGGCGAGGGGACGGGGTTGGCCGGAGACGCTGTGGGAGGGCGACGGCCGGGCTGGCTGGTGCTGGTCATGCAACAGAGAGACACAGACAGAGCAATAGGGGGGGTATGCTCGGGATGAGAGGGTGTTTGGGTGGAGGTGGTGAGCACAGGGGGCCTGGGGGTTAGGATGGAGAGGAGGCAGGGGGAGAGAGAGCTGGAGGTGCAAGAGGCGGCTAGGGTTCATGAAGAGAAGGGGAGCAAACAGTGGGTGCATGGGTTTATATATGGATTAGGTAATATTAGGGTTATGGGGTAGGCAGTTGACGGCAGAACAGGGTAGGGGGATTTCGGGTGTGGGTATTGTAAGCTAATGGGTCTGGGTAGTGAATAGGTGGGTTTGGGTATTTGTAGGATTAATAGATAATGTGTATTAGGGTAAATAGTAAAGTGGGTAAGTTAAAATGGGTATTATGGATTCAAACCAAAAATTATAGATAGGGAAAAATGAACAAAATAATAGAAAAATGATATAGGGTGTGGACAAATAAGCAAGGAGGATCAAAATAACAGCTCGATCAAAAGAAACGAAACAAGAGAAGGACAAAGAATCAAGAATTCAAATAAAAGAAGACAAGAATAATAAAATGAATATATATATATATTGAAATAAAATCCAATATACGGTCCAAAGAGATACAACAGAATCAAATACAAGGAAAAAGAAAATACACTAAAAAATATACAAAATGAAAAACAGGGGTTACAATCCTACCCACCAACAAGAAGGATTTCGTCCTCGAAATTCAACAAGAAGATACATAGGATAACCCCCAAAACAACCAAAAAGAACAAAACAAAAACTACTCAAACAAATGAGGAAATTTCTACCAAATCTCCTCCTCCAGCTCCCAAGTCGACTCATCGGGTGAGTGAGGATTCCAAGCAACACGAACCAACTTGATGACATTGTTTTTTAGTACTCTCTCCCGCTGATCCACAATAGCAACAGGTAGAATCTCACAAGTCAAATCCGGCCGAACGGTCAAATTAGAATAGTCGATCATGTGGCTCTCATCTTGAATATATCTCCTAAGCTGTGAGATATGGAAAACATCGTGTACTCCTGATAAAGCTGGCGGCAATGCAAGGCGATAGGCCACCTTGCCTACTCACTCCACAATATCAAACGGTCCAATAAACCTAGAGCTGAGCTTGCCCCCACCACCGAACCGAATGACACCCCGCCAAGGCGATACCTTCAGGAAGATATGGTCACCAACCTCAAACTCCAAAGCTCTCCGATGGACATCGGCTTATCGCCTCTGCCTATCCTGAGCTACCTGCAAATGCTTCCTGATCTGAACCATCGCATCAACTATCCTGGTGATCAACTCCGGACCCAAAAACTTCCTCTCACCAATGTCATCCCAGCACACTGGTGATCTGCACTTCTGCCCATAGAGTGCCTTGAACGGAGTAGCTTTAATACTGGCCTGAAAGCTATTATTGTACGAGAACTCTACGAAATGCAAATGGTCCTCCCATGATCCACCGAGCTGAAGCATATAGGACCTTAACATGTCCTCAAGAATCTGGATGGTCCTCTCTAACTGTCCATCAGTCTGGGGATGAAAAGCTGCACTGTACTTTAATTTACTCCCCAAACTGTTCTGAAGACTCCCAAAACTAAGATCTGAATCTCGTATCCCTGTCGAATACAATACTGACTGGAACCCCATGAAGTCTGACAATTTCTTGCATGTACCTCTCAGCTAGGCTCTCAGTAGACTGTCCGAAACGAAAAGAAATAAAGTGAGCACTCTTCGTCAAACGGTCGACAATCGCCCAAATGGCATTATGACCCTTAGGACTCCTCGGCAAAGCGGTCACAAAATCTACAGTGATATGTTCCCACTTCCACTCTAGAATAGGAAGCGGTTGAAGAAGTCCATCGGTTCTCTGATGCTCTGCCTTAACCTGCTGGCATATCAAACACTGAGCAATAAACCAAGCCACAACTCCCTTCATACCAGGCCACCAGAAATGAAGCTTCAAATCCCGATACATCGTAGTACCACCGGGATGGATAGAATAGGATGACTGATGGGCTTCCTTAAGCAACCTCTGACGAACTTCACCTTTCGGGACACATATCCTGGACCTAAAAAGAAGCGATCCATAAGCATGAATAACCATGTCCTTTCTGGACCCAGACTCAACCTCGCGCATCACCAGCCTGCGCCTCCTTGATCTGATCAACAAGAGACGACTGAAGCTGGAGCGCCAAACAACTCCGACCAGAACTCGAAAACACAACATCCAACTCCAACCTCCGCATCTGCTCAATTAAATCCCTCTGCTGAGTCAGGAACATAGCTGTCGGTCTCCTTTTAAAGCATCTGGCACCAAGTTTACTTTACCAGGATGGTATTGCAAACTGATGTCATAATTGGCCATAAGTTCCAACTAACGCCTTTGCCTCATGTTTAACTCCTTCTGGGTGAAGACGTATTTGAGACTTTTGTGGTCTGTAAAGATCTCCACTCGGTCTCCAAGTAATAATGTCTCCACAGCTTTTAAGCATAGATAATTGCCACTAACTCCACGTCATGAGTCGGATAGTTCTTCTCATGCGGCCTCAACTGCCTCAATGCATACGCAACGAATCGACCCTTCTCCCTCAAAACTGTTCAAAGACCCTTACCAGAAGCATCACAGTGAATTACAAATCCGCCTGAACCATCTGCAATAGTCAACACAAGCACTGACGTCAGTCTGTTCTTCAACTCAACAAAAGCCTCACCACACTCATCAGACCAACAAAACTTCTGATCCTTCCTAATCAACTTAGTTAACGGTCCCGCTATCTTCGAAAAATCTTGGACGAATTTCCGATAATAGCCAGCTAAACCAAGAAAACTCCTGTTTTCTTAAACTGACTTGGGAACAAGCCAATCCTTCACAGCCTCAACCTTGGCAGGATCCACAGAAATACCATCTCCTGAGATAATGTGCCCCAAGAATGAAACCCTGTCGAGCAGAAACTCGCACTTGCTGAGTTTCCCATAGAGTTGATTCTCTCTTAAAGTCTGCAGAACCACTCTAAGAAGCTCAGCATGATCTTCCCGATTCTGAGAATACACCAAAATATCATCAATGAAGACCACCACAAATCTATTCAAGAACTGAGAAAAGACCCGGTTCATACGACTCATGAATACAGCAGGCGCGTTCGTAACCCCAAACGGCATCACAAGATACTCATATCTGGTCCTGAATGCAGTCTTCTGTACATCAGCCGCCTTCACTTTGACTTGATGATACCCAGAACGAAGATCTAACTTCGAGAAAACAGCAGCCCCACTCAACTGATCAAACAAATCATCGATTCTGGGCAACGAATACCGGTTCTTCACAGTAATACTGTTCATTTCCCAATAATCCACACATAGTCAATGACTACCATCCTTCTTGAGCACCCCAAGGCAAAATACTGGGTCTGATAAACCCCAAATCAAGCAACTCCTGAATATGCACCTTAAGCTCAGCTAACTTTACCGGTGTCATCCTGTATGGACTCTTTGATATAGGCGCCGTACCCAGTTGAACTTCAATACCGAACTCTACATCCCTATCAGGAGGTAAGCCAGACAACTCCTCTGGAAAAACATCCAGGAAATCCCGTACTACTAGAGGCACAGCCTCACAGCCTAAATGCAACTCCATCGCACAAACCTCCTGATCAACTGCAGTTCGGTCAAGGCACAACTCTCCAACATGGAACTCAAACTTTGCGCGATCTGGAATCCGGAATATAACTTTCTTGGCACGGCAATCAATGATGGCATGAGTTTCACCCAACCAATCCATACCCAGAATAACGTCAAATCCTGAATTCCCAATTACAATCAGATTGGCCTTGATATTTGCGCTACCAAAAATTACGGGACACTGCCTCACTCCCAGGAACAAATGAAAACTCCACGACCTGTCACAATGTTCCAAGCCTCTGATATGTTGCTGCACTCCAACTGATGGCGAGCCACAAATTGAGAGGAGATAAAAGAATGGGTTGCCCCGGAATCAAAAAGAACATGAGCAGGAAAAGAGCAAACAAGGACAATACCTAAGACAGAATCAAAAAGAGACAAACAAAAGAATGGTTGAACCTGGGTGAGAAAAACAAAATGCAGAAAGATAAACATGAAAGGAATAAAGAAAAAGGAAAGGAAGAAACAAAAGAGGAACAACAAAACAACAAAAACAATAAAAGCAAAAGATACATGCAACTACACCCTCAGCTGACTCAGCATTAGTAACAGTCAGGTTGAAAGCTTGACCTCTCCTGGGAGCAGTGATCCTCTGACCGATAACCTGGCGCTCGGAGGAAGTAGTGGTCTAACTGGACCACGAGCTGGGGCGACTGGCTGAACTGGACCCCTGGCTGGAAGAGCCAACTGCGGGCAGTCCCGCACTGAATGGTCAGTAGCACGACATCCAAAATAGCGATGATTGGCACGTCGGCAATCCTTCCGCTCATACCCTAGAAGACGGCAAAAGTCACAAAAACCAACTCTCGGAGGACCCACAGCAGAGTAAGGAACTGCCCTGACCGGAGGGGCTAGGACAGGACGCCGAATAGGCTCACCAGAAGGCCTAGCAACTGAGTACGGAACTGTAGCGCTCCGAATTTCTAATATAATATCTTAGAAAATACGTGGCACAATCCCAGCATCAACTTGAATGTAATAGTACATATAGCCCAAAAACACAAATAATTTAATTCCAAACTTTTATTACAATAATCTTTACATACATAGCGGAATACAAAACACCTTGAATTACAACTTTCTTTTTACAACACTTCTAAAAAATTTACACAAAGCTCTATTACATCAGTTTATCTCCAAAACTATCTCAAGCATCCCAACCTCCAAACTCTAAGCAACAACCTGTAACACATGAGGCTAGAGATGATCCCTAACTCCCAAAACTAAAGGGGTCAGCCATAAATGGTGTGAGTGACATGAACAAGCAACATAAGTAAAGCATAGATTTATCAACAACAGAACATAACAAGAGTAGATGAAATTAGAGAAATCACGAAATGCGGAAAACCATACAAGTGGAACTAGACTAAGTGTTAAGTGTAGAAAACAGAAAAGCACATGCATAAAACCAATTCAAGAAAACACAATTTCTATATGCTGACTCTCTAATGCGTACTTGTCGGAGTCTATGCATCTCATTCTACATAGGTCCGGTGCAAGCCCTTAACGTCTCCACATTATAGGGTTCAATCCCCGCTATGCAACTAATCCTAACACGATGACTACTACGAGATAAAGATAAACTGTGAGTACTAGCCCTTGCCCTGATAATTCCGGAGATCAATCCCACACCACAAGTAATTTACCTGGATAATTCCGGGGATAAATCCCACACCACAAGTAATTTACTTGGATAATTCCGGGGATCAATCCCACACCGAAGCAATGACCCTCATCACATGAATACCACATGCGCGTCGTCTCGACCCCGATAATTCTGGAGATCAATCCCACACCATAAGTAATTTACCTGGATAATTTCGGGGATAAATCCCACACCACAAGTAATTTATCTGGATAATTTCGGAGATCAATCCCACACCGAAAGCCATACTGAGGTACATAACCCATGTTCTCGTTCATCATATCACCACTAGTGCCTGTCCTTATCATTTTTGGGTTATTTAATTACTTAACGAATCTCCTAAAGTTGGTGTACCCCACCAGACTTAACTCAATAATTGAACAACTAAAATGCCTCAACAGGCCTAAACATAATGAACTCAACCGCCGGTATACTAGGGTCACACACCCTCTAGAGACTCAAACTCAAATATCTCAACCAATCTTACTTCATAAACCGCTCAACTTAACGTCTTGAAAACATAAGTTTAAAAGAAGATAGGGTATAAGTAATTATAGATCAAAATATCTAGAGAATAAACCATTTGGAAGAACTTTTATAAATATAAAAATACATCAGTACCAGTCGACTATAGAAAGCATAAGTCGACTGTCCAGAAAGAAAGTTCAATGATTTTAAGAAAATATTCTAAGTGTTAAAAGTTGACTTATAAAAGTCATAAGTCGACTTACCAGAGAATATAAGTTGACTTATAAAAGTCATAAGTCGACTTAGCAGAGAGAAATTCCAGAAATCTTTTAAGAAAATATTCTAAGTGTTATAAGTCGACTTGGAAAAGTCATAAGTCGACTTACCAGAGAAAAATCTACGATAACTTTGAAAAATAAATTCTAAGTGTACCAGTCGACTGAAAATGGTCTAAGTCGACTGTCCAGAACGGATTTTCAAGGAAACTAAAGATCATAGCAATCGGGTCGTACCAGTCGACTGAAAGGTCATGCTAGTCGACTGTCGGCCTACAGACTGCATAGTTTTGGTTGTGCACAATCAACCGATACATAGATTTACTTTACAAAATGAAATCTCTAAAAAGTATATTTTTGATATGATCAAATACAACTTATAGGATATACAAAGATCCATATAAACCAATCAAAAACCACTTGAATTGATAAAAATAACTTTTTGATAAACTTCTTCAAAATAAAACATAAATTATGCATATAATCAAAATAGGTTTTTCTTAAAATAATTTACTGATCGCTGAAATAGTTTGTATTCAGATCCAAACCATCTGATTATCAAAACTCAATAAAAAATCCCAATTTGGGTGTATTTCCTTAATCTGAACTAAATTCTAAATTCTCCAATTTTCATGTCAAGATCTCTTGATTCATAACTCTTCCATTCAATTATCTCAAAATCTGAATTTCTACCACAACTCATAACCATAATCAAATTTGTAGTCACATACCACTAGGGTTTCACGAGATCCAATTTTTCATCCCATCCATAATATACATAATCATATTCAACCCTAAACATGCTTTCTAGCAACACAATTCAATATCCCAGATCCAACAAACATTCATAGATCAGACAATCAAATCGTACCAAATCACATACATAAACCAATCAACAAAACAATACATGCAAAATACACAAAACAACAAACATGTCACTCACTTTAGGAATAAAGAGATCCAACAAGAAAGCCTCTCTTTTTTGCGCGATCCAAAATCCTCCTCTTGATACTCCCAAAAATCACAAGAATTCTATGTTGTGCAGCGAATGACGGCTGCATTTTCTTTTAAATGCCCGGGATAAGAAGTTAGGATTTTCCAAACACTTTTGCAAAAGAATCCTTCCAGAATATAGCTTTACATATATAACCCTCTCTTAGTTAAAATAGGTTAACTAAATCAAAACCAAATCAAATCTTTTTATTACTGAGGTGTTCAGCAATCCAGTACAGACCAGTAAATAAGAAAAATTTGGATTTACAACTCAGGGTGGCGATTTTGCACAAAAGCCCTCCCTTTTGTAATATTTGCAAATACATCATAAAATATTCATAAAAATCCAGAAAAATCAGAATTAATATCTAATAATACATATTATATTTTTCTATCAAAATATTTGACTTTTACTTTCCAGAAAAATATTTGTACAAGATTCTACATAAATTTCATATTTACAAAAACACCATATTTGTATAAATCTTTACCAAATCAACTCTAAATAAAATTTAAATATATTTTTAATTTCAATGATGAACATGGAAAGCCCAAAAATCATTAAAAAAGAATTTTCATAATTTATTTCAGGTCCAAACGGCTTTTTACATAAACGCCCCTCTCTTTCAAGATATTTATAAAAATAGTTTCTCTACTCAGAAAAATCCCAAAATTTAGAATATACTCCATTAAAATTAGGAGAATTTAATAAAAATATAAAATTGGATATTTGAACCAAAAATATTTGTACGAGTTTTGCACGTGTAAAATTGACAAATTTGTAAAATTAGTCCAATTAATTTAAATAAATCTAAAAATTAAAATATCATAAATAAATAAGGAAAAATCAATTATTAACCATAAAATTTTAAAAATTCAAAATTCATAACTTTGCACGTGTGTTGCACGTGCAAAAATTACAATTTCAAGAAAATAGTCAAAATAGTCAACTTTACAAATTTAATATTATTTTACTAATACAAAAATAAATCATTTTATTTTGCGGGGTATTACAGGAACAGTCCGCTGAGAAGGAGCCAATCCTCCACGAGCCTGCTCCTGAGCTCGAGCAGCCTCGAGAGCCTCAACATAAGTACGCAAGCGAAGAGAGACAAGCTGCACCTTGATGTCTCGCTCAATCCCCAAAATGAACATACGAGCCCTATCTTCTTCGTTCGCCACAAGAACGACTGCGAAGCGGCTAAGTTTCGTAAATTCAGCTGCATACTCGTCCACAGACCTGAAGCCTTGTTTCAAGAAAATCTTATGTTACAATATTGCATAGACAATATGTAACAAAGTTCCATTACTAGAAATAACGACCAACCTGTTTCAGGGCCAAGAATTGTTGCTCCATCACGACTCTAGTGCTGCTAGGAAAGAATTTCTCCAAGAAGCTCCTAGTGAAAGTGACCCAAGTGATCAGTCGTTCGAGCCTTTCGGACTCGGACCTCCACCAATATGAGCCAAGTCCACCAACTGGATGGCCACTACATCCACTCTATCTGCATCTGCTACTCTAGCTGCCAAAAGCAGTTGCTCAGTTCGAATCAACCACTGTTCAACCTTCAAAGGCATCTCAGTGCCTGAAAACCTGTTGGGATGCAGCCTCATGAAATCTGTGACTATTCTCGGATGGCGAGGAAGAGCTGTTTGCATAGGCACAGCGGGCAGAGGAACCTGAGCAGCTTCCAAAGCAGCCATCACCAAGTCACTGTGGTTCTACTGCATGTTAATCAAGCGCTCAAGAACAGTGGTGACAGCCTCAAGCCCTGGCTGCTCACCCTGGGGACGAGAAGAAGAAGAACCTCTACGAGCCATAATCTGCACAAAACCAAAAATAATTAGCATCCAGATCAAAGTTGATAATAGTTCATTTATGTATTCATGGTTGGTGAAATGTTGAGCCGATCCCAGTTGAGCCAAGCTTGTCTAATATATCAGTCAAACTAACACATTAGCCAAATCTGGGCTCTGATACCACTAAAAACCTTGTCACTCCCTGCTTCCCAAAAGAGAATATGGAATACAGATACGTGACTAGGAGTGCTACAAACAACATATAGGTCGACATCCGGCTAACAACCGACCACCTTAAAAACCAACATCCACTTTCACATATAAATTTCTCATACAAATCTTCTTGCCAATTTAACATTGATTTAAGAAAATTATTCTTCTTTATAAATGTACTGTTTAATTTTTTTTTGCTAATTTTATGATATTTTTTGCTAATTAAATATACTGTTTTATTGTTGTTGATAGTTAGTTATTTATTTTGTTCATTTCAAACAACCCATATAAACGCCATAAGGGCATCTACAGTCGTGCTTTGCTAAAATATGCATTTTCGCATATTATACAAATAGCAAAGCGAGTTTGCTGCAGTGGTAAAATGCTATAATATAGCAAACAAAATTTTTTTATGATCGGACGAATCTTCGATATCCGTCCCACGAGTTCTAAATAATATTTGCAATTTTTTTAAGATTTAAAAACAATTTTTTTAGTTATATATATATATATAACTAAAAAAAAAACATATATATATATATATATATATATATATATATATATATATATATATATATATGAAAGGTGGGCCCCTCCACGGACGGTTCTTCAAGATCCGTCCAAGGGGATTCTGGCTTAAAACAATTTCTTTTCGGAAATTAAAAAACCGTTGGACGGGTTGTCCAGTTCCGTCTAACGAAATAAAAAATATTTTTTTTATTGGAACGGATCTTGAAAATCCGTACTATATAATTATATCCGCTCTCATATATAGCATCTACTGTTGTGAAATCGTCAAAATATGCATAAATAGTACACAATTGCATAAAGTAGATAAATAGCAAACGGCAGTTGTTGCTCTAATTCTTTAAACATAGCTAGCAATTCCAAATTGGCTCTAGCTAGCTAACACCAGAACTCAATATGCTATCCTTATTAATTATGACTTTCTGTTCAAAATATAGCGGAGAACGATTATTAAACCTAAAACACTTCATACGTGTTAAGTGTGCACCCAGATTTTTGATTAATGATTTAACAGTGTAAACCATATATGTTCTAATATCCTGTTTTTTTTTTTTTTTTTTTTGGTTTTGTTTTTTTTTTTTTTTTTTTTACATGCTATACAGCTAACATGTAATGAACAGTCAGTCAATGCACTTAATTAAATGTTAACCAGTAATTTACACGTGCAATGCACGTTTTTTAATAATTTCAAAAAATAAAAAAAAAAAAAACTCTGACGCAGGGAGGATTTGAGCTGAAAACCTCCTTTATATTAGTTATGTACGTGTGTTGCGCATGCTGGTAGAATGACAAAATGACAAATGACACTAAGGCCTTCTCCCATTATAATATTAGAGATTAGAGATTAGAGATTAGAAATAGTCATTAAATTAAATGAATATATATCGAATAAAAAAAATAGTTTATATTTGAATATTTTGATTTGGGTGACACATGCGGTGCACGTATATATTGTTGGATTTAATTTTAATATGTATTGCGCGGGTTTGTTTAGTTACAAAATTAGGATTTGTTTGGTTACAAACCCAAACTCTCCCATTAAAATAGTAACGATATATTCAATGAAGATCAAGCTGCATCCGAGATGAAGATCAAGTTGCATTCCGATGAAGATCAAGTTGCATTCCGATGAAGAAAGTGCAAAATATGTAGAAGAAATTGAAGAGATGAATAACATAAACTATGAACTCATAGAATATGAGAAAGACTGGTAAAAAATTAGTGAAGATGAAAAAATAATGATACTGGAATAAGATGGTGGAAGTAGTGAATATAAAACAAAAGAATGTGAAATAAATATGATAACGAAAAATAGATGAACAATTAGAAAGAAAAAATTATAGAAAGAATAAGCTTGGACAAAAAAAAAAATACTATAAAATAAGAGTAATCCGAAAGAGAGATTTAAGCAAATGGATAATTGTTTTTTTATTATTATAATAAATCATGTTGTAGTTTGACATTATTTTGGGTAGGTTGTGTTTTGTTTTGCAAGTTATATCAAATCGATACGAGAATAGTCAATGTCAACCCACTACAAACAAAGCTCAAACGTCTCTTTCTCAGTATTTTGGTGTTTCATTTGAATAAACCAGATCCAGAACCTGTGCAGAAAATAATAATAATAATAATAATAATAATAAATAAATAAATAACCTAGAAAAACCTAGGCAACTTAAGAGATTATTTAGTGAAACATAATAACCGTACTTTATATTTCTTTTCAAGAAAATAAATATTGTAAAAGAATTATAAAGCTTGGCCTTCCTAATTTCTTTGTCCTGCAGCAATCCCCACCGATTCTTTCTCCATGTAAGTAAAAAAATTTCTCCCCTTTTGCCAAGGCGGCCCTGAGCTCCCGGAGGCT
This sequence comes from Hemerocallis citrina, assembly GCA_017893485.1. Taxonomy (NCBI): domain Eukaryota; kingdom Viridiplantae; phylum Streptophyta; class Magnoliopsida; order Asparagales; family Asphodelaceae; genus Hemerocallis; species Hemerocallis citrina. The sequence continues at coordinate 145,715,913 of CM030367.1, forward strand.
CGAGACCGAAAGGCCCAAATAATTATTTTTGAAAATACTTAATAACACTAAATTTTTTTTTGGTCCAAAATATGTATCTATATTTACAAGAAAAATATAAATTTGGGGCACGAAAAGTTACAAAAATTTTGAGATCTGAGGCGGCTGTCTCCCCTGCCTCATCTCCTGCCTCATGGTGAGGGCCGGCCCTGCCTTTTGCATTTGTCTCTCACTTAAGATATCAAGTCATAGCTTTTACATTATGAATTATTTCACCATTAAACAACCACACATAAAACATTCACTCCAGAAACACTAGTGCTACAGACAACATATAGGTTGACATCCGGTTAACAACCGACCACCTTAAAAACCAACATCCACTTTCACATATAAATTTCTCTTACAAATCTTCTTGCCAATTTAACAATGATTTAAGAAAATTATTCTTCATTATAAATGTACTGTTTTATAAATGTACTGTTTAAATTTTTTGCTAATTTATTATATTTTTTGCTAATTAAATATACTGTTTTATTGTTGTTGGTAGTTAGTTATTTATTTTGTTCATTTCAAACAACCCATATAAACGCTATAAGGGCATCCACAGTCGTGCTTTGCTAAATATGCATTTTCGCATATTATACATATAGCAAAACGAGTTTGCTGCAGTGGTAAAATGCTATAATATAGCAAACAATTTTTTTTTTTTATGATCGGACGAATCTTCGAGATCCGTCCCATGAGTTTTAAATAATATTTGCGATTCTTTAAAGATTTAAAAACAATTTTTTAATATTTGCGATTCTTTTAAGATTTAAAAACAATTTTTTAGTTTATATATATATATATATATATATATATATATATATATATATATATATATAGGGAAAGCTTCGGTTGAGCACTACTCTAGTGCTCACCGCGTGAACACTAGGCCTTCGGGCGTTCATATCGAAAATCCGAACCGTTCACATTGATCTACACATCTAAATTAGTCTAAATATGTAAAATCAAATCATTTGAAATTCATTTGCCCATCCATCATGTGACTATAAAAACAATAATTTTCAGCCATACAATTTTGTAACACTTCAATGGATGGGTAAATGAATTTCAAATAATTTGATTTTACATATTTAGACTAATTTAGATGTGTAGATCAATGTGAACGGTTTGGATTTTCAATATGAACGCCCGAAGGCCTAGTGTTCACGCGGTGAGTACTAGAGTAGTGCTCAACCGAAGCTTTCCCTATATATATATATATATATATATATATATATATATATATATATATATGAGATGGGCCCCTCCACGGACAGCTCTTCAAGATCCATCCAAGGGGATTCTGGCTTAAAACAATTTTTTTTTCGGAAATTAAAAAAATCGTCGGACGGATTGCCTAGTTCCGTGGGACGGATCTTGAAGATCCGTCCTATATAATATGCATTTTTCTATATCCGCTCTCATATATAGCCATCTACTGTTACCAAATCGTCAAAATATGTATAAATGGCAAAAGACTGAAGCGATTCGTTTGCTAAAAAATGCATAAAGTGGATAAATAGCAAACTGACTGTGGTTGCTTTAATTCTTTAAACATCAAGCTAGCTATTCCAAATTGACTCTAGCTAGCTAACACCAGAACTCAATATGCTATCCTTATTAATTATGACTTTCTGTTCAATATATAGCGGAGAACGATTATTAAACCTAAAACACTTCATACGTGCTAAGTGTGCACCCAGATTTTTGATTAATGATTTAACAGTGTAAACCATATATATGTTGTAATATCCTGTTTTTTTTTTTTTTTTTTTTTTTTTGGTTTTGTTTTGTTTTTTTTACATGCTATACAGCTAACATATAATGAACAGTCAGTCAATGCACTTAATTAAATGTTAATATATTCAATGAAGATCAAGCTGCATCCGAGATGAAGATCAAGTTGCATTCCTTAATTAGTACTCTTCTTTATCAAGAGAGGTTGGTCTTCAGTCTTCTCTTAGACTGGGTAAAATTATTTCTGGCATCTCTACATACATTCTTCATGTACTGGTTTCTAGCTTAATTTTTCTTTTCTAATTAGGGCTCCCTAATTAATTATATCTTTTGTATGGCATGCAATAAGAAAAGAATCGCAAGAGAGATTTCGAAGAATGAGTTAGGTCCAACTAACGAAATTGTTAATTACGTTTTATGAACGTATGTGTGTTAGGATTGCAAAGACTAAAACATTGTTCTTTCTTCTTCCTTCCTACCGGCTATTGACGTGGGCAAAAAAGAAAAATGTTTATTGCTAGAAACGGATTAGGGAACAACGATGTAGCGCCCCGATTTCCGATACCGGAAAACCGAGACACAAGTCAAGATCTTTGCTTCAATTAGTCACAATACACAGAAAAAACAGGAGAATTTAAAATTTTTTATTCAATACACAATGTGTTACAAGTCTGAATACTATACAACTGTAATACTTTACAATGGAGTTACAATATTGCCTTTACATTTCTAAGTATTACAACCTTCAACATCTTACATCAGAGTACCTCTTAACTAATACAGAATCAATACATATTTTGCAGCGGAACTAAACTTAATACTGACTCCTTGCTTTCCTCGCCTTGAGTCCTCCTGAATATCGCCTTTGTACTTGGGCGATCTAGTACCTATGGAAGTGGGGACGTCAGTATTCACTGACGCTTAAAGGCTGATCATATAGCAGCGAATCTTCCAAACAATATATAAAATATACAAACATAACAATGGTGTCGGTGTAGTTTAAGTGTACGTGAGTGCTATGACTAGACTCTAATGTGATACTTAAGTAGAACTAGGACACTCCTATTCTAATATCAGCAAGTCTCCGAAAGTAACATGCAGCCCATAAATACATGCGACTCCATCTCAAGCCGTTTCTCCATATATAGGGATTGAACCCGCGTTATGAATTCTAATTGTACACAACCTGTTCCTGACAATACTCCATGACTCTGTGAGGTTGCAGAAGAGGTCAAGTCCCCTTATGCAGTCTGCTTATGGTGTCTCCGTTTTCCACTACTACCCGGCATGCCGGACCTCACTCGACCCCAGTATATCGGGCATCGTTCCAAAATCAAACCATAGAGTTTCGCAAGCGCAGGGCAGCGCGAAGCCTACCCTGTGGCACTCTCTGGGGTCTAGCAAACGCAGGACTGCACCATGCATCCTGTGGCACCCCAGCCACGGTATTTCAGGAATTAACAGCGCGAGATACGCAACCCGTGTCCTCAACTTGTGAGACGGCACCGTACGTATCCCTTTGACAGGAAGGTACAACCCGGTACACCACCTATGATCTGCCTCAAGAGACGAGTTAGTGTCGGGGCCCCCTACAACTGACCCCTCTCTCCCGGCAAAAGGGTTTAAGTAAACTGATCCTTATAAGTCACTATCCTAGTGATGTCCCTGACTCGAACAATCCTAGGGATGACGATATTATAACACAACATGCTAGGCCTTAAATTAGGCTTCGCAAAACAACTCTACTAGGCCGCTCAACCTAGATTTACCAGAATCCTTCGGGACCCGGTTCGTGGCTCATCGATCCAAGACTTTGGCCATCGCGAATATATACGCACGCCGCTACCCTAGACTTGGATTCTGTCTATACTCCGATCCTCGATCAACCTACCCTGGTTAAGATTCGACGGTACACAAGGAGCGACTCCTCCACAGTTCCTTAGGATAGAAACACATGTCTTGATGGTCGATAGCCCTTAGGGTGGTAACATCACCCTAGATAGCACAACTAACTGTGTACTAGCTAACAAGCTATACACGAGTAATAACCACATACGAGCCAACTAAGCTACGTATGAAACAATAACTACCTACGAGCCAGGCGGGCCTCGTAGGAGATAACCACGTACATACCAGCCAAATAAGCCGCGTATGAGACCAACAGCTACGTACGGACCAGTCGGGCCGCGTACGAGACAACAACCTACATACGAGCCAACTAAGCTACGTATGAGACCCACCGCTACATACGGGCCAGTCGAGCCACGTACGAGCACGACCGTGTGCAAACAATCATACAGGTAATCAATCCTAGAAGCAACCAAGCGTGCTTACTAACAAACTTAATCTTCTACTATTAGAAGCAACAAAGGGATCTACTAGTAGTCTAAGATCGGTATTCTACTAAGGAAGAATCCGAGGTGACATAACCGCCTTTATCGAATTAACTATCGCTAGTGGTCTTTCCGATCTTACTACTTCGACCTATAATGTCTTAGGCATGACATACACTCGTAGGCATCTTCCTAAGTAATCCAATTACAAAATAGAACTACTCACCATCACGCTCCTAAGTATGAATATTATTAATGCTGGTGCTTTCATCGAGCTTAAGCATAAAAATCACTACGACCTAGACATAGAGTCTAATATAGTCAAGCGAGCATGAAAGCTTACTACTTATCTTGGCTAATCACCATAACACAAGCACGGATAGATAACTAATATAACATACAATCATTCCAAGGTATAGTAGATATTCTAACATTACTCCTACAATGTTCTAATCATGTATTACTCTAGCATGGCATAGAATCCAACATAATCACTACAACTAGTCACGGGTAGTTTCTTTACCCTAAGCATGAACATCCTAGTATGGGTATCCTTAACTTAATATGATCAATAATTTGCATGATCCCTACTTACTTAGCATGAATCATGGTCATTCACTAACATAGTATACACTTCTCTACCATTTATCTAGCATGGTATACAATTTGCATACAATTTAAACTAGCATGATATGCCAAATACTTACAATTAAGCTAGCATGATTTATCGCTTTCCAACAATTAAACTAGCATGGTATATGATTTTATCATGGATCCTACAACACTCTAGGCACAATAAAATTTATCCAAACATTGTAGGAAACTTTTGGATTGAATCCTACTCATTCTAAGCATAACTAAGTCACTAAACATAATAGGAAACTTTAGGAATGAATCCTACAAAATTCCTAGTATAAGTGAGTTACCAAGCATGATAGGAAAAGAATCCTACAACATTACCAAGCATGCTAGAAAAAGAATCCTACAACATTCTAAACGTTAAGCATGGTAGGATAAGTTTATAAAACATTCTACAATTAATTAAGCATAGAATCATGGTAGGACATTTTTAAAGCAATCTTACAACTAATTGAGCATAGATATGGCTTCTAATTATTTTTAGAAGCAAAGCTACAACTAACTAAGCATGGTAAGCATGGTAGGATATTTTTAAATGCAATCCTACAACTAATTAAGCATAGATATGGCTTCTAATTATTTTTAGAAGCAAGCTACAACTAACTAAGCATGGTAAGCATGATAGGATATTTTTTAAATGCAATCCTACAATTAATTAAGCATAGATATGGCTTCTAATTATTTTTAGAAGCAAGCTACAACTAACTAAGCATGGTAAGCATGATAGGATATTTTTAAATGCAATCCTACAATTAATTAAGCATAGATATGGCTTCTAATTATTTTTAGAAGCAAGCTACAACTAACTAAGCATGGTAAGCATGATAGGATATTTTTAAATGCAATCCTACAACTAATTAAGCATAGATATGGCTTCTAATTATTTTTAGAAAAGATCCTACAATATGTGAAACATGAATCATGGCTTCTAAATATTTTTAGAAGTAGTCCTACAACATTAGTAGCATAAAATGGCTTCTAATCATTTTTAGAAAAGATCCTACAATATGTGAAACATGAATCATGGCTTCTAAATATTTTTAGAAGTAGTCCTACAACATTAGAAGCATAAATATGGCTTCTAATTATTTTTAGAAGCAATGCTACAACATTAGAAGCATAAATATGGCTTCTAATTATTTTTAGAGGCAATCCTACAACACTTTACTACTATTACTACTCCTATTTTAATCAAAACATAATACACAACTATCTACTACTACTTCATTCTTATCAAGAGCACCACATACAACTTACTACTACTACTACTACTTTATTCACAACCAAATCACAACATGCAACCATTTATTACTACTACTTTATTCACAATAAAATCACAACATACAACTATCTATCACTACTACTACTTCATCTCATTACATACTATTACTTATTATTTTAGCCTACTACTACTTAGTTGCTTACTAACCTTATTATCACTAGTGATAAAGAAAAGGTCATTTTTATTTTACTTTTCTTTACAAAAGAAAAGATCTTTTTAATTAATTACAACTAGTGGTTAAAAAATAAAAGAAAGATCCTTTTTAATTAATTACAACTAGTGATTGAAGATAAAAGAAAGATCCTTTTAATTAGTTTCTACAACTAGTGATTAAAAGAAAGAAAGATCTTTTTATAGTTTCTACAACTAGTGTTTAAAAAGAAAGAAGATCTTTTTATTAGTTTCTACAACTAGTGTTTAAAAGAAGAAAAGATCTTTTTAATTTATTAGCTACAACTAGTGTGTAAAATAAAAGAAGATCTTTTTGATTAATAGTTACAACTAGTGATTAAGAATAAAAAGAAGATCTTTTTATTTATTAGCTACAACTAGTGATTAGAAATAAAAAGAAGATCTTTTTAGCTACAACTAGTGTGTAAAATAAAAGAAGATCTTTTTGATTAATAGTTACAACTAGTGATTAAGAATAAAAAGAAAGATCTTTTTATTTATTAGCTACAACTAGTGATTAGAAATAAAAAGAAGATCTTTTTAGCTACAACTAGTGTGTAAAATAAAAGAAGATCTTTTTAATTAATTAGCTACAACTAGTGCTTAAAATAAAAGAAGATCTTTTTAGTTAATTTACAACTAGTGGTTAAATAAAAAGAAGATCTTTTTATTAGGTTACAACTAGTGGTTAAAAATAAAAGAAAGATCTTTTTATTATTTAGTTCAATCAAGTCCTACAACCAATCAATGGTTGTATTGTTCAACAATATGCAATATGTGAAGTTCTTAGTCCAATAACATACAACAAAAGATTATCATACTAAAGCTATGAACTTTTTGAGTTAGTAGTCACTACTACTAACTTTCTTTCACTTTCATTCAACACAACCTCATAACCACACACCCACAAAAAGAACAAAGAAAACAAAACAAGAAGGTGAGAAGAAGAAGAAGTCACACAACAAACAACAAACAACCAACAAACAAACAAAGAAACAAACACAAGAAGAAACCAAGTGTGAAGAAACCCCCACCTTCTCTAACTTTGGTGGAAGAACTAGCTAGCTATTCCTTCTCCTTCCCCTAAGCTTGTTTAGAACTCTTCTATTACCTACAAAACAAAACTCTCTAGTTAATATGTTCTCTCTTTCTTTTCCTTTCCTTCTTTCTTTCTTTCTTTTGTTTTTTCTAAAATGAGAGAAGGAGGTGAATGAGGGGAGTTTTATAAAAGAGAAGGGAGGAGGTAAGTGCACCTATTGGCACAAATTACCCTCAAAACAAGGGCCGGCCATGCTCTAGGGGGGGGGGGGGGGGGGGGGAGGGCATGGTGTAGAGTAGTGAGGTGGAGTGATAAGGGTTCTAGAAGAGTATTAGTTCTAATCTTTGTGCATACAACTCTTCTTTCACCCTCTTAACCACCCTAATTCTCTAATTAAGTTACCATGATAAGAAATAGTGTATTGTCCTAAAGTACATACCATATACTAGGTATAATATACTAAGTACCATACAATTTTCATGTATGTGTACATGTATGTGTATACAAAGTTTCTTATAAAAATCCTTACAAAATTCCCAGAAATAGTTTAATTTGAAAAATAATAGTAAAATAAATTTTATTATTACTTCGGAGAGTCGCGCTATTAATTTGATGCGCTTTGGATGCGCACCGATCGACAGATGCGCGTAGGCACTGTTCGTGGGCGACCCGGCGAAAACCGCCAAAATAATCCGATTTTGGAATAAAAATAAAATAATAATAAATTAATAATTTATATGAGTTAATATCCGTCCGGGATATTACAAACGACTACTAGAGAATATTTATTTAGTTATAATAAATAAATAAATAAATAAATAAATAAATAAATAACTAGAGAATATGGACATTTGTTCAATTCTAGCTCACTGCCTTCATTATTGGGAAGCTTGGAAATGGGAGAGGAAACCCTAGTTAAGATTGTGATTAATAAGTCTATTTTCCTAATCACATAAATAGTTTCGTGATAAAAAAACAGTGGATTTTTTTTCCCAAACTGCCCTACTTTTTTTTAAAATTTTCAAAACGCCCGGCTCGCTTTTTGAAAAAGCGAGTTTGGCTAAATCCTCCTCGTTTTTTGAGAAAGCGAGTCTTAGATTTGGGTTTTGCACCTACCTAGACTCGCTTTCTCAAAAAGCGAGGGGATTTATCCCAAGCTCGCTTTTTGAAAAAACGACTGTCGAGTTTTGCACCAGCCTACACATGCTTTCTCAAAAAGCGAGGGGATTTATCCCAAACTCGTTTTTTTGAAAAAGCGATTGTCGATTGGGTCTTTAACCCCCAAACTCGAAATCAGATCTCACTTTTCTTAAATTCTCTGTCTTCCTCCTCCTCTTGTAACCCCGAAGCCCTAACCCATCTCTCATCTCATTTTCGTCAAATAACCACAAAAAATCGTCCATTATCCCATAAAATTGCTCTCAAAATCCTAAACACATCTTCCAAAAGATCCAAAATTTGGAATTTTGATATACTTGAAGGAATTTTTTCCCAAACTGCCCCACTTTTTGAAAGTTTTTTCCAAAATGTCCTACTTTTTTTTTTAATTCCCAAAAGTGTAAGACTTGGTCTTTGAAAGACCACGTGAGTTTTAACTACACGCGGTCTTTCAAAGACCGTGCAGTCATTTTGGTAAATACTTTCAAAAGTGGGTTAGTTTGGTAAATACTTTAAAAAGTGGGTCATTTTGGTAACAAGTTCGGTTTGTAGAAGGAAAAAACACCAGTTAAAAACTAGAGATCATTTAAGGTTGTAACAAGTGTTACATAATACTAGCAAACCACAAGCACCAACTTGATTATTTGAAAACTATGTCTAATATTAAACTATGTTAAACTATTATTGTTGATATGACTAAAAATGGGATTAAATCGAACCGTCCAGATCAGGCACGAATCTTGAAGCTCAGGGGTAAAACGGTAATTTCACCCACCAACGGGTCTGAAGCGGGTACTGGATCTCCCCTCCACAGATCCAATAACCCGCGAACGGATCCACTCCAACTGGGTACGAGTTCCGACCCAAGATAAACCCAGACCAGCAAGAGGAAATCAGGGTCTCTGATTTGACTAAATCAACGGGCCTGATCCACAGTTATCCTCTCACCGGGAATTAGGGATCAGTTTCCTAAACTGATTATGAGGATTTTACTCCTAACAGAATCACAGGAAATCAGACCCCTAATCAAGTCCCCATGGCGACTATAAATACCTCCAACCTACCACTGTTACAAGGTAATCACTCTTTCTCCAACTTAAGCTCTTTCTTAATCATCACTGGTTACTGACAAGAGCGTCGGAGGGTGCGTCGCCGGGATCAACCCCGGTGTTTCGCACTTTCTTGCAGGTGTACGGCGGGAGCTCAACAGCCCAACTCCGGCGAACAGGCTTGGACTCGCTATTCAGGTTTTTCCACGAACTCACAAATTCTATTGTTTACCCCCACACCAGATTTAGCGGTAAAAGATTGGCGCCGTCTGTGGGAACACCATACAAATAGCCCCCGCCTTTTTCTCGTCGACTAGCTCTTCTTCAGCCATGCCTCCCAGAAAGGTCAAGTCTAGAGGGTCCAACCGTGGACCCAACCCCGCCGATCAGCAAGAGGAAGTCCCCATGCATCCTGCTCCGCAGCCCGAACAACTTCCTCCCCCGGTCCAAGACCATTTCCAACAGGGCCATCCCCCTCTTCTGAATCAACAACCCCCTAATGGTCCCACCGGTCATAACCAGCGAAAGCAGAAGCAACCTCTCCACCCAGACCATGTTTCAGTACACAATGCCTCCTCGGATTCTATGGCCTCCCATAATCTCCGAGATTACGACCTCCGCAACACCGTCCTAAATCGGCAGAAGGATGAGGACCTTCGCCACCGCCTAGATGAGAAGCGGGCCCGAAAGGGAGTCTCCCGCCAACATCAAGGTGAGCGATCTCCTCATCGCCGAGATGGCAGAAGGTCTCCGGACCAAAGAGGACGGGGGGAATCTCCCGAGCATCGTAGGAGGAGGCCACATTCCCCTGCTGGTCGACATCATCCGAAGAACGATGAGGCACCCATCACTCGTGCCGAGTTCCAACAATTCCAGGCGACGGTATTGCAGGCCCTCAACCTTCGCCCAAACAATAATCATGCCCAAAGGGTTCCAATACCCCCACGGGTCCCAAGTCCTCGCCACCGGTCCATTACTCCTCCCCCAGCTCCTAGTCACCAGCAACACAATCATAGTCCTCGCCGATCCCAGGACTATCGTCGCCGCAGTCCCCGCTCCCCTTCCTATGAAGACGAGTCCAGGGGATCGTTTGACTACCCCCGGAGGGACGAGGCCCTCTACCGCCGTCTCCACGAGATGGAGAGGCGCCTCGGTCGAATGGACAAGGAGGAAGAGTCGAGAGGAAGGACCGTCCGCCCCAGCAGACCCCCCTTCTCTCGGACCATAATGGAGGCTCCTATCCCGAGGGGTTTCAAGCCTCTGCAGTTTGAAACTTACTCGGGAGAGTCGGATCCCGTTGACTATGTCGAAAGCTTCAAGACCTTGATGCTAATCCACCAGGCTTCCGACGCCATGCTTTGCAAAACCTTCCCCGCCACTCTCAAGAGTTTGGCTCGGGAATGGTACTCCCGGCTCGCTCCCTCTTCCATCTTCTCTTTTGAGCAATTCGAAATGCTCTTCATAACCCACTTTGTGAGCAGCAGACGAACGGAGAAGACCAGCGTCTCTCTACTCTAACTCCGACAGGAGAGGGGAGAAAAGTTGAGGGGCTATGTGAGGAGATTTACTGCGGAGGTCAGGTCCATCGCCTCCCTCGACCAGTCAGTGGCAACCGTCGCATTCCAATCCAATGTCCTCAACTCTAATCTTCGGTCGTCCCTCGCCAAAAAGCCCCCGCACAACTTCGCCGACCTTCTCCTTAGATGCGAGAAATATATTCGGGCGGAGGAGGCCGAGTGCTTCCCGGGTTTCGAAGGATCCGCTTCCGGGTCGAAGAGAAAGACAACGGAAGAGGAAGGGGCCAAGAAGCTACAGAAGGATAATAGCGGTCAGCGCCGTCCTCCTCCCAGGTTCGAGAAATATACTCCTCTCACTACCAACGTCTCCACCATCCTGATGGAAGTCGAGAAGGAGGGAGTTATACCTCCCGCTCCGAGGATGAACACCCCAGCCAAGAAGAGGAACAAGGAGAAGTGGTGCCGTTACCACCGGGATCACGGCCACGACACCAACGACTGCCGGGCGCTAAAGAACGAAATAGAGGCCCTCATCCAGAGGGGGCAGTTGGCTAAGTTTGTGAGAACAAATGATCGGGGAGATCGCACAACTCCTCCGCCTCGGGGGGCTAATAAGCGCTCCGAACGACGCGATGAAACCCCCGAGTTCGAGGAGGAGCGTGTTCTGCACCTTATCCACGGAGGTCCCATGGGGGGCTCTTCCAACTCCTCTTGGAAGGCCTTCGTCCGAGAGGTCAATTCAGTTCACGGCGCCCCTCCCCCCAAAGGCCTCGATGTCCCTGTAACTTTCTCTGATGAAGACCTCGAGGGGGTCCGAACTCCCCACTGCGACGCACTTGTTATCGACCTCTGCATGGCAAACTTCAAAGAGCAGAGGATCCTGGTGGACAACGGGAGCTCCGTGAACATCCTCTTCCTCTCGGCCTTTCGAGGGCTGCAACTATCCCGGGATCGCCTCAAACCGGCCGGCTACACGCTCCACGGGTTCACGGGGGTACCAGTAACTGTCGAAGGGGTTATCACCCTGGACGTAACTGCTGGGAAGACCCCTACCACCCGAACAGAGCCGATGGACTTTATGGTCGTCGATGTCCCGGCCGCATACAATGTCATCTTGGGCCAACCTGGCCTAGCTGCCCTGGAAGCCGTTCCTTCGGCATACCACCTCAAGATGAAGTTCCCCACCCGGGCGGGAGCGGGAGAAGTCAAGGGCAGCCAAGAGATGGCTCGGAAATGCTACATGACTTCCACTGGGGGTCCGGTGCTCTCCCTCGAGACTTTGGAGATCCCCAAGCCGAACGTCCGACCAACGTCTGAGCCGGCGGACGAATTGGAAGAAGTGCTCTTCTCGGACGAGGATCCGAGCCGAAAATTCCTCATCAGCAAGTCCCTACCGACTGCCCTATATTCCGACTTGGTGCAGTGCGTCCGGAAGAACCGCGACCTATTTGCTTGGTCCGTCGCGGATATGCCCGGGATTTTCGAGGAGCTTCTAGTGCACTGCCTCAGTGTCGAACCGGGGTCCAGACCGGTTCAGCAGAAGAGGCGTAAATTTGCTCCCAAGCGACAACAAGCCATCAAGGAGGAGGTGGACAAGCTCCTAAAAGCTCGGTTCATACAGGAGGTGAACTACCCCGAGTGGCTCTCCAATGTCGTCATGGTTAAGAAGTCAAATGGTTCCTGGAGAATATGCATCGACTTCACAGACCTGAATAAGGCATGTCCGAAGGATCCGTTCCCTCTCCCGAATATCGACACCCTTATCGATGCCACCTCAGGCCATGATCTCCTCAGCTTCATGGACGCCTTCTCCGGCTACAACCAGATCCTAATGTTCCCCCCGGACATTCCGAAGACTTCCTTCATTACCGACCAGGGCCTCTACTGTTATAGAGTTATGTCGTTCGAATTGAAGAATGCTGGAGCCACCTACCAGCGCCTCGTCAATAAAGTCTTCCAAAGCCAGATAGGCCGCAACATGGAAGTATACGTCGACGACATGCTCGTGAAGAGCATCCGAGGTACCGACCACGTGGCCGACCTCCAAGAGGCATTCGGCGTACTGAGAAGGCACAACATGAGGCTTAATCCGAACAAGTGTGCGTTCGGGATCTCGTCAGGAAAGTTCCTCGGCTTCATGGTCAGCCAGCGAGGGATCGAAGCCAATCCTGAAAAAATTAAAGCCATACTGGACATGGCCCCACCCCGGAACGTCAAGGAAGTGCAGAGGCTTACGGGTCGCCTCGCCGCTATTGGGCGATTCCTTTTGAAGTCTGGGGAAAAGTGCCTCCCTTTCTTCAAGGTTCTCAGGGGGGCCAAGGGTTTCGAGTGGAGCGAACTGCAACAGGAGTCGTTCAACCAGCTGAAAGCCTACTTGGTCAATCCTCCTCTGCTCAGCAAGCCCGTTCCAGAGAAAACCCTCTTCATCTATTTAGCTGCTTCCGAGCAGACCCTAAGTGTTGTTTTGGTGAGGGAAGAAGACCGGGCTCAGAGACCCATCTACTATGTGAGCAAGGTGCTTCGGGACGCCGAGCTCCGCTACCCGAAGATAGAAAAGATGGCCTACGCCCTGATTATGGCGGCAAGGAAGCTCTGCCCATACTTTCAGTCCCACTCGGTTGTGGTCCTCACCGACCAACCGCTGAAGCAGGTCCTCCACAAGCCGAAAACCTCAGGCCGGCTTATGAAATGGTCCATCGAGCTGAGCCAACACGACATCTCCTACCAGCCCCGGACTGCGATCAAAGCTCAAGCCCTCGCGGACTTCATCGTCGAGACCACCATTCCCGAGGTCAGCCATGTCCCGAACGGACTCCCTATTTGGACGGTTTTTGTGGACGGTTCCTCTTGCAACGAGGGAAGCGGCGCCGGTATCATCCTGACAGGTCCAGATGACTTCGTTCTCCAGTATGCCCTCCGCATGAATTTCAAGGCCTCAAACAATGAAGCAGAGTATGAGGCACTAATTGCCGGCCTCGGACTTGCCCGAAGTGCCGGGGCGCAGCGCCTCCGAATCCATAGTGACTCTCAGCTGGTTGTGAACCAAGTCTTGGGCGATTACGAGGCACGAGACGAACGGATGGCGAAGTACCTTGCCAAAGTCCAAACCCTCATGGCCCGTTTCGAGGAGGCACTCATCCAACGAATCCCTCGAGAAGAGAATTCACAAGCTGACGCCCTCTCCAAGTTGGCCTCATCCTCCCTCCAAGGTCTCGAGCAGACCGTCCTGATCGAGGTCCTATTGAAACCAAGCATCGAAGACGAAGCCTCCGACTCAGTGGAGTCGCTGTCGATCCTCCTGCAAGACAACTGGATGAGACCGCTAGTGGAATTCCTAAGGGACGGTCTCCTCCCCGAGGATCCCAAAGAAGCACACCGAGTGAGAACCAGGGCCGAGCAGTACATCCTGATCGAGGGGATCTTGTACAAGGCTCCTTCTCGCAGATAGACGGCCGACCATACCTGAGATGCCTTTCCCCGGAACAAGCCGACTATGCCTTACAGGAGCTCCATGAAGGCATCGGCGGGGCACATTCAGGGTCTAGGTCCTTAGCTCGGAAAGCTCTGAATTACGAATACTTCTGGCCGACTCTCTTCCAAGACGCCGAGCGACACGTTCGGCAATGTGGCTCTTGTCAGAGACATTCTAACATTCGTCGTCTTCCCCAAGCTAACCTCGCCTCCCTATCAAGTCCTATCCCCTTCGCAATGTGGGGGATGGATTTACTAGGGCCATTCCCTCCAGCTCCAGGCCAGTTCAAGTTCTTGGTCGTAGCCATCGACTACTTTTCGAAGTGGATTGAGGCCGAGCCCCTAGCTACTATCACCGAGAACAAGGTACTTCAATTCTTTTGGAAGAACGTCATCTGCCGATTCGGCGTCCCCCGTGTCCTCGTAACAGACAACGGAACTCAGTTTATTGGGGCCGCGTTTCGAGCTCTATGTGAAGACCTTGCCATCCAACAACGCTTCTCCTCTGTCTCCCACCCGTAGTCGAATGGCCAGGCAGAGAACGCTAACCGGCAGATCCTCTCTGGTATCAAGAAGAGGCTGGACAAGTGTTCTAAAGGCTTATGGGTCGACCAACTCCCCAACGTGCTGTGGAACTACCGCACCAACAAACGGACCCCCACAGGAGAGTCCCCGTTCAACCTCACCTATGGGTCCGAGGCAGTGATACCTCTCGAAGTCGAAATACCTTCTCCTCGCCTCGCAGCCTACAACGAGGAACAGAACGCCAGAGACCTCCGGGCGAACTTAGACCTGGTGGACGAGCTGAGGGAAAGAGCATCAATACGCCAACAGAACTACCGGAGGAGGATCGAGTTGGCGTACAACAAGAGAGTCCGACCCACCGATCTCAAGGAGGGGGACTTGGTCCTCAGAAAACTAGCCATCTCCTTCCCCAATCAGAAGAGCAAACTAGCTCCGAATTGGGAAGGACCTTACAAGATCGCAAAAGTAGTTCGGCCCGGAGCTTATCGTCTAGAAGACCTTGAAGGCAGGGAAATTCCGAGGACCTGGAATGCTGACCACCATTTAAAATACCAAAAAAGTGCCCCGGCGCCTCTCTGAGTATCCCAGGGTGTCGAACCGTTCCTCTCCTCTAACTTGTAATTCCTCTCTTAAGTTGTCATATGTAAAAACGGCTCGCCGTCAGTTATCAATAAAGAATGCTTTTTTGTACATATAAAATTTCTTGTATTTCTTCGTCTTTATTCTTTATTCAATCAATGGTTCAGAGTCCAATACCCGGCTCGACTCTACTTCGCAAGCTTGCTCTTAAGCGAGCTAGAAGTAGTTCGCCGCTCAGTATTGCTCCCACAATCGTTGAACAATCCCAACGATGGTTTCGGAGTCCAACACTTGGCTCGATTTTACTCCGCAAGCTCGCTTCTAAGCGGGCTAGGAGTGGGTCGCCATTCGGAATTGCTCCCACGACCGTTGAACTCTAACGATGGTTCCGGAGTCCAACACTTGGCTCGATTCTACTCCGCAAGCTCGCTTCTAAGCGGGCTAGGAGTGGGTCGCCATTCGGAATTGCTCCCACGACCGTTGAACTCTAACGATGGTTACGGAGTCCAACACTTGGCTCGACTCTACTCTGCAAGCTCGCTTCTAAGCGGGCTAGGAGTGGGTCGCCATTCGGAATTGCTCCCACGACCGTCGAACTCTAACGATGGTTCCGGAGTCCAACACTTAGCTCGACTCTACTCCGCAAGCTCGCTTCTAAGCGAACTAGAAGTAGGTCGCCATTCGGAATTGCTCCCACGACCGTTGAACTCTCGCGATGGTCGGCGAGCCCACCATTGGGTAAGGCTCGACTCATCTCGCAACTTCGCAAGAATAGGAGACCGAAGTGCTGCTCGGCACCACTGGCCGAACGCTCTTGTCGCCGAATCGCGAACGAGCAAGAGGCCGGCTCAGGGACCTCGGCGCGATGAACACAGTCACAAACGAAACGACAACACAAAGCTACAAAGGACATGCAAGTTCAAGAAAGAAATGTTATTAATAATTGGGACACGATACAAAGCGACTCTTCCGTACAACGAGGTTACAAGGCCTTAAAGTACAGAAATTACAATGCCGACCCACTACACTTGGCTTTGAAAACGATCATCAATGTCCTGCTCGGTCGTCAGTTTGGCAACCTCAGCCGCCAGACCCTCTCCCTCCGTCCGAAGCTCCGCCTCTACTGTCTGCAAGTGACGGATCTCAGAAAGCAGATCGTCCCTCTCCGCTGTTATTTTCGACAAATTGTGCCGAACGCACTGGATCCGAAGGGCATTGGTAAAGGCGGTCGACGAATCTTTGTCCTCACCTATGGGGGTCATCTCGGCGATCCTGCTCTCCAGACGTCGGATCTCGATGTCTCGCCGATCTAGGATCAGCTGAAGATGGTTCCGCTCGCTCTTGGCTCGGTGCAATCCCAGCTCGACTTCATAGAGCCGCTCTTGGCACCTCGCCAAGCACGGCCCCGTCACCCCTGAGCCAGCCTCGGCTCGAGCGTTGCCCTCCGAGCGAGTGGGCTCGGCATCTTGAGCTACCACCACGAGCTGAAAAGAGGAAGAGACGAACAACAAAATTTCAAACATTGCCGAAGTCCGACACTTCAAGAATTTTCAAACAAACTTTCAGACTTTTATTCAAATAAAGTAGCTCTACATACAACTAGACCGACGCTACAACAAAGTTTTACAATAACTTAAAGGAACATAAGACAACTTGTTTAGTGCCTCTTCGAAAGGGGAATGCTTCGGTTCAAGGAAACGCGGGGGCGGCGACGCCTAATCTCCGAGCTCGATTCCAAACCAGCGAAGCGAGATCCCCCCTTTGCCGCTAACTCTAATAGTGGCGCCGACCGAGGCGCCGCTAGACGAGACAGCTACACTACTCTGAGCGTCAGCAGGACTCTGCCTCGCCGCAGGCAAACGAGTCGCAAATTCGTAGAAAGTAATCCCTCTCTCGCTCTCTTCGCGAGTACACGACGTACTACGAACGTTGGCCCTCTCAGGTAGAGGCTTGAGCGATGCGACCTCTTCCTCCAGCTCGATAATCCTATCTCTCAGAGCATCATCCTTTGTTGACATCTTCAAGCAAGGAGGTTTTGACGAGCCTGCAATGTTGGCACTATCGGTCGCAAGATGTCGATAATGGGTGACCTCGATCCCCCTGTCTATCGTAATCCTCCTAAACTTGTCGACCTCGGCCAACAACTTTTGGCGCTCGGATGACAACTTCTCCAACTCGGAAGCTAACTTCTCTTCTTCCGCCGAATGTTCTTTCTCCGTTAACTCCAAGTGACGGATCTCGGCCAAGAGCTTGTTATTCGTTTGCTCGACAACGAAAAGCTCCTTACGAAGCCGCTCAATCTCACCTTCGGGACGAGGAGCTTGGGGTGGCTTCCGTAGTTGCTTCAACTCGCGACAATACCCCCTCACAGCTGCTTTTATCTCCTCCAGCTTCAAGAACATATAAAACCGCCTCTCTCGGCTATGAGAAAGCTCTCGCTTCGTTTTGGTCAGCTCCTTATGAAGGTACGAAACCTCCGTGATCGGACCAAACTTCACCTGAAAAGCAAAGATAAATTCGATGCCCAACACTTGGAGAAATTTTGTGACTAGTCAAACACAAAATCCGAGGTCTAACACTTGGAAAATTTTTGGCCAGCGGCAAAAAGTGTTTTCATTCAAAACTCAAAAAGCGTTACAATAGCGGTGGCCAGTCCGCAATCAAGCCTTACACACAAAAAAAAAAGACCAAAGACGCAACCAAGTCAGGGGTCGACCTTTTTGTCGCTCGGGTCTGCCGACCCCTTGGCCTTGTCCTCGCCTTCGGCCTCGTCCTCGTCCTCGCCCTCGCCCTCGGAGTCATCCCTCTCCTCATCCTCGGCCTCTGTCTTGCCCGTGCGTTCGACATCGTCGGCCTGTCCCTCGGGGTCGAGCATTGTCGAAGGAAGCTCCTCCCCCCCCTCCACAGGGTCGTAAAAGTGGTAGGAAGAGCTGTCGAACCCCGGGTTCCGAGCTGCAATATGAAGTAGGGCTCAGCCGTACGCATCCTCCATGTTCTTAAACATGTGCTCCTCGGCCTCTTTCTGCACAGCCCTCTTCGCATTTGCCACCTTCGATTGGTGCTTGGCCATGATCCTCTCGGTCTTCTTCCGAGCTTTCTCTGCCTCCGACCGTGCTTTGGCCAACTCCTCCTTAAGCGCGGCATTCTCCTTCTTCGAGACCTCGAGCTTGGCTACCTCGTCCGCCGTCCGCTGCATTGCTTCGGCCAGCTTCGCCTCCAACCCTGCCACCTTGGCACTGCGCTTTGCCGAGAGGAGTTGCTCAGCTTCCAACAGCTTCACAGCTTTCGCGCGCTCCGACCTCTCCCGGTCGCTCAGCGCCGTCAGCTCCTGTTCTTTGCTCGCGAACTCCTCGAGCAAAAAGTTGAAGTGGCAGAGGGTCTGAAAAGAGAACAAACAGTTAGAATCCGGGCCTAAAAACTTAGAAAATCTCGAAGAAAATGCTTCAAGAAGAAAGTGTTCGGACTACTTACCGACATCGTGTTCCGAGCAATATGCATCGTGGCATCCCCGACCTCCCTGGACTTCAGCGCCGCTCGGTCCTTTGGGGTCGGCAGGTGCTTCACCGCCTGCATACAAATGTTGCCGTCCCCTAAGAAGCCGTCGACCTTCATTACTTGCCAGTCGGGGATGAAGATCCGCTTATGCTCCTCGGTCAAGATCTTCTCCACTTCAGTAGTGAGGGGCGGAACTTTAAGGGCTAACACCGCGCTCACGTCAAACGCGCCACTCGACGAGCCGAAGGCATCTGTCTTCACTGTTGGAGTCGGCGCATCCGAAGCAGGAGGGTCGGAGGCCGCGACCTGGTCTTGCTCGGGATCGGTATCCGGGACCACGACCACCTACAGGTCGGCAGTCTTCGGGACCGAAGGTATCTTCGGCGCTCGGCCGCCCTGAGGCCCTGTCGCGGGTCTCTTCTTCTTCGCCTCCCGCTCCCTATCCGCCTTGGCCTTCGCCATCAACGCCCTATAGTCCATGCGAGAAGACTCTGCATAAACCGAATGAAAAAACTTAGAAAAATTTTCAAGAACCTCGAAGAAAAAGTAAAAATACCAGAGGCGTACTGGGGTCGATCGGACTGAGACCCCCTCGGAACAAAGCCTCCTCGGTGATATCCTTCCAACTAAGCGTCGGCAGGCCGAGGAGTTTTTTGAGGACTTCCGTCTCCTCGTCACTAAGCACTGGCTCCTTCTTTGCTCGCTTGGACAGGCCATCCCTCGACCAAGCTATCAGAATTGCCCAGGGTTCGGGAGCTCGGACAATGAAATACTTCTCCTTCCAATGCTTGATCGAGTCCGAGTTCTCGATCAACTTCACGCCTGTCTGCGGCGAAAGGTAGAACCTCTGCTCATTCCTGTTCGGCTGGCAAGGTCGGTAGAGGCTCCGAAGGAGGAACAGACTTGGCTCGGCGCCGATCTCTTGACACTGAAGAACGAACGCCAAGACATGCCTCTAAGTGTTCGGCATCAGCTGGGCAAGGCTCAGGCCGTACCAATTGAGGACCTCGACAACGAACGGGTGCAACGGCAAACGAAGCCCGGTGGCCAAGGAGTCGAGCGGAAAAATGCACGTGTCGGCCGAAGACGACGTGCAGGCTCGGAAACCTGGTCCAGGGAGAAGTAGCCCATACTCGGCAGGGATCTGGAATCCAGTCCGGATCCGATGCAAATCAGCCTCCGTAAGAACCGAAGTGATATGGTCCACCTCGGACAACTCTCTCGGCTCGTTCTCCTCTACCGACTTGGCGGTGCCTTGGGTCACCTTCTCCAGTATCTCTTCGGAATAGCTCCGAACACCCCCCATGCTCGACAGAAAGATCGGCTACCGACCGAACTCCCCTGCCGTCTTCGGCTGCTCTATGATCGTAACCACTTCCTTACCCTTCTGGGACTTCGCCACAACCTCCTGGAGTGGCTCGGCGACCTCGCCACTCTTGCTCGGCCAAACAACGGTCTGCTCGGTCGGCTCTACCACTTCCTTTCCTTTACCCGCTCGGCTGACGACTTGATCCGAGGCGGGGGTCTCATCCGAAGAAGTAATCTTAACCATTTTTCTAAAGAGAAAGGAGAGAGACTGACCTTGAAGCGACTGTTACGGTCGGAAAAGTTCGCCGGAGCAAAGAAATGCCTTATCGCGACAGCTAGCAGCACCACCTGGGAGCTAAAAACTTTGATATTGAAGAGTAAAAACTTGAGTAAGAAAGTAAAAGTGAATAATGAGATTGGGAGTGGGGGAAGTGAAGTTTTATAGTAAAAGAAAAAGTCTCTTGGACTTCCTAACGTAAGGGCGCAGCTCTTGGCCGGCTCTTGAAGCGTTACGAAAGCCCAAACGACTTTGTGACCGAGCAGCGACGGTTGGCGAAAAGAAAAAACGTCTCGATACAAGTCAAATAGCTCGACACACACGGGATCAAAAACCGAGCGACGTGCAATCCGACCCCAACATCAAATGGCCCGGTCGGCTAACCGAGCAAGTGCCCATCCGAGCCCCAAAACGGAGAAAATTCACTTTCTCCTAAACATTCGTGTAAGATCTCGATTAGACGGCCCAGATCTTGCCAGCATGCTAAACGACAAAATAGTGTTTTCTTGGGAACTGAACCGTCTCGAGATTCGTGCCACCATCCAACGGCCCAGATCTTGCCAGCGCCGTTAAACGACAAGATATCGTTTTCTTGGGAACTAGGCCCGTCTCGAGATTCGTGCCACCATCCAATGGCTTAGATTGGGCCACGTCGCTCGGACAGCCGAACCCTTAGGCCTCCGGTCGGCTAACCGAGCAAGTGCCCATCCGAGCCCCAAAACGGAGAAAATTCACTTTCTTCTCAACATTCATGTAAGATCTCGATCAGACGGCCCAGATCTTGCCAGCATCGCTAAACGACAAGATAGTGTTTCCTTGGGAACTGAGCCGTCTCGAGATTCGTGCCACCATCCAACGGCCCAGATCTTGCCAGCGTCGCTAAACGACAAGATAACATTTTCTTGAGAACTGAGCCCGTCTCGAGATTCGTGCCACCATCCACCGGCTCAGATCGCGCCACATCGTCCGGATGAAGTACTTCGGACCCAGACACCCCGCATCTGTCCCAGGAAGCAAGAGAAAATTTGGATTAGAAGTTTTAAGGCACCGCCCTCGGCGAGTCCCCCGGGCCCTAGGACTCGGTTGGTTAGCCTCTCACCCGTGAGCAACTCGAGGCTTACAGACTTGGAAGCCGAAACCACGAATCGTTCAAGGGTGGGAGAAAAACCACCATCGCGTGAGGCCCAGTCAGAAAGCAGATCGGCACACCTCCCATCTCTAGCTCCTTCGGGCTGACAACCATCAGAAGCCGTCAGCCCGGAAGGAAGACAGAGATCGGAGGAAACCCATCCGTCCGAAGCACCTTGTCCCCTGGGTCCGAACTCCGGTCGTCATCACTTCTGCCCTGATCTCCCCTGGCCCTGACATCCGCACCGGGGCCGTCAGAGTCAGGAGAAGATCACGGCGGAAGAGTGACCACCCATCCGACGCTCTCAGGGTTAGAATTTTTCAAAAAAACAGGCATCCGCCCAAGGCAGACACCTCCGATGGTCGATGAACAACCATTGCTGTGATCTAAACTACAGGGGGAGCAGGGTATTTATAACCTCCCCCCAAGGACCAGCCATTATGGCCCTCGGGAGGCCAAGCGACGGAATCCCAACAGTCACGCCTAGGGAGCTGAAGCGCCGCGCATTAATTAGAGGACGCCATTTTGATGACCCCGGGAAGTTGGAACGCCGCACAAATCCTGGAGCGCCATTAATGCTCCCTGAGGGCAGCCAGTAGCTCAGCTCGGCCTTCTCACGAAGGCCCAAACGGCTCGCCATCGCCCTTGCCGACCCATTAACCGTCAGACTCCCGGTCGGCTAACCGAGCGACGTGCGATCCGACCCCAACATCAAAGGGCCCGGTCGGCTAACCGAGCAAGTGCCCATCCGAGCCCCAAAACGGAGAAAATTCACTTTCTCCTCAACATTCGTGTAAGATCTCGATCAGACGGCCCAGATCTCGCCAGCGTCGCTAAACGACAAGATAGTGTTTTCTTGGGAACTGAGCCGTCTCGAGATTCGTGCCACCATCCAACGGTCCAGATCTTGCCAACGTCGCTAAACGACAAGATAGCGTTTTCTTGGGAACTGGGCCCGTCTCGAGATTCGTGCCACCATCCAACGGCTCAGATTGCGCCACGTCGCTCGGATAGCCGAACCCTTAGACCTCCGGTCGGCTGACCGAGCAAGTGCCCATCCGAGCCCCAAAACGGAGAAAATTCACTTTCTCCTCAACATTCGTGTAAGATCTCGATCAGACGGCCCAAATCTTGCCAGCGTCGCTAAACGACAAGATAGCGTTTTCTTGGGAACTGGGCCCGTCTCGAGATTCGTGCCATCATCCAACGGTTCAGATCGCGCCACATCGCTCGAACAGCCGAACCCTTAGACCTCCGGTCGGCTAACCGAGCAAGTGCCCATCCGAGCTCCAAAACAGAGAAAAAAGCCGCCGAGCGACCACGACCGTTGGATCTCCCAGAAATTCGCGCTTCTGATGATGAACGGTCCAGATCGTGCCACGTGCGCTAAATGACAAGATAGCATTTTCTTGGAAACTGAGCCCGTCTCGAGATTCGTGCCATCATCCAACGGCTCAGATCGCGCCACGTCGCTCGGACAGCCGAACCCTTAGACCTCCGGTCGGCTAACCGAGCAAGTGCCCATCCGAGCTCCAAAACAGAGAAAAAAGCCGCCGAACGACCACGACCGTTGGATCTTCCAGAAACTCGCGCTTCTGATGATGAACGGTCCAGATCGTGCTACGTGCGCTAAATGACAAGATAGCATTTTCTTGGGAACTGAGCCCGTCTCGAGATTCGCGCCGCCATCCAACGGCTCAGATCGTGCCACGTCGCTCGGACAGCCGAACCCTCATACCCCCGGTCGGCTAACCGAGCAAGTGCCCATCCGAGCTCCAAAAGCGAGAAAATTACTACCGAGCGACCACGACCGTTGGATCTTCCAGAAACTCGTGCTTCTAATGATGAACGGTCCAGATCAAGCCACGCCATAAATAGGCATTAAAAATCAGTTTTTTATTTATTTTAATAGTTTTATTTATTTAAAAATTGCGAAAAAATTACTAAAAAAATCGGGAGAATTAACTAGAAATTCTAGAAAATAATTATAAATTCGGGGGAATATTTTTGAGCCCCTGAACGAACAATTATTGCCTAGAATGTATTGTTAAGGCCCCCGAACGACTGGTTAACACATCGCAAAATTAAATAAATAATCCAAAAAAATAGATAAAAACCGTCGGATATTCAACAAGGCTTAAGAACAGCTTACGACTTCAAAAATCACCTCACTACCCCCTTCGAGATTCAAAACCCACCATTTGGACTCCGATACAACTCCACTAGCCACTGAAACAGTTAAACTACTCCTCAAAGGCTGATCACACTCAGTCTTTAGGAGTGGGGGGCTCGTGATATGGCTAAAAATGGGGTTAAATCAGAACCGTCCAGATCAGGCACGAATCTTGAAGCTCAGGGGTAAAACGGTAATTTCACCCACCAACGGGTCTGAAGCGGGCACTGGATCTCCCCTCCACAGATCCAATAACCCGCGAACGGATCCACTCCAACTGGGTACGGGTTCCGACCCGAGACAAACCCAGACCAGTAAGAGAAAATCAGGGTCTCTGATTTGACTAAATCAACGGACCTGATCCATAGTTATCCTCTCACCGGGAATTAGGGATCAGTTTCCTAAACTGATTATGAGGATTTTACTCCTAACAGAATCACAGGAAATCAGACCCCTAATCAAGTCCCCATGGCGACTATAAATACCTCCAACCTACCACTGTTATAAGGTAATCAGTCTTTCTCCAACTTAAGCTCTTTCTTAATCATCACTGGTTACTAACAAGAGCGTCGGAGGGTGCATCGCCGGGATCAAACCCGGTGTTTCGCACTTCCTTGCAGGTGTACGGCGGGAGCTCAACAGCCCAACTCCGGCGAACAGGCTTGGACTCGCTATTCAGGTTTTTCCACGAACTCACAAATTCTATCTGTTTACCCCCACACCAGATTCAGCGGTAACAATTGTATAATCAAATTAAACTTTATCGGAACCTAACTAATAGTAATAACACTTTACACTAGTTAAAACACAATATGAACAGAGAAATATGAAATAAATGAAAATAGTGAATATTATAGTTAACTATGAATGTCAATAATAATTACTTAACAACCACATTTTAATATTAAACATAGAAAAGGGAGTTCCTGACCAAGGCCACCATCTTTTTCGGAAAGTACTCTTTTCCTTCCATAGACTTTGCATTTTAAATTTTATGAACCTAAAAAAATATTGTAATTTGTTAAGTTTTTGCACCTTTAACTTTAGTACTACAACCATTTATAGTATGTTTCCCTTCAAAATTTAAATTCCTTTAGTGTTGCACAGCCAGTAGAAATATTCTGGGCCAGAAGATGGAAGCTACTTATACCGGAACTTTGACAAATTGTTCTCTTGAAAATCAATTTGGAGCAACCACAATAATCGAGACAAGAAATGTTATACGGTTCCAGATTCTACTTCCCGGGGTCTTCATAAAGTAACAACCTAGAAATGTCGAGTTGTTAACATTCTTTGTGTCCAGTTGTAGAATTATGTAATAATTTAGTCTCTGTGTTTGTTCAGATGGAGACTTACAATTTGAACTGGATCCTGACGGGACTTTAACAGTATCCAGGATCAAAACATCGGAACCTCCATTCGTGTTGGACCAAACATTTACTAAGGTGAAGATTAATATTGAGAAAGATGGACCATTTTTGTTGACAATCGAACTTCCTGGACCGGTTAACAGCAGGGAGATGAGGATATTGAATGGGATAGGTTTGGAGTTTTCGAAGCGATGGTAACCAAAAATTAGTGCAGGCTAGTTGTTATATATGTTTTCAGCAGTTCTAAACATTGTAACACACCAATATGTTTCTTTCTTCTGAATTTGAATTATTTTTTTATTATAAGAAACAAATTTGTTGATGATGATAATACGATTATTTCTCTGATAAAACAGCTAAATGTGAGGACAGTAAATATGTTTTCCTTTCAACATATCTACACCATCTTCGACTAGGTAGAAACAATATGACATAAAAAGATAATGAGAATGGACACCAAAATGACCCACTTTTTAAAAGTATTTACCAAACTGACCCACTTTCGAAAGTATTTACCAAAATGACCGCGCGGTCTTTGGAAGACCGCGTGTAGTTAAAATTCACGCGGTCTTTCAAAGACCGAGTCTTACACTTCGAAAATCGAATTGTAAGACTCAGTCTTTGAAAGACCGCGTGAGTTTTAACTACACTCGGTCTTTCAAAGACCGAGTGGGATGTTTTGGGAATTAAAAAAAAACGAGGGCGGTTTGGAAAAAACTTTCAAAAAGTGGGACAGTTTGGGAAGAAATTCTACTTGAAGAGGATAGAAACTTCAACTCTTCTACCAAAATATCTACGACTAAATCCTTTCGAATAAGCTTGTGAATGTATGATGCATATTGGCCTATAATTTTGTTCATTTTCATAGGTTTTGTTTTTGGGTAAATAATAACTCGTATATTCGTATAAATATACGTAGGTATGGATTACGATATTCCTATTTGGTTATACTTTGGTGGTGAAATAATTCATGATCCAAAGATTGGTTGTTGTTATAGTGCGGTGGATCCTGAAATAGTTTGGGTATCTCATAACATTACATTGGCAGAATTAGTTGAGATAATTTATGAAGTTACTAATTTGGATAGGGCTCAATGGAATGTGAAAATTTTATCTCGATATGCAGTAGGAAAAGGAGATGGTCAGTATTTTATGACAGTGCCTGTTTCTACTGATAATGCTATGAAGTCAATGATTGCTAGGACACTTAATCCCAATTATACTTAGTTTGCATTAGAGTTATATATTCAGCAAATCCAAATTTTGAATGATTAGCCACATGATATTCTTAGTTCTAGCTTCGTACGGGTAGTACCGACACAGCAGATGAGGTCTAACCCCGTTCAAACTTCATATGCAATCCTACTGTCCTCACAAGAAGACACCTTCACAAATACAACAAACCCAGATGCTACAGACGTTGAGTTTCCACGTCAATCTAGTCTGGTTCATGACTATGTTCCAAATGACACTTTATTTGAATTATTTCAAAATACTAGCATTAACAATGACTTATTAGATGACGATGAAGTTGAAGAAAGTGTAGAAAATGATGATGGGGACGAAGATGATGATGTGGCAAATGTAAATCCTACGAACAGTAGTTCTAATGAAGTGAGAGCTACTGATAGCTATGCCAATGTTAATGCTCATGTTACCAAGGAGATGACACAAGATGCTAGAGTACATCAAGTTCCACAAGAGTCGTCTGGTTCATCAAATGTAGACGAATTGTACATTAAAAAGAGTTTGTAAGTAAAGAGTCGATTTAGCAGGCTGTGAAGTTGTATTCTATCAAAAAACATCGTGAATTCGTCACATTGAAATCTTCACCGTCACTGTATACTGTTAAATGTAAAATGGCACCTAGAAAACGTATAATTGAGGAGATGGTGCAAAGTCTCCTAGTTGTAAGTGATGGTGGATGCCCTTGGAGATTACGAGCAATTGTTTCAAAAGGCGGGACAAATTTCGTTGTGACGAACATAATTGGGCCTCATACTTGTACGAATCCCACGTTGAATTAGAACCACTGTAAAGTTGATTCTAACCTTGTTTGAAATTTGATTGTGAGTGTGGTGATGTCTGAGATAGGTTTGACACCACAGGCCATTATTGAGATAGTGAAAGTACAATATAACTATCAGATTTCATATAAGAAAGCTTGGATTGCAAAACAAAAGGCAATTGAGAGGTTGTTCGGTACCTTCGAAGAAGCATACACGAAGTTTCTTTTTCTACTATCAGCAATACAAGCAGCAAATTCAGGAACCGTTGTCCACTGGGATAAACATCAGTCTAGTCCAAGCGAGGAAACATTCAAGAGTGTATTTTGGGCATTTGGTCATTCAATTGAAAGTTTCAAGTCTTGCAGACCTGTTATTAGTGTTGACAGAACTCACTTGTACGGTAAGTACAAGGGGTGTTTGTTAATTGCTGTTTCCCTAGATGCGAATGATTGCTTATTTCCATTTGCGTTTGCATTAATTGATGGTGAGTATAAGTACGTTGACATGGTTCTTGAGTTGCATTCGGTATTTTGTCATCGATCGCACTGAGTTGTGTGTTATTGTAATGCCCCGAATCCCAAATACACTGAATTCGAGATGTTCTACAGGATCTTTTCACTTTCTTTAGTACAATTTTACAGGGAAATTTAAACTTTTCATTTTACATCAGAGTTTACATCAATATTACACTTTTCTTTTGCACAGTGGAAGTAAAATACAACAATTAAATAAATGTACAACATCATGGTACATCCATTCCTCTTTAACATGTCATTTACCTGCATATAAGACTGTGGGTACGTCAGTTTATTCAACCAACGAACATTATACACGGCCATCCTCTCTACACTGGAAATAGTATAACTCACCTTTCCATATTTAGCAAACACAAACTTGTCACATTTCAAACTAAAGGGACTACCCTATTGATGTCGTGTTGTGATTGTGCACTTAGTCCTTAATGCATTTATTTATATTACATGACACTAATGCGCACTTGTTCGGATTCTATGCATCCCATACTACATAGGTCCGAGGGCAAGCCCTTATTCGTTCTTCATCTTTGTAGGGTTCAATCCCCCGTTATGACTTAGTCT
This sequence comes from Hemerocallis citrina, assembly GCA_017893485.1. NCBI lineage: Eukaryota > Viridiplantae > Streptophyta > Magnoliopsida > Asparagales > Asphodelaceae > Hemerocallis > Hemerocallis citrina. Next base: position 145,744,298 of record CM030367.1, read on the forward strand.
ACTACTGTAACTACGGTAGTGTCTTAGATGTCCTATGATCTATGAGCCCATGTCCAGGCAGCCTGGAGGGGAATCCCACGCACTGACACGACGCATCGAGCAGGCAACCTATGGACAATTCAGCCTCCGCCATGGAACAATGGCACCACCCATAGCCACTCGAACATCCCACGAGCGTGGCCACCGGGACGATAATTCTGGAGTAGCGCCCACGCCATGTCTTGACGCATCAAGCAGGCAGCCTGTGGATTGCTCTCACACCGCTATCCGATGGCTCCCATACCCATGTTTTTCTTCTACTTTCATCACGTCTTCACTATGTGCTAATCCTTAGTTTAATTAAAAATCATGAACAAAAATTAAGTCTCTAGAGTTAGCCTCTCCACTAACCGGACTTATTCATTTATTTCAACATGACCAACCTTGGTCTAATTTCATTTCATTTCATTTCATTTCTCAATGCCGGGGGAGACTTAGCTACTCTATTTCAATTTTCATTTCACAATCTTCAACTCATAAATTTTCCATGTTGAGTTCTCATACTCACATGTATATTCTCTTTCCAATTCATGATTTTCAATTTGTTCACAAGTCCATAACTGTACATAAATTTGCATATACTTTATCAATTATCACATCACAATAATTCCACATTACTAAACAATATGCACACTTCATATTGTTCCACAAGTGAGAAAATAATTGCATCATGTCACATAACCACATTTCTTTTTGCCAAATCAACTCTTAATGTTTCAATTCACTTATTCTTTCAAGTTATAATTTCACTTCAATAATCCTTATAGAACCATATGTCTCTTTATGCATTTTAACTCCAAACCATAGTTAAATTCATTCAAATAATCCCCAAACCATTTTTAGAAAGTCCCTTACATTTTTAGGAGAATATACATATTTTTTTCATAATTTTTCGATACATAAAAACCCCAAAAAAGTATTTTTTCAATCTTGCCGATAGCAAGATTCGAACCCAGCACGCCACCGACACAGCCCAAAGCACAGGCCACTAGGCCGGTTTGTGCCACAGTATAAAATGCAACTGAGAGCTATAAATGCTCTAGGTCCGCTGATGAATTATTTTGAAAGAAACCAAACAAAATATTGTTGATCATGGGGTTCGAACTAGTCACGGCAGAGAACCCAACGCAACACAGTGACCACTTGAGCTACATGCTTAGGTTGTTACAGTGTGCGTTAAACTCCTTTTGGACCAATTCCCACTGTTATAAAAATGTTTCGATGTTCAACTAAACTTTGTTTCTTATTGCTTTTGTAAAAATTACTAAAAAAACTCCAGATCAACTTTCATTCACATGAATTTCATATCAGTATGATAAAAATAATTTTTGTACTAATAAAATATATTTCTTCACACAAACCAATGGATCGTTCATTAAAACTACTATATTTTTCATTTTCGACATTGCGTAACAATTGGTCTTCTAATCTTTTTATTCAAATTTCCTTATAATAATTTACTGTTATTAACTCTTTATTCAACAACACATATATTTTGAATTTGTCCATACCCATATCAACATAAAGGTCTATTTAGCACATGAATAGATAAAACTCAAAACTACTAATTTTTTGAGTAGTTCTTTGATGATAACAAAGTAGTTCCATTAATCAATCTATGTCACAATGTATATAATCACTTATCAATTTGCATAATCACATCTCAATCATTCAAGAAAGTCACTCTTTTCAAATTAAAGTGTGCTTTTTCTTAATCAATTCCATGTTTCAATTTTACAATTAACAAGTGTTCTTATTGGAAATTTTCATATATCAATACTAGCATCATTCTTAAGGGAATTTAACCACCATCATTAATTCATGCTAATAATCATGGAGAATTCTACACACAATTTAATTTAATACTAGAATCACATACAAGTTAATCACAACATTTCAATCAATTCGTAAACTAACTTCTCAATTAAAGTGTGTTCTTATTAGTATTTTTCATGCATCGTTTTGATAGTTAAATCTAGCATAGATCCCTATATTAGAAATATGAAAGGTTACCCACCTTGTATGGAGAGAAATAAACACACAAAGCAACAAATCCTTGCAACAAGATGCACCTCCTCCTAGACGATGCGTGCACAAGCTCCACGAACTCCAAAGCAACCGAATGCTTCCTAGTAGTGTCGGCCTCTCCTTCTCCTTGACAAAAGCAAGCACTCCCACACAACTCTCACTCTTTTTAACTCACAACAATTACTAAATAAGACTATAGTTTTGGAAAGATATAATTGCATATGAATATAGCCATGGGAGGGGGGTATTTATACTAGAAAACAAGTGAAATAGTGGGCTAGGATTGGCTAGTTGGTTGTAGGATGGAGGGCCAAGATTAAGGTAGGAGTTATAAAAACTACCCACAACTACACAACCACCTCCATGAACACCACTCAACCTTTTGAAAATCCCTCCAAAAAGGTGCAAACCGGCCAAGAAAAGGTGTGCAATGCACGTGTACGTGTAGTGCACGTGCATGCAACTAGGCCGAAAATTTGTACAATTTAATTTTGTATAAAAATAAAATAGTTATAAAATAGTCTTCTACATGACAAGTTTAAATAAAAAGAAGATTAATCCATGGGCTTTATTTTGGGCAATAAAATAAAATACATTTTGGGCTTTTAAGAAAAAGGCCTTTTCATCAAATTAAAATAAGGCTTTCTTTTTATTTAAAGAAAAAGGCTTTTGTATAAAATAACTTGAGAACACATATTTAAATATTTATACACATCTAAATAAAAATAATTCAACCAAAATATTGCACGTGCACACTACGTGCAAAATAAAATAATTTTTCATTAATTGAAAAATCAGGGTATTACAGCACTCCCTCCTTAGAATAGTTCCGTCCCCGGAACTACAATCAAGAGCGAGAAACAGACAATACAACACAACAATAAGAACAAAAGATACAAAAATACAATCAAGCAAAAAGCTCAGGATAGTCCTTCAACATCCTCTCCTCAGACTCCCAAGTAGCCTCTTCAACCAAGTGGTTTCTCCAGACTACCTTGACCATCGGCATCATCTTATTCCTCAAGACTTTCTCTCGACGATCAACAATCTCGACAGGAGACTCGATGTAATTTAGGTCTAACTGCAAACCTTCCGGCACTTCAGGCAAATGATGACTCGGATCTGGAAAATAACCTCTCAGCATAGACACATGGAAGACATTGTGCACCTGAGATAACTCTTCTGGTAATTCAAGCCGGTAAGCAGTTTTCCCGATCCTTTTCAATATCTTGTACAGGCCTATAAACCTCGGGGCTAACTTCCCGCCCTTGCCAAAACGAACCACACCTTTACTGGGCGATACCTTCAGAAAGACGAAGTCACCAACCTCAAACTCAAGGTCCCTTCTCCGGTTGTCTGCATAGCTTTTCTGCCTGCTCTGAGCTTCCACCAACCTTTTCCTGATCAGATCAATCTTCTCAGAAGTTTGCTGTACAAGCTCAGGACCAAACAACTGACGCTCCCCAACTTCAAACCAACACACAGGTGTCCTGCACTTCCTGCCATACAAAGCTTCGTACGGCGCCATCCCGATACTGGTCTGAAAACTGTTGTTGTAGGCAAACTCTACCAAAGGTAAATGCCTTTCCCAACTGCCTCCAAAGTCTAGTATACAACACCGAAGCATATCCTCAAGAATGCGATTAACTCTCTCGGTCTGCCCATCGGTTTGCGGATGAAAAGCAGTGCTGAAATCTGTCTTGGTACCCAAAGCTGTCTGAAGACTCCTCCAGAAATGCGAAGTAAACCGCGCATCTCGATCAGACACAATAGTTGACGGAACGCCATGAAGTCGGACAATCTCACCAACATACATCTCAGCTAACCTGTCCATCGAAGCAGTGAGTTTCATCGCCAAAAAGTGAGCGGATTTGGTTAGTCGATCAACTATGACCCAAATCGCATCATTGCCTTTAGAACTCTTAGGCAATCCCGTGATGAAATCCATACTGATGTTATCCCACTTCCATTCCGGAATAGGTAACGGCTGTAATAGACCTCCGAGTCTCTGATTTTCGACTTTGACTTGCTGACAAACCTCACACTTCGCCACAAATTCAGCCACATCCCGCTTCAAACCTGACCACCAGAAATGCTGTTTGATGTCCTTGTACATCTTAGTACTCCCAGGATGTACCGACAAAAGAGTAGCTTGCGCCTCCTGAAGATACTCTCCTCCAGGTCTGCCTGATTTGGAACACACAGCCTATCTCCGAACCACAGCACTCCATCCCTAATTTGAAATCCGGGCAACCTGCCAGCACTAACCTGCTCCTTCATCTCCAAGATATCAGCATCAACCTCTTGACTTGCAATGATCCTTGTATTCAGTGTAGGCTGAAGCCTCAACTGAGCCAAAGATGCTCCCAGTCCTTACAAGACAACCTCAATACCTGCTCGATCCAACTCCTCAATCAGATGCTTCTGAGTCGTACTCAAACTGGCCAAACTGCTCTTGTGACTAAGTGCATCAGCAACAACATTAGCCTTTCCAGGATGATACTTGATCTCAGGTCGCATATCCTCGAGCACTTCCAACCATCTCCGCTGCCTCAAATTTAGATCCCTCTGCTGATATATATACTTCAAACTCTTGTGGTCCGTGTACATGTTCAATTTCTCACCGTACACGTAGTGCCTCCACTGCTTCAGGGCAAAGATAATCGCAGCCAACTCCAGATCATGAGTCGGGTAATTCTTCTCATGCGGTCGTAGTTGCCTAGACCCATAAGCGATTACTCTTCCTTCTTGCATTAAGACACACCCAAGCCCACGATGTGAAGCATCACTATAAACATCATACTCAACACCTGCTCTAGGCAGAGCCAAAATAGGTGCAGTATTCAGCCTATCTTTCAACTCCTAAAAGCTCGCCTCACACTGCTCAGTCCACTTGAAGCTCACATTCTTCTTGGTCAGTCTAATAAGCGGTACAGCTATCTGAGCATAACCTTGAATGAATCTCCTGTAATATCCAGTCATCCCAAGAAAACTTCTGACTTCCTTCACTGTAGTAGGCCTTGCCCAATCTCTCACTGCCTCTATCTTCTGAGGGTCAGTTGCCACTCCCTCCTTAGAAAGGATGTGACCTAGGAATGCCACTTCAGATTTCCAGAAATCACACTTGGATAACTTGGCATACAACTTCTGCTCTTCCAGCTTCTTCAAAACTGCTGCAAGATGCTCGGTGTGCTCCTTCTCTGACTTGGAGTACACGAGAATGTCGTCGATAAATACCACGACGAAAGAATCAATGAACGGCCTCAGAACTTTGTTCATCAAGTCCATGAAGATTGCGGGTGCATTCGTCACTCCGAATGGCATAACTAAGAATTCGTAATGCCCATGTCGAGTTCTAAATGCAGTTTTATGCACATCTTCGGCTTTCACCCGAACTTGGTGGTATCCTGATCGAAGATCTATTTTGGAGAAAACAGCTGCTCCTTGTAGACGATCGAACAAATCATCAATTCGAGGAATCGGATACTTATTCTGAATAGTGACCTTATTCAGCTCTCGGTAATCGATACACATTCTCATCGATCCATCCTTCTTCTTTACCAAAAGCACTGGTGCTCCCCAAGGTGATGCACTAGGTTGAACAAAGCCTTTCTCCAACAGTTCCTCAATATGCCGTTTCACCTCATCCTGTTCCACTGAAGCCATCCTATACGGTGCCTTAGAAATGGGCGCACTTCCCGGTTGAACAGTGATGCTGAACTCTACATCACGACGCGGGGGTAACCCAGGAAAATCTTCCAAGAATACAGACGGATAGTCCCGAACCACAGGAATCCCTTGCACTTCCACAGGAGTCTCTTCCTTGCGGATAGTTGCCACCAGCTTAGAACATTTCTGCTTCCCTTGGAAAGTGACTTCAGGTCCACCTGGAGCCTTCACTGTTACTGTCTTGGTCTTACACTCGATGCTTGCACTGTACACCGACATCCAATCAATGCCAATGATAGCATCGACTCCCAAGATAGTCAGCTCGATTAGATCAATGCCAAAGATTCGATCTCCAATCACAATCTCGCAATCAGCATAATACCGATCAGCGGTTAAAGTTTTCCCTGACGGAGTAGCTACTGCTAAGATCTTGCCTGGAAAAATCTTTAGTTCAACTCCCAACACTTTAGCAAACTTTGGAGACACAAATGTATGAGAGGATCCAGTATCGAACAACACAACAGCTTTCATTCCATATTCTGATGTAAAAGGTCCATCAAATTCGAAGTATAGGACAAGAATTTAAACCAACTTGCATTTCATTGAATTCCAAAGTTTATACATTCGAATTTAAAAACATTTCTTAACATCAGAACGGAAGAAAAATAGAAGCTAAAACAGTCTAACTCCTACGGGTCCTTCAACCTCATCCTTCAGCACATCAGTCAGGTTCTTCCTCTTCTCGAGTTCCCAAACCCGATGACTGAGAACAGAGAAGTCATCTTTCCGCTTCGTCAGCTGAGCCTCCAACAATCCGACTCTCTCTCGCAGCGTCTCAACCTGCCTCTAAAGAGAAGTCACAAGACCACTTGGAACTGGTTCTTCTTCTTCGTCAGAAGAAGAGTCATCAGATGAATCCGGAGGTGGGGTGATCTCTCGGGATTCAGGTCATTCATCACCGTCAGAATCTGCTTACCCTGGATAGTACTCGTCCTCGGAATTAGCCTGTCCAGGATGGTACTCTTCCTCAATAATATGCCAGTCGTCGCCTCCAGCAGGGTCGAAGTGATCAGCCATCTTAGAAATAGAGAGGAAGAAGCATAAATCTTAGAGCAACACAAATATAAGTCACTTACATTTAAATTTCTAGACTCAAACACACACTCTAATGTCCACTTCTAGGGTGTCGTTCCCTATAAATTTGTACAAGTGTGGAAAGCGTAGAAAGCGTGGCTCTGATACCACTCTATAACGCCCCGAATCCCAAATACACTGAATTCGAGATGTTCTACAGGATCTTTTCACTTTCTTTAGTACAATTTTACAGGAAAATTTAAATTTTTCATCTTACATCAGAGTTTACATCAATATTACACTTTTCTTTTGCACAGCGGAAGTAAAATACAACAATTAAATAAATGTACAACATCGTGGTACAATCTTTCAGTATCCATTCCTCTTTAACATGTCATTTACCTGCATATAAGACTGTGGGTACGTCAGTTTATTCAACCGACGAATATTATACACGGCCATCCTCTCTACGCCGGAAATAGTATAACTCACCTTTCCATATTTAGCAAACACAAACTTGTCACATTTCAAACTAAAGGGACTACCCAATTGATGTCGTGTTGTGATTGTGCACTTAGTCCTTAATGCATTTATTTATATTACATGACACTAATGCGCACTTGTTCGGATTCTATGCATCCCATACTACATAGGTCCGAGGGCAAGCCCTTATTCGTTCTTCATCTTTGTAGGGTTCAATCCCCCGTTATGACTTAGTCTACTACTGTAACTACGGTAGTGTCTTAGATGTCCTATGATCTATGAGTCCATGTCCAGGCAGCCTGGAGGGGAATCCCACACACTGACACGACGCATCGAGCAGGCAACTTATGGACAATTCAGCCTCCGCCATGGAACAATGGCACCACCCATAGCCACTCGAACATCCCACGAGCGTCGCCACCGGGACGATAATTCTGGAGTAGCGCCCACGCCATGTCTTGACGCATCAAGCAGGCAGCCTGTGGATCGCTCTCACACCGCTATCCGATGGCCCCCATACCCATGTTTTTCTTCTACTTTCATCACGTCTTCACTATGTGCTAATCCTTAGTTTAATTAAAAATCATAAACAAAAATTAAGTCTCTAGAGTTAGCCTCTCCACTAACCGGACTTATTCATTTATTTCTACATGACCAACCTTGGTCTAATTTCATTTCATTTCTCAATGCCGGGGGAGACTTAGCTACTCTATTTCAATTTTCATTTCACAATCTTCAACTCATAAATTTTCCATGTTGAGTTCTCATACTCACATGTATATTCTCTTCCAATTCATGATTTTCAATTTGTTCACAAGTCCATAACTGTACATAAATTTGCATATACTTTATCAATTATCACATCACAATAATTCCACATTACTAAACAATATGCACACTTCATATTGTTCCACAAGTGAGAAAATAATTGCATCATGTCACATAACCACATTTCTTTTTGCCAAATCAACTCTTAATGTTTCAATTCACTTATTCTTTCAAGTTATAATTTCACTTCAATAATCCTTATAGAACCATATGTCTATTTATGCATTTTAACTCCAAACCATAGTTAAATTCATTCAAATAATCCCCAAACCATTTTTAGAAAGTCCCTTACATTTTTAGGAGAATATATATATTTTTTTCATAATTTTTCGATACATAAAAACCCCAAAAAAGTATTTTTTTAATCTTGCCGATAGCAAGATTCGAACCCAACACGCCACCGACACAGCCCAAAGCACAGGCCACTAGGCCGGTTTGTGCCACAGTATAAAATGCAACTGAGAGCTATAAATGCTCTAGGTCCGCTGATGAATTATTTTGAAAGAAACCAAATAAAATATTGTTGATCATGGGGTTCGAACTAGTCACGGCAGAGAACCCAACGCAACACAGTGACCACTTGAGCTACATGCTCAGGTTGTTACAGTGTGCGTTAAACTCTTTTTGGACCAATTCCCACTGTTATAAAAATGTTTCGATGTTCAACTAAACTTTGTTTCTTATTGCTTTTGTAAAAATTACTGAAAAACTCCAGATCAACTTTCATTCACATGAATTTCATATCTGTATGATAAAAATAATTTTTGTACTAATAAAATATATTTCTTCACACAAACCAATGGATCGTTCATTAAAACTACTATATTTTTCATTTTCGACATTGCTTAACAATTGGTCTTCTAATCTTTTTATTCAAATTTTCTTATAATAATTTACTGTTATTAACTCTTTATTCAACAACACATATATTTTGAATTTGTCCATACCCATATCAACATAAAGGTCTATTTAGCACATGAATAGATAAAACTCAAAACTACTAATTTTTTGAGTAGTTCTTTGATGATAACAAAGTAGTTCCATTAATCAATCTATGTCACAATGTATATAATCACTTATCAATTTGCATAATCACATCTCAATCATTCAAGAAAGTCACTCTTTTCAAATTAAAGTGTGCTTTTTCTTAATCAATTCCATGTTTCAATTTTACAATTAACAAGCGTTCTTATTGGAAATTTTCATATATCAATACTAGCATCATTCTTAAGGGAATTTAACCACCATCATTAATTCATGCTAATAATCATGGAGAATTCTACACACAATTTAATTTAATACTAGAATCACATACAAGTTAATCACAACATTTCAATCAATTCGTAAACTAACTTCTCAATTAAAGTGTGTTCTTATTAGTATTTTTCATGCATCGTTTTGATAGTTAAATCTAGCATAGATCCCTATATTAGAAATATGAAAGGTTACCCACCTTGTATGGAGAGAAATAAACACACAAAGCAACAAATCCTTGCAACAAGATGCACCTCCTCCTAGACGATGCGCGCACAAACTCCACGAACTCCTAAGCAACCGAATGCTTCCTAGTAGTGCCGGCCTCTCCTTCTCCTTGACAAAAGCAAGCACTCCCACACAACTCTCACTCTTTTTAACTCACAACAATTACTAAATAAGACTATAGTTTTGGAAAGATATAATTGCATATGAATATAGCCATGGGAGGGGGGTATTTATACTAGAAAACAAGTGAAATGGAGGGCTAGGATTGGCTAGTTGGTTGTAGGATGGAGGGCCAAGATTAAAGTAGGAGTTATAAAAACTACCGACAACTACACAACCACCTCCATGAACACCACTCAACCTTTTGAAAATCCCTCCAAAAAGGTGCAAACCGGCCAAGAAAAGGTGTTCAATGCACGTGTACGTGTAGTGCACGTGCATGCAACTAGGCCTAAAAATTGTACAATTTAATTTTGTATAAAAATAAAATAGTTATAAAATAGTCTTCTACATGACAAGTTTAAATAAAAAGAAGATTAATCCATGGGCTTTATTTTGGGCAATAAAATAAAATACATTTTGGGCTTTTAAGAAAAAGGCATTTTCATTAAATTAAAATAAGGATTTCTATTTATTTAAAGAAAAAGGCTTTTGTATAAAATAACTTGAGAACACATATTTAAATATTTATACACATCTAAATAAAAATAATTCAACCAAAATATTGCACGTGCACATTACGTGCAAAATAAAATAATTTTTCATTAATTGAAAAATCAGGGTATTACAGTTATCTCTGATCGTCATGGTAGTATATTGTTTGCTATGGAATTGCAAAATGGAGCTTGGAACGAATCTAATGCATATCATCGTTATTGTATGCGTCATTTTGCTACAAATTTCTTCAGTAAATTTGGTAGCAAGGCATTGCGGAAAAAGGCCAAAATTATAGCATGTCAAAACCAACCCAAAAAGTTCATAACCCAAACTCGCTGAACTTGAAACCATCAATGTCGAGGCGGCTAATTGGTTGAAAGAGAAACCAATTGAGAAATGGGCACTTTATGCAGATGAAGGTCGAAGATACGGCATAATGACTACGAACATGTCAGAAGTCTTCAATTCATTTTTAAAAGGTGTCCGTAGTTTACCGGTAATTGCGATTGTTGAGATGATCTTTTATGGTCTAAACTCTTACTTTAGTACTCGTCGATAGGAAGCCAATAAGCTTTTATCTGAAGGGAAGATTTTTTCTCAAAGAGTACATGAATTGATCGATAGTCGCCGTAAGAGAGAAAACCGACATGAGGTTACAATGTTTCATTATCAACCTGGAGTTTTTTCCGTCAAAACGGGTCTACGCATGGTAAGCAGAGAAAGAAAGGGTAGGAACTTGCACACTGTTAACTTGGGTACCAAAACATGCACATGTATGAAATTTCAACTATATCATATTCCATATTCTCATGTATTGGCAGCTTGTGCATATCGTGCAATCGATCACAAGCATTTTATTGATAAATTTTACCTTGTCACTTCATTAGCACAAACATGGGCTCCCGTCTTTCATCCTACTCTAGATCCAGCATATTGGCCTACTTTTGATGGACCACGACTCGTACCTGATGCTAGTTTGCGACGTTCAAGGAAAGGCAGGCCTAGATCTATGAGAATTTGCAACGACATGGATGTAAGAGATAAGTCTAGCAGGGGTACAGGGATGAAATGTTCGAAATGTGGGTTGCATGGACACAATAAGCGACGATGTATTAATAGAAGATCTCAAAATATTTAATCGTTGTATATTTGTAATTGTACTATGTAATTTGGACTTTGTAATTGTACTAATTCGTATGATTTTAATTATGAAGAAGCGTTATTCTCCATTTCTTATGTATGAGTGTGATTATTGCGTGATGACAATTGTAAGCAACTATGAAGATGTGATTTTTAAAGCCTACACTCGCTTTTTCGAAAAGCGAGTCTGATAAACATCTCCTCGCTTTTGGAGAAAGCGAGTCTTAAGCCTGTATATTTTTTACAAGCAGACTCGAGACTCGCTTTCTCAAAAAGTGAGTCTAGTTAAAACTACCTTGTTTTTTCGAAAAGCGACTGTGGAGTAGAATGTTTTCCAGAGATCACTCTACTCCACAGTCGCTTTTCGAAAAACCGAGATAGTTTTAACTAGACTCGCTTTTTGAGAAAGCGAGTCTTGAGTCTGATTGTAAAAAACATACAGGCTTAAGACTCGCTTTCTCAGAAAGCGAGTTTAGGTGAAACCACCTCACTTTCTCAGAAAGCGAGTGTTGAGTTGTTAGTTTTCCAGAGCTGAAGCTTCTCTGGAAAAGAAACTACTCCACAGTCGTTTTTCGAAAAAGCATGGTGGTTTCACCTACACTCGCTTTCTCAGAAAGCGAGTGTAGGTGAAACCACCTCACTTTTTCGAAAAGCGACTGTGGAGTAGTTTGTTATCCAGAGAAGAGCTTCATCTCTGGAAAACTAACAACTCAACACTCCCTTTCTGAGAAAGCGAGGTGGTTTCACCTAGACTCGCTTTCTCAGAAAGCTAGTCTTGGGCCTGTATACATAACACAATAGCTGAAACACTTCAGGTGGAACATACATTACCAAAACCTCTTCTCCAAACTTCACCAATCAAACATTTCACAATTCCAACATTTCAAACTGAACCCAACTCTTCTCCAAACTTCACCATTCGAACATTTCACAATTCGAACATTTCAAACTAAACCCAACTCTTCCCCAAACTGAACAAAACACTTCTCCAAACTCTTCTCCAAACTGAACCCAACTTCACCATTCAAACATTTAACAACTAGCAATTCACCAAACTGAACCCAACTAGCAAATCACCAAAACTACTATTATCAATTGTTGTTTCCCCATTGGAAAATTTCACACACTAACACACTCTCACACACACACAAATCCACCGAATGAAACCATCACACACTCACACACCCCTTACCCTATACGAACATTTCATTCTTCAAACATTTCAAATTTATATCGTGTTTACAAGATCGTAACATACATTACACAACATTCAAAAATTAATAATACAAACATTACATTGAAAGAAGCTTCACGGATCAGGGATGAAGAAGGTGGGAGGTCTCCTTTTCCTTTTACCCCGTGGTGGAGTGGCCTGTGTCACACCAGACATGGGAATCGGATCTTCTTCTTCTTGTTGTTGTGTCCCCTCAACTTGTAACACCCCGAATTCCAAAATACAAATGAATTCGAAGTTCCACAGGATCTTTACACTTCTTTCATACAATTTTACAAGGAAATAAAAACTTTTCTTTCATCAGAGTTACATTACATCTTTACATTATTATAGCAGAAGCAATATTACAATAAATTACATGAACAACATTTAAAATAGTCTTGCGCAGCATGTATACTTCAATTGTGTCAAGCATCTTTACCCTGCATATAAAACTGTGGGCGCGTCAGTTCATTCAACTAACGAAATATTATATACGGTCATCCTCTCTATGTCGAAAATAGTATAACGATTCTCATTTCTTAGCAAACCACAAACTTGTCACAAATAGAACTAAAAGGACTATCCTATTGATGTCGTGTGGTGCTGTGCACTTAGTCCTTAATGCAGTTTTTATGTTATATGACACTAATGCGCACTTGTTAGGATTATATGCATCCCATACTACATAGGTCCGAGGGCAAGCCCTTAATCGTGCTTCATCTTATAGAGTTCAATCCCTCGCCATGACTTAAACTAATACGGTAACTAAGGTAAGTATCCTAGATGTTCTCTGATCTACGAGCCCATGTCCAGGCAGTCTGGAGGGAAATCTCACGCACTGACATGACGCATCAAGTAGGTAGACTATGGCCAATTCAACCTCCGCCATGGAACGATGGCACCACCCGCAGTCACCAAACACCCCACAAGCGTCGCCACCTGGACGATAATTCTGGAGTAGTGCTCACGTGTCATGATGCATCAAGCATGCAGTCTGCGAATCACTCTCACACCGCTAATCCGATGGCCCTCATACTCATGCTTTTCTCTTACTTTCATCACATCTTCACTATGTGTCTAGTCCTTAGTTTATTCGAATCATGAACAAAATCAATTCTCTAGAGTAAGCCTTTTCACTATACCGGTCTTAACCATTTATTCAATATGACCCAAATCTTGGTCTTTTCATTTCAAATTTCATTTCAATTCATTTTTTTTCAATGCCGGTATAAGGCTTAGCTACCCTCTAGTTCTCAATTTCAATTCACAATTACACAAGAATTAAGCCTTTCAAGCTCATAAGTTCACTTTTCATGATTAACAGTAGATCTTCCTTTTCATGTTCTTAGCATTCATATTCTTAAAACCTTTCATAATTCAACAGGATATTTCACATAACTTCATGTACAATTTCATGCAAAGGTAAATAAAATTCACTTTTCTAATTTGTCACATCCAATCTTCATTCTTTCCATTATCAAACCTCTTTCAAACAGTATATATTTATTTTTATCACGAGGCAAATTAAAAAAATATATGAGACGTTTAAAAGTCTGGACAGTCGACTCTCGAAACATAGCCGGTCGAATGTTCATTAGGAATTTAAAGGACTCAAGAAAAATGGTCGGAATAGTCGACTGCTAAACTTGGTCAGTCGGCTGTTCTGAAAAGATTTAAAACTCGAAAAGGGATCTGGGCAGTCGACCGTTAACAAGACCAGTCGGCTTTTTTGCAGTGTTTTAAACTCGAAAATACAAAGTACAGGGAAGTCGACTGTTTAACGTATACGGTAGACTGTTCTGCGAGAATTACAACTCGAAGAATTAAATATTCAGGACAGTCGACTATCTACGCCTATTCGGTCGACTGATCAACGACAAAATCGAAAATTTGAAATCATTTCTTCTTTCGTTTTGATTAACACACAAAATTTGGTTTAGAAACAATATGTTCATTTCCCGAAACTAACATACAACTTCATTTAACGACCATCACAACAAGCATAGTTTACTAAATTATCTTAATAATATAGAGATTCTTACGATTAGTATTTTCCACACAAACACGACTTCTAAAACAGTACTTTTCCCATAACCACAATTTTCCACAGAGATAAACATTTATTCCAATTTAGCATGCTAGATTAAATCAAAATATCATAACATTAATCATATCATTCAATCAAGTTCACCCATTCATTTCATGCAATTTCACTTATGTTCCATTTTTACTTTAATCATAGTATTAACAAAGAGCAATATTTTCACTTGTTTATTCTGGCATAATTAGCACAAAACCTAGCATGGTATCTAAATTAGAAGTCATGAGAAACACCCACCTATTTTGGAGAAAATGAAATGAACGCTCCTAGAATGCAAGAAAATGGCCTTCTCCTCCTTCGTGCTTGATTGGGATCCGAGACCACCACTGCTCCTTGGATGCTAGCCGGCTTCCTTTTGAATGGGGCACACACACAATCTCACACTAGCCTTTCTCTCCTTATTGTCTCTCAATCTTTTACTCTCTAATTGTATTTCTTTATTTTTTTCTTTTGATATAGATTAGGTGTGAATGTACTAATGTGGCGGGATATTTATACGTAATTTTGAGTGGGTTGAATGGCTAGGATTAGATCAATTGGTTAAGAATAGAAGGCTAGGATGCGTTTGGGAGTTGTAGCAACTACCCATGATCACATAACCACCCCATCCACTACACCACTCTCTCCATCTCTCTTGATCCAATCCGGCCTACTCTCAGGCACAATGAGGCACGTGCTAGTGCAATGCACGTGTCTCCAAGGCACCCCTAGCTCCTAGTTGTAAATGTTTTAATTATTTAATGGTCCAAAAGTTAGTCTACACTACAAATCATACTAATAAAAAGGGAATTAAACTAAATGAGCTTACTATTGGGCCACAAGATCATGGGCTTAAGAAAAAAAAATAATTAAATTAATTATAATGGGCTAGAATTAGGCCTAGGATTTTAAAAATAACTCTTGTAGGAAACAAGGAAAATAATTAATATCTTAGGCTATGAAGAAAATATTTGACTCTAGAAAAAGCATATGAAATCATACGTGCAAAATATGTACAATCTCAAACTCTTATAGAATAAAATTAAAAAAAAATAATTTTGGGATATTACAACACTCCCTCCTTAGAATAGTTCCGTCCCCGGAACTACACTTAAAGGCTGAGAAAAAAAAACACAAGAAGAAAATACAATCACGAAAAAAGCTCAGGATGATCCTTCATCATCCTCTCCTCAGATTCCCAAGTAGCCTCTTCAACCAACTGGTTTCTCCGCACTACCTTGACCATTGATATCATCTTATTCCTCAAGACTTTCTACCGACAATCAACAATCTCAACTGGAAGCTCAATGTAATTCAGATCCAACTGCAAACCATCAGGCACTTCGGGTAAATGATGACTCGAATCTGGAATGTAACCTCTCAGCATAGACACATGAAAGACATTGTGCACCTGAGACAACTCTTCCAGTAACTCAAGCCGGTAAGCAGTTTTTTCGATCCTTTCCAATATCTTATACGGGCCTATGAACCTCGGGGCTAACTTCCCACTCTTGCCAAATCGAATCACGCCTTTACTGGGTGATACTTTCAGAAAGACAAAGTCACCAACCTCATACTCAAGGTCCATCCTCTGGTTGTCTGCATAGCTCTTCTGCCTACTCTGAGCATCCACCAACCTCTTCCTGATTAGTTCAATCTTTTCGGAGGTCTGCTGCACAATCTCAGGCCCAAACATCTGACGTTCACCAACTTCGAACCAACAAACAGGCGTTCGACACTTCCTGCCATACAAAGCTTCGTACGGCGCCATCCCAATGCTAGTCTGAAAACTGTTGTTGTAGGCGAACTCTACCAAAGGTAAATGCCTTTCCCAACTGCCTCCAAAGTCTAGTACACAACACCAAAGCATATCCTCAAGAATACAGTTGACTCTCTCGGTTTGCCCATCGGTCTGGGGATGACAAGCAGTGCTTAAATCTGTCTTGGTACCCAAAGCTGTCTGAGGACTCCTCTAGAAATGCAAAGTAAACCGCGCATCTCGATCAGACACAATGGTCAGCAGTACACCATGAAGCCTGACGATCTCACCAACATACATCTCAGCCAACTTGTCCATCGAAGCAGTGAGTTTCATCGCCAAGAAGTAAGCGGACTTGGTTAGTCGATCGACTATAACCCAAATTGCATCATTGCCCTTAGGACTCTTAGGCAAACCCATGATGAAATCCATATTGATGTTATCCCACTTCCATTTCGGAATAGGTAACGGTTGCAATAGACCTCCAAGTTTCTAATTCTCGGCTTTGACCTGTTGACAAATCTCACACCTCGACACAAATTTAGTCACATCCCGTTTCAAACCTGACCACCAGAAGTGCTGCTAAATGTCCTTATACATCTTAGTACTCCCAGGATGTATAGACAAAAGAGTAGCATGTGCATCCTGAAGAATACTCTCTTTCAAGTCCGACTGATCCAGAACACATAGCCTCTCTCCAAATCACAACACTTCATCCCTGATTTGAAATTCGGGGAACCTGCCAGCACCAACCTGCTTCTTCATCTTCTGAATCTCTGCATCTTCCTTCTGACTTGTAATAATCCTTTCGTTCAGCGTCGGTTGAAGCCTCAACTGAGCTAAAGATGATCCCAAGCCTTGCAGAACAACTTCAATACCAGCCCGACTTAACTCCTCTGCCAGCTGCCTCTGAGTTGTAATCAAACTCGCCAGACTGCTCTTGTGGCTAAGTGCATCGGCAACAACATTAGCCTTCCTAGGATGATATTAATCTCTGAAAGAATGTCCTCAAGTACCTCCAGCCATCTCCTTTGCCTCAGGTTCAGATCCTTCTGCTGATAGATGTACTTCAAGCTTTTATGGTCTGTGTACATGTTCAGCTTCTCACCATACACATAATGTCTCCATTGCTTTAAGGCGAAGATAATCGCAGCCAACTCTAGATCATGAGTCGGATAATTCTTCTCATGCGGTCTTAGTTGCCTAGACCCATAAGCGATCACTTTCCTTCTTGCATTAAGACACAACCAAGCCCACGATGTGAAGCATCGCTGTAGACATCATATTCAACACCTGCTCTAAGCAAAGCCAAAATGGGTGCCGTAGTCAGCCTCCCTTTCAATTCCTGAAAGCTTGCCTCGCACTGTTCAGTCCACTTAAGTTTACATTCTTCTTGGTCAGACCAGTGAGTGGCACAACTATCTGAGCATAGCCCTGAATAAATCTCCTGTAATATCCAGTCACCCCAAGAAAACTCCTAATTTCCTTCACTATAGTAGGCCTTGCCCAATCTTTCACTGCCTCTATCTTCTGAGGATCAGTTGCCACTCCCTCCTTAGAAAGGATGTGACCTAGGAATGCCACTTCAGATTTCCAGAAATCACACTTGGACAACTTGGCATACAACTCATGCTCCTGAAGCTTCCTCAAAACTGCTTCCAGATGCTCCGTGTGCTCCTCCTCCGACTTGGAGTACACGAGAATATCGTCGATAAACACCACGATGAAAGAATCAATGAACGGCCTCAGAACTCTGTTCATCATATCCATGAAAATTGCAGGCGCATTCATCACTCCAAATGGCATAACTAAGAATTCGTAATGCCCGTGTCGAGTTCTGAACATAGTCTTATGCACATCTTCAGCTTTCACTCAAACTTGATGATATTCTGATCGAAGATCTATTTTGGAGAAAACAACAGCTCCTTGTAGACGATCGAACAAGTCATCAATTCTTGGAATATGATACTTATTCTGAATAGTGACCTTATTCAGCTTTCGGTAATCGATGCACATCTTCATCGAACCATCCTTCTTCTTTACCAAAAGCACCGGCGCTCCCCAGGGTGACGCATTTGGTTGAATAAAGCCTTTCTCCAACAGTTTCTCAATCTGCCATTTGATCTCATCCTGCTCTACAGGTGTCATCCTATACGGTGCCTTGGAAATAGGTGCACTCCCTGGCTGAATAGTGATGCTGAACTCTACATCACAATGAGTGGGTAACCCAGGCAAATCTTACAAGAACACAGTCGGATACTCCCGAACCACAAGAATCTGCTGCACCTCTGCAGGAATCCCTCTCTTCTGGCTGATAGTAGCAACCAAATCTAAACATCTTCTCTTCCCTTGGAAAGTGACTTTAGGTCCACCTGGAGCCTTCACTGTTACTGTCTTGGTCTTGCACTCGATGCTTACACTGTACACCGACATCCAATCAATGCCAATGATAATATCGACTTCCAAAACATTCAGCTCAATCAGATCGATCCCAAAAATTCGATCTCCAATCACAATCTCGCAATCAGCATAGTACCGATCAGTGGTTAGAGTCTCTCATGACTGAGTAGCTACTGCTAAAACCTTGCCTGGAAATATCTTCGGTTTGACTCCTAGAACTTTAGCAAATTTAGGTGACACAAAAGTATGAGAGGACCCAGTATCGAACAAAACAACAGCTTTCTTTCCATTCAAAATAAGTTCTCCTATTACATAACACACACTCGTCATATAACAGTTCACTAATTTACGGGAAAAGAGAAACAACAGAAACATTCTAAACATCCTCCATCGTACCAGTGATGACGTGATCCACCTCATCAACGTCAGCTTCAGTCAAGGCAAATACTCGTCCCTGCTGGTACGGCTTCTTCCCGGTCTGTTGAGTTGGTCCCCTTTGGACAACATCCTACAACTTAGGGCACTGGGATCGGTAGTGACCTGTCTCCCCACAATTGTAATAAGTCACCACAGGAGGTCTCACCCATGCATCTCCGAGTCTTACTGCCACTCGAACAGCGTTCGCACCCGTAGGCTTGAACTATTAAGCCGGTGGCTGTCCCCTGATATTGCCAGCAACTGCGGGCCTCTTCCCTACATTCCAGTTGTTCCTCCGATTCTGAACAGCGTGGAATTGCTCCATGTCCGCCTCCGTAGCTACTGCTCGTTTGACTAGCTTGTCAAACCTCCTGATATCGAGAGGTATCATCCGGGATCTCAAACTTGGCCTCAAACCATATTCAAACTTTCGAGCCTTCTTCGCCTCGTCCATCACTAATTCGGGAGCATACCTCGAAAGCTGATTGAATCCTATCTCATACTCTCTAACCGACATACCGCCCTGCTGTAGCGCTAGAAACTCCATGGCCTTCTTCTCCTGGACGTCTGATGGAAAATAATGACTTCAAAATTCCTCTAAGAATTCCTCCCAGCCCAGAACAATACCTCCCATCATCCGCTTCATCGACTGCCACCAAACAGCCGCATCCTTTTCGAACTGCAGTGCAGCCAACTTCACCTTGCTGCCCTCCGGAGTCTCCAAGACTTCGAAGATAGTCTCGATTTGTCGGATCCAATTGTCAGCCGCGTCAGGGTCTGACTTCCCCTCAAACATAGGAGGTTTCATCCGCTTGAATGATTCCACGAGTTTGATAGCTTCAGGTACTGGATTTGCAGGCACCCTTCATTGGTTCTGATTCGTGGCAACGGCATTGAGTGTCTGATAGACCTTCGCAAGTTCCGTTTCTAAGTCCAGACCTTCACCATGACGAGCTCGTCTTCCAGCCATATTCTGATGCAAAAGATCCATTAAATTTGAAGTATAAAACATGAATTTTAAATCAACTTTTTCATTTCATTGAATTTCAAACTTTATACATTCGAATTTAAAACATTTCTGAAGGAACAGAACACTCAACCGCCGCGGGTGGTTAATGATACAATGGTCTAACTCCTACGGTTCCTCTTGGCTTCACGAAGCTCTCCCCGTAGTTCTTCAACTTATTCCTTCAGTACATCGGTCATGTTTTTCCTCTTCTCGAGTTCCCAAACACGATGACTGAGAACTGCAAAATCATCCATGCGCTTCGCCAACTGAGCCTCTAATAGTCCGACTCTCTCCCGCAGAGTCTCTACCTACTTCTGAAGAGACACAACAAGACTACTCGGAACTAGTTCTTCCTCATCAGAAGAATCATCAGATGAATCCGGAGGTGGAGTGATCTCTCGAGACTCAGGCTATTTCTCTTCCACTTCCTCGGGATCTTCCTCGTCTGAATCAGCTTGCCCGGGATAGTATTCTTCCTCAATGATGTGCCAATTGTCATCTCCAGCTGGGTCAAAATGGTCCGCCATCTTAAAGATAGAGAGGAAGAAGCATAAATCATAGAGCAGCACAAATGTAAGTAACTTACATTTAAATCTCTAGACTCAACACACGCTCTAATGTCTACTTCTAAGGTGTCATTCCTTATAAATTTGTACTACTTAGAAGCATGACTCTGATACCACTCTGTAACACCCCGAATTCCAAAATACAACTGAATTCGAAGTTCCACAGGATCTTTACACTTCTTTCATACAATTTTACAAGGAAATAAAAACTTTTCTTTCATCAGAGTTACATTACATCTTTACATTATTACAGCAGAAGCAATATTACAATAAATTATATGAACAACATTTAAAATAGTCTTGCGCAGTATGTATACTTCAATTGTGTCAAGCATCTTTACCCTGCATATAAAACTGTGGGTGCGTCAGTTCATTCAACTAACGAAATATTATAAACGGTCATCCTCTCTATGTCGGAAACAGTATAACGATTCTCATTTCTTAGCAAACCACAAACTTGTCACAAACAGAACTAAAAGGACTATCCTATTGATGTCGTGTTGTGTTGTGCACTTAGTCCTTAATGCAGTTTTTATGTTATATGACACTAATGCGCACTTGTTAGGATTCTATGCATCCCATACTACATAGGTCCGAGGGCAAGCCCTTAATCGTGCTTCATCTTATAGGGTTCAATCCCTCGCCATGACTTAAACTACTACGGTAACTATGGTAAATATCCTAGATGTTCTATGATCTACGAGCCCATGTCCAGGCATTCTGGAGGGGAATCCCACGCACTGACATGATGCATCAAGCAGGCAGATTATGGCCAATTCAACCTCCACCATGGAACGATGGCACCACCCGCAGTCACCAAACACCCCACAAGCGTCGTCACCGGCACGATAATTCCGGAGTAGTGCTCACGCCATGTTATGATGCATCAAGCAGGCAGCCTATGAATCACTCTCACACCGTCAATCCGATGGCCCTCATACACGTGTTTTTCTCTTACTTTCATCACATCTTCACTATGTATCTAGTCCATAGTTTATTAGAATCATGAACAAAATCAATTCTCTAGAGTTAGCCTTTCCACTATACCGGTCTTAACCATTTATTAAATATGACCCAAATCTTGGTCTTTTCATTTCAGTTCATTTCTTTTCAATGCCGGTATGGGGCTTAGCTATCCTCTAGTTCTCAATTTCAATTCACAATTACACAAGAATTGAGCCTTTCAAGCTCATAAGTTCACTTTTCATGATTAACAGTAGATCTTCCTTTTCATGTTCTTAGCATTCATATTCTTAAAACCTTTCATAATTCAACAGGATATTTCACTTAACTTCATGTACAATTTCATGCAAAGGTAAATAAAATTCACTTTTCTAATTTGTCACATCCAATCTTCATTCTTTCCATTATCAAACCTCTTTCAAACAATATATATTTATTTTTATCACGAGGCAAATTAAAAAAATATATGAGATGTTTAAAAGTATGGACAGTCGACTCTCGAAACATAGCCGGTCGACTGTTCATTAGGAATTTAAAGGACTCAAGAAAAATGGTCGGAATAGTCGACTGCTAAACTTGGTTAGTCGGCTGTTCTGAAAAGATTTAAAACTCGAAAAGGGATCAGGGCAGTCGACCGTTAACAAGACCAGTCGGCTTTTTTGCAGTGTTTTAAACTCGAAAATACAAAGTACAGGGAAGTCGACTGTTTAACGTATACGGTCGACTGTTCTGCGAGAATTACAACTCGAAGAATTAAATATTCAGGACAGTCGACTATCTACGCCTATTCGGTCGACTGATCAATGACAAAATCAAAAATTTGAAATCATTTCTTCTTTCGTTTTTGATTAACACACAAAATTTGGTTTAGAAACAATATGTTCATTTCCCGAAACTAACATACAACTTCATTTAACGACCATCACAACAAGCATAGTTTACTAAATTATCTTAATAATATAGAGATTCTTACGATTAGTATTTTCCACACAAACACGACTTCTAAAACAGTACTTTTCCCATAACAACAATTTTCCACAGAGATAAACATTTATTCCAATTTAGCATGCTAGATTAAATCAAAATATCATAACATCAATCATATCATTCAATCAAGTTCACCCATTCATTTCATGCAATTTCACTTGTGTTCCATTTTTACTTTAATCATAGTATTAACAAAGAGAAATATTTTCACTTATTTATTCTTGCATAATTAGCACAAAATCTAGCATGGTATCTAAATTAGAAGTCATGAGAAACACCCACCTATTTTGGAGAAAATGAAATAAACGCTCCTAGAATGCAAGAAAATGGTCTTCTCCTCTTTCGTGCTTGATTGGGATCTGAGACCACCACTGCTCCTTGGATGCTAGCCGGCTTCCTTTTGAATGGGGCACACACACAATCTCACACTAGCCTTTCTCTCCTTATTGTCTCTCAATCTTTTACTCTCTAATTGTATTTCTTTATTTTTTTTCTTTTGATATAGATTAGGTGTGAATGTACTAATGTGGAGGGGTATTTATACATAATTTTGAGTGGGTTGAATGGCTGGGATTAGATCAATTGGTTAAGAATAGAAGGCTAGGATGCGTTTGGGAGTTGTAGCAACTACCCATGATCACATAACCACCCCATCCACTATACCACTCTCTCCATCCCTCTTGATCCAATCCAGCCTACTCCCATGCACAATGAGGCACGTGCTAGTGCAATGCACGTGTCTCCAAGGCACCCCTAGCTCCTAGTTATACATGTTTTAATTATTTAATGGTCCAAAAGTTAGTCTACACTACAAATCATACTAATAAAAAGGAAATTAAACTAAATGGGCTTACTATTGGGCCACAAGATCATGGGCTCAAGAAAAAAAATTAAATTAATTATAATGGGCTAGAATTAGGCCTAGGATTTTAAAAATAACACTTGTAGGAAACAAGGAGAATATTTAATATCTTAGGCTATGAAGAAAATATTTGACTCTAGTTAAAGCATATGAAATTATACGTGCAAAATATGTACAATCTCAAACTCTTATAGAATAAAATAAAAAAAATAATTTTGGGATATTACACAACTTGTATCTCAGCCTCTTCATCTTCATCTTCTTCTTCTGGCTCGTTTCTAGGACGACGTGGGGGTTTGTGGGTGACTTTCTTCCTACGACGAGCACGTGCACTTGTTCGATGAGCGGGAGTGTTTAGAATAGCATCTAATGTTGTCCCCTCGCCCACAACATCAGCTTGTGCATGACATGACGTCAATATCTCGCGTGCAAAGTCCTTAACCGCATCCGCGATGTTGCTCCTCAACATAGCAGCACTTTTTTTACCCATTCTCCAAGTCTGACTCATCTACAAAATATGAGAAGTTGAAATATTAAATATAGTGAATTTATATGTAAACCAAAGCACTAGAAAAACTTTGAAAAATACAACAAAACTTAAAAACTTACAATTGAACGAAGTGCTGATGCCTTTTGTTGAAACATAGACAAATTCATCGAATGTTGATATGCTGGTTCGGCTGCCGGTCGACTAATCGGGACTACCACACCTGCCGGAGTCTGCCCTGTCGAAGATATATAACGTCGCGTTATCCTCCCATACCAGCCCATGTAATTCGTATGCACCGTTCGATCAAATGGAGGAATGTTACCAATGATTTCGTCGAACCGGTACTGATTCCATCTCTCAACATATGTAGAAAAGCTGGCAACTCAATTATGTCCGGATTGTCGATCCATTCAAGTAATAGAATACATATCGGCATTGAATGGTTCGGCAATAGGAATCATTTGATGTAGACCAAACTGACGTAACACTCTATTCACATAATAAAACTCAACTGTGCCGAAATTAATTAATGGTGCTTTAGTCAACCACAGATCGCGCTTGAACAAGCGAATAAGCGGTAGTCGAGCAACACGCGCCTCCGTGTAGGGCATCCACACGACGCAATCATCTGCCAACCTGTCCAACTCATCACGGAAGTAGGTCAGGCATCTGTTGGAGTTGGAAATCCATGTAAGATTGCCAGACCAGTACACACCGAGAGGAGGTAATATGTGCTAGTTCTCGAAAAGATGGATCCAGTAGGGTGATTGCCTCAGCACTACAGGCTGACCCACGTGAATATGCTCCCAACTCCAAACTTGTAGCAATATTATTGGTCCATTCATCTGTACCGAACCAAGACTACACAAACACAAACTCCTATAGAGGGACGATAACGCAGCACTACCCCAACTGTACTATCCGACTCATCCCAGATCTGCAATCAATGGGAGGTACATCAAGGAGACAGAATGTCCAGTCAAATTTGGGAACATCACGCCTCTAAACAGTATAAGAATGTAGGCCCTGCAGTAGCATTGAAGCTCCCCATCAGTGGAATCATCATTCAATTGGTCCTTGAATGTGTCCTTCAACCACTTCAACCGAATAAATTTTTCATTAACTGCTTCGGCTTTCACTTCCACACCGAGGTACTGTTCCACTAAATATATCGGGTCGAACTCCATTGTGCTGGTCACTACCTGCCCATCAACTGGAAGGCTGGTGAGTACAGAGACGTCTTGCAGTGTCACTGTCATCTCCCTAACTAGTAGGTGAAAGGTGTGTGTTTCAGGCCACCATCTCTCAAGCAGTGTTGTAAGAAGAGCCTGATCACACTTGATGGAGCTTATCCTTATAATACCATATAATCCTCAGTCCCTTAGGATCTCTGAATCCGTGGATGCATAGGCAGTGGATCACCCCCCCTAAATGTACATTCCTTCGATTCACCTTCCCATACATCCTTCGAACGGTGCTGTGACTGGAGAGTAAGTAGTGTAGGGTCGAGGGGATCTGGACCTCCGAGAGGAATATAAGATGATGAAGGGGCTGACGAAGAAGTAGCCGCCACATTTGGATTAGTTGGGACCTATACAACAACAATATTTACATCAAAAGACCGATATAATATTTTATTATATGATAATCAAACTAATCGAATATAAACAATTATAAACTTATATTAGTACCCTCGGTACCATCACGACGACCACCACGTCCACCGCGAGAAGGTGGGCCAAAGACAACGTTTTATATAGAATTCATGTTCAGCCAGAAATCGCAAAGTTTTGTTTATAAGTATGAAAATGACATAAAACAGACTAATTAAATTTAGGAAAAATCTAAAAGGTTCCCTAGCATGTCTAGTACCAGAATATAAAATTTCATAAAATTCCATTACAGATAGTGTAGTCAATTTAATTTGGAAAACAGAATGATGCAGTAAATTTATGAATATGAAATTTTAGACATAACAGTTCCAAAATAACGCTAAATCACAAAATACAACTCGGAATTCAAATCTGTCAAAAGGGTTTTAAAATAGACATACTAGTCTATATTTCATATTCACAAAGTTTTAATCAAAAGTGAATGGAATCAGGTTGAAAACAGAGTTCTATACTGAACAACATGCAGTTTGGAAATATATTGATTAGTTTCACAAGCATGAAATAAGTTATGAAAATCTTTAAAAAATTCCAAAAAAAATTAGGGGTTGATCCCAGTCATGTCTAGACATACCCAAAAAAATATTAAGTCCAGATTTTACTTTTAACATAAGTTTTAAAATAATAGATCATATAACGATCTTATAATTCAAAATCTGAAAACTACGACACAGCTGCAGTAAAACAACGATAACACACACATCAAAAATCAAAATTGAGATCCGTCAAAAGTTCTAAAAAATAGACGTCGAGGCCTACGAATCATAGTCACAAAAGAATTTATTTTACTGAATTTAACAGGGTCTAAATTACCGTACTAAATCAGGGCAGCAGCAAAAACAAAATTCGGAGTTCATACCCATGACTTGAAGTTACTCTAATAATTTACAATAAAGTAAGTTCAAAGTTTGCTTCGTCATTCGATTTGCTCCTGCAATCTGTTAGCGCCTCGAAGACAGGTTCGGAGTCCATACCGATGGATCGATGTTACTTGAGCAACTTGCAATAAGACAAGTCTAAAGTTCAACTCGCCATTCGATCTGCTCCCACAACATGTTAATACTTAAACTAATAAGTTTGGAATCAATACCCATGGCTCGGTGTTACTTTAGCAACCTGCAATCAAGCACGTTCGAGTTCAATTTGCCATTCGACCTTTTCTTGAAACTAGTTAAAATTCATTAAAGACAGATTAGAGGTCCAAAATCGTGGATTGCAGTTACTCCAGTATCACTTGCAAAAGCAACACTTAAAGTTCAACTTACCACTCGATGTGACTCACAATTTTTTGGAGGACCCATACAGCAAGTATGGAAAATAGTTATCCCTCAGAGTTGTTCCTATAACTAGCTGAGTATGTAAGCCATTTGTGCTTGGCTTGTTGGTATTTTCGGGAGCTAGAGGGAAAGAGGCTTGCTGTTTTCTTTTGGAGTAGGGGATTTTGGAGCTTTTGCTAGGTGTTCTCTTTGAGGTGAGTGCTTCTTTTGCTTTCTAATGATTTGTAGAATTCATGATTAGGTGTATATGCATGGAATGATAATTAGATATTGTGTGGATGTTTCTTTTATTCTTAAATGTTTTGTAGAATACATGAATAGATGTGAATGCATTTGAATGATAATGTGTGGGTGTTTTCATAATCTTCTAGTGTGTATAAGTTATGTTTGTTTAAACTATAAATGTGTAGATAAAGTTGAATTAAAATGTGTATGTGAAATAGTTCTTTAGAATTTTTGTTTGTGCATACTTAATTACAATTGTGTAGTAGATGTTGAAATTAATGTGTAGAGGTTTTATAGAAATCGTTATCTAATGGAAATTTCACACGAACTCATGTGATTAAATTCTTGTATGCATTTTAGTAATATAAATACTCCCTAAGAATTCTAGTTGAGTAGAGAAAAGTTTGTTCATCTAATTTAAGTTATAAGATTATGAGTAGTTCGTACAACTTAGATAACAATTCCCCCGCACTTCAAGATCGTTATATGTTTATTTCGTTCAAATACCCTCATTTTTAAAGAAATTGCATTCTGAAATTGTAGAGTGATACATAGTAATTGTATTGTCGAAATTCTATTAGAATCCTGAAACAAAAAGTTGTATTAAAAGATATAGAACTACTATACAATCAGAATTGGAGGCTTGAAAGCCTGGTTTGCGGGTGTGATTTGGGGCGTTGTGTGGTGCTATAGGTTGTAGGTTCGAGTCTCGGGAGGCTCTGCTTTTTTTGTTGTTGAAAATTTCAAGTTTTAAACCTACTGTAGTTCAGGTTCATAAACAAGAGGCGAGCCCTCTTCTCACTAACATTGAGTTGGCTCACTGGTTCTGAGTCGCGGTCTAGCTCATTGTTGTGTCTGGGTTCGACTTTAGCCGTGACAGTTTAATTTAATTTTTTTTAATTATTACTATTAGTCAATTCACATGAATTTTAAACAAAATGAATTTAAATTACACTAGAATATTAATGAACTATTTTGAGATAATTTTGTACAAATTTATAATTTATTTTGAGGGTAAAATCACATTACATATTAAATAGTGTATCAAGATGATTATTTTGAATTCCTCAAGAATACTTTTTTTTTGGAATGAGCTAACTTTGGATTAATTGAGATAATCAAATATAAATTTGGGGGATTCACTTGGGTGAAAATTATAGGGTACATTATCCAATTAAGGAGTAAGCTTAGGAATGTTTTATTTTGTGATGAAAGATTAAAATGTGAAAAGTCATCCTAGAATGCGTGTACCATATGAGAAATGAATTTTATCATAGAATTTATGAAAAACGATTTATGTGAAAAATTAAGAAATAATGAAGGCTGTATTTTGGAAAATAAACGTAAGATATTGTAAGGGTTTTATCAAGTCAAATTGATCTTGAGATGTGTTATCTTGAAATGGGAAATTTAAAGAGAATGAATGAAAGAATCAAATAATTTGTAATGAATGAAATTTTTTTATGAAGATGTTAAGATTAACCTAGAAGATCTATATGTTGAGATCGATGGGTTTTAGGAGCTAAACGAGGCCCATAATGTCCGGCAATTTTGATAAATGAAATTTTGTGAAATGGTCAATATGGACCTGAATTTTGATGAGTAAGTTTAAGTCCGGCAGGGTAAGCTAGTTTTAATCCATGAAAATCTAAAATTTAATTAAGGACAGACACTAGAGAAGATGTGATAAAACCTGGGCAAACGTAAATGGAGCGTTTCTATATAGTCGGGCGGTGGATTCCGGAACTGTGGTTACTTGCGGAGCGAGATGAGCCATATTAAATTCGGGATTATGATTGATCGGATGGTGGATTCCGGGATCATGAATAGTCGGGCGGATAGGAGGCAGATCTCCAACATATTCCGGGGCTAGAGCGGCATTTGCGGGATGTTCGCACGCCGAGGATTCTGTATAGTCAGGCAGTAGATTCCGGGTCTGGATTCCATACTCATGGAATGTCCAAACCTTGATTTTGTTACCGTAGTAGGATTTCTCATGACGAGGGATTGAACCCTATAATGAGGAGTACGTTAAGGGCTTGCCCTGCGACCTATGTAGTATCAGATGCATAGAATCCGAACAAGTGTGCATTAGTGCATCACAAGTGTGAAAGTCTGCATTAGGCATGAGGTCATATCATACACTGACATGTTTAGGGCAGTCACTTTTCATATTTCGTTTCTACAATCAAGTTTGTGATTGGTGAAGTAGAAGAATCGTTGTGTTATAATATTGCGTCAGTTGTATGCAACTGACATACCCACAGTTTCCTTGTTGCAAGATTGGTTTTGGCATGGATTTGAAGACACTGTAAGGGATATTACAAGATTGAAGAGCTTTCATTATCATATATATACTGTACTTATTTATTTTTGTTGTGTTATTGTAAAGAATGATGTTGTAAATGAAATTTTTCTAAATTTCCTATATTTTTTTACGAAGTTGAAGTAAAAGATCCTGTTTGTACTACGAATTACATGTATTTGGAATTCGGGGCGTTATAGAGTACAAGGCGGATAAGTTCGAAAATCCATCGCACATCGTTGACAGTTTGTTACATATACACAACAGACTTGAGGCCCTATTATGTAATATCCCGATCGACTATTAATAATATTATTTTATTAACATCCAACTACTTGTTTATTTTTATATTTTCCTTTCACAATTGAGTTATCTTTTAATTAGGAATTAATTGTTAGCTAAACCTAGGGTTACAAAGACATAAGAGATTAAGATTTCTTCTAGAAAAATTCCTCCTCCATATTAATCTTCCCTCACATAACACCTCCCCCACCTCCCCCCTTCTCCTAAGTATGGCCGGCCCCCAAAAGATGGGGGGGCTTTTGTACAATTGTGTGGGTGCACAATTGAAATCTCCACCCCTCTCTCCTCCTATAAATACCCCCTTCCTTTCACCATAGTCTCATTTTAGAAAGATCAAAAAAAAGAAAGAAAGAAAGGAAAAGAATGAGTGGACTAACTTGAGAGTTTTATTTGTAGGTTTGCTAGAAGTTCTAGGAGAAAGAAGGAGAGTAGCTAGTGCTTCCATCAAGAAAAGAAACAAGGTGGGGGTTTCCCCTAGGTTTGTTGTTTGTATGTTTGTTTGTTTGGTTGGTTGTTGTTTCTTTGAATGGTGTTTGATGATCCTTCTTCTTCTTACCCTCTTGTTTATTTTTCTTTTGGTGTGGTTACTTTGTAGTAGTATGGTTGTATGATTTTTCTCATTTTGAATGTTGTTAACTACTTGGACTAAAATAACACATGCATATAAATTTGTACATACAACCATGTAAGGTTGTAGGACTTGAATGTGAGACCATACATAAGGCATATGAATTTGTTTACAACCATGTAAGGTTGTAGGACCTATGTTGAACCTTGGACTAAAAGAAAGCATATGTTGAAAAATGAAGTGCTCTTACTTGTTGTATTATTGTTTAGTCTTAATCTTAAAAGTATGAAAAAGAAACTAACTAAATCACTAGTTGTAGAATAAATAAATAAAAAGATCTTTCCTTTTCTAAACACTAGTTGTAAAAAGATTAAAAAGATTTCTTTTATGTCCACTAGTAATAATAAGAAACCTATGCTAATAAAGATTTTAGTAAGTACTTTAGTTGTAGATATTTATAATTTTTAGTAAAGACTCATGGTAGTAGTAGTAGATATACATGTTCAAATAAGGTAAGTAGTGGTAGATGTTAAAGTAATTTAGTTGTAAATATTTATGCTAAATTTTAGTAGATGCTCATAGTAGTAGTAGTAGATATATATGTTCTAATAAAGTTGTAGTAGTAGTAGATATGTATGCTTCAATTTAAATAGCAATAGTAGATGTGTATGTTTCCACTAAAGTAGTAATAGTAGATGTGGAATTTATTATATCATGTTTAGAAGCAATATTCATGCTTTACATGTTGTAGGATCACTTCTAAAAATATTAGAAGCCATATTCATGCTTTACATGTTGTAGGATCACTTCTAAAAATATTAGAAGCCATATTCATGCTTTACATGTTGTAGGATCACTTCTAAAAATATTAGAAGCCATATTCATGCTTTACATGTTGTAGGATCACTTCTAAAAATATTAGAAGCCATATTCATGCTTTACATGTTGTAGGATCACTTCTAAAAATATTAGAAGCAATATTCATGCTTTACATGTTGTAGGATCACTTCTAAAAATATTAGAAGCTATATTCATGCTTTACATGTTGTAGGATCACTTCTAAAAATATTAGAAGCCATATTCATGCTTTACATGTTGTAGGATCACTTCTAAAAATATTTAGAAGCCATATTCATGCTTTACATGTTGTAGGATCACTTCTAAAAATATTTAGAAGCCATATTCATGCTTTAAATGTTGTAGGATACATTCTAAAAATACCTACCATGCTTAGATTAATTTATTTGTATTTAGAATGTTGTAGGATTCATTCTAAAAATATCTATCATGTTAGGAATGATATTTGTGTTTAGAATATTGTAGGATTGATGTAAAATTACTTACCATATTTTAGGGATGATGTAGAAGTATATACACATGCTTGAGAATGTTGTATGTTCATACTAGTTATATGTATGCATGCTTGGGAATGTTATATGTTCATACTAGTTATATATGTATCCATGCTTGGGAACGCTACAAGTGCATGCTAAAACACACTCACAATCAAGAGTGTTATAAGTTGATGGTTATGTCATATATACCATGTTTTAGTGGTGGTAGGTTGATGCTTGCAATTGCATAACATCGAATTGCCATAAGTTGAGTAATAAGAAAGAGGCATGTGGAAATTGTAGGAGTAACTACCTTGGTGTAGTTAATGTTAGTATGGAACCATAGCTTATGAGCACCCTTCATTCATAGCAATAAGGGTTGAGAAGTGCTAATAGTTGTAGCTTGAGAAAAAGCTAGTTTAGGGCCTACAAGTACCCTAAGGGTCATCGACCATCAAGACCACATCCTACCCTCTTAGAGTAAAATGGATAGATCTCACCTCGGGCGTCGACGGATCTTAACCAATGTAGGTTGACCGTGGGCCGAGAGTGTTGGTAGAATCCGAGTTAGGGGTAGGAATGAGTGAGAGAGATATTATTACCAGAGTCTTGGATCGAGGGACCACGAGTTGGACCATGATTGGAAACTATGCAAGATCGCATAGGAATGATAACCTCATTAG
The DNA here is from genome assembly GCA_017893485.1 of Hemerocallis citrina. NCBI lineage: Eukaryota > Viridiplantae > Streptophyta > Magnoliopsida > Asparagales > Asphodelaceae > Hemerocallis > Hemerocallis citrina. The sequence goes on from CM030367.1 coordinate 145,776,812, forward strand.
GATAGTGACTTATAAAATCATTACTTAACTTTTTGCCCGAAAGAAGGGGAGTTGGTAGTAGGGTGCACCGTACGACCAAACCTTTCTTTAGGGCCGATCTTAGGTGGTGTTATCGGGTTGTACCTTCCTGTCAAAAGGGATACGTACGATGCCTTCTCACTAGTTGGGGACATGGGTTGCGTATGCTGATTGTTAATTCCTGAAGTGCCATGACAAGGCGGGCGGAGCTAGGGGGGATGGACCCCCGGAACTCCGTCAGGTCCTATGCCAAAAGGGCGAACAGGCCATGGACTATGGTCCGACCAGGGGGCAGCAGGGGGCTCCCCTGTTAGCAGTATCCCCGACGGTTCGTCAGGTTTTTGAGTGAGGTCCGGTAGCCGGATAGCAGTGGCAACATAGACACCACTGGCAAACTGCATTAGTGGGACTTGACCACGTCTGCAACCTCATCAGTCACGTTGTATCTGTCAGGAACAGGTTGTGCACAATTAGAATTCATAACGCGGGTTCAATCCCTATATATGGAGAAAACGGCTTGAGATGGGGCGCATGTAGTATGGGATGCATGTTGCTTTCAGAGACTTACTGACATTAGAATATAAGCATCCTAGCTTAGTTGACAGCGCATTAGTATGCTAGGTTAGTCGACAGTGCATTGATATTCCAGTTTGAGTGACACTTATTAGATTCTAATCACTGCACTCACGAACACTTAAACTACACCGACATACTTTACCTGTTTGTATATGTTGTATTGGAGATTCACTGCTATATGATCAGCCTTTAAGCATCAGTGAATACTGACGTCCCCACTTCCATAGGTACTGGATCGCAAGTACAGGTGCGAGATTCAGGAGGACTCAAGGCAAGGAAAGTGAGGAGTTAACGACATGTTTTTATTTCCGCTGTAATAACTATTTCATGTATACTCTGATGTAATCTATTGAATAAATGGAAACATACGCCCTGTAATATTGAGTTAATAAAAAGTTTTAAATTTTCCTGTTTTCTGTGTATTGTGACTAATTGAAGAAAAGGTCTTGGCTCGTGTCACGGTTTCCCAGTGCTGGAAATCGGGGCGCCACATATTATTTAGCTGTAAAGAGCCCAATCGGCGACCTATTAATCTCAACAACAAGGTGCACAACGAGGATCAAGAATATGAGGAGATTTCATCCAAAAATACAGAACTATCGCAAATCCATATGTTCAGATCCACTACCGCTACAAATATTTACAAATACAAACCGGCAATTCCAAAGTCCAACTCTCCCCAAGAGCAGCTCATACGACTAGCCAACCCCCAAGTCGATGAATCACAGGACAAGACACCGGCACGCAGAATACTTCTCATTTCACAAACAACAATTCTCATTACAACAAAAAATTACAATGAGTCTACGTTTCATGGCTAAGAATCGCTACCAAAAGACTTGCAAATATTGTACAACGAACTGTCCAGCAAGTCATTCTTCCAACTACACACTAGAGGGATGCTCTGCCTAAGAGACACAAACCACTTCAAAGGCCTCCCACCAATTAACAACTTCACTGGGTCGCCTCAAATCTTGAGAATAAAATCCAAGACGAGTCATCCTTAGGCGGGCAAGCTCCAGGTTTATTCGACCACCTTTACCTGAGCAAGCTCCAACTTCGTCTCGCTTGAAGCGTCATGCGAACAAACGAGTCCCAACTCCTTCAAGCACCGCGTATCATGATGGATAGCAAACTCAATGTCCCAAGGACCTCATTCAATGTACACAACCACTTGTCAACAAAGAGAATAATAGAATCACCTCAACACTGATCGAACACAAGTGACTTCGCTTAAGTATTAAGAAGATTCAGAATACTCACAACTCATTCACTCCAAATAATGAGTTTGGCGCTCTGCACGCCACTTGTGTTCCTTCTGTCAACAACTGGTATGCTCCAAATAACATGTTCAACGCTCTGCTCTATGCATGAGCTCCACCAACAACTCGTCAACTACGAACAACGAATTTGATGCCTTGAGCTTTGCTCAGGCTCAATCAACAACTTATTGACTCCGAAAATGAGTTCAACGCTCCGCGCTCTATTAGAGCCCCATCAATAACTCATCAACACTGAACAACGAGTTCGATGCCTTATACTTTGCTCAGGCTCCATAAAAAACTCTTTGGCTCCAAACAACGATTTCAACGCTTTGCTCACCGCAAGAGTTCGTCAACAACTCGTTTGTTCCAAACAAAGAGTTCAAAGCTCCACTTACCGCACGAGTTCCGTTAACAACTCGTTTGCTCCAAACATTGAGTTCAATGCTCCGCTCACCGCGCGAGCTCCATCAATAACTTGTTGGCTCTAAACAGTGAATTCGACGCTCTGCTCACTGCACGAGCTCCGTCAATAACTCGTTAGCTCTAGACAACGAGTTTAACACCCTGTTCTTCGCTCAGGCTCCATCAACAACTCGTTGACTCCAGTGTAACACCCCGCAAAATTGAAAATTACAATTTTGCCCTCGTGTGTTACGCACGTGTATTTTGTAAACGTGTTTTCATCACATATTTTAGGGCAAAAAACAAAGTACCCCCCTAACGTTTGGGCTTAATACAATATGCCCATATAACGTTTGAAAAAGTACATTTAACCCATTCCACCGTTAACTTAACCCAATTCGTTAAGTTATAATTATTGAATTACCTTTTTACCCTTACCCTTTCATAATCAAATCTCTTCTTGTTTTTCCTCTTTCTTCATTCTTTTTCTTTTTCCTCATTCTTCATTCTTATTCAGATTATGCAATTCATTTCAGATTATGCAAACAACTTATATCTTATTCATATTTCTGAAATTTAGTCAAGTTGCAACTTATTAGGCTTCGATGCGCAAAATACTTTTACAATGTATATTATTGATCCATCGATATGATTGATATTTTTCTTTCAACTTTTTTTCATTCATTCATTCAATTTGTCTCATCTTTCAACCTCAGATTGGGAATTTTAAGTGCATATTATAACACACAACGATGAAAAAAAAAATTACAACTAATCATCCAATTTGCAGCTTGAGTCGTTCCCTATACTTTCTCTACTTCAACACCCATTTCATTTTGAACTTCTTTCATTCTTGTTCATACACACAAAAGGACAAGAAACTATTTACAGATCAATGCACTTGTGCATAGAAAAAAAGATGCCAGCTTCAAGAGCTCGTCACATCGAGAAAATTAACCAAAGAAGTTATTGGAGACTACGCTTCACTTCGATTTCTTCTCCGCTCTACTTCTGTTGCAAAGGAAAAGTGACTTCACTGTAACTGATATGAAGAAAATGTGAAACCCAATTGCCCTTCGTCCAATGCTTTCAGTTCAAGCTTCTGAAATGGGCTGCAGGTTTTGGCAACCAAGTGTTAGAAGCAGTCTCCTTTTTTGTTGAGACTGAAATAAATAAATAAATAAAAATTAAAAATTAAAAATTCATATATATAATAAATCATATATATGAAAAAGAATGAAGAAAGAGGAAAAAGAAGAAGAGATTTGATTATGAAAGGGTAAGGGTAAAAAGGTAATTCAATAATTCTAACTTAACGGATGGGGTTAAGTTAACGGTGGAATGGGTTAAATGTACTTTTTCAAACGTTATATGGGCATATTGTATTAAGCCCAAACGTTAGGGGGGTACTTTGTTTTTTGCCCCATATTTTATTTACCGACTATTTATGCATTTTTTCGAACTGGTTTTATCTTATTTTGACTCAACAAAAATATAATATTTCAATCTTGTATTTTACGTGCTTTTTATAGGTTTTTGATGCACGTGTCTCCACCGCTACGTACAATATTTTCTATGTGTTTAAATTATTTATTTTATATATTTAAATCTATTTTATAAAACAGAAATTTATTTTTCCCCTATTTTGATTAAAATGCATTTTTTTGATTTTCTGCACGTATGATGCACGTGCTTTCTACGTGTTGTGATTTCATCATGAAATATATGTAAATTAGTAAATGTAATTTTGCTTATGTTGTTTTCGATTATATTTAATAGTTTTTCATTAATAAAGTCGATTTTCGCATTTTCATGTTTTCACGTGCTACGCACGTGTTTATTTCGGTGCGCGCATTTAGGCGTATCCTTTCTCGAAACGAATTTCATAAAATGTGTGTGCATTTAATTTGAACTAACTTTACTTAATAATATAGTATAGAATATATAGTGTATAATATATAGTATGATAATTATATGTATGATATAATGAATGAAATGTGAAATGGATTAAATGGAAATGAGTTGGTTTTAGTTGGGCTGTCATGGTCTGGATTGGTAATAGGATGGATTAAATGGGCTGTTTGTATTAGGCTTGATGTGGATTGTTATGATTTTAGAATTTATAATATGGTGTAAGTGAAATATATGTGTATTGGTGAATTGAATGGGGGCCCACAGTGAGCATGGACAGCACATTTGTGTGCAAGTGTGCATTCACAAACACATGCTGACCCGGACGTATACCCAGTGTAGGGGCCGGTTTTGGATGAGGAAGGAGAAGGGTTTGGAGTTGGGATTTTAGAGTAGTGGGGAGATGAAAAGATGGGAGTTTGGGAAGTTATGAAATGTGAAGGGTTGGAGATTAATTTTAGTAATTTATTAGGTGTGTAATTTTGTAAATTGAACCCTAGCAAAATCCTATAAATAGCCCCATCCTCTTCTCTTTTGTCCACACCAAAAAAATAAATAAGAATAAGAAAAGAAAAGAGAAGAAAGAAAGAAAGAAAAAAAAAAGAGTGAGAGTTTGTGCTTGGAGGCTATTGCTAGGAGGAGAAGATGAGCTAGAAGTGCTTGTGAAGTTAGGAGCAAGGAGGAACCCGTTCCTTGTAGTTTTGCAACCTTCAAACTAAGGTGGGTGTTCTCCTACTTTCTAATTTTTAGAATGTGCATGCTGATGAAAGTGAATGAGTAGTTTTGAGGTGATAAAATAGAATAACTATACTATGAATGTGGTGAGACTAATAGTGAATCATGCTATGTTGACAAATGGATTAACATTATGTTTGTGGATGATCATATGCTTTCTAATTGTAGGGGTTGCATGCCTAAATAGTAGTATAATTTTGATATGAAAATTAGAAGATAAATTCATGTTTTCATATATGTTAAGTGATAGAAATGTTAACATTTGTTTAAAGAGCAAAGTATTTGTCTTGTTGCTTGCAAATGAGAAGAGAAATTGTAGTTTGCATGTTAATGTACAAATATAAAAACTAGTAATTTTAGAAATGTTTTGAAGAGATTTTTCTTTTAAAAAGAAGTGGTTGTAAAATAAAATGAGCATGCATAGCTTATAAATAATTATTGTAAGAGAATACAAATTTTCTAGTTCGATTAAAATGAATTACAATTCATATAATAAAAGAGAAGAAATAGATTTGAACTTTAGATGTATTATCAGATATGAATTTTTAATACATGAGTTTCTGTTAATTTTCAGTCTAATTAAATTATTGTAGAATGAAAGATTTGATTAAAAGAGAAAACTAAGGTTTAAGAGATTAATGAAATAATACGAAATTGGAACAAAAACTTTCGGGTTGCTTATTAGTCGTGGGGCGCAGATAGCCAAGTGGTCCGACTGTGCGCTGGCTTTCTTGTTGGCTCGGGTTTGAAACTTGAGAAGCCCAATTTTTTTTGTAAATTGTTTTAATGCATCCAGAGCCTAACATTGAATATAAGATGAGTTTAGGTTAAGAAGTGGACAAAGAGTCCAGTTGGACTCTCTGGCTTGCGGTGAATGATTTGGGCTTTGCCTTGGTGTGTACGGGTTCGATGACCATGATGGGGTTTTAGTTATTTTTTTTTAGGAGTTTGAATGAGTTATAAACTTTAGTTTGATATGAAATGGATTGGAAATTTCAGTATAGTAAACTTTAGTAATTTAGTTTGATATAAAATGAATTGGAGGATAATAAGAGATAATATAAAGTTTCTTGTATATTCTTTTTTGTGAATTGAACTTTGTAGTGAAGAAATGTAAAGTATTAATTTGTGAAGTGCTTTTGAGGAGATTGTACTTTTATTTTGTTTAAGAAATATTTGAAGTAAATTGAGACACCGTAAGAGCTTGGATTTATGATAAGATTTCATGTGATAAAATTGTGTACCTGAAAGGAATTATTTTTTTTATAAAGATTCTAAATGAATAATTAGATTATAAATAGTGACAAGATTTGATTATTTTTGTGAAATGAATTGAAAGATGAAATTATTTAAGATTAATACAAGATTATGAAAGGGTGTGAATACCCATGCTTCTTGTACATGAAAGTTTATGATTTAGAGTTAGTAAGACCTCGATACCGGCATTATTGAAAGAAATATTTGAGATATGATTTGGAGATATGGCCATGGGGCTATCTCGCATTTGTTGATTAAGTCCGGTAGAAGGTAAAACGAATTCTTTGAATGGAAATTATTCATGTCTTGAACTTAAGAAAATTTAGGCACATAAGTGAAGATGTAGTAAACTTAGGGAAACGTAAGTGGGGTGCTCTATATAGTCGGCGGTGGACTCCAAGACTATAGACCCAGTTGGTGGACTGAGGTTGCCCTGTGGGAGACGGATTATTATATTTTAATCCGGGACTATGAGGATGGGTCAGCGGTGGACTCCGGGATCTTGAATAGTCGGACGGATGGGCTTTTGTGTTTCCCGTCTCCAATGTATATATATATATATATATATATATACTGGGCTAGAGGGTCACATACGGGACGATTCGCATGATGTGGAATCTGTTATAACAGCCGGCGGTGGACTCCAAGGCTGGGATTCAAATTCGTGGAATAGTCTGAACTCTGTTTTGCTACCGGGTAGTTTTCATGGCGAGGGATCGAGCCCTGTATATTGAAGAACGTAGGCGCTTGCCCTCGGACCTATGTAGTATGGGATGCATAGAATCCGAACAAGTGTGCATTAGTGTCATCCTAGTGTAGGATTGTGTCCATTAGGCATTAAGGCATGACATACACTTATGTTTAGAATAATCACTTTTGACACTTTACTTGTTCATTCAATCTTTCTGTGATTTGTTAAAGTATGAGATCGTTATACTATTCCTGGCATAGAGAGGATAGCCGTGTATAACATTTCGTCAGTTGTAAGTAACTGACGTGCCCACAGAATGACATGCAGGTAATGGACTATTCTAGAAGGAGAAAGGATAATATGATGCAATCGATGGCTCAATTTATAAAGTTGTATAAGTTATATTTTTGTTTTCAAATGTTGTAATCTTTGTTTCTTCTGCGGTGTAAAATCCAAGTGTAAAGGAACTCTGATGTATTGTGAATGAAAAGTTTTTAAATTCCTTGTAAAACTGTACGAAGTGAAGTAAAGATCCTGTGAAATCTCGAATTTATCCTTATTTGAAATTCGGGGTGTTACAGTTCAAAGCTCCACTTACCGCACGAGTTCCGTCAACAACTCGTTTGCTCCAAACATAGAGTTCAATGCTCCGCTCACCGCGCGAGCTCCATCAATAACTTGTTGGCTCCAAATAGTGAATTCAACGCTCTGCTCACTGCACGAGCTCCGTCAATAACTCGTTGGCTCTAGACAACGAGTTTAACACCCTGTTCTTCGCTCAGGCTCCATCAACAACTCGTTGACTCCAAACAACAAGTTCAATGCATTGCTCACTGCTCACTGCACGAGCACCATCAATAACTCGTTGACACCGAACAACGAGTTCGATGTCTTGCGCTTTGCTCAGAATCCATCAACAACAAGTTCAACGCCCTGCTCTCCGCTCGAGCTCCATCAATAACTTGTCGGTTCCAAACAACGAGCTCTATCCCTTACTCTTCGCTCAGGCTCTATCAACAACTCCTTGGCTCAAAACAATGAGTTCAACGCATTGCTCACCGCTAGGGCTCCATCAACAACTCGTTGGCTCTAAAGAATGAGTTCAACGATCCGCTCTCCTCTGGAGCTCAATCAACAACTCGTTAACTCTAAACAACGATTTCTACGCTCCATTTACTGCTTGCTCTCCATCAACAACTTGTAGACTCCAAACAGTGTGTTCAACACCCTGCGCTTCACTTAGGCTTCTTTGACAACCCGTTAACTCCAAATAACGAGTTCAACACTCCGCTCACCATGTGATTTCCATCAACAACCCTTTGACTCCAAACAACGAGTTCAATGTCTGATTCCATCACAAAAGTTATCTATCCACTTGCCAGGGCCGAACGATAAGCTCAATGATCAACTCGATTTCAGAGTTGTCTCTTCAAACTTGCTGGGTGCAAATAGCGAGTCCAAACGTCGCTCCACTACAAATTGTCTCTATAAAACTTACTGGAGTCAAACATCAATCTTTACATCAAATCCATCTCAGAGTTGCATCTACTAAATTGCTGGGGTCAAACAACAAGCTCTACATCAAATCCATCTCAGAGTTTCCTCTACTAAACTTGTTGGGGTCAAACAACAAGCTCTACATCAACTCTATCTCAGAGTTGTCTTTACTGAACTTACTGGGTTCAAATGGCAAGCTTTACGTTTAACTCTGCCGCGGAGTTGCTTCTACAAACTTGTTGGGTTCAAATGGCAAGCACTACGTTCAACTCTGTCTCAGAGTTGGCTTACCAAATTCATCGGGATCAAACAGCAAGCTTAACATTCAACTCCATCCCAGAGTTGCCTCACAAAACTTGCTGGCATCAAACGGCAAGGCTCACATCAACTCGATTAAGGAGTTTCCCCTACAAACTTGCTGGGATCATACAAGAAGCTCTACATCAACTCTGTCTTAAAGTTGACTCTACCAAAATTGTCGGGCGCAAATAGAAAACTCTACATCAACTCAGTCAGAGTTATCTTTATAAACCTGCCAGGATCAAACAGCAAGCTCTACGCATAGCTCCCTCTCAGAATTGTCTCTCAGAACTAGCCGGGTGCAAACGGCAAGTTTAACATCCAACTTCATCGCAGAGTTCTCTATAAACTTGTTGGGATCAAACGGCAAGCTCAACATTCAACTCCGCTCAAAGTTGCCACACAAAACTTGCTGACATCAAACGAAAAGTCCTACATCAACTTAATTAATTAGTTGCCCCTACAAACTTGTCGGGATCAAACGGCAAGCTCTACATCAACCCCGTCTAAGAGCTTCCTCTCTATGAACTTACTGGGCACAAATGGCAAATGCAACGTTCAACTCCGTCAAAGAGTTCCCACCAAACTTGCTGAGGTCAAATGACAAGATTTATATCAACTCCACCTCAGAGTTGCCTTTCAGAACTTGTTGAGCACAAACGGCAAGTTCAACGTTCAACTCCGTCATAGGGTTCTCTCTAAGCTTGCTAGGTGCAAACAACAAGTTCAACGTCCAATTCTGTCTTAGAGTTGTATCTACTCACCTGTCGGGCATCAAACGACAAGCTCAACGTACAACTCCGTCACAGAATTCTCTCAAAACTTGCTGGACGCAAACGGTACGTTCAACGTTCAACTCCTTCTAAAGTTGTCTCTACAAAATTTTCGGGATCAAACGACAAGCTCTATGTTCAAGTCCGCCTAGAGTTGTCTCTTTAAACTTGCTGGATGCAAACGGCAATTTCAACATTCAACTCTGTCTAGAGTTGTCCCTACAAAACTTGCTGGGTGGAAATGGCAAGTTCAGACAACCAACTTCAACACAGAGTTCTCTATAAACTTGTTGTGATCAAATAGTAAGTTCTACGCTCAACTCCATCCCATAGTTGTTTCTTCAAACTTGCTGGGATCAAATAGCAAGACCATTATCTGACTGCCTTCAGAAATTTGTTCCTACGACAGCTCTCCTAGGTCAGCTAAAAAATGCTCATCCACCGAGGAAACACGATCGAAAAAATAAGCAAACGACACAATGTTTGTTCGAAAGAAGAGTGGTTCAAAAAATGAGCAACAAGATGTTTGATCGACAAGTACAATAAATAATAACTCAAAGCTTCAAAGGAAGAGGTGAACAAATTCTTGCTACTAAGCATGCTCAAGATGATTTATCTCGTACCTTGGCTATAAAAAAACTAAAGGAGATAATCAATTCACAACCCAAGCTCCTTGCAAAATTCAAGCTTCAAATTTCTGAAAATCCCCAAACAATTAAAGAGTTGGATTTTTTGGCATAAAAGAAGGAAAGAAGCTCTGGTGCACTGTGATAAGAGATCAGGTCAGGTTTTAAACCAAACCCACCAACAAAACCCGAAAATCAAAGGATGAAAGATTAACGGGTAAGCAGATATGCAGGTGCGAATTCAAAACCCAAAAACCGGAAGCACTCGTTCTTCTACTTCTAAAAAATCACCTTCTACAAAGCTTGACTGAAAGATCTCTTCCTCCTTACTCCAACTCCGAGCTTCAACTTCGTCAAAGAGCTCCGCCTAAACCCTAGTCAACCAGGGAATTACATAGCTCAACTGCTTCGAAGCTCGACGACAGTTTTAAGGGTCCATAGCTCGACAAACAGTCACCCTCATAGCTCGGCCGTATAGCTACAGCTCAGCGATGCTCCAAACGCCATAGCTCAGCGAGGAATAGCTTGATAGCTCGGCAACGAGTTCGAAGCGAATAGCTCGGTGACAATTCAAAGCTCCATAGATCTGCCATGACCAAGGAGTGCCATAGCTTGGAGGAGTCGAGAACTCCATTGCTCAGTGGAGTCGAGAGCTCCACAACTCGACGAAAATCTAGATATACATAGTTCGACCTTGTTAAGAGCTTTATAGCTTAATTGCAATGGCAAAGGAGTAGCTCGGTGATAAAAAGCTTCATAGCTCGGCCACCATGAAGATTGTAGTACGGCCACCATAGCTCGGCGAGATGCTCGAAGCTCATATAACTCAGCAATGAGTTTCATAACTCGACCATCGCCGAAGAGGCTATAGCTCGAATGTAATGAGTTTGCCCAAAGCAAAGCATTGCAAACTGAGTACAACGTCTCATAGCTAGGCAAAAACCATAGGTCAGCAACAAGCACCCTCATAGCTCCACGAGAAGTTGGAGAACCCATAGCTCGCCAAGACTCCATAGCTAAAAACTTCATCGTTCGATCGCTACCTTCATAGTTCCCCAAGAGGAGCTCTGTAGCTCGATGATTAGCTTCAAAGTTCAGTGGAATAAGTAGCTCAGCAAGAAAAGAGTGCCTATAGCTCGGGGACGAAGCTATCCCCTAGCTCGGCCAGGAGGAAATGGCCATAGCTCGGCCAAATTGTCGGCCGAGCTAGGGGGCTCCGAAAGATAACAACAGCCATCAGATCATCTAGACAATCGCGCTCCAGTGTGATGGAAGCCTCAGATAGATCCACGTCGCCCCTCTTCTTCCCCATCACTTTGCACAACTCTCCACCGTTGGATCTCACTCAGCGGGAGATCCCCCCACTGATGAGTGCTGCATATCGCGCCACATCACCAATAGCCATAGCGATCAGATCTCGACCTCTGATTCCGAGGGTCTGTCGTCGGGGTCAACCTCCAGTGTTTCAGGCTTTTTGCAGGTCCATTTGCCGCATCAGCAACTATCGGATCCAGATCACGGTGTTCAATCAACGATCCAGATTCAATCTGAAGAGCTCTAACTGCATTTCACGACAAAGATCAAATGTCAGATTTTTAGTAATTTTCATCAAATATTAACTCACTATGTATTTGCTCTCACACCAAAATAAGTAGCAACACTACTTATGAGTCACTGGGTTGTGCCAATAAAATGCCAATCTCAAAAGTTTTAGGGCAACATTGGATGAGAAAGGACTATTGAGATTTGACTTGTAGCTGTGTTATTCGAGCATAGATGGTATGGTCATAAAATGGGTAGGTAAAAGAAAATCTTAAGTTCGAAACTAAGGTTACAACATAAACCTTTATTCATTTAAAATATTTAAAAAAAAGAAGAGTGATATGGGTCAGATGACGCGGCCCCTTCTGGGCCACAAGATCCCCTCATGAAGCGTGCACCGCCGGATTATCCGAATCTGCCACGTCAGCACGAAAACCGCCCATGCCTCCGCTACGTCAGCCTGGAAACCGCCTAGGCCTCCACCACGTCAGTCTATACCGCTTGGGCTTCTGCCATGTCAGGCCCACGGGCAACCGGGTCTAGACCCGGCCCCAAACAGGTCCAGACTCGGTTGTCCTCTCCTATAAATACCAGACCCTCTACCCTTTATCCAGGTAATCAATCTTTCCCCCTCAAAACCCTAGTTACTGTTACTCTCTCAGTAGATGACTAAATCGTCGGAGGGTCTGCCACCAGGACCAACCCCGGTGTTCCTAGACCGTGTGCAGGTACACGAGACCTAGGATCCGAGCCTCCTGGTCCGAGCCGAGCATCTAGTCTCGACCTCACTCCCGCCTACTTCCTAACCATTCGCCCAGCTAAGGGTCGTCCGCACTAGAGCTTCCTCCACCAATACAAATAGAGAAGAACTCACACTTGGTGATCCATACGCCTCCCCAAAAACAAACCGCATCAGGATGGCACCATCTGTGGGAAGCTCCTAATGCAGACTATGGAACGAGCTCAGCCATCAACGGTACCCCATCTAACCGAGCTTACATGGCACCCAAGGCCAGGAGAGCTGTCACCTCTGTGCGTCGGCGGGAAGTGCATCGTCAGGACGTCGTCGCCGATGCACATGGATCCAACAACCCGAGGGTCAGTCGCGAGCAACAACCGGGTGCCTCCCGACCGGTCCAACCCGACCTACGAAGGGTAATCCAGGATCGGCAGGCAAGCCGGAGTGGGGGAGGGGCTGCTTCCAACTCGGCCCCGAACCATCCCAGACCTCTGTGCCAAGGGCGGAAGCCGGCACTCAGCCGTGTCAGCCGGCGGCCGCAGGCTCAGCAAAACCGAGCTGAGCGAGCCCCGGTCACCCACCAGGAGTTCCAAGACTTTCGAAAAGAAATCATGGAGGCATTCCGGGGGACCCCCGTCGATGAAAACGCATGCCGCTCTCACACCTCCTCAGATGCCCAGGCCAGCGTGTCTCGCGTCCCGACAGTCCCGCCGGAGTATGACGATGACATCTTGAAGTGCCTCCAAGAAATGGAAGACCGCCTCGACCACTTCGGCGACGGCGGCCCGAGGCTGGCCCAGGGATACGGGCCCATCCGACCTCCTTTCTCCACCACCATCTTGCAGGCAAAAATACCCTGAAACTTTCGCCCACCTCAATTCAAAACTTACGATGGCGAGGGCGATCCTGCTGATCACATGGAGGGCTTCAAGACCCTCATGATGATTCACAGTTCTTCGGATCCCCTCCTATGTCGTGCCTTCCCCACCACCCTCCGGGGTCCAGCTCGGGAATGGTTCTCCAAGCTCACCCCCGGCTCCATCTATTCTTTCGACCAACTGGAGGGTAACTTCCTCGCCCACTTTGTCACCAGCCGAAAGGCCGAAAGCACAAGTGCGTCCCTATTGGGTCTCCGGCAGAAGGAAGGGGAGTCACTCCAGTTATTCGTCCGAAGGTTCACCGCGGAGGCAAGGTCGGTCTCCTCCCTCGACCCCGGGGTCGCCTCGGCGGCATTCCGGCACAACGTCTGGCATGGCCAACTGAAGGCCTCCCTGTCGAAGAAGCCCCCGATAGATTTCCCCGACCTCCTCAACCGGGTCAAAAAGTACATCCGGACTGAGAAAGCCCTGAACCCAGAGGACTCAAAAGAAATTCCCGAAAAGGGTAAACACAAGGCCGACGAGGTCGAGCCAGCAAAGAAAGTTCCGAGAGATGGGGGCACCACAAAAAGGGTCCCCCCGGTCCCTCGCTTCGAGAGATACACTCTGCTGACGCAGAATGTGTCGGTCATCCTTCTGGAAATCGAAGACAGGGACCTCGTACAATTCCCTCCTCGACCGACCAACAACAACAGCAAGAAGAGGGATCAGCGCTTCTACTGTTGCTTCCACCGGGACAATGGGCACGACACGGACCATTTTCGCGCCCTGAAGGACGAAATCGAGGCCCTCATCCAACGAGGGTACCTCCGGGAGTTCAAACGGAAAGAAACTCAGGACCAGAGGGATACGAGAAACATGAGGGCTTCCCCTCCTCATCGAACACCCAGGCAGCGTCCCGAGCGGGACCAGGAGCCTGAAGAGCTAGAGGGCCAGGCCATCTTGCATTGTGTCCACGGAGGACCCATGGGAGGGGAGTCCAAAACTTCCTGCAAGTCGTTCGTCCGGAATGTCAACGCCGTCCAGGGCCCCCTCTCCCCCCAGCTCTAGCCGCTCCCTGTCTCCTTCTCGGGGGAAGACTTGGAAGGATTCCGGCTTCCGCATTCTGATGCGCTCGTCGTCAGCCTCAGCATGGCGAACTTCGAGGTCCGGCGCATTCTCGTTGACAACGGGAGCTTGGTAAACATACTCTTCCTGGAAGCCTTCGAAAACTTGAAGCTCTCCCGAGATAAGCTAAAGCCCGCCAGATATACCTTGCACGGATTCTCCGGTGTCCCGGTGCCAATAGAGGGGATCGTAACCTTAGACGTCATAGCTGGTACGAGCCTACACCGAAGAACCGAGTCGATGGACTACATGGTTGTCAACGTTAAGGTAGCCTACAACGCCATACTCGGCCGCCCCGGGCTCTGCTCCCTCCAGGCGGTCCCCTCAGCCTACCACCGGAAGATGAAGTTCCCTACCAACACTGGTGTCAGGATTGTCCGAGGGAACCAAGAAGCGGCACGATCGTGCTATATGACGACGATCGGGGGTACTGTATTTCCCCTTGATGCCGTCAAGCTACAGCCCGAGAGAACCCAGCCCGAACCGGAGCCGGCAGACGAGTTGGAAGATGTTTCGTTCGAGACAGGGGACGCGTCAAAGTGTTTCCGAGTGAGCTGCTCCCTTGCTCCCAACCTCAAATCTACCCTGATCGACTGCATTCGCCGCAATGTCGACCTCTTCGCCTGGAAGCCCTCTGACATGCCTGGTATCTCCGAGGATCTCATCATGCACAAACTCAGCGTGATCCCCGGTTCGAAGCCGATCATCCAGAAGCGACGCAAGTTCGCCCCGGAGCGACAGTAGGTGGTAAATGCAGAAGAGGACAAACTCTTGCCCGCTCGTTTCATACTAGAGGTCAGCTACTCCGAGTGGCTAGCGAATGTCGTGATGGTTAAGAAAGCAAGCGGGAGCTGGAGGATCTACATAGACTTCACGGACCTCAACAAGGCGTGCCCCAAAGATCCGTTCCCCCTCCCCAGTATCGATGCTCTGATCGACACCACCTCGGGTCACGAGCTCTTGTCTTTCATGGATGCCTTCTCCGGCTATAACTAGATCCGAATGTTCCCTCCCGATATAGCCAAGACGTCCTTCGTCACGGACCAAGGTTTCTATTGCTACCGGGTGATGCCCTTCGGGCTGAAGAACGCCGGTGCTACTTATCAGAGGCTCGTTAACCAAGTATTCAAGGATCAAATTGGGTGCAACATGGAGGTATACGTCGATGACATGCTCGTCAAGAGCAAACAAGAGCAGGATCACGTCGCAGTCCTGGAAGAGGCCTTCGGAGTCCTTCGGACCCACAACATGAGACTCAATCCGGCGAAGTGTGCGTTCGGCATCTCCTCAGGAAAATTCCTAGGATTCATCGTCAGCCAGCGCGGCATCGAGGCAAACCCCAAAAAAATCCAGGCCATAATAGACATGGCCCCTCCCAGGAACATCAAAGAAGTTCAGAGACTAACGGAAAGACTAGCGTCCATCGGCCATTTTCTCTCCAAGTCTGGAGAGAAGTCCCTCCCATTCTTCAAGACACTCTACAAAACTGGAGGATTCGAGTGGGGTACTCAGCAGCAAGAGGCGTTCGCCTAATTGAAGGAGTACCTCGCCAACCCTCCTCTCCTCAGCAAGCTCGAACCAGGGGAGCCCCTCTGGCTCTACCTTTCGGCTTCGGAGAGTGTGCTCAGCACCATCCTCGTTCGAGAAGAGGAAGGAGTCCAGAAGCCCCTGTACTATGTGAGCAAGGTTCTACTCTCCGTCGAGACCAGATACTCTAGAATGGAGAAGATAGCATACGCCTTGGTCATGGCTACGCGGAAGCTCCATCTCTACTTTCAGGCACATTCAATCCAGGTGCTCATGGACCAGCCTCTGAAGGCCGTGCTTTACAAGCCCGAGAGCTCGGGACGACTTGTCAAGTGGTCGATCGAGCTCAGTCAATACGACATCGGTTATCAACTGAGGACGGCCATCAAAGGGCAGGCCCTCGCCGAGTTCATCACAGAATGCACCATCTCCGAGCAACCCCAAAACAAGGGAGCCAACTAGACGTGGGAAGTTTACGTCGATGGCTCCTCATGCGAAGCGGGGAGTGGTGCGGGCATCATTCTGCAGGGTTCGGACGGGTTCCTACTTCAATATTGCCTCCGCCTCAACTTTCCGGCCTCTAACAACGAGGCTGAGTACGAGGCCATGATCGCCAGACTCACTCTGGCTCATCAGGCCGGCGCAAGACAGATCAGGACCTTTAGCGACTCTTAGCTTGTGGTCAACCAGATCACTGGAGAGTACGAGGCCCGTGACAATCGGATGATCAGGTACCTGGCCGTGGTCCAACGACTATTGACGTCCTTCGACGAGTCGGCGGTCTTAAGGATCCCCAGGAAGCAGAATGCCTAGGCCGATGCCCTGTCAAAGTTATCTTCCTCATCCTTTGAAGGTCTCGACCGGACCATCCTAATCGAAGTCCTCCTAAAGCCAAGTACAGACTTCCCTGAGGCTCTCTGCATCGAAGACGGAGTTTCTCCTGACAACTGGACCACTCTTATCAAGAAATTTCTAACCAAGGGAGAGCTCCCCGAAGACCGGACTGAAGCACGGCGAGTCAGGATCCATTCAGAAAGGTTCGTCGTGATCGATGCAACCCTCTTTAAAAGATCATACACAACAATGGACGGGAGACCCTACCTCTGCTGCCTGACACCTGATGAAGCAAAGTACACCCTCAAGGAGCTGCATGAGAGGATCAGAGGATGCCACATGGGAAACCGCTCGCTTGCGCGAAAGGTATTGAATCACGGGTACTACTGGCCCACTATGCTGCAAGATGCCCTCGCCCTAGTGAAGAAGTGCGGTCCCTACCAATGATTCTTCCCCGTGAAGAGGGCTCCACAAGCAAATCTCCGTTCCATAGCTAGTCCGACCCCCTTTGCATTGTGGGGGATGGATCTGGTAGGCCCATTTCCGAAGGCAACGGGCCAACGAAAGTTTCTCATAGTGGAGATCGACTACTTCACGAAGTGGATCGAGGCAGAGCAATTAGCAATGATCACCGAGCAACAGACCCAACAGTTTTTCTAGAAACACATCGTCTGTCGGTTTGGGATCCCACAGGTGCTCATCACGGACAATGGAACTCAATTTACGGGTAAGCACTTCCGCAAGTTCTGAGAAGATCTCGGGATCCAATAGCGCTTCTCTTCTATATGCCACCCCCAGTCCAACGGTCGGGTTGAGGATGTGAACCGCCAAATTCTTGATGGCCTCAAGAAACGACTCGATAACTCTTCTAAGGGGTTATGGGTCGATGAGCTGCCAAGCGTTCTCTGGGCCCACCGGACAACAAAGAGAATCCCCATGGGAGAGTCACCATTCAATCTGACATACGGTGCGGAGGCCGTCATTCCCCTGGAAATCGGGATCCCTTCGTCACGCATCATGGCTTTTGACGAAGCAAGCAACTCTGCATAGCTGCGAGCCGACCTGGACCTCATAGACGAGGTCAGAAAGAAGTCCGCCATTAGAAGGAGCATCTACCAACAAAGGATCGCAAGGTTCTACAACAAGAAGCTGCGTCCCACCAACATCAAACTCGGAGACCTTGTCCTCCGGAAGTTGGCGGTATCCAATCCCAGCCAGAAAAGGAAATTGGCCCCAAACTGGGAGGGCCCTTACAAAGTATCTGAGGTCGTGCGTCCGGGGACGTACCGCCTAACCAACTCGGAAGGCAAGGCCGTCAAGAGGCCCTAGAATGCGGAGCATGCCATCAAGTTCCTAGGAGGAGAGGATTAGCCTCCATCCCATGTAAATTATAAAGAATGTAGTCGGCACGTCGTGCCTTGTTTTCTGTAATGTTCAAATATGTTGTAAATATGCCAGCTTTCTTAAAACAAGTTTGTGGCTTCGTATTGATTCCCATTAAAAAACATGTCTCGGTGTGTAATACCCTGATTTTTCAATTAATGAAAAATTATTTATTTTGCACGTAGTGTGCACGTGCAATATTTTGTTTGGATTATTTTATCATGATGTGAATATTTAAATATAATTTTCTCAAATTATTTTAGTACAGAAAGCCTTTCTTTAAAGCCTTATTTTAATTTAATGAAAAGCCCTTTTCTTAAAAAGCCCAAATGTATTTTATTTTATTTATTTATTTTATAAACTATTTTGGCCCAAAAAGAAAGCCCATGAATTAATTTATTTTAATTAAACTTGTCATGTAGAAGACTTTTTTTTTACTAAATTATTTTTATACAAATTTAAGAATGTACAAATTTGGCCTAGTTGCATGCACGTGCACTACACGTACACGTGCAATGCACACTCACTATTGGAGGCCGGGTTTCATTCTTTTTTGGAGGGATTTTTGATTTTTGGGTGTGGTGAACATGGTGGTAGTTTCTTAGTTGTGGGTAGTTTTCCTAACTCCCACCTTAATCTAAGCCCTTCATCCAACAACCACCAAAACAATCTTGGCCCTCCATCTCACTCATTTCCTAGTATAAATACCCCCCCTCTCATGGCTAATTTTCATATGCAAAGTATATTTCAAAGTTATAATATTGTAATAGTGAGAACTATAAAAGATAAGAGAGTTGTGTGTTTTTTGGTTGCTTGGAGTGGCCGGCATCACAAGGAGGGAAGCATTCGGATTGGGCTTGAGGAAGCATTCGGCTTTGATTAGAAGCTTGGAGTTGGTGCACTCTTTTGGCTAGGAGGAGGTGCTTTCATCTACAAGGACTTGGTTGCTTTTGTTTGGGTTTTTCTCTCCAATTAAGGTGGGTAAAACATTTCATATTTCTAATATAGATCCATGCTAAGTTTCAACCATCAAAGATGCATGAAAAATATCAATAAGAGCCCACTTGAATTGAGTAGTTAGCATGTGAATTGATTGAAATGTGGTGATTAACTTATATGGCTTTAGTGTTAAAATTAAATTGTGTGTAGATTGCTCCATGTTTATTAATATGAAGTTATGATGGGGATTAAATTTAATTGAGAATGTTGTTAGGATTAGAGACATAATGCATGCTTGTTAATTGTGAAATTGAGACATGGAACTTATTAAGAAAGAGTACACCTTATTTTGAAGAAAAATGAAATACTTGAATGTTGAGATGTGATTTGTATAATCGATGAATGAGTATACTTCATTATGACATAGGTTGATTAATGAAAGTACTACTCATAAAATTAGTAGTTAATTTGTGATGAATAGACCTTTATGTTGATATGAATATGGACTATTGAAATCATATGTGCTGGTTGAATTAAGAACTAATATCAGTAAATTATCACCATGAAATTATTGAATAAAAAGACTAGTAGATTAATTATATGGCAATGTCGAAAATACAATATATTGTAGTTTAATAAATAACTCTTGGATTTTGTGTGTGAAAAATACATTTCATTAGTACCAAAAAATTATATTTTTTTTACTGGTATGAACTTTATACAAATGGGGATTAATCTGGAAGTTTTAGAAAAGTTTTACCAAAGCAATAAGAAACTATGGTTATTTGAATATCGAGTTGTTTTTAAAGCAGTGTGAATATAATACAAATCGATTTTTTATTGGGTTAGTGACAACCCGAGCCAGTGGCTCAGGTGGTCTTGGACTGCGGTTTGCTTCTCTGGTTTGCACAGTTCGAATCCCAGTATTCACACCCTTTTTGTTTAAATTCTCAAAAACTAGTTAACAGCGAACCAAGAGTATTTATTACTCTCAGTCGCTCTTATATCGTGTTCGGCGACCGGCCTAGCGGTCGGGGCTCTGTGCTGTCACGGTGCTGTGCCTGGTTCGATTCTTGGGTTCGGCATATAGGAAAAAATATTTTTTTGGGAGTTTTTGAAGTCCAAAAATTATGAAATAAATATGGTAATTCTCATAAAAATACAAGGAATTTTATAAGAGTAAATTGGGTATTATTTGAATGAAATACAATATGGTTTGTGAATAAAAAGCATAATTAGAGCTTTGGTTATAAGATATATACTTATGGAATTTATAACTTATAAAGATTAAGTGAAATAGGCTATTATAAAGTAATTGGAAAAAGTACTTTGTTGTGTAACATGATATTATTTATCCTCACTTATGAATATTGTGCAAAATGTGAAGTATGGATGTGACTAGTGATATTATGAAGTTGCTTGAATTCATGTATGATTATGAAATTAAAATCATGATGTATGAAAGGGAAAAAGAAATTGTTGGCTGTACATATGAACTTTGTGAGTTAAAAGTATTCATTATGGACTTGTGAATAAAGTGTAATCATGAATTGAAAGAGAATATACATGTGAGTTTGAGAACTCGACATGGAAATTGTTATGAATTGAAGATTGTGAAATGAAATTTGAAATAGAGTAGCTAAGTCTCCCCGGCATTGAGAAAAATGAATTGAGATGAAATTAGACCAAGGTTGGTCATGATGAAACAAATGAATAAGTCCGGTTGATGGAGAGGCTAACTCTAGAGATTATTTTGTTCATGATTTTTAAATAAAACTAAGGACTAGTACATAGTGGAGATGTGATGAAAGTAGAAGAAAAACATGAGTATGGGGGCCAATGGATAGCGGTGTGAGAGCGATTCACAGGTTGCCTGCTTGATGCGTCAAGACATGGCGTGGGCGCTACTCCGGAATTATCGTCCCGGTGGCGACGCTCGTGGGATGTTCGAGTGGCTATGGGTGGTGCCATTGTTCCATGGCGGAGGCTGAATTGTCCATAGGTTGCCTGCTCGATGCGTCGTAACAGTGCGTGGGATTCCCCTCCAGGCTGCCTGGACATGGGCTCATAGATCATAGGACATCTAAGACACTACCGTAGTTACAGTAGTAGTTTAAGACATAACGGGGGATTGAACCCTATCAAGATGAAGAACGAATAAGGGCTTGCCCTCGGACCTATGTAGTATGGGATGCATAGAATCCGAACAAGTGCGCATTAGTGTCATGTAACATAATAAACTGCATTAAGGACTAAGTGCACAATCACAACACGACATCAATAGGGTAGTCCCTTTAGTTTGGATGTGACAAGTTTGTGTTTGCTAAATATGAAAAGTTAAGTTATACTATTTCCGGCATAGAGAGGATGGCCGTGTATAATGTTCGTCGGTTGAATAAACTGACGTACCCACAGTCTGACATGCAGGTAAAAGACTTATTAAAGATTAAAGAAGAATGGATGCTCAAAGATTGTATCATGTTGTCGTACTTTATTTCAATTGTTGTAAAATTTACTTCCGCTGTGTAAAAGAAAGATGTAATTATGATGTAATCTCTGATGTATGATGAAAAGTTTTAATTTCCCTGTAAAATTATACTAAAGAAAGTGAAAAGATCCTGTAGAACATCTCGAATTCAGTGTATTTGGGATTCGGGGCGTTACAGAGTGGTATCAGAGCCACGCTTTCTACACTTTCACACTTGTACAAATTTATAGGGAACGACACCCTAGTAGTGGACATTAGAGTGTGTGTTTGAGTCTAGAGATTTAAATGTAAGTGACTTACATTTGTGTTGCTCTAAGATTTATGCTTCTTCCTCTCTATTTCTAAGATGGCTGATCACTTCGACCCTGCTGGAGGCGACGACTGGCATATCATTGAGGAAGAGTACCATTCTGGACAGGCAGATTCCGAGGACGAGTACTATCCAGGACAAGCTGATTCTGATGATGCGGAGTACCCTGAATCCTGAGAGATCACCCCACCTCCGGATTCATCTGATGATTCTTCTTCTGACGAAGAAGAATTACCAATTCCAAGTGGTCTTGTGGCTTCTCTTCAGAGGCAAGTGGAAACCCTGAAGGAGAGAGTTGGATTATTGGAGGCTCAGCTGGAGAAGCGGAAGGCCGACTATTCTGTTCTTAGCCATCGGATTTGGGAACTTGAGAAGAAAAAGAACCTAACTGATGTGCTGAAGGATGAGGTTGATGAACTACGGGAAGAACTTTGAGCAGCAAAGAGGACCCATAGGAGTTAGACTGTCTTAGCTTCTTCTATCTTTCATTCTGATGTCAAGAAATGTTTTCAATTCGAATGTATAAAGTTTGAAATTCAATGAAATGGAAATATTAACTTGAAAGATCATGTTTCATACTTCGAATTTGATGGACCTTTTACATCGGAATATGGAATGAAAGCTGTTGTATTGTTCGATACTGGATCCTCTCATACATTTGTGTCTCCTAAGTTTGCTAAATTGTTGAGAGTTGAACCGAAGATTTTTCCAGGCAAGATCTTAGCAGTAGCTACTCCATCAGGGGAAACTTTAACACTGATCGGTATTATACTGATTGCGAGATTGTGATTGGAGATCGAATCTTTGGCATTGATCTGATCGAGCTGACTATCTTGGGAGTCGATGTTATCATTGGCATTGATTGGATGTCGGTGTACAGTGCAAGCATCGAGTGTAAGACCATGACGGTAACAGTGAAGGCTCCAGGTGGACCTGAAGTCACGTTCCAAGGGAAGCGGAAGTATTCTAAGCTAGTGGCAACTATCCGCAAGGAAGAGACTCCTGTGGAAGTGCAAGGGATTCCTGTGGTTCGGGACTATCCGACTGTGTTCTTGGAAGATTTTCCTGGGTTACCCCCGCATCGTGATGTAGAGTTCAGCATCACTGTTCAACCAGGAAGTGCACCCATTTCTAAGGCACCGTATAGGATGGCTCCAGTGGAACAGGATGAGGTGAAACGGCAGATTGAGGAACTGTTGGGGAAAGGCTTTATTCAACCTAGTGCGTCACCTTGGGGAGCACCAGTGCTTTTGGTAAAGAAGAAGGATGGATCGATGAGGATGTGCATCGACTACCGGGAGCTGAATAAGGTCACTGTTCAGAATAAGTATCCGATTCCTCGAATTGATGACTTATTCGATCGTCTACAAGGAGCAGCTGTATTCTCCAAAATTGATCTTCGATCGGGTTACCACCAAGTTCGAGTGAAAGCTGAAGATGTGTATAAGACTGCATTTAGAACTCGGCATGGGCATTACGAATTCTTAGTTATGCCATTCGGAGTGACGAATGCACCTGCAATCTTCATGGACTTGATGAACAGAGTTCTAAGGCCGTTTATTGATTCTTTCGTCGTGGTGTTTATCGACGATATCCTCGTGTACTCCAAGTCTGAGGAGGAGCACACTGAGCACCTGGCAGCAGTTTTGCAGAAGTTGGAAGAGCAGCAGTTGTATGCCAAGTTATCCAAGTGTGATTTCTGGAAATCTGAAGTGGCATTCCTAGGTCACATCCTTTCTAAGGAGGGAGTGGCAACTGACCCTCAGAAGATAGAGGCAGTGAGAGATTGGGCAAGGCCTACTACAGTGAAGGAAGTCAGAAGTTTCCTTGGGATGACTGGATACTACAGGAGATTCATTCAAGGTTATGCTCAGATAGCTGTACCGCTTACAGGGCTGACCAAGAAGAATGTGAGCTTCAAGTGGACTGAGCAATGTGAGGCGAGTTTTCAGGAGTTGAAAGATAGGCTGACTACTGCACCTATTTTGGCTTTGCCTAGAGCAGGTGTTGAGTATGATGTTTATAGCGATGCTTCACATCGGGGGCTTGGTTGTGTCTTAATGCAAGAAGGAAGAGTAATCGCTTATGGGTCTAGGCAACTACGACCGCATGAGAAAAATTACCCGACTCATGATCTGGAGTTGGCTGCGATTATCTTTGCTCTGAAGCAATGGAGGCACTACGTGTACGGTGAGAAGTTGAATATGTACACGGACCACAAGAGCTTGAAGTATATATATCAGCAGAGGGATCTCAATCTGAGGCAGCGGAGATGGTTGGAAGTGCTCGAGGATATGCAACCTGAGATCAAGTATCATCCTGGAAAAGCTAATGTTGTGGCTGATGCACTTAGTCGCAAGAGCAGTTTGGCCAGTATGATTACAACTCAGAGGCATCTGATTGAGGAGCTGGATCGAGCAGGTATTGAGGTTGTCTTGCAAGGATTGGGAGCATCTTTGGCTCAGTTGAGGCTTCAGCCTACTTTGAATGCCAGGATCATTGCAAGTCAGGAGGTTGATGCTGATATCTTGGAGATGAAGGAGCAGGTTGGTGCTGGCAGGTTGCCCGAATTTCAAATCAGGGATGGAGTGCTGTGGTTCGGAGATAGGCTGTGCATTCCAAATCAGGCGGACCTGAAAGAGAGTATTCTTCAGGAGGCGCATGCTACTCTTTTGTCGGTACATCCTGGGAGTACTAAGATGTACAAGGACATCAAACAGCATTTCTGGTGGTCAGGTTTGAAGCGGGATGTGGCTGAATTTGTCGCGAAGTGTGAGGTTTGTCAGCAAGTCAAAGCCGAAAATCAGAGACCCGGAGGTCTATTACAGCCGTTACCTATTCCGGAATGGAAGTGGGATAACATCAGTATGGATTTCATCACGGGATTGCCTAAGAGCCCTAAAGGCAATGATGCTATTTGGGTTATAGTCGATCGACTTACCAAGTCCGCTCACTTTTTGGCGATGAAACTCACTGCTTCGATGGACAAGTTGGCTGAGATGTATGTTGGTGAGATTGTCCGACTTCATGGCGTTCCTTCGACTATTGTGTCTGATCGAGATGCGCGGTTTACTTCGCATTTCTGGAGGAGTCTTCAGACAGCTTTGGGTACCAAGACAGATTTCAGCACTGTTTTTCATCCGCAAACCGATGGGCAGACCGAGAGAGTCAACCGTATTCTTGAGGATATGCTTCGGTGTTGTATACTAGACTTTGGAGGCAGTTGGGAAAGGCATTTACCCTTGGTGGAGTTTGCCTACAACAACAGTTTTCAGGCTAGCATCGGGATGGCGCCGTACGAAGCTCTGTATGGCAGGAAGTGCAGGACTCCTGTTTGTTGGTATGAAGTAGGGGAGCGTCAGTTGTTTGGTCCTGAGCTTGTGCAACTGACTTCTGAGAAGATTGATCTGATCAGGAAAAGGTTGGTGGAAGCTCAGAGCAGGCAGAAAAGCTATGCAGACAACCGGAGAAGGGACCTTGAGTTTGAGGTTGGTGACTTCGTCTTTCTGAAGGTATCGCCCAGTAAAGGTGTGGTTCGTTTTGGCAAAGGCGGGAAGTTAGCCCCGAGGTTTATAGGCCCGTATAAGATATTGAAAAGGATCGGGAAAACTGCTTACCGACTTGAATTACCGGAAGAGTTGTCTCAGGTGCACAATGTCTTTCATGTGTCTATGCTGAGAGGTTATATTCCAGACCCGAGTCATCATTTGCCTGAAGTGCCGGAAGGTTTGCAATTAGACCTGAATTACATCGAGTCTCCTGTTGAGATTGTTGATCGTCGAGAGAAAGTCTTGAGGAATAAGACGATACCGATGGTCAAGGTAGTCTGGAGAAACCACTTGGTTGAAGAGGCTACTTGGGTGTCTGAGGAGAGGATGTTAAAGGACTATCCTGAGCTTTTTGCTTGATTGTATTTTTGTATCTTTTGTTCTTGTTGTGTGTGTTGTATTTTTGTTTTTTCTCGCTCTTGATTGTAGTTCCGGGGACGGAACTATTCTAAGGAGGGAGTGCTGTAATACCCTGATTTTTCAATTAATGAAAAATTATTTATTTTGCACGTAGTGTGCACGTGCAATATTTTGTTTGGATTATTTTATCATGATGTGAATATTTAAATATAATTTTCTCAAATTATTTTAGTACAAAAAGCCTTTCTTTAAAGCCTTCTTTTAATTTAATGAAAAGCCCTTTTCTTAAAAAGCCCAAATGTATTTTATTTTATTTATTTATTTTATAAACTATTTTGGCCCAAGAAGAAAGCCCATGAATTAATTTATTTTAATTAAACTTGTCATGTAGAAGACTTTTTTTTTACTAAATTATTTTTATACAAATTTAAGAATGTACAAATTTGGCCTAGTTGCATGCACGTGCACTACACGTACACGTGCAATGCACACTCACTATTGGAGGCCGGGTTTCATTCTTTTTTGGAGGGATTTTTGATTTTTGGGTGTGGTGAACATGGTGGTAGTTTCTTAGTTGTGGGTAGTTTTCCTAACTCCCACCTTAATCTAAGCCCTTCATCCAACAACCACCAAAACAATCTTGGCCCTCCATCTCACTCATTTCCTAGTATAAATACCCCCCCTCTCATGGCTAATTTTCATATGCAAAGTATATTTCAAAGTTATAATATTGTAATAGTGAGAACTATAAAAGATAAGAGAGTTGTGTGTTTTTTGGTTGCTTGGAGTGGCCGGCATCACAAGGAGGGAAGCATTCGGATTGGGCTTGGGGAAGCATTCGGCTTTGATTGGAAGCTTGGAGTTGGTGCACTCTTTTGGCTAGGAGGAGGTGCTTTCATCTACAAGGACTTGGTTGCTTTTGTTTGGGTTTTTCTCTCCAATTAAGGTGGGTAAAACATTTCATATTTCTAATATAGATCCATGCTAAGTTTCAACCATCAAAGATGCATGAAAAATATTAATAAGAGCCCACTTGAATTGAGTAGTTAGCATGTGAATTGATTGAAATGTGGTGATTAACTTATATGGCTTTAGTGTTAAAATTAAATTGTGTGTAGATTGCTCCATGTTTATTAATATGAAGTTATGATGGGGATTAAATTTAATTGAGAATGTTGTTAGGATTAGAGACATAATGCATGCTTGTTAATTGTGAAATTGAGACATGGAACTTATTAAGAAAGAGTACACCTTATTTTGAAGAAAAATGAAATACTTGTATGTTGAGATGTGATTTGTATAATCGATGAATGAGTATACTTCATTATGACATAGGTTGATTAATGAAAGTACTACTCATAAAATTAGTAGTTAATTTGTGATGAATAGACCTTTATGTTGATATGAATATGGACTATTGAAATCATATGTGCTGGTTGAATTAAGAACTAATATCAGTAAATTATCACCATGAAATTATTGAATAAAAAGACTAGTAGATTAATTATATGGCAATGTCGAAAATACAATATATTGTAGTTTAATAAATAACTCTTGGATTTTGTGTGTGAAAAATACATTTCATTAGTACCAAAAAATTATATTTTTTTTACTGGTATGAACTTTACACAAATGGGGATTAATCTGGAAGTTTTAGAAAAGTTTTACCAAAGCAATAAGAAACTATGGTTATTTGAATATCGAGTTTTTTTTAAAGCAGTGTGAATATAATACAAATCGATTTTTTATTGGGTTAGTGACAACCCGAGCCAGTGGCTCAGGTGGTCTTGGACTGCGGTTTGCTTCTCTGGTTTGCACAGTTCGAATCCCAGTATTCACACCCTTTTTGTTTAAATTCTCAAAAACTAGTTAACAGCGAACCAAGAGTATTTATTACTCTCAGTCGCTCTTATATCGTGTTCGGCGACCGGCCTAGCGGTCGGGGCTCTGTGCTGTCACGGTGCTGTGCCTGGTTCGATTCTTGGGTTCGGCATATAGGAAAAAATATTTTTTTGGGAGTTTTTGAAGTCCAAAAATTATGAAATAAATATGGTAATTCTCATAAAAATACAAGGAATTTTATAAGAGTAAATTGGGTATTATTTGAATGAAATACAATATGGTTTGTGAATAAAAGGCATAATTAGAGCTTTGGTTATAAGATATATACTTATGGAATTTATAACTTATAAAGATTAAGTGAAATAGGCTATTATAAAGTAATTGGAAAAAGTACTTTGTTGTGTAACATGATATTATTTATCCTCACTTATGAATATTGTGCAAAATGTGAAGTATGGATGTGACTAGTGATATTATGAAGTTGCTTGAATTCATGTATGATTATGAAATTAAAATCATGATGTATGAAAGGGAAAAAGAAATTGTTGGCTATACATATGAACTTTGTGAGTTAAAAGTATTCATTATGGACTTGTGAATAAAGTGTAATCATGAATTGAAAGAGAATATACATGTGAGTTTGAGAACTCGACATGGAAATTGTTATGAATTGAAGATTGTGAAATAAAATTTGAAATAGAGTAGCTAAGTCTCCCCGGCATTGAGAAAAATGAATTGAGATGAAATTAGACCAAGGTTGGTCATGATGAAACAAATGAATAAGTCCGGTTGATGGAGAGGCTAACTCTAGAGATTATTTTGTTCATGATTTTTAAATAAAACTAAGGACTAGTACATAGTGGAGATGTGATGAAAGTAGAAGAAAAACATGAGTATGGGGGCCAACGGATAGCGGTGTGAGAGCGATTCACAGGTTGCCTGCTTGATGCGTCAAGACATGGCGTGGGCGCTACTCCGGAATTATCGTCCCGGTGGCGACGCTCGTGGGATGTTCGAGTGGCTATGGGTGGTGCCATTGTTCCATGGCGGAGGCTGAATTGTCCATAGGTTGCCTGCTCGATGCGTCGTGACAGTGCGTGGGATTCCCCTCCAGGCTGCCTGGACATGGGCTCATAGATCATAGGACATCTAAGACACTACCGTAGTTACAGTAGTAGTTTAAGACATAACGGGGGATTGAACCCTATCAAGATGAAGAACGAATAAGGGCTTGCCCTCGGACCTATGTAGTATGGGATGCATAGAATCCGAACAAGTGCGCATTAGTGTCATGTAACATAATAAACTGCATTAAGGACTAAGTGCACAATCACAACACGATATCAATAGGGTAGTCCCTTTAGTTTGAATGTGACAAGTTTGTATTTGCTAAATATGAAAAGTTAAGTTATACTATTTCCGGCATAGAGAGGATGGCCGTGTATAATGTTCGTCGGTTGAATAAACTGACGTACCCACAGTCTGACATGCAGGTAAAAGACTTATTAAAAATTAAAGAAGAATGGATGCTCAAGGATTGTATCATGTTGTCGTACTTTATTTCAATTGTTGTAAAATTTACTTCCGCTGTGCAAAAGAAAGATGTAATTATGATGTAATCTCTGATGTATGATGAAAAGTTTTAATTTCCCTGTAAAATTGTACTAAAGAAAGTGAAAAGATCCTGTAGAACATCTCGAATTCAGTGTATTTGGGATTCGGGGCGTTACACGGTGCTCGGATAGCATCGCAAGCCAGAAAAGCTTTTCTTACAAGCTTACGGCTCGACACTCGGATACCATCGCGAGCCAGGAAAGCTTCTCTTACGAGTTTACGGCTCGGCGCTCAGATAGCATCACGAGCCAGGAAAGCTTCCCTTACAAGCTTACGGCTCGGCACTCGGATAGCATCGCGAGCCAGAAAAGCTTTTCTTACAGGCTTACGTCTCGGTGCTCGGATAGCATCGTGAGCCCGTAAAGCTTCCCATACAAGCTTACGGCTTGGCACTCGGATAGCATCGCGAGCCAGAAAAGCTTCCCTTACAAGCTTACGGCTCGGCGCTCGGATAGCATCGCGAGCCAGAAAAGCTTCCTTTATAAGCTTACGGTTCGGCGCTCGGATAGCATCGCAAGCCAGGAAAGCTTCCCTTAAAAGCTTATTCCTGGCTTTCTCTCTGATGTGGGGGTTTGGCATCTGCCCCTGGCATGGGTTGGGGCTTCTTTAAGCTTATCAACCCATGCGCACGGCGGCAACCGTCAGTCACGCCCGTACCGTCTTCCTGAGAACAAGTGTGGGGGCTCGTCGTTGACCCCGAGCAAGGCCAGGGCTTTCTTCAAAGCCACTCGATCGGTATGGTCGGCGGCGACCTTCCGCCATGCCCATTCCTGGCTTTCTCCCCGGTGTGGGGGCTCGGCATCTGCCCCTAGCATGGGTTGGGGCTCCTTCAAGCTTATCAACCCAAGCGCACGGTGGCAATCGCCAGTCATGCCCGTACCGTCTTCCTGAGAACAAGGGTGGGGGATCGTCATCGACCCCGGGCAAGGTCGTGACTTTCTTCAAAGCTACTCGGCCAACACGCTCAGCGGCGACCTTCAGCCACGCTCATCCCTGGCTTTCTCCCCGGTGTGGGGGCTCGGCATCTGCCCCTGACATGGGTTGGGGCTTCTTCAAGCTTATTAACCCATGCGCACGGCGGTAACCACCAGTCATGCCCGTACCGTCTTCCTGAGAACAAGTGTGGGGGCTCGTCGTCGACCCCGAGCAAGGCCGTGGCTTTCTTTAAATCCACTCGGCCGACACGCTCGGCAGCGACCTTCAGCCACGCCCATCCCTGGCTTTCTCCCCGGTGTAGGGGCTCGACATCTGCCCCTTGCATGGGTTGGGGCTTCTTCAAGCTTATCAACCCATGGGCACGGCGGCAATCGCCAGTCACGCCCATATCGTTTTCTTAAAAACAAGTGTGGGGGCTCGTCGTCGACCCCGGGCAAGGCCGTGGCTTTCTTCAAAGCCACTCGGCTGACATGCTCGGCGGTGACCTTCAGCCACGCCCATCCCTGGCTTTCTCCCCAGTGTGGGGGCTCGACATCTGTCCCTGGCATGGGTTGGGGCTTCTTCAAGCTTTGCCCAATTCAGAACCCGCTTAACGAAGGGGTGCAGCGGCAGCCTTAGTCCCGAGATGATGGCGTCTTCGGGAAAGATGCATTAACCTGGTGCGATGGTTGTAGTTGGGCGAATGCCGGGGATCGGAATCAAGACTTTGAACTCCCGGGGAATGAAGTAGGAAGCCCTCAAAATGTGAAGGTAGTCCGCCTTCAAGACACACGGGATGTCGTCCATTCGGATCTTCACCCAACTCTCGTCGCCCGGTACCGGAGGAAGAGGGTCGACATCTTTGACATCGTCGGGGTACATCTTAATCGGCCCCAGATTTTTAAATGAGACTGGGGGAAACTCGAACCCCGGTCTAGGGGCATATTTGTCCGGAGGAGGGAGGCTATCCGGAAGGCTTAACTTGATTTTCTTCCGATGAGGACGAGCCTTCCACTCAGGAGACGGTGTCAACAAAGGCGGAAGATCACTCTCAACCTTGACTGCCCCTCCTGCTGTGCCTTCGGCAGCACCCTCCTGATCGATCTCCCCTTCATCCTCATTATCCTCATCATCCTTAACAGTGCCCTGTCCCTCAGGATCCTGATCCTCGTCCTCCTCATCCTCCTCTTCACCTTCAACATCCTGGTCCTCCTCATCCTCCTCATCATCCTCGACATCCCCCTCGACATCCTGATCGTCCTCATCATCCTAGACATCTTCCTCTTCCTTTTCCTCTTCCTCGCCCTCATCCACGGGCTCCTTCCCCGGCCGCACAACGAAGAAAACATCACCACCGCCGTCTGACCCAGGTTCTGACAAAACCTCCTCCTTGATCCTATACTTGCTCGAAGACGAAGACGTTTTTGACTCGGCTTCCTTCACAGAGCGGAGTGACGAGCTTGCCTCGGAACTGGACTGAGAGCGCAATATTACTAAACAGAAATACTAACCTGAGATATATACCATGCAATCACCAAAAAAGTCGCCGACGGCAAGTAAGACCCTATTCTTAAAAAATTGGAAGATGCAAGTAAAGAAATGAAGAAAAGAAAAGTGGAGAGGGGGAAGATTTATAGCAGAGAAAGCGACTCCTCGATTTTTGCAATCAGATCTGGCCGTTGGATCTTAATCATCAAGATCTAATGGCCACTGAGATCTAGTGTTGCTTCGATTCTTGCGCACATGACGTCAGCAGTTGGCACAAAATTACCCTAATGCCCCCCGGTCTTTTCCAACAAACCAACTTTTTTGACAAGTCAGAAAGCTCGACGCTCGAATCTCATCACGAGCCCCAAATTCCCCTTCTATTCAACAAAAGGGTCGACGCTCAGATGGCACCGCGAGCCGCAAACTCCTCCTCTATTTCACATGAGGCTCGGAGCTCGGATGACATCGCGAGCCCCAATTTTCTCTTCAACAGAAGGGTCGACGCTCAGATGGCATCGCGAGCCACAAACTCCTCCTCTATTTCACATGAGGCTCGGAGCTCAGATGGCATCGCGGGCCCCAATTTCCTCTTCTATTCAACAGAAGGGTCGACGTACAGATGGGATCCCGAGCCACAAACTCCTTCTCTATTTCTATTTCACAGAAGGCTCGGAACTTGGATGGCCCCACGAGCCCCAAATTCCCCTTTTATTCAACAGAAGGGTCGGAGCTCGGATGGCACCGCGAGCCGCAAACTCCTCCTCTATTTCGCATGAGTCTCGGAGCTCGGATGGCATCGCGAGCCCCAATTTTCTCTTCTATTCAACAGAAGGGTCGACGCTCGGATGGCATCGCGAGCCACAAACTCCTCCTCTATTTCACATGAGGCTCGGAGCTCGGATGGCATCGTGGGCCCCAATTTTCTCTTCTATTCAACAGAAGGGTCGACGCTCGGATAGCATCGCGAGCCACAAACTCCTCTATTTCTATTTCACAGAAGGATTGGAACTCAGATGGCCCCGCGAGCCCCAAATTGCCCTTCTATTCAACAGAAGGGTCGACGCTCAGATGGCACAGCGAGCCGCAAACTCGTCCTCTATTTCACATGAGGCTCGGAGCTCAGATGGCACTGCGAGCCATAAACTCCTCTATTTTGCATAAGGCTCGACGCTCAGATGGCATCGCGAGCCACAAACTCCTCCTTTATTTCACATGAGGCTCGGAGCTCGGATGGCATCGCGGGCCCCAATTTCCTCTTCTATTCAACAGAAGGGTCGACACTCGGATGGTATTGCGAGCTACAAACTCCTCCTCTATTTCACATGAGGCTCGGATCTCGGATGGCATCTCGAGCCCCAATTTCCTCTTCTATTCAACAGAAGGGTCGACGCTCGGATGGCATCGCGAGCCACAAACTCCTCCTCTATTTTACATGAGGCTCGGAGCTCGGATGGCATCGCGAGCCCCAATTTTCTCTTCTATTCAACAGAAGGGTCGGCGCTCGCATGGCATCGCGAGCCACAAACTCCTCCTCTATTTCACATGAGGCTCGGAGCTCGGATGACATCGCGAGCCCCAATTTCCTCTTCTATTCAACAGAAGGGTCGACGCTCGCATGGCATCGCGAGCCACAAACTCGTCCTCTATTTCTATTTCACAGAAGGCTCGGAGCTCGGATGGCATCGTGAGCCCCAGTTTCCTCTTCTATTCAACAGAAGGGTCAATGCTCGGATGGTATCGTGAGCCACAAACTCCTCCTCTATTTTACATGAGGCTCGGAGCTCGGATGGCATCGCGAGCCCCAATTTCCTCTTCTATTCAACAGAAGGGTCGACGCTCGGATAGCATCGCGAGACACAAACTCCTCCTCTATTTCTATTTCATAGAAGGCTCGAAGCTCGGATGGCACTGCGAGCCCTAATATCTTTCCCTATCTCACAGAAGGGTCGATGCTCGGATGGCATCGCGAGGCACAAACTCCTCCTGTATTTCACATGAGGCTCGGATCTTGGATGGCATCGCGAGCCCCAGTTTCCTCTTCTATCTCACAGAAGGGTCGACGCTCGGATGGCATCACGAGCCCAATATCTTCTTCTATTTCGCAGAAGGCTCGGAGCTCGGATGGCACCGTAAGCTCCAATATCTTCCCCTATCTCAGAGGAGGTTCGGAGCTCGGATATCACCGCGAGCCGTAGAGACTTCTACTCCTAAAGCATTAAATAAAATGAAATCATTACGTTCCATTCAGCTATCGCTACCAACTTCGGGGGCTCGGACCTCGGATGAAAGCGCGAGCCCCAGAATCGCCCTTCTATTCACAGGAGGCTCGGAGCTCGGATAACACCGCGAGCCCCAAGATCCCCCTCTAATTCACAGGAGGCTCGGAGCTCGGATGACACCGCGAGCCCCAAAACCCTCCTCTATCCAACAGGCGAGGGGCACGACTGCCGACCCCCATGCTCGGCAAGAAGACCCCTACTCGGTAGATCTCGACATCCCATTGCTCTTCCAACTAGCGAGGGGATCGTCTCTACCGACCCTAGACTCTCGACTAGCCGTGCTCCAACCTAACAGTCCTTGACGTCCCCTTGCTCTTCCAACTAGCGAGGGGATCGTCTACCGACCCTCTACGATCGGCCAGCCGAGCTCCAACCAAATAGACCTTGACGTCCCCTTGCTTTTCCAACTAGCGAGGGGATCGACTACCGATCCTCTATGATTGGCCAGTCGAGCTCCAACCTAACAGACCTTGACGTCCCCTTGCTCTTCCAACCAGCGAGTGGATCGTCTGCCGACCCGCGAAGACCGTCTGCCGACCCTCGAAGCTCATCTGCCGACCATCGACGCTCGTCTACCGGCCATCGACGCTCGTCTAACGACCCTAGGGGCTCGGCAAGTGTTTCTCCGACTCCTGCGCCTCGCACCCCGCATGACTCCAATTGGAAATCCCTTCTTCCTACCCCCCTGGTCTCTTCCTACAGAGGCAAAGAACCACTCCTACACGGTTGGATCACCCAGCCCTCCAGGAGTGGGGGGCTCCTGATATGGGTCAGATGACATGGCCCCTTCTAGGCCACAGGATCCCCTCATGAAGTGTGCACTGTCGGATCATCCGAATCCGCCACGTCAGCACGAAAACCGCTCAGGCCTCTGCCACGTCAGCCTGGAAACCGCCCAGGCTTCAGCCATGTCAGCCCTATACCGCTTGGACTTCTGCCACGTCAGGCCCACGGGCAACCGGGTCCAGACCCGGTTGGCCTCTCCTATAAATACCAGACCCTCTACCCTTTATCCAGGTAATCAATCTTTCCCCCTCAAAACCCTAGTTACTGTTGTTAGATGTTTTATTTATTTTCCACTTAATCAAATGTAATAATTAATTTGATTAATTAATTATGTGGACAAATATGTGATCCATTTAAATGGAAAGTTACAACTAATTAAAGAAACTTCCCCATGATTTATGTGATCCATTTAAATGGGAAGTTACAACTAATTAAAGAAACTTTCCCATGATTTATGTGATCCATTTAAATGGAAAGTTACAACTGATTAAAGAAACTTCCCCATGATTCTCTCCCATCATTTTAGGAAACCACCCACTATTTTTGCAATTATCATAACTACTCTATGATGGCTAGAGTAGTATAAAGATGAGAATGAAAAGGTTACCAAATTCACTCTCTCATACAATTCTGATATACACCATCTAAAGTGAGAAAGGAGAGTTTGGAACCAAAATTGAGATTGACAACATCAAGAGGCTTTTGGCAAAAACGGTTTCAGGCTTTAAACGGCAATAGCTGGAGGTACGATTATTGATTTCATTTTATCGCTTCCGCTTCCATTCATGTATATTCATATGGCGATTAGAGTATACATGAAAATTTGTTTTTGTTTTGTCTTACATTTGATTTACATAAAGTGGTTTTGACTTACATTTGGTATCAGAGCCAAAAACTTATCTCTGCCTTGCCTGTTATTTTATTTCACAAAAGAAATAACTAGAATATATATTGAATTGACTCCTTCTTTATGCCGAGTACTTGAACATTAATTAATATAATTTATACAGTGACAAATATATGTACTGTCTAACTAACAGTACACTTCTTTGTTCGATCGTAATTCATACGTGTCACTGTGTTCTATTAATTAACGCTAAAAATCAAAGTTCATATAATGCTTTCAGTTGAAATTGACATAAAGTAGTACTGGTACATTTGAAAAATGATAAGTGTCATCGTGTTGAAATGAAGGTTTTTTGATACTAATGCTAGTGGTTATTCTTTTGTTCTTGCTACCAGTATCATGTAGATAAATGAATTTGGTCAACATTATGAGGTGTACAATTAAAGCACTTTAGAGAATTTGCTTCTTTTAATTGTACATGAGCAAATTATTAAAGAAAATATGTCGAGTAATTTGTTAATTTTAGTAATTGGAGAGTAGCCACAGCATCTCTAGTTATTTAAAATTTCTTATGAAATCACATATGGAAACTAGACATTAATTTGTAATTAATCATATGTAATATGATGAAATATGCCCACAGGAAATTTTATTATATTTGTATGATTAATTAGGGTGAAATATTGAATTATGTTCCTTAATCTACCCACAGGAATTAAGGAATGAATATGGTTTAATAGTTTTATCATACAGTTATGAATCTAATTTTGAGTAGGACTTTAGCCCACAGGCAGGTTTTATATCACTAGATTCATATTTTTATTCATGATTTGCAATGGTAAAACATGATAAAGTTAAGTCTCAAATTTTTGTTTACAAGCATGTATGTATATTTCTTGCAGCAATTTTATCCGGGAACATTTCTGATGTCAATTGTGACATTCCTGAATTAAAGGGTGATAACTATAAGGTGTGGAAAGAAAGAGTGCTTCTGCAATTGGAGTGGATGGATATCGACTATGCTATTCGGAAGGACGAACCCCCTAGTATAACTGAGACTAACACTCCAGTTGCAGTTGATCTTTATGAAAGGTGGGAGCGATCTAATCGCCTCTCAATTATGTTCATAAAGACCAAACTTTGTGCTAGCATTCGGGGTTCTGTCGATAAGCATACT
The DNA here is from genome assembly GCA_017893485.1 of Hemerocallis citrina. Lineage (NCBI taxonomy): Eukaryota > Viridiplantae > Streptophyta > Magnoliopsida > Asparagales > Asphodelaceae > Hemerocallis > Hemerocallis citrina. The sequence goes on from CM030367.1 coordinate 145,813,466, forward strand.
AAGGTTAAAGATCTCCTTAAAGCCATTGATGAGCAGTTTGTAGATTCTGACAAAGCTCTTGCTAGCACCTTAATTATGAAGTTTTCATCCATGAGGCACAATGAGTTTAAGTGTGTGCATGATTATATCATGCGCATGAGGGATATTGCGGCCCAACTTAAGGATTTGGAAGTTACCATGTCTGAATCTTTCCTAGTACATTTCATTTTGTGCACTCTCCCTCCACAATATGGCCCTTTTAAGATCTCTTATAATACACATAAGGATAAATGGTCAATTAATGAACTTATGACCATGTGTGTTCAAGAGGAGGGCAGATTGAGGATGGAAGAGGGAGAAAAGGTGAACCTTACTACTGCTTCATCTTCAAAGAAGAGAAAGAATCACATTAAGGAAAAGGGAAAGAGAAAGCTTTCAGCAAACCAAGGCATAAAGAAGGAGTCTACGTGTTTCTTTTGTAAAAAGAAGGGACACATGAAGAAAGACTGCATGAAGTTTAAGACTTGGCTTGAGAAGAAAGGTAATTTTCTAGCGTTTGTTTATGAATCTAATATGGTTAATATTAATTATAACACATGGTGGATTGACTCTGGTACTACAATCCATATTTTGAATACCTTGCAGGGTATGATAAACCTAAGGAAACCGATGGGAAGTGAACACTACATCTATTCGGATAGTCAGACCAGTTCACATGTGGAGGCCATTGGGACATATAGTTTAATTTTAAGTAGTGGTTTTAGTTTGCATTTAGAAAAGACGTTTTATGTACCAGGTTTCACTAGAAACTTGATTTCAGTTTCAAGACTTGTACCTTTGGGAATTTCCTTTAGTTTTTCAGATTCTGGTTTCAGTATTTTCAGAAATTCTGAAGTTATTGGATATGGTATTTTGTCTGATGGTTTATATCGTCTTTGTTTGCAAAATGATATTACAAATAGTTCTATGCATGTTAATACTGGGTTAAAAAGATGTATTATAAATGAGGACTCATCTATTTTGTGGCACCGGAGATTGGGACATATCTCCATTGAGAGAGTAAGAGATTGGTAAAGGATGGGGTACTTGGTACTTTAGACTTTACTGATTTCGATACTTGTGTTGGTTGCATTAAGGGAAAGCAAACTAATAAACACAAAATTGGTGCCAAAAGGAGTTCAAACCTATTAGAGATCATACACACGGATATTTATTGTCCAGACATGAACGCTAATGATCCGAAATACTTTATCACCTTCATAGATGATTATTCACGATATATGTATCTTTACTTACTTCGTTCTAAAGACGAAGCTTTGGATGCCTTTAAATTGTTTAAGGCTGAGGTAGAGAAACAATGTGATAAGCACATTAAGATTGTGAGATCAGATAGAGGTGGAGAGTACTATGATAGATACACCGAGAACGGACAAGCACCAAGTCTATTTGCAAGATTTCTTCAAGAGCATGGGATTGTTGCCCAATACACCATGCCTGGTTCTCCAGATCAGAATGGTGTAGCAGAAAGAAGAAATCGAATATTAATGGACATGGTGAGAAGTATGAGGAGTAATGTTAAACTTCCATCATTTTTATGGGTAGAAGCTCTTAAGACGGCAGTGTACATATTAAACTGGGTTCCTTCCAAGGCCGTCTCAAAGACGCCTTTTGAGCTATTCAAAGGATGGAAACTGAGTTTGCAACATGTACGTATTTGGGGATGCCCGTCTGAGGTGAGAGTGTACAACCCACAAGAGAAGAAGCTAGACCCAAGGACCATTAGTGGGTATTTCATTGGATATGCTGAAAGGTCTAAGGGTTATAGATTCTATTATCCGTCTCATAATACCAGGATTGTGGAATCAAGAAACGCTAAATTTCTTGAGAATGACTTGATTAGAGGGAGTGATCAATTTCAGGACATTGTTCCTGAAAAGAATTATGATCAACTTCCACCCACTATTTCAAGTGACAAGTTGATTGTCATTCACGCACCTCAAGCTAAATTGCGTGTTAGACAGCCAACTATTGAGGTTCCACAAGTTGACAACAATCTAATAGATCATGATGGTAATGAGGAACAAACAGTTCATCCTGAGGATGAACAAGTTCCATTGAGGAGATCTACTAGAACAAGGAAATCAACTATTTCTGGTGACTATTTAGTGTATCTACAAAAATCGGATTATAATATTGGAGCCGACGATGATCCTATGTCATTTTCACAAGCCATAATTTCTTCAGATTCAAACTTATGGATGAATGCCATGAAAGATAAGATGGACTCTATGGCATCTAACCGAGTTTGGGATCTTGTCGAGTTGCCAAATGGTGAAAAAGCCATTGGATGCAAGTGGGTCTTTAAAATAAAGAAAGACTCGCATGGCAACATCGAGAGACATAAAGCTAGACTTGTTGCCAAAGGGTTCACTCAAAGGGAATGAATCGATTATAACGAGACTTTCTCTCCTGTATCAAAGAAAGATTCCTTCTGAGTGGTGATGGCATTAGTAGCTCATTTTGATTATGAGCTACACCAAATGGATGTGAAAACGGCATTTCTCAATGGTGATTTAGAGGAAGAGGTTTATATGAAACAACCTGAAGGATTCTTCTCTAAAGAGGGTGAGCATTTGGTTTGTAAACTTAATAAATCCATATACGGGTTGAAACAGGCTTCCCGACAATGGTATGTGAAATTCCATAAAGTGATTACTTCATTTGGGTTCGAAAAAAATGTTATGGATCAATGTAACCAATGATAAAGGGTTGCTATATGAGGTGAAACAATTTCTTTCAAGTAACTTTGATATGAAAGATATGGGCGAGGCATCTTATGTCATCGGCATAAAGATCCATAGAGACAGATCTCGAGGCATTTTGGGTTTGTCTCAAGAGGCCTATATCAACAAGGTCTTAGAAAGATTCGGTATGAAAGATTGTTCACCAAGTGTAGTACCCATTGTGAAAGTGATCGGTTCAGTTTGGACCAATGCCCCAGGAATGACATTGAAAGGGAACGAATGAAAAATGTTCCATATGCTTCAGCTGTTGGTAGCATTATGTATGCTCAGGTCTGTACTAGACCCGACATTTCATATGCCGTTGGAGTATTAGGAAGATATCAGAGTAACCCAGGCATCGATCACTGGAAGGCTGCGAAGAAAGTAATGAGGTACCTTAAGGGTACTAAGGATTACATGCATATGTATAGGCGGACAGATAGTCTTGAGGTGGTAGGCTACTCCGATTCTGACGTTGGTGGCTGCAATGATTCACGTAAATCCACATCAGGATATGTGTTCATGCTAGCTGACGGGTCTATATCCTGGAGGAGTGCCAAGCAGACCTTGACAGCTACTTCTACGATGGAAGCTGAGTTCGTTTCTTGTTTTGAGGCTACCTCACATGGTGTATGGCTGAAATGTTTCATATCTGAGCTAAGAGTTGTTGACTCTATTAGCCGATCGATAAGAATGTATTGTGACAATTCAGCTGCTGTCTTTATGGCTAAGAATAATAAGAGTGGAAGTCGAAGTAAACACATCGACATAAAATATCTAGCCGTAAAGGAACGTGTGCAGAAAAAGAAAGTGATCAATGAGCACATTAACACTGAATTGATGATAGCTGATCCCTTGACTAAAGGCATGCATGTTAAAGGATTCAAGGATCATGTAATCAGGATGGGACTTGGTTCCATTATGTAGCACATTCATTGTGTTTGTCTGAAACTTTCATTTAGTTGGATTATTTCTCATTTGGAATTGTGTACGTACTTATTTTGGTTATTTTGTTGAGAAATATCATTATGTTTGACCTAGAGTAAACATATGGTCTACTCATTAAGTTAAGTGTGAGTGGTGAAAGACTAAGTATATTGTGATACATGGAAAATTAATTCTTGCTCTTAAAGAGAATTAGTCACCATGATTCGTATACAGAGTCTCTCTCGTTAAATGGATCAAGTGGGAGAATGTTAGATGTTTTATTTATTTTCCACTTAATCAAATGTAATAATTAATTTGATTAATTAATTATGTGGACAAATATGTGATCCATTTAAATGGAAAGTTACAACTAATTAAAGAAACTTCCCCATGATTTATGTGATCCATTTAAATGGGAAGTTACAACTAATTAAAGAAACTTTCCCATGATTTCTGTGATCCATTTAAATGGAAAGTTACAACTGATTAAAGAAACTTCCCCATGATTCTCTCCCATCATTTTAGGAAACCACCCACTATTTTTGCAATTATCATAACTACTCTATGATGGCTAGAGTAGTATAAAGATGAGAATGAAAAGGTCACCAAATTCACTCTCTCATACAATTCTGATATACACCATCTAAAGTGAGAAAGGGGAGTTTGGAACCAAAATTGAGATTGACAACATCAAGAGGCTTTTGGCAAAAACGGTTTCAGGCTTTAAACGGCAATGGCTGGAGGTACGATTATTGATTTCATTTTATCGCTTCCGCTTCCATTCATGTATATTCATATGGCGATTAGAGTATACATGAAAATTTGTTTTTGTTTTGTCTTACATTTGATTTACATAAAGTGGTTTTGACTTACAACTGTTGCTCTCTCAGTAGCTGACTAGATCGTCGGAGGGTTTGCCACCGGGACCAACTCCGGTGTTCCTAGACCGTGTGCAGGTACACGAGACCTCGGATCCGAGCCTCCTGGTCCGAGCCGAGCATCCAGTCTCCACCTCACTCCCGCCTACTTCCTAACCGTTCGCCCTGCTGAGGGTCGTTCGCACCGGAGCTTCCTCCACCACTACAAATAGAGAAGAACTCACGCCTGGTGCATCCACATGCCTCCCCAAAAACAAACCGCATCAAAGAGAAAGAAAAAAAAAAGTAGGAACCATAGAAATTCGTCTAATTCTTAATTGTAGTTAAAGTTAGCTCGTGTATTGCATATTTACATATGTTATATCAAATTTTTTTTTTTTAAGACAAATAATTTTTCACTAATTTTGAAGGTGTAAAACACATAAAGGTGGTAAGTATTAAAGTTACCTTGTATGACTATAAAAATGTATTCATTCTTCCAAAATGTATGTTATTTTAGGTTTTTTTTGCCCTATTATCGTTTTAGGATTTTAAAGGAAATGCCTTAAATTTTAAAGTTTGTTTATTTTTTTATTAAACTACCAAGTACCAATTGTGTACTCAAATTTTCACCTAAACAAGATTTCAATTGATCATCCGAATAAAGTAAGGATAGGGACCCAACTTTGAAATTTTACTATGATCATTAGCTCATTAATTGAAGAACTTTAATTAGGAAATTTTTTTCCTTCTCTTACAATTACCTTTTGATTAGTTTTAATAAGAATCAAACCACCTTGAACTACATACATTTTAAGATGGAGGAAGTAATTAGTCCTCCCTACTCTTTTTTAAGCCTGAAATGCAATGACATGTGCAAAAATTCCAATGAGATTTGGAGGAATGAATTTGGTCCAAGAATTGAAATTGTTTAGTATATCATGTTAGGATCTTGTTCTTTTATCCTCTCAGAATTTTCTAGGCCGGCAAAACATGTTGGAAATAATAACTATAATATTCTAGCTAACTAAGCTTGTAGTCTATAAAAAAAAGAAGAAGAAGAAACACTATTAGCTAGGTCGTCTAAGTAGGAGTCTCCTTAATGATTAGTCTTTTTGTTTGAATGCAAATTAATGATTGCCCTCTTGACTTTAAATTGTTGAATATTAGTAATTAAGGTTTGTAAATTCATATCTAATTCCAATTCTATAGGAATTTTGTGAAGGAAAAAGAACTAGGTAACATATATAGGAGTTTTGAGGAAGCGCATCTGTTTTCCATTCTCATCTTTATAGACTCCATATGTATTATTGTTTAATACTCTGCTAATTAATTTTGCAGTTGTAGAATATAGTTGATGGCATCGGTCACAATAATAAATATTAATCTTGGAGTAAATATACAAGCGGATTGAATTAAAGACTTTAATTTTGTAATTGTTGTATTTTTGTTAGAGTTAAGTTTCTTAATAGTTCATTCATCTGTGTGATAACTTCGCTTCTTTGATTATACATGATTGAAATACTGGAATAACAAGTGGAATTAATGCGGATGCCGCAGTTAAATACGTTCTACTGCAAAAACTAGCTAATAGGTAATACCAAGAAATTAAGTCCCAATAGAATGATTTAAACCTTAATAGGAAGAGATAAGTCAATGGCGTATTAATTTTGTGTCGTCTCACTCACCACCAAATCCGAGATATTGTTTCAGCTTGTACATAATCTTGGAAACCCAAGCATTATTTGACTTATTTCCAATCATTATTTGACTTATTTCATTACCTCTCTCCCTCAACATAATTGAGGTAATTAATCAGAAACTACCTAACCCAAAATTCCAAATATTATTCCATACATGATTGATTCAAAACGCGTATCAAATTAATGAACCAAGCTATAATCAAAGCTATCCTTTTGGGTTATGATAATCCACTATACTTATAAAGTTCCTTTTCAGAATATTTTTTAAATCAATATATTTTTTTCATCTTTTCGCTTTTTTTTCTGGGGAATTTCAAATTTAATTTTTTATGTTTATTATTTATATACTCGAACGAGAAATATAGTCATATTTTTTTTATTAATAAAAAAAGTAATGAAATAAAAGTCCAATAAGACTGAGGAAATAGCAAGAAAATTTAAAATGCTTGCGATTTATGAGGATAATTAAGCTTGAGCCAGCAAATTAAGAGAATAAATACTCAGCCCAAATTAACAACAATATCTCCTCATATACTACCTTATGCTCCAGCATTGTACTATTACTAGAAAATTAATTAGTAAAGTATCAAAACAATCATGGAGTCGATGACGTTAATGGAAAACATGATGTTCCTTCGTGTACCTTATTTTTCTTTATTCACAAATTTTCTTATGGAATTGGAATTAACAAGATACTAGTATTATACACGTGCTGTGCACGTGAGAAAAATTGGAAAAATGAAAAGGGCAAAAAAAAAACTACCAACACGTGCGTTGTACGAATTGAGTTAAGGACAAATTACACTAAAGCCTTCTCCCATTATGGTAGTAGAGAGTAGAGATATGAGTCATGGACACATATGACACCAAGTAATCTAATATTCAACATTTTCAATTAAATTTGGAAGCTAACAACCAACTAATGAATAATTAAGAAGATCAAGATTTACTAAATTCTATAAAGACATAAAGGGGTCTGCATCGTGAACAAGAATACCTAGTACCTAATCATCAGCAAGCATATTAATTAAAATTAATTATTAATTCCCTATAAGTTTTGTTGGTTGGAATACTAGAATAGAAACGTACCAATAAACAATTTCATTTGTTGGACCCAATTCATTCCTCCAAATCTCATTCGATTTTTTGTGATGGCAATATCACCTGCAGGATTTAGAAATGAGATTAGGGAGGACTAATAAAAAAAGGAAAATTAATTAAAGATTTAATAGTTGTTGCTGCTTATTTTGGTGTGTGAGCAACCACATAGTGAGCTAATATTTGATGGAAACTATTAAAAATCTGACCTTTAATCTTTGAAATGCAGTTAGAGCTCGTGAGATTGAATCTGGATCATTGATTGAACACCATGATCTGGATCCGACAATTGCTGACACAGTCGATGCACCTGCAAAAATTTTGAAATACCGGGATGTCCCCGGCCACAGACCCTCTGATGCTCAAGTCAGAAATAGAGAGAGAGAGAGAGAGAGTTTGAGAGAGAAACTTTTGATTACCTTCTGACTGAGAAGGGGGGAGGGTATTTATAGGTCTGAAAAACAGTCTAAGAGATCGATATGAATCTATTAGATCGACTATGAATTATTTATCTTCTATTCGAATCTCCCCCTCAAATATAAGCTCTCTTGTTTGGGGATAAGAGATTTGTCTAACAGTCTTCATAGGCTGGGTCTCTCTTAGTGGGCCTAATCTGTCACTTTTTATGGACTGAAAGAGGCCAATATCTTGGAGAGGAGCCTGAAAATGGTCCGGACCTGCGAAAGAGGCCCGTTATAACTAATCTGCATGCAGAAGTTTTAAGATCTGTGCTGGAATCATACAACCCTGATTTGCTGCGATTTTTTCCATTATCATATGCCCCCACCCTCAGGAGACAATTTTTTTGGCTTTCGGGGAGTAGTTCGCCATATTTTTAGATTATGGAATACAATCTTAGCTTTCAACGAGTATTGGAGATACCTGGAACTGATCAAATGCTTCTAAAGGCAGTGTATATTTTCCTGAATTTTTCTGGATTTTCCATATTTTTTCTTATTTTTCCGAAATTTTCTAGATTTTTAATAATTTTCACAACTTTAAAAATCAAATTTTCGAATGATTTAATTAACAAATCCAATTTAAAATTATTTTTCGGAAATTCTTTAATTTTTCAAATTTAAATATTTTTTTTTTGGATTTTTAATTAATTTTCAAAATTTTAAATGATTTTAGGGGACTCTGTTTTTAATTATCAAACCTTAGCACGCTTCTTAGCGTGATCAGGGACGTTGATAACGAGTAGCTTGCCCGTTGAGGCACTTGAGCGACCATGGAAGACCTGATGAGCGGGTGATGTGGCAGCAATAGGGGCGTCTATCAGCTCTTTGCTCACCCGCTGATGCACTAGAAAAGAGATCGGAAGGGCAAGAGACATAGAGTGATCTAGATTGGTCATTAGTGCTGGCTCGCGTGCTGAATGAGATGTAGCAGTGAGAGGAGAGTAGAGCGCTATGGAAGAGGGCGATGCGATCTTAAGCACAGATCTTGCGTTAGCACACTTTTCTCGGGGATCCAAGTGCTAGCGACTGCTGCAAATGACCACCTAGCTCGACTGACGATTTCGCCAAGCTATGAGCATTTTTTCTTGGCCGAGCTATGGTGTTACTTCTTTTCCGAGCTATGGGCACCTCTTTCTCGCCGAGCTACTGGCTTCGCCGAGCTTTGGGAATATTTTGTTTCGAACTACCCCGTTGAGCTTTGGCGACGCTTTTGTTTCGAATTCTCGATCATCGAACTACCTCGTCCAGTCGTGCCATGGGTGGAGTTGGAGTTGTCGAGCTTCATGGTCACCTCGCCAAGCAATGAATCTTTTTTCAATGACCTACGGGCTCTTCCTTCTCACTGAGCTATCGGCTTCACCGAGTTATGAAGCTCGTTGCCATTGCAGCTAAGCTATGAGTGAGTTGTTTCCGAGCTATGAAGCTTTTAACACTGCTGAGCTATGGAGCTCTCGATTCCACCAAGCTATGAAGCTTTGTAGATGGTGGCCGAGCTATGGTGGACGAGCTATGGAGATAGTTATTTCGCCGAGCTATGGACTTAGGGTTTTACTTGGGTTTTTGGAGCTTCGGGTTAGATTCAGCTACTTTCGGGGTTCAATCATCCCTCTGTTGAAGCATTAGTTTGAGCGGTTCATGTATTCGGGTTGTAGTCGAGTTCGAACTTGGTGTCTGAGTTTGGGTCTCAAAGCTACTGAGATCGAAGTGGGTTTTGTGAGCTTTGGCTTTGGATGAGGATTTTTGAAGTTTCTGGTTTGGGTTTGAAGTGAAAATAGGTTTGGATTTATACCCGCATACCTGTTTAGCTTCCACCCTTTGAGTTTTGGATTTTGGTTTTTGGGTAGCGGGTTTGTGACCCGAACCCACTTTGAGACCAGGTAAAAGCCCAAGCTATTGGAACTTTTGGGGGTTTATGGACTTTGAGTTTTGGATTTCTTGTGCTTGCATATATATATATATATATATATATATATATATATATAGGAAAGTCTTCCGTTGTGCACCACCTATGGTGCACACGGCGTGTGCACTCGGCCTTCCCGCCTTCTTATCGAAGATCCGAACCGTTCACATTGATCTACATATCTAAATTAGTCTAAATATGTAAAATTAAATCATTTGAAATTCATTTACTCATCCATTGAAGTGTTACAAAATAATATGGCTGAAAATCATTGTTTTTTATAGTCACATGATGGATGGGCAAATAAATTTCAAATGATTTGATTTTACATATTTAGATTAAATTAGATGTGTAGATCAATGTGAACGGTTCGGATCGTCGATATGATGGCGGGAAGGCCTAGTGCACATGAGTGCACACGGAAAGGTGGTGCCCAATGGAAGATTTTCTATATATATATAGAGAGAGAGAGAGAAATCTTCGGTTGCACACTACTTTGGTGAGCACTCCGTGAGCACTCACGAAATAGAGCACCTATGACAAATCCGAACCGCTCATATTGTTCTATATACCTTAGATAGCCTAACAATAAAAAATCAAGTAATTTGAAGTTTATTTGCCCATGATTTACATCATTACAAAATTGTATGGCTGAAAATTCTAACAGCATGATGGATGGGCAAATGAACTTCAAATTACTTGATTTTTTATTGTTAGGCTATCTAAGGTATATAGAACAATATGAGCGGTTCGGATTTGTCATAGGTGCTCTATTTCATGAGTGCTCACGGAGTGCTCACCAAAAGTAGTGTGCAACCGAAGGGGACTCTATATATATATATATATATATATATATATATATATATATATATATATATATATATATATATATATAGATGAGGGGTAAAAGGGATATAAGCAACTTACTCATTTAGTAAATGAGCAATTGATTATGTGGTATGCATGTGATATATTGGACAACTAACCCTTTTAAGGATTTTCCAATCACATGCATGCCACATCATCAATTGCTTATTTACTAAATGAGCAAGTTGCTCATACCCCTTTTTCCCATATATGAGATCTCTTCAGTTGCGCACCCTCCTCTTGCGCACTCTCGTGCGCACTCTCCCTCCACCACTCGATTTTCATTATGATCTTGATGAAGATCGTGTGGCTCTCCTTCCTCCCGCTCTCTGATTTACGATGGAGGGGTATTCTGGTCATTTTACTCTTCCCTCAATCTCTCCTCTCCTTCTATCTCCCCGCTCACTCTCTCTTCTCTGCTCTCTCTCTCTCCCCGCTCCCCAAATTGCCCCAAACCCTAGCTTCAAATCTGACGACTCTAGCTCCAAATCGAAACTCTAAATCTGACCATCTCTCTCTATTTTCTCTTACTCGACGATCCCGGCGCTCCTCCTCTCATTTCTTCCGCTCTCAAAATTCCCCCAAATCTGAAACCCTAGCTCTCTCAACATGTTCGTTTCTTTTTCTTCTAGTTTTAGTGGTTGAGTATCTGATATTGTATCCCTCCTTTCGATATTGTATTTGATATTTTCTTCTAGTTTTAGTGGTTGAGTATCTGATATTTGTTGTTCAGTTACTTTTGTATTTGATATTTGATATATTTTTTTCATATTTGCTTCTCTCAGTTTAATGGCTGAGTGTTGTGATGCATTGTGGTTGGAACTCAGTTTTTTTGTTTGATATTTTTTGGTTTGAAAATATGCATTTTTTTGTTTGATATTTGCTTTTCTCAGTTTGGCGGGTTCATGACGCATTGTGGTTGGAACTCGATACTGGAGGGAGTGCGTGTAGGGTTGCCAATGGCTACATGGTCGCTGCACTCAGAGCAGTTCGTCAACGAGAAGCTGATAGTGAAAGTGCAGATGATCGGTGTAAAGGTTTTGAAAGTGGCAGTAGATATGATTGTTGACAACGATACAGTGAGGAAGACTGTGGAATCCGTGATGGGAAGAGGGGAAGAGAGTTTAGAGAGGAGGAAGAGAGCCAAGGAGTGCCAATCGAAGGCAAGAAATGCATTAATTGACGAAGAAGGAGGCTCATCTTATGAACATTTGAGAGATTTGATTGAAGAGATGAACAATGTGAAGAAGAGTAGTTCTCACACTTGAGCAACTTGAACATAATGAGTTTTATCTCTGAATCTACTGTATAGAATTTGTAATAAGCTAGTCATATAGTTGGTATAATAGAGTTATCACAGAATGCTTACTGAATTATTTAATCATTGACTCTGTTCTGATTTGAAAGATTTAAACCAATCTTCTACTAAAATTCATGCTGCTTCTCTATATTATCATGCTCCAGTAGCAATTTTCTCCACTAAAATCAACAAAATATATATACTGATTGATGTCATACAAGAACATTGTACACATCTTTCCCAATAGCATCTTCTCTCTTCTTATATTACTCTCCAGTTTATGATGATGTCCTAAGCTCTCTATTAAAATTTGTGTATACATCTATAAAAGTTTAGTTGTAGAATTGGGACAGCGACTTGATGCAAATGGAATGGGCGTACACTTCCGACTACATTGGAAAACCAACTGAAGATACAGGAATCTAACAAAAAAGAGACTGGATCTCAGAATGATGATCGCCTACCTCAGGAGCAAGGTTACCCACATAAACAGAAGTATACTGTGGATTATTTTCTGGACCATCTTCAGCCATTGCCTCTAGGCCATCATCTGTATACAGAATCATATCATTCAATATTAAACTGCCACAATAAAATAACTCCAAGGATATGAAATGAAATGGATCAATAAAGCATGGGAAATAATCTTCACTAAAACACAAGGGACTCATCCGCACTGTATGACATGCCCAGCACATTAAATCAAACTAAGGAAATGGAATGATTAAATCTTTATCCCATACTTCTGTGTTCTATAATTTCTTCTCCGGTAAATATTATCATTTAAGAGATGCCAAAATTTTTATATCAGACTGAGTTCCAGAATTGAAAATCTCTCGATTAACTAAATATTAAGGCTCAATTCCTGTCATCCAATAAAAAAATCATACCCATTTCCGGACATCTACAACATATTACACATTACTTCCACACTCTGTGTCAAATAAATGTTAATTATTTGACAATTTTGCATCCAAATGCTCAAATAATTCTGCAAATCGACATAATCCTGAATCATCTCTTGGAAACTATGACTGCCTCCTATAACTAAGCAATGCTAATGTACAAGTGTATACTACTTCAGTGCTACTTAAGAACTAAGCAATGCTAATGTACAAGTGTATACTACTTCAGTGCTACTTAAGAATAAACACATTACTTCAATGCTAATGTACAAGTGTATCCATGATGCTGCTTATGCTGTTGCTGCTTGTGATGCTGCTGCTTCTACTTCTTTTTCTTCGTCTTCTTCTTTTTCTTCTTCTCCAATTAACAGTAAATTAAGGCTACTGACAAACTTAAAATATGCATTAAGCTATTTAATTAGATTCACTAGAATCAAATTTTAAAAGCTCAAACAATATTTTCTTTCCTCTAAAAAGAAGCTCTCCATGATGCAGTTGCCGCTGCTTGTGTTGTAGCTGCTTGTGCTGCTGCTGCTTCTACTTGTTCTTTTTCTTCTTCTTATTCTGCTTGTGCTGTTGCTGCAGATGCTCAAAAAAATAAACAAAACAATAGAATTAGGCTAGGGCTGCATTACAAAAAATCAGATAAAATATTTGATCAAAACAAAGTAGGCTCGGACCACACAGAATTAAAGCTAGGGCTGCATTGCAATGCCATGCCAACTAGTTCAAATACATAAATAATCATGCATTAATATCAAATACGAAAGTAACTGAACAACAAATATCAGATACTCAACCACTAAAACTGGAAGAAAATATCAAATACAATATCTAAAGGAGAGATGAATGAATGAAATGACCAGAGTACCCCCACCTTCATAAGTGAGTGTGCGAAACTGAAGAGTATGCATAAATACAACAAGCTCAAAAATAAATTCAAATCATAAGGGGTGTGCCATCACTGCCTAAACCAACACAAAACAAAGAAAGACCAAACCCATAAATGCATAAATGATAATCAAATACTTCCCGGGCATATAAAGAGTGTCCATCGTGTTCCAGTAGCATCAATATTTTTCTCTCAATTCAACTCAACCATTACCTGCAAAATTAATTAACAATAAAAAGTTGGAACAAGTTAGAAAACATATAATACATATAGAGAGAATGTATGATAAATTACCTCAATTCATATCAATGCAAGACTGTCAAAAATTTGTCCATTAATAAGTGTTGTTACACAGAACTTACTATCCACCAACAAAAGTGTATTTTTGGTACTCAATATGCTCATGTTTATCAAATCATTTCATCCAACAACGTATATGCAATTTTGCTCTCAAGAGTAGTGCTAAAGTAAACGATCATTTTTGGTCAAGCATTTGATCAAACAATGAAGGGATCAAAGACATATAAATGTAAACAATTATATCACAGTAAAATCACTTCTATATTTCCAAATTGAAATTTGAACCTCATTGAAGAATTTAAAGTAAATTGTTTCCACAAACGAAGAGTTATAGACTTGATTTATTAATCCAACAAACCATTCGGAGAAAGATATGGCTTTTATTTTCACTGGTCTTGTAAAATTCTAATGTATGCTACTGACAAACTTAAAATATGCATTGAGCTATTTAATTAGATTCATTAGAATCAAAATTTACATAAAATAAACTCACCTGCAAAGTTCGAATGGAGGATGGGATGATGATTCCTTCAAAATTATCCCCAACCTGTAGAAGAAATAATAGTAAATCTGAACCTCATTGAAGAAATAATAATAAAACTTCTATGATTAATCATACAAAGAAGAAAAAGAAACGAACATGTTGAGAGAGCTAGGGTTTCAGATTTGGGGGAATTTCGAGAGCGGAAGAAATGAGAGGAGGAGCGTCGGGATCGTCGAGTAAGAGAAAATAGAGAGAGATGGTCATATTTAGAGTTTCGATTTGGAGCTAGAGTCGTCAGATTTGGAGCTCGGGTTTGGGGCAATTTGGGGAGCGGGGAGAGAGAGAGCAGAGAAGAGAGAGAGTGAGCGGGGAGATAGAAGGAGAGAGATTGAGGAAAGAGTAAAATGACCAGAATACCCCTCCATCATAAATTAGAGAGCGGGAGGAAGGGCAGCCACATGATCTTCATCAAGATCATAATGGAAATCGAGTGATGGAGGTAGAGTGCGCAAGAGGAGGGTGCGCAACTGAAGAGAGATCTCTCTTTCTCTCTCTAAGACCTTCTCCCATTATAATATTAGAGATAGATATATAGGGAAAGCTTCGGTTGTGCACTCCTCTAGTGCACATGGCGTGTGCACTAGGCCTTCGGGCGTTCATATCGACGATCCGAACCGTTCACATTGATCTACACATCTAAATTAGTCTAAATATGTAAAATCAAATCATTTCAAATTCATTTACCCATCCATTGAAGTGTTACAAAATTGTATGGCTGAAAATCATTTTTTTTATAGTCACTTGATGGATGGGTAAATGAATTTCAAATGATTTGATTTTACATATTTAGATTAATTTAGATGTGTAGATCAATGCGAATGGTTTGGATCGTCGATATGAACGGCCGAAGGCCTAGTGCACACGCTAGCGGTAGTGCACAACCGAAGCTTTATATATATATATCTATATATATATAGGAAAATCTTCCGGTCTGCACTACCCCTCCATGTGCACTCGTGTGCACTCGGTCTTCCCGCCTTCATATCGACGATCCGAACCGTTCACATTGATCTACACATCTAAATTAGTTTAAATATGTAAAATCAAATCATTTGAAATTCATTTGCCCATCCATCATGTGACTATAAAAAACAATAATTTTCAGCCATACAATTTTGTAACATTTCAATGGATGGGTAAATGAATTTCAAATAATTTGATTTTACATATTTAGACTAATTTAGATGTGTAGATCAATGTGAGCGGTTCGGATCGTCGATATGAACGCCCAAAGGCCGAGTGCACACGCCGTGTGCACCATAGGTGGTGCACAATATATATATATATATATATATATATATATATATATATATATATATATATATATATATATATATATATATATATATAGAGAGAGAGAGAGAGAGAGAGAGAGAGAGAGAGAGAAATCTATATAATAAAATACAAAGAAAGCTATCAAGTGGTTCACCTTCAATTGAAACAAAATCAATGGTTCAGATTCACTCTCCCAAATCATATTTTCCCTCCAAAAAAATTTCCCCTCAAAACTCAAATTCAAATCTCCCACCAAAACAACTCCTTTATTTATTTAATTATTTCTCTCTCTCTCTCTCTGCCCCTCTCTCTCTCTCTCTCATTCTCTTTCTATTTACTTAGAAATTTAGATTTTCAGATTTCAGATTTTTTATGTTTTTTTTTATTGCTCATGTTACATTGAAAATATCAAATATCTTCTCAGTAGTTAAATTTCATTATTTTCCACCCTCAAAATTCTAAAAAGTTGGATTTTATACCCTCATTTATAATTATTTTTCATAACATACTAATAGAAACATGGACTTTTATTTACAACTAATTATTAGTATACTATTCAAACTTGAGCTACATAATTGTTGTTTTACTGTTTACAAGGCTTTTCATATGCTGTATCGTTCCGAACACGTGTCGTAGGCACGTGCCCACGAGCAAATCTAGTAATTAAATAAATAAATAAGTTGCTTTGGGGGGATTTAAATTTGAGTTTCGGGGGGAAATGTGTTTTGTGAGGTTAGATCTGGGCCTTTGATTTTGGGGGGATTGAAGGAGCGCCACTTGATAGCTTTCTTTGTGTTTTATTTTATATATATATATATATAAACGGGGAGACGTGTCGCGCAGTCGAACCACCTCCAGTGTTCGGTGGCCAGCGCAGAACAAACGTGCCCCTGATCGAAAAATCAAAGAAAATTGTTGACTGGTCAACAGTCAACGGGGACACATGTCGTATAGCCGAACCACTTTCAGCGTTCGGTGGCCTGCGACGAAGAAACATGCTCCCAATCAAAAAATTAAAGAAAATCGTTGACTGGTTAACGATCAATGCTCAAAAGGGACACGTGTCACGCAGCCGAACCCCCTCAAGCGTTCGGTGGCCAGCGCCGAACAAACGTGCCCCTAATCGATAAAACCAAAGATAACCGTTAATTGGTCAACGTCAATGCCACGTGTCGAGTAACAGAACCATCCCCTTCGTTCGGCACAACGTTCTGAGCAAACTTGCCCCCGAGCTAAAATGGGGGCACTTTGCATTGACCGGTCAACATTTCTAGTGTAACACCATGCATTCCAAACATATGTAAGTCGTAGTACAAACATTATTTTACTTCAACTTCGTACAAAAAGACAAGGAATTTAAAACATTTTAATTACATTGTCATTATTTTACAATACACAGCGGAAAATTACATAAAAGAAATACAATTTCTAACATTATCGATCTTCAATCTTAGAACATCCTTTAATGTCAAACTCATGTTCACATCACTCGCTAATCCGGATCCTGCAACTTGAAAACTGCGGGGACGTCAGTTGCATATAACTAACGCAATGCTATAATACAGCGATTCCTTAATTTAACAATCACAAACTTGAATGCAAAATGAAAAGTGACTATCCTAATTATGTGAGTGTATGATATGAACTTAATGACTAATGCAAACATTCATACATACAATGCAACACTAATGCGAACTTGTTTGGATTCTATGCATCCTATACTACATTGGCCTGAGGCCAAGCCCTTAACGTACTCCTCATTATAGTATTCAATCCCTTGTTATAAAGTCCTACTATGGTAACAAAAACTAGGTTTAGACGTCCCACGAGTACGAATTCCAGCCCCATAGTACACCGCCCGACTATACAGAATCCACCTCGTGCAAACATCCCGCGAGTGCTGCTCCAGCCTAGAATATATTAGAGATATGTCTTCCTTCCACCCGACTATTTATGATCCTAGAGTACACTGCCCGACCATTAATAATTCCAAAAATAATGAAAGCTCGTCTCTCACCACAGCAATCTCATTCCCGGAGTACATCGCCCGACTGGATCTGTAGTCCCAGAGTACACCGCCCGACTATATAGAAATGCCCCACTTACGTTTCCCAGGTCTTATCACATCTTTCTTTCTAGAGTTTGTCCTTAATCCAGTTATAGTTTTCATGGCCTAAAGCTAGCTTATCCTGCCGGACTTAACTCACACACCGAGAAACTCATGCCCATATTGGCCATTTTTTAAAACTTCATTTATCATAATTTGCCCGTCACTACGGGTCTCGCTCAACTCCTAGAAAACACATATCCCACATTCAGAGATATTTCAGGTTATTCTTAACCTCAAAAATATAAATTTCATTCATTCATCCAAAAATCTTTTATTCACTTATTTATTCATTTCAATTCACTAATCTCAACAATTAGAACACTTCTTACACATTGTGTTAAAATATTCCCATAAATTTTCCGGTAGGGGGTATTTATAGTCACCTTGGGACAGTTTTGAGATAATGATTTATCTCTATTTCTCGGTATTTTTGGAATAAAACAGTTATCTCTTCTTCATGAAGAGATAAGGGTGGTTGGGGAGAGCTTAAACTCCTTTCAGGATAAGAGATATGGTTTTTTGAACCGTTCCTTATAGATAATTAGGGGTTTAAATCGTATTTAAACAATTTGGACCCATTTGCCTAGAGCTCGTATGATAACCCAGTATGATAGATCCATTTTTGGATTACGGGGCTCGAAAGAGGTCCAATATCCATTCATCGACCCGTTTATAGGTGGAATTACTGCTTACCCATGAGAGCTTTAAGATTCGTGCCAGATCTGAATGGTCCCGATTTAGTTCTATTTTTACCCATATCAGCAACCTTAAAAATCCTACCCCCTCCACCCTGCTGTGCGATTCACACCGTTCTAAGTGTTCAACATATCATAAAACATACGAAGATGAAGTATTATCAAAGTTGAATAAGTTTCTCCCATGCTTTAAGTGATTGTAATTGTTATATTGTTGAAAAACCGTTCATTTTACAACCATGATAAATGGGCAAAACATGTTCAAACGTAATGATTTTACATCACTCTATGTTATATGTTATGAAGTTCAACTTGAACTTCAGCTATATGGATAGTGAATTTCCGTAGCTGATATTGGACTTTAATGTGCAATAGGAGGAAATTTCCTCCTATGCCATAGGACTCCCCATATCCTGTCTCCATATATGTTTCAGATTTGCTTCAAGTCGATTAGTTGACAGTTTAGTTATCCTACATGTTCATGTTTTCAATACATAAATGCAGGAGGATGAAATGGTCGGTGAAGAGCATGACAGATAGAAGTAGCAGTTCGGATGCTTCAGAAAAAAGCAGTGGTGGGGGGACCCGTCTTTTCAGAGCAATTCAATCGTTCCAAGCCAAGCTAGGAACTAAATTCAATGATCTAAGGAAGGGTCTGTTACTAAAGATATTTTTCTTCCTGGCGAGGTCCTATTGTGCCACTGCATTTTCTACTGTTATTGGGCAGACTGGTGACTGTGACATTATTTCTGCCGATCTAGCTGTGGTTGTAGTTGAAGGCAATTCAATCACTTTTGTCAAGCTCTTCAGGGCAAGTAAAGGCGAAATTTAACCCAAGCTGGAATCTGAATTATAGGTTCTTGTTGGTTTCTATCTTTTGGTAAGATTTCATTAACTCGATCACTTTTGTCAAGCTCTTCAAGGCAAGTAAAGGCGAAATTTAACCCAAGCCGGAATCTGAATTATAAGTTCTTGTTGGTTTCTGTCTTTTGGTAATCAACTAGGCTATCTGTTTTTCTTCTTTTGACAAAATTGTTAACGGATGTTGGCTCTGGCCAAATTGTTAGTTTTTAGTTCAATCTTTGATTAATGGTTACTCAACATCCCTTTATATTTCTGCCACTACCTATTGACCTACAAATCTTCGACATCGATGAGCATCTGTTTTCTTCTTTAATCTCTCCAACTGGAGATTGGAATATCAATGTTTTTCTTTGTACTCTCCCGAGTGTCTTTTGCAATACAATGTGAATACTGCATACTCATCTACTCTCTCCTACTAATCTCTTAAGCACGAGTTCACATTTCTTGAAACTTTTAAGCTACTCACAATCGAGTTTCTTGCTTCAGGATATTTTACTGAATTTTTGTTGCTGCCTTGATGTTATTGTAATTCAAGATCTCATATTTCTTAAATCGCTGAACTTTCTGGGTCTTTATATTTGGTTGACTGTCACGCCCCGCTTTTAAAAAATATAGAGTACGAGTAGACGTCACTCATAAGTTGTTTATCCAATCAACTCAACAATATAATCAATACAGAACAATTGCGCAGACAATAATAATAATCTCATGAACAATAATACTTAGAATGAAGCAATAAAAATATCCAAATACAATAATAATCAACGTCTGAAATAATAATAAAATCCGGAACATAAGCCCAATACAATAATGATCCAATCCAAATAATAATAAATCTCAATACATTAAGTTCAATAAAACAATAAGCAATTAAAAGCATTAAAATCTTCAGAATCTTTGTTCTCCAATTCCAGCAGGCAATTCTCCTTCATTACATGTGAACACTTCATCTAAAAAAAGAAGAAAAATTATCCTTAGAGCAAGTCATGGAAAGCAAGTAGGAAAAGCAAAAAACAATAGAATAACAGTATAACAATAAATTCAATGGATCAATAGGAATCAATAACATGACACGATAACAATAATCAATATCATGATAATCGATACGATTGGTATAAACAATGATTCAATATTCGGTAACAATAATCAATGATCAATAAAAATAACACTTAGCCAATATTCGATATCAATAGGATCAATGATGAACTGTATGTAGTATCGATGTCGTGTCAATTCTTAAGTCTATTATGCATTTTAATCCTAACTAATGCATGTACTACTGCATTTCATACTACAAGTTCGATGCATACAATCAATTTCATTTAGACTAAGTGGAAGATTCTATAGGTCATGTACTTGGCAACGATAATCAATATTCAATATTTACTATTCAATATTTGGTGCATGAAACGATATTTTGGCCATGATACAATACACGATAGATTGGGTTACCGTCGTAAGCCACAATCTATCGATAAGATAATAGCTGATACAATATTTAGGAAAATACGGGCCCCTCCTCCGAGTACAGTCAGTATATCATTAACTACTCTAGTCAACCCTTAAACCCCGGCTTGTTAATTATTTTATCGATGCAACAATACAATATGCAATTAAGAAGCATGAGATGAACAATAGTATCAATAGGGGAACAATAGGATGGTAACATGAAATAGGATCATGCAGTGCGACATACACACTTCGATTCATGCAATACAATGATATATTAAACTATCAAAAACTGGAATATAAAATTCTGGACAACAAGAATAGTCTGTACAAAAATGTAGTTTTCCGCTATTTCAAAACTCGAAAACTAAACGTGTCAGAAATTCTAGAAACTAGACTTCCATACAGTTCTAACGCATATTTAAAGTTCAAAATCCGACAACAGTAACTAGGTCAATCACACCATTTTTACAGATTTTATGTTCAGGCAGAATTTCGACATCATGTTGTTATATTTGTAGAATCAGCAAAAACTCAATATTAAATTTATTAAAAATATTTATTAGACTCCTAAACATGATTACTAACAATGTGAAAATTATCAGAGCAAAATTTTATTATTTGATCAGCTTTTAACAGTTTAAATATCAAATATACAAGAGTCTGAAAATCTGAAAATAAAAACACAGCTGTAGTAAAATGGGCATAACTTTGCTACACAACTCAAAATTTAGAAATTTAAGATGTTTTGAAAACTAGAAAGATAAGGCTATAATTCTTACTCAAAAAGTAATTTATTTTATGATCATTTACCAGGTCGAAAATAGCAGTCAACATACAGCCAGCAAGCAATATACAGGTTTTAGGGTATTTTTCATGAAATAATTTAATTAAACATGATGGGTATCAATTCTACTAGTCGATAAACTTCTCATTCAGCATGAAGGGTATAAAAGTATGGTAAATAAGATTAAGAACACATACATACATCAATTTATCATCAATCAACCATCAATCGAACATACAATCTAGCAATTCTTTCTACAATAATTAATCGTGTTATGAGGTGCAGTGGTTGGGTTGACGTCGAGGCAGTGGTCGAGCGACGGTGGGGTGGTCGTCGACAAATCCTGACGATCAAGAAGAGGAGCAGAGGGGGGTTTGGGGGTTTGGTCGGCTGTGCTCATCAATCAGAACAGGGCAAGGCGACGATGGGGCTCATGGTGGCTGAGCGAGGTGGTGACGAGGTTGGTCGTCGGAGGGCTGATAATGCTGAAGGTTGTCGGAGAAGGTGAACGGGAGTGGTGGGTTGTCAATCAGGGAGAGAGAAAGTGGGAGGAGAGAGAAAGAGATGACGACTACAAATTGTGTTTTTGAATTTTTAGAGTTTGTATTAGGGTTGTATATATAGAATACAAGTACATTGTTGGGTTTAGTGGGTTAGGATCCAATAATAGTGGGTTTGGGTTGAGAACAAATTGCAATTGGATTTTACGGTTCAATAAGAGATGGGTTTGAAGACAATAGGGTTCAAATAAAATACTCACAATTAAATAAAAGAAAAATAGAATTAACAAGAAAATATTTCATCAAGAATAACAAAGAATTTCATGAACAAAAGTTTAAATCCAAATAAATAAATAAATTATACAAATGAATAGAATATAAATTGGGCTTGAAAATAAATTGAAATTCGCCAAAAAAATAAGATCAAGTATAATAACAAAATAATTCAGTAGATGAATATTAAATAGATAATCTAGAAATAATGATTAATTATTATAATTATAATAATAATAAAATCATACGACAAAATAATATTCGGGTTTAACTATTTCATTAAAATAATCAAATAATAATAATATATTTGTTTTAGGCTCAAATATAAATAGTCCATCAATAAGATATAGAAAATACGATCAACATATCCCGTTATTTGAAATGAATAAAATTTTCGATTAGAAAGTACTTTAATAAAAGATACGAAACGAATTTAGCACAAAATTAATTTATAAAAATCAAATTATAGAAAAATACACAGAAAATACTTATTAGCGG
This sequence comes from Hemerocallis citrina, assembly GCA_017893485.1. NCBI lineage: Eukaryota > Viridiplantae > Streptophyta > Magnoliopsida > Asparagales > Asphodelaceae > Hemerocallis > Hemerocallis citrina. The sequence continues at coordinate 145,836,436 of CM030367.1, forward strand.
GAATGGGGGTTACATTGACTGAATGAGTTATCTGTTAAATCCTAAAGAGATTTTAGGTAATGTCTTTTTTGTATGTCCTTATTTGGTGCTCAGTGTTTAAAAAAACTCACTGGAGTTTGGTCTAATTATCAACTGCTTAGAGCATCTGTAATCGTTGGCTATATATCCAAAAAATCGATATTTTGGAAAAAATATATATATATATATCATCTGTAGTCATTGTCTATATACCCATTGTCACGCCCAGGGCCGGCCCTACCCTAGAGGCGGGTAAGGCGGCCGCCTTAGGCCCTCGGAAATTTCGCGATTTTAGGGGCCCCAAATTTGAACTTCCCATGTAAATATAGGCACGTATTTTGCGCGTAAAAAAATATATATGCTATTAGGGGCCCCCATTTCGGAAGTTTGCCTAGGGCCCCTGGGAACTCAGGGCCGGCCCTGGTCACGCCCCGCTTCCCAAAATACGGAAATATGAGCACGTGACTGAGACCCAGCGAATGATGCGAATCAACAACTAGATAACAACAAAACCACACAGGCATGTAAAATCACAATAGAATAACAAAAGTACTTGACATAGTCCATAACATAACCAACAGCTGAAAAATACAAGTAGTTACGGGTCAAACACCCCCGAAATACAATAAAGAATAGCATGAATAAAACATGAACTAAAGATAACATGATAATTAACGAGTCTAAAACACTTGATCAGCAACACCTTCTGGTAACTCTCCATTCGGGCCTGCAAGTACATTATTACAAAAAGAAGAAATAAGAAGGTACCTGTTAATGCAAGTCACGGACCGCAAGTGGTACAAGCTAACGGGACAAGTACAAAAACAAAAACAAGACCCAGGAAAAAGAGCAAGGAATCAAGAATCATATAATAGGAGAAATACAATATGTAAACAGGATCATAAACATGACATCATGAAATACGTGACATGTAAACAAGTAATCAAGTAAACAAGTCAACAAGAATATGTACATGTAATTGGATCATGCAAGTGTACGTGTTAGTCTTATATCTTTTATTAATTCTATCTAGGTAGCACTTCATGCATCCATCCTTTTACTACATGGTTGCTATATACAATCAGTTACGTTTAGGCATTGTGGTGGATTCTATAGGTCACGTACTCGGAAAAAACATGTCAATTGTATCTTGTATTGAGATACGTGCAAACTTGTAACGTGAAACATATACAGTGTAAACTTGTAGCGTGAAACATATAAACTTATAATTTGCAAACTTGCAACTTGTAAACTTGCAACTTGCATCGAGAAACCACGTGCTCCCGTCTGAGTACGCTCTTCTATATTGTCCACTACTAGATCTTTTCTCTTATACCCCGGCTTGTTACTTTTGTTAATATTAATCAACAATAACAAGATGTCATATTTAAACTACTATCATGGGTAAACAATCATGCACATAATCATGTATAATCCTAAGAATACATATGTGTGTATCAATCGTGTTCATATAATGCATGGCAACAAGGTATTCACGATCATATGCGAATACGGGATCGACGGATTATGTATAGCAACAGTTTTCAATTCGACCGAAGAATACGAATTCGAGTCAAAGAATACACTTGCAGTATATTTTAAAGAAAGCTTGTATGAGAACAAACAATTTGTACAAGGGGATACTTGCCTATTTAAACGATGATACTGAATATAAGAATAACGGGATCAGAATCCCGAACTGCAAAGCAAAACACGGGCGAGAAACCAAACTGCAAAACAGCAAAACTCAGATCGGATCCCCACACAAAACACCAAACAGCAACAAGATGATCCAATCCCTTCTCCAAAACAGCAAACACCCCAATCAGCAAAACAGCATATCCAATTCTCACAAAATAGCAACTCAGATCCCCCTAAACACCAAACACCAAGTCTGGATCCCTTATCAACCAAACACCATACACCGGCCTTGATTCTCTACTTCACAAAACACCACACAGCAACCCAATAACCCAGTCTTCTGTTCTTCTTCTACTTCGACAGAGAGGGAGAGAGAGAGCGTGGGAAAGTTCGGCGGCGACTGTGAGTGACGCGAACGAGGGGCGGACGGCGAGATTCTGGCGGCGACGGCACTGTGGTTGGCAAGCGACGTAGCAACGACTGGGCTTGGCTCTTCGACGAAACAGAGGAGGACGGCGAGGGGAAAAATTGAAGTGACTGGACGGCGACGAGAGCGAAGAGGGACCTTCGGTGGTTGCGGGGGTGCACAGAGAGGCAGTGGACGAGGAACAAGCAGAGGGCGAGGTTGAGCAATGGCGGAGCTTCGAGTTCGGCAATGGTGTCTAGGCGAATAGCGGAAGGCAAGGCAAGCGGTATGCTCGAAGGTGAGCAACGGCGGATGACGACTGTGGAGTTGAAGAAGACAAGGAGCTTGAGGAGCGGCTAGTGGAGGGGTGAGCACCGAGCAGAGTGTAACACCCCGAATTTCAAATAAGGATAAATTCGAGATTTCACAGGATCTTTACTTCACTTCGTACAATTTTACAAGAAATTTTAAAACTTTTTATACACAATACATCAGAGTTTATTTACACTTGGTTTTTACACAGCGGAAGAAACAAAGATTACAACATTTGAAAACAAAAATATAACGTATACAACTTTATAAATTGAGCCATCGATTGCATCATATTATCCTTTCTCCTTCAAGAATAGTCCATTACCTGCATGTCAATCTGTGGGCACGTCAGTTACTTACAACTGACGAAATGTTATACACGGCTATCCTCTCTATGCCGGGAATAGTATAACGATCTCATACTTTAACAAATCACAAAAAAATTGAATGAATAAGTAAAGTGTCAAAAGTGATTATTCTAAACATAAGTGTATGTCATGCCTTAATGCCTAATGCACACAATCCTACACTAGGATGACACTAATGCACACTTGTTCGGATTCTATGCATCCCATACTACATAGGTCCGAGGGCAAGTGCCTACGTTCTTCACAATATAGGGCTCGATCCCCTGCCATGAAAACTACCCGGTAGCAAAACAAAGTTCAGACTATTCCACGAATTTGAATCCCAGCCTTGGAGTCCACCGCTGGCTGTTATAATAGATTCCACATCGTGCGAATCGTCCCGTATGTGACCCTCTAGCCCAGTATATATATATATATACATTAGAGACGGTAAACACAAAACCCATCCGTCCGACTACTCAAGATCCCGGAGTCCACCGCTGACCCGTCCTCATAGTCCCGGATCAAAATATAATAATCCGTCTCCCACGGGGCAACCTCAGTCCACCAACTGGGTCTATAGTCTTGGAGTCCACCGCCGACTATATAGAGCACCCCACTTACGTTTCCCTAAGTTTACTACATCTTCACTTATGTGCCTACATTTTCTTAAGTTCAAGACATGAATAATTTCCATTCAAAGAATTAGTTTTACCTCCTACCGGACTTAATCAACAAATGCGAGATAGCCCCATGGCCATATCTCCAAATCATATCTCAAATATTTCTTTCAATAATGCCGGTATCGAGGTCGAACTAACTCTAAATTATAAACTTTCATGTACAAGAAGCATGGGTATTCACACCCTTTAATAATCATGTCTTAACTTAAAGTACTCTTTATCTATTCACAACTTGGTATAGGTCTTGTTTAACATCATTCAATTCATTCACTATCTTTCTAAGACAACAATTCTTTTCATGAGTCTATGGCATAAATCCAAATCTCTTTTTGGGAAAAATTAATCACATAAAAGTTCGCGACTACAAATAAGCATATTTACATGATCTCGTCAACAAATAAACATATTTACATGATCTTGTCAAGTCAAACAATTTATAAAGAATTTCTGAACTTTATATGAATTCACACAAACTTTTAATCTCATTTAGCATCCTTACTCAACAAAAATGATTGTTTATAACGAGAGAATCTTATTACATATTTTTCTTTTCTTCAAAAGAATTATTTATTCAAAGCGTATTCCCTAATTCAATTCCCTTGTCACTTTTAAAGAAAAATACAAGATTAAAAATGTAAAACTATTCTCATTAAATTCTGCATAAGGTAAAGTGAATATTTCTCTTTTAATCCAAAGTCAGTGAGTCCCAAAATGAACAGTTTTAAAAGATGAAGAACAAAACAAAAAAAGAGGATGCATCAGTTTCGAACTCGGGTCAGTTGACAACACCAGCACAACACCCAAAGCCCAAGTCACTAACCCCTAAGTCAATTGTGAACTGATGTCTTTAATGGGTTAAAGTAGTTTTATACCATCAGTACAGATTCGGATTTTTATTAAGTAAAACTAAAATAGAAGGAGACTATCAAGATTTGAACTGAAGACCTTTTCAAGGAGTGCTCTATATTGCACTGGCGAACCAGTAAGTCCAAATACATTTTCTATTTAAAAGTTGTATTAATGTACTTTTGTTTATACTATTTTGAATTTGGTTTCTTTTAATAACACTTGTTCACCCAATAATCCAATCATTTAGGACATTGGAATAAATCTCACTTTTGGACTGAAATGAAATCTTAAAAAATAATAATCAAGTAAATTCAAATTTATTTTTATAATCTATCTTCATTTTCAAAAATAGATTTTTCCTTTCTTTACAAAATTTGCATTTCTTCCCAAACTCGAAAATTAAGGATCATATTTCTTAAAACTAATTTATGTCCAATCATTATACTAATTAGAATTTGTGCTAAAAACCAAATATGTCTCTTAATGAACCATAGATATCTCAAAGAAATTCTTTCATGCAACAACTTGTATTTTTAACATATGTCGACAAATTTCGTGGTAGTAACAAAAATTATTTTCTCTTTTCTTTTTCTTTCTAAATCATCACATCTCTAAGCATATGACGAAATATAATATTCTCACACAATTACTCATACACATCACATATTGGACAAACCATAAATTTGCAAGCATTCAAACATGGTTCATAAGATTAATCCTTTAGTTGAATCCTTTTAATTAGCATGGTAATCAAATATTCACTAAACCTCAACAAGATCGTTGCTATAGCATGGATTTTATCTACACATTTCTCATCACATTCAATTCATACTAGTCATATAAAATAATTAGCATGCAATTTCTACAATTAGAAAACATAGGATCACCCACCTTAGTTGTAGATCGAACAATTTGCTTGAAGCCCTCCTAGCTCCTTTAGCACTTCCTTGGTCTTCTTCTTCTAGAAAGACTCCTCCAAACACAAACTCTCACTCTCTTTTCTCTTTCTTTTCCTTTTTCTTATTTGTTTTCTTTTGGTGTGTGAAATGAGAAGAAATTGGTACTATTTATAGGATATGTTGAGGGTCAAATTTGTAAAATTACACACCTAATAACTCACTCAAATTAATTTTTTAACCTTTTATTTTCCTAACTCTCAAAAATCCCCAACTCTTCAACTCTCCACCTATCTAAATCCTATAACCTCCAAAACTTTTCTCCTTCCCCACCCAAAACCGGCCCCCCTACATTCTCCCATTCACGAGCTGTAGCAACACACTCATCCAAGGTGGGCCCCCATTCAATCAATTTCCATTACACACATTATTCCAAATACCACAAGCCCATATTGACCAAAAATCATGCAGCCATTTACAAAGCCAAAGCTTTGCTACACTAAACCAACGTGGGCCCCTATCACAATCACACCATATATTCATTTCACCACATTTTCCAAACCAAGCCACATTCTTCATATAATCTTACCAAATAGCTATACTTTAATACTAATATATATTATATATATTTTTGAAAACTACGGGTGTTATACACATTCAGAAATTTATATTGAAATCAAATGTGCTTAAATACGTTTACCGAAAACACGTGCGTCGCACGTAAAATATCAAAATGCGAGATTAATTTTTATCAACGAAAATTATTAAAATATAATCAAAAATAACGTAAGAAAAATTATATTTACTATTTTTATACATTTCATGATGAAATCACTACACGTAGAAAACACGTGAATTATACGTGCAGAAAATCGAAAGATGCATTTTAGTCAAAATAGAGGAAAAATGAATTTCCGTTTTATAAAACGAATTTGAATACCTAAAATAATTGATTGAAATAATATCACTCGTAGCGGTGAAAAATATATAATTGATACGTGTAGCGAAAACACGGAAAAAGCACGTAAAACCCAGAGATTGAAATTCAATATTTTAGTTAACCCAAATAGGATAAAATGTACGAAAAATGTATAAATAGTCGGTAATCAAAATACGTGGTGAAAATATGTTACAAAATGCACGGGCGTAACACACGAGGGAAAAATTATAATTTCCAATTTTGCAGGGTGTTGCACAGAGCGACGCTATCGAGGGTAGCTCGTTGGAGGGTAGAAGACGATGAGGACGAGGATGAGGCTCGAGTGAGGTGCGATCGATGAGCTCGGTTTTACTTCGAAAATAAAGGAAACGAAGAGGCGAGTGCTCGGGCTTGGACGAGGTGACGGAGGGGAGTAGTGGGGCAGAGCATAGGGCATCGGGGGTGCTCGGGGGCAAAAATGGCGAAGGGTTCGCGAGGCTGTCGACGGGGTGCTGGAGTGGAAGGCGGAGGTGGAGCCAGAGGGAAACGAGGGCGGGTGAGCTTGAGGGAGGAAGAGAGGAATGGGTTTAGGTGTCTCTGTTTTGGGTTTTATTTTGGAACAGAAGATAGAGAGAGGAAGACGAAAGAGGGGGAGAGAACAAGGAAAGCGGGGAGTTTATAAATAGAAAAATAATATGATAATAATATAGTAATGGGTAGTTATGAGTGTAGGGGGTTATGGGGTTACGAAATGTGAAGAGTGGGGAATGTGAGGGGTTATGGGCAGTTGAGAATGTGAGAGAAATGTGGGGGTGGGTTAGAAAGAATGGGGGTTTGAATACAATCACATAGGATTGAGCCTATAGAAATATATATGAATACTAAGTTTGGATTTGGGCTTAAAACAATTTGGGTTTGGGCTTCAAATCATTTAAATATTAAAACAGTTGAATAATTAAATATTGGGATTCATAAAAGCAGTTGAATATAATCAATTAAGAAAAAATAGTTACAAGATACTACGAATTTAAAATACGGAAAAATACTTGATAAATACATTTTAACGGGAACAGGGGTTACACCCATTTTTGGGGTTTCGAATGAACAGGAGACGGCTATATTTGGCAGCGGAAATGGCTTTATCCATATTTTAGAAATCGGAAGATGATTTACCGTCTCATAATCGGACAGTATATGATTTGTCGTCTGAGACAAATTTTTTAATTGAGAAATGATCGGATGGCATATGATCTATCGTTTGAAGAATTAAAAAAAATGAAATAGGAAGATGATCTTCCGTTTGGGGAAGAGAGAGAAAATGCTTTCTTTTTGGATTTGTGTTGGACGGCACATGCGGCACACCATGTGCCGTCCTTCACCTTTTTTTAAAAAAAATTACGGGACAGCAAATCATCTGTCGTCCTTCACACTATTTAAAAAAAACACAGATCTTCAAACGATATATGATCTTCCGTTTCGTCCAAAAAAAAATTATTTTTTGAGTATTGACGACTGCAGCATTTGAGCTATTTGCTATTTCTAAAATATCCATATACCCATTTTTTAACTTAAACGACTACAAATGCTCTTATGAGATAAAATTGAGCATGTTCGAGCTGTGATATGAGAAAATTTATGAAGATGAATTAGGAACACGGCATGCATGCATTCTTTTGTTGGGTAGAGAACGAACGTGAGGGGACTTCTGTGTTTTCAAGATTACATTGTATGCCACTGATAGATATATGAAGATAGAAATTTGTTTTTGGTAGAATAGATCGATTTTAGGACTCCAGCCAACAAAATAAGAAACATAGAGCAGCTATCAGACAACTGGAGCAGTAACAAAATGGTGATCTCTGCAGAGAATCGCATCTTCACAAGCTCACAGCATAATACAGAAAGACTAGCTCAAGTATATCATTTTTGCGAGTAGAATTAGTGAAACGTCTATCTCGTTCGACTATGCGAATCCTTACAAAAACTTCCTTGTTTTAAACTAGTGGAAGGACAGTTTTCGTTTCGGTGTACTCCATGAAGAAATGTTTCATTAGAATAGCCGGCCACACAACATGACAAGTTTAAGTTACAATAATGAAGAGACTGAAAAAGTATTAGTAAGGTAGATAGAATAAGTGGTTTTCTACTTCGCTTTAATTTCGCTCTATTCTTGTTCATGGCTTCCAGCAGCAACATAAACCAGGAGAATTCGCAATGGTCTCGACTCCCTACTAAGTTACTGGAAATCATTTTGCAGAAAACATTCATATATCTGACTCCATCCAATTCCATGGCATCATGACCGGCCCCATGGAGAGGAGAGAGAGGCGACCGCCTCATGCTCCTGATTTTTGGCCAATTTTAGGGGGCCCCCAATATTTTTTTTAAAAACTTATATATATCTTATTTTTAGAACTATAGTAACAATGCATAATTAAATATGTCAACAAGAGTGTTTATAACCAATATAAGGGAGTAGAAAAATCGGCCAAGCCCACTGCACTGTCTGCTCAGAACATAGTTAAAATAAAAACAATTAAAAAAATGTGGACTCCCTTCCTTTCCCTCTCTCGCTCACGCCTCCGTGGGCCTCATTTCGTGAGTTTGCATCGGGCCCCCAAAAGCTCAGGGCCCTAGGCGGCATCTGCCAATCTTGGAGGAAGGTGAGCTTCCTCCTCAAGTTCCCTGGCTTATGCTCCCATATAGGTAAAAATAGAACTAAATCGGGACCGTTCAGATCGGGCATGAATCTTAAAGCTTTCATGGGTAAAGCAGTAATTCCACTTATAAACAGGTCGATGAATGGAAATTGTGCCTCTTTCGAGCCCAATAATCCAAAAACGAAACTGTCATACTGGGTTACCATAACAGCCCTAGGAAAATAGGTCCAGATCGTTTAAATATGATTTAAACCCCAAATTATCCATAAGGAACGGTTCAAAAACCATATCTCTTATCATGAAGGGAGTTTAAACTCTCCTCAACCACCCTTCATGAAGAGATAAGCGGTTTAATCCAAAAACACAAAGAAGTAGAGATATAATCCAAAAACACCAAGAAGTAGAGATAAATCGTTATCTCGAAACTGTCTCAAGGAGACTATAATTACCCCCTACTGGGAAGTTTATGGGAATAAAAAATTCGAAAAATGATTAAAAATTGTTAAAAATTCAAAAAAACTTGGAAAAATCACAAAAATTTCAGAAAAGTCTAAATTTAATTTTAGGTGTCAGACAAACTTAAAATAACACTGTTACACCTCGAGCAAGTTCCAACTTCTCCGAGAACTCTGATAAGTTTCGTGAACCCTTAAAAATGGGCGAACTACTCCTTAAAGGCAGAGAAACTCAGTCTTCGGGAGTTGGGGGCTTGTGATATGAGTAAAAATAGAACATAATCGGGACCGTTCAAATAGGGCACAAATCTTAAAACTCGTAAGGGTAAAACGATAATTTTGCTAGAAACGGGTTCGTAAAACGGGAATTGGGTCTCTTTCAAGCCCAACAGCCCAAAACGGGTCTGTTTAACCAAGTCATCCTACCAGCCCAATAAGAATGGGTCCAGATTGTTTAAATATGATTTAAACCTCTATTATCCATAAGCGACGGTTCAAAAACCATATCTCATATCCTAAAGGGAGTTTAAACTCTTCTCAACCACTCTTGTCACTTAATGGAGAAAACCACTCTTATCTCTTCATGGAGAAGAGATAACCGATTCGATCTAAAAGCACCGGAAGTAAAGATAAATCATTATCTTGAAACTGATCAAAGCGACTATAAATACCCCTACCTCCGCCAGAAACAGATAATCAGTATTTTCTCCACAAAAGCTCTTTCAAAGTCTTATTAATTTCTAACTTGAGCGTCGGAGGATCTGTCGCCGGGATCAACCTCTGAGTTTCAGACTTTTTTCAGGTCAGTGGAGGCGATCGTCACCACACGAATCAAATTCTACGGTGCAAACGAGTCAGATCGTCAAGTCAATCGCAGTCAAAGACCGTCAACACCGTTGAAAATCAAAATGTGAAGTTCTTGATTGTTCCTCCAAAGAATCAACATCATCTGATTGCTCCCACACCGAAAAAGCAGCAACACCAACCACCGAAGGATCCATAAATATTTTGGTTGAGAGCTTCTAGGAAGTCAAGAGTGAACGTGGATACAGTAGTCAGACTGAAGAATGAACGTGCACGAGTAGTTGAGTCATATGGGAGCATAAGCCAGGGAACTTGAGGAGGAAGAGGGACCTGCCTCCAAGATCGGCAGACACCGCACAGGGCTCTGAGCTCATGGGGGCCCGATGCAAACTCCCGAAATGAGGCCCACAGAGGCGTGAGTGAGAGAGGGAAAGGAAGGGAGTCCACATTTTTTTAAATTTTTTTTATTTTAATTGTGTTCTGAACACTCTTGTTTACATATTAAATATGGCCGATTTTTCTACTCTTCTATATCGGTTATAAACACTCTTGTTTACATATTAAATATGCATTGTTACTATAGTTCTAAAAAAACAAATATATATAGGACAGGAGCATGAGGCGGCGCCTCTCTCGCCTCTCCATAGGGCCGGCCCTAACGCCATGGAATTGGATGGTGTCAGATATATGAATGATTTTCTGCAAAATTATTTCCATTAACTCAGTAGGGATTCGAGACCATCGTGAATTCTCCTGGTTTATGTTGCTGCTGGAAGCCATGAGCTAGAAAAGAACGAAATTAAAACGTAGTAGAAAATCACTTACTCTATCTATCTTATCTTTTGTCAGTCTCTTCATTATTGTAACTTAAACTTGTCATGCTGTGCGGCCGGCAATTCTAATGAAACATTTCTACATGGAGCAGACCGAAACGAAAACTGTCCTTCCACTAGTTTAAAACAAGGAAGTTTTTGTAAGGATTCGCATAATCAAACAAGACAGGCGTTTCTCTAATTCTACTCGCAAAAATGATATACTTGAGCTAGTCTTACTGTACTATGGTGTGAGCTTGTGAAGCTGTGATTCTCTCTAGAGATCACCATTTTGTTACTGCTCCAGTTGTCCGACAGCTGCTCTATGTTTCTTATTTTGTTGGTCGGAGTCCTAAACTCGATCTATTCTGCTAAAAACAAATTTCTATCTTCATATATTTATCAGTGGCATACAATGTAATCTTGAAAACACGGAAGTCCCCTCACCTAACGTTCGTTCTCTACTCAACAAAAAAATGCATGCATGTCGTATTCCTTATTCCTCTTTATAAATTTTCTCAAATCACAGGTCGAACATGCTCAATTTTATCTCATAAGCAGTTGATAATTAGACACAATCTCCAGTGAGTTTTTTAAAACACTGAGCACCAAATAAGGACGTACGAAAAGGACAGTACCTAAAAACTCTTTAGGATTTAACTGATAACTTATTCAGTCAACCAAATATAAACTCTTTAGGATTTAAGAAATATGAGATCTTGAATTACAATCACATCAAGGCAGCAACAAAAATTCAATAACATTTCCTGAAGCAACAAACTCGACTGTGAGTAGCTTAAAAGTTTCAAGAAACGAGAACTCGTGCTAAAGAGATCAATAGGAGAGAGTAGTTGAGTATGCAGTACATTGTATTGCAAAAGACACTCGGGAGAGTACAAAGAAAAGCATTGATATTCCAATCTCCAGTTGGAGAGATTAAAGAAGAAAACAGATGATCATCGATGTCGAAGATTTTTAGTTCAAAAGCTAGTGGCAGAAATATAAAGGGATGTTGAGTAACCATTAATCAAAGATTGAACTAAAAACTAACAATTTGGCCAGAGACAACATTCCGTTAACAATTGTCAAAAGAAGAAAAACGGATTGCTTAGTTGATTACCAAAATACACAAACAAAGAAGCACATATAATTCAGATTCCAGCTTAGGTTAAATTTCGCCTTTACTTGCCTTGAAGAGCTTGACAAAAGTGATCGAGTTAAATCACAAGTACAATTTTTTGGTCCAGTTTTGGTATTTATAATGCCCATATACAATGGATGCAACTTAACATATGTACATTTAATGAATTCCAAGCTCCTTATGTCTTTCATTCCTCGATCAGAACATCTATATCAAATTTAAAAAGAGTGGCTATTTAGTATTTAAATGAGTCCAAGAATAGCCCCAGGGACAGCCCAGCCTTCCAATAATTAAACACAACAATTAGGCTCCTTACTCGACCAAGGAACGAGAAAGAACCCCTATACATGACAGCACCGATGCCTTCAACTACAACCACAGCTAGACCGGCAGAAATAATGTCCCAGTCACCAGTCTGCCCAATAACAGTAGCAAATGCAGTGGCACAGTAGAACCCCGCCAGGAAGAAAAATATCTTTAGTAACAGACCCTTCCTTAGATCCTTGAATTTAGTTCCTAGCTTGGCTTGGAACGATTGAATTGCTCTGAAAAGACGGGTCCCCCCACTGCTGTTTTTTTCTGAAGCATCCAAACTGCTACTTCCATCTGTCATGCTCTTCACCGACCATTTCATCCTCCTGCATTTATATATTGAAAACATGAACATGTAGGATAACTAAACAGTCAATTAATCGACTTGAAGCAAATCTGAAACATATATGGAGAGAGGATATAGGGAGTCCTATGGCATAGGAGGAAATTTCCTCCTATTGCACAGTAAAATCCAATATCCGCAACGGAAATTCACGATCCAAACAGCTCAAGTTCAAGGTGATCTTCATAACACATAAAATAGAGTGATGTAAAAACATTACGTTTGAACATGTTTTGCCCATTTATCATGGTTGCAAAATGAACGGTTTTCAACAATATAACAATTACAATCACTTAAAGCATGGGAGAAACTTATTCAACTTTGATAATATTTCATCCTCGTATGTTTTATGATATGTTGAACACTTAGAACGGTGTGAATCATACACAGGGTGGAGGGGGTAGGATTTTTAAGGTTGCTGATATGGGTAAAAATAGAACTAAATCGGGACCGTTCAGATCGGGCACGAATCATACACATGAAGAAGAGATAACCGGTTTAATCCAAAAACACCGGGAAGTAGAGATAAATCATTATCTCGAAACTGTCCCAAGGCGACTAAAGATTTGTTTTCTTATTGGATCTAGATATAATCTTTGTGGATCCCAGTCCTTCTATACAAGTTTATATATGTTAATTTAAACATATCTTGAATCCATAAAGATTTTAGTGCATAGAATTGTATTTTAATTTTTTTTTCTAGGTCTAGTTGAATGAATTTTGTGAATCATGCAATGCAAATTTTAAGATACTATATAGTTCATAATACACATACCAATAAATTATCATTTTCTTTGATCACAAAGATGAAAATTTATGCTTAGCTATTGAGATAATATTCTTTTTCATTTCAATAATTTTTATTTATGTTTATTTTAGTATTTTGAATATGTAATAAGTAACATTTTACCAATTAATTTTCTATGTAGAGAAATTTTCTTCTCAAGAATTTAATAATTTATGAAAAAAGTAGATTTTGGATAATCCGTAAATGCTATCCGAATTCGATAATAATAATGGGATCCGACCCAAATCCGACCTGAATAAGTTTGGATCCGCATATGGATGTTGTAGGATTAGACCCATTTGCCACCCCTACATGTGCACTAAAAGCTAATACTTCTAATACTATTACGGTCGTCATTGTATATATACAAAAGGATCAAAGAACTTATGACTTATGTGATCAAATAACAAAAAAGAAAAAGAAAAATGAATATTATTATGATCAAAGAACTTATGACTTATGTGATCAAATAACAAAAAAGAAAAAGAAAAATGAATATTCTTATTCTACTGAACATGGTAAACCCAAAAAATTTATTGAGGAAAATAACTACTTAATAAAAGAAATATTCAGTTGTCCCCGATTCACAAAGTCCATTTTCGATTGACACCTTGGTATGTAGAAAAACCTATTCTTTCTCTAATTTTTTATTTATATGTCGCTCCAAGTGTTTTCGACTATTTGACAATGCAATATTGCTTTCAAATTGTTCACATAATCGTGCTCCAATTCAATGATTTTTCTCTAATTTCGTCATATTTTTCATATTCTATCTTTCACCAGTGTTAAATTTACAATAACAATTTATCAGATGTTAGGGAAAATAATATGCTTATTTTAGTGAATAAATGGCATTTCACATAATTAAGTGTGTGAATGATCTTTCAGAAATTTAAGTTCTAAGAGCATCCACAGTCGTTTTTCACATATGTTAAAAAATGGCAGCTACAGTAATAGCAAATAAACCTGTTTGCTGCAGTGGTCGTTTGCTATATGTTTCTCATTTTTTAGAAAATAAGCGGGCGACGGTATATGTTATACCGTCTCATCGTTTAAAAATAAATTTAAAAAAGTTAATTACTTATTAACTATTAAACTATATTAATTAAATAAATTAAATAATATAATAATAACTAAACCTATCCAAAAACTAACTAAACCTATTTATATCCACCTAACCTACCCACTAAAACCTATTAAAGTATATTAACTATCAGATTGCTCAGCCGGTATAACATATCTCGGCCGGGATATGTTATACCGTCTGACCTTTTTAATTTTTTTTAATTTTTTTTTAGAATAAATCTGACTGTTGGATTAGAAAAAAAATTTTAAAAAAAATAATAATATACGTGGGCCGGTATAACATATACCGGATGGCATATGTTATACCGTCCGACCCACTTTAAAAAAAAAAAATTAATGAGACGATATAACATATACCGGACGATATATGTTGTACCGTCTTTCAAAATTTGAGAATCGCTATTCTGTTTCTCATATATGAGAAACGAATATAGCAGGTTTGCTATAAAATAGCAAAATCAAAAACCATTGCAGCGATCCGTTTCTTATAAAATGGCAATTTGCCATTTATAAGAAACCATTGTGGATGCTCTAATAAATGTTTTCTAGACAAATATGTCCAATGAGTAGTTTGTAAACAGTTTGATTTTTGATGAATTTAAAAAAGTTATGGTCTAATGAATTGATTAGATATGGATGGTACTAGATACCATTGTAACGCCCCAAGCTCGTAAATCAATCCTATAGGCCACTTATATTAATATATTCTATTTACAATTATATATATATATATATATATATATATATATATATATAGGGAAAGCTTCGGCTGTGCACTACCTCTAGTGCACACAGCGGCCTTAGGGGGATGGGTAAATGAATTTCAAATGATTTGATTTTACATATTTAGACTAATTTAGATGTGTAAATCAATGTGAACGGTTCGGATCGTCGATATGAACGCCCGAAGGCCTAGTGCACAACCGAAGCTTTCCCTATATATATATATATATATATATATATATATATATATATATGAGGGCCCTTCTGTTGTGCACTACCCTCCGTGTGAACTTTTTACACGGAGTGCACATGGATGATCCAAACCGTTCACATTGATCTACACATCTAAATTAGTCTAAATATATAAAATCAAGTCATTTGGAATTCATTTGTCCATCCATCATGTCATTATAAAAAAAAACGATATTCAACCATACAATTTTGTAACACTTGAATGGATGAACAAATAAAATCCAAATGACTTGATTTTACATATTTAGACTAATTTAGACGTGTAGATCAACGGGAACGATTCGGATAATCCATGTGCACTCCGTGTAAATAGTTCACACGGAGCGCACACGGAAGGTAGTGCACAATGGGAAAGCCCTCTACATATATTATTATATCTTTTTCATACAATATTATATCTACACTCTTAGGATATGGGGTGTTACAACCATATTATTAAATATGAGGTCAAGTTTTAAATAACTTGAAATGTATAGTATTTCATTGAAGTAGTTTATAAAGGTTGGTGAAAAATGAAATCTCGAGGGATTGGTAAACAATTATCACTGATAATAGGGTAACCTAATACATAAATCATCTACCATCGAAATCATACCCCAAATACTGTGTGTCCAAATGTAAAGTAAAATGACCAAGTAAAATTGATCATGCTCTGATCCTATACTTAAAAAGAGAATTAAGTCGATATAAAGTGTGAATGTAGGACAAACTCCAAACCTACCTATATGAGAGTGCAGCCGCCATGTATGAGATACAAGGTTTTTTTCTTCTTCTTTTTTTTTTCTTTTTTTTTTTTGAGGTTTTTTTTTCAAAAATATTCAAGAAACTAGGAAATGCACATGAACATTATTGTGCTAAGTTGTGATGAATATCGACATCTTTTGAAAATATGCCCTTTATTCCTCAAATAAAAACCTCAGGTTGCGGTGCTACTTGATCAGACTTTGATGTAAATACACTAAGTGGAGATTCAAGTCCACAAGACATCTTCACATTATGTACATATTTTCAGTACCTTTTTTATCTTGATCATTTTGAAATTTGGGGAGAATGTTGCAGAATTTCAATAATTAAATTAATATGTTTTATTTTATTTTATCAAGTAAAATCCACCTAGTCCTGTAGAAAGTTATCTATAGGAATGTTTTATAGATTCAAGTTTTATAGGCTTTTGAGGGTTGTTCAGTTACTTAAGTTTAAACAATAACATCTTTTTATGTTTAATGTTCTTTGATAATAATATGATTGAATAGTATTGACTTTTCAAGACATGTGAAAAGTTGTTTTTAATGGCTACTTAGGTAAATTTTCTTCCACTGAATATAGGGCTTTTGTTTTTATAAATTGTATTGAATGAATTTTACAGAAATCAAAAAGAAATTAGACTACGCTTCTCTCTAGCTAAAAACAACCTTACCGAAAAGTCTCTTGCCTCCCTTTCCATGGTACTTGAGTAAGATCAATAATTTGAGTCGATTGTCCACTAGTGCAAACTGGCGGAATTAAGTATACAAATAGTGGGTTGTTGTAT
The DNA here is from genome assembly GCA_017893485.1 of Hemerocallis citrina. NCBI lineage: Eukaryota > Viridiplantae > Streptophyta > Magnoliopsida > Asparagales > Asphodelaceae > Hemerocallis > Hemerocallis citrina. The sequence continues at coordinate 145,853,413 of CM030367.1, forward strand.
CCTGGAAGCAAATACGGAGGAGAGGACGCAAATATTGCTTTAAAGACAGCGTGAACGTGTTTCAATACACTAATCTGTGTTTCTCTCATATTATCTTATGTTTCATTATGTCTATTTCACCATTGTTAAATTTTACACTAACATGAAGTATTAAACTCAACCTCACCTTGGTGTAGTGGTAGGGACATTTCACAATTATTAATATAGCAAAAATCTACTAGTTTAAGATATTATCACTAACCTGTAACAGCTGGGTAAATTGGGCGAAGGGAAAGTGACAAAGAAGAAACAAAGAGGATGAAGCTTATTATTAGGACCAAAGGCAACCTTCTTCATGTACGACATAAGAGAAAATCTTGATTGTGAATATGTGGATAACCGAACGAGCATACTGTCCGTATGAAATGGAATTGATGACAGTTTAGTCCTCATTTCCCTATATGCACCTGTAAAAGGAGTTGCAATTATGTGATTGTAAATGATAAGGGATTAGAATGATATGTAAAATAAAATAAAATTTAAAAAAACAAATATTAGAGTAATGGGTTAGGAAAAAATAACCTTAACAACAGCGGTTTGCTTTAGAATTTGTCAAACTAAATAATCATCTTGAAACTACACATTTCATCTGTAGAGAAACATCCATTTTGTGTACATATTTCCATATATATGATAAGAAACTCCCTATCATCAATAATAATCATCAATCGCTAAACCTTTTAACCACCAATGCCGAATGTGACTGAATTTGACATTAAAAAGGCTCCATGAAACCTTTGATAAAAAAGGCTCCATGGTCGTATTCTTGACCCCATTCCTTCACAACAACTTCTAATTCGGTTTCTTCCTATAGAGAATTTGTATTCCTCCATTTCTCAACTTTAGTTATCTCAATTACATGACTCTTCTTAAGGTTAAACAAACATAGTGATCCTTCAGCCAGTGGATGGAATTTATCACCTTCTCAAACCAACTTCTCTAGCTTATTTTAGGCATATTGTGAGCTATAAAATTCTGAATCACGCGGTTTGTTGTTCTAGGTTGGAGACTGGCTAAGATTTAATTCTACAATTTATCTTCTTCAGTTTCCCAGTTTAAATTGCCTTACAAATTTATTTACCAACCTATGTACTGTTACGAGCATAACTCAGGCTACACAAAGCATATCAATGAAACCTCGGATTCCATTTTAAGATTAATCGCTACTCTAAACTCCTAATCTTTTAGTTTCTCTTAATTGTGTTGGGTTTCAAGATCAATTACAGAGTAAATACGCAGCGGAATTCTAGCAATACATCTGTGACGGCTAGAGTTTTCTCTTCACAGTTACAAATAATGAGCGGTATCTAACAATACATTACTACTACTCAAGTAATGGGAATGCCAATGATTTGACATAACCTATCCGTGACCAAGGTCACCATATAGTCTAGTCTTTTTGTCCAGATATCTTAATTGACCACAAGGCATAAAGCGTCACCCTTGTATAGTTCAATATTTGGTTTCTTGATGTCTGAGCAGACTTACTAAAACAAATGAGATCAATATCTCATATTGACTCATTTGAGCACGGCCATGCATTTTTGCAGTCTCACTTAATCAAAAGGCTCGTAGATATCGCTCATGTTATGTAAGAGGGACAAATTCTATCTAAGTCACTCACATCCCTCCGCATGATTTATAGTATGTACAATAGTCGGCTTTATAATCACCTTATTACATGCGACGTTTGACGGCATTAAAACATATAATTTCTCATGTAGGGAATCGTAGTGACTTCAAGTCAAATGATCACGTACACCATGGTCACTGTGAGAACCACTTATGACACTCACGTAACGATTCATGCAACGTTCTCATGGTGGGTCAATCCAGTACATTATTACTTTAATATGTACTCATGTAAAGACTTGATATCTCCTATTCATGATCCGTGAGATATAGCTAAGCAGTTAAAATCTCCGATTACACCCGATTAATTCCCGATTAATCGCTAAGCGGAGGCTAAGCGATTATTTTTTTAGCGATTTATAATATTTCAATAGTTAGCGATTTAATCGGGAATAATCGGCCGATTAGTGGTTAATCGGCCGATTTTAAGTGGCCGATTAACCGATTAAATCTCCTCTAATTTTCATGCTCGTTTGCATTATTTGGGCTCAATCCGGTCCAAATCCAAAATCCAAATTCAAACCCCTTCTGGTCCTTGCGCAAACCTAAATCCGATATATCACTGCTCTCTTCTTCCTCGTGTAAACCCAAACTCAAACTGATTATCTTCAAACCCAAATCCAAACTAATTCTCTTCTTTCTCGAGCAAACCTAAATCCGATCCGTCGTCGCTCCCCCTGTACCGTTGCATATTTGACCCAGCCCGCATTTGCACCTCCTCCTCTTGTTGCTCGCACTGCTCTCCCCGATTGTTTTTGTTTAATGGAACCGACCAACAAACCCCACCAGACCCACATCAAGAATCCAAACTCAGCTCAAACCAAGTATTCTTTTTTTTCCAATAACTATATGTTCCTATTTGATAATCTCATAATAGTTTTATGTTATAATTTAGGGTTGCTACATAATGAGGATATATTTTTTTTAATTATATATATAACGATTTTTCTGATTTAATCCCCGATTATTTTCCGATTAACCGATTAATCATTAATCGCTTATAGACCGATTAGTTCCAAAACCTGATTTTAACTGCCTAGAGATATAGTCATCAGTCTACGCACATACTAGTCTCTATGTATTATTGTTGTTCTAATTCACAATAATACTTGACTAGGGATATTTAAGAATAGTGTTCTGATTTCAACCAATAGGGTCTCACAATCAAGTCATGCACTTGATGTCTCAGGATATTGAACTTACTATTCTAAGGATTTTATTGTGTTCATTTAATCACAATAAACAACACAATAAATAAAATGTCTCATATATAAAATAAATATCATGATACAATATAAACTAGTACGGTCAATACACAACGGGCCTCTACGGCATACACCAACAAATTGATCTTCAGAGGCTTCAGTTTTCAATAGATGCAAAGGGCAGAATAGCAGCCTCCTCCACATGATGTGATTTCGAGACATTGGCTTATGGCACTCATCACTCGAGTTATATAATTCCTATGGACGAATCTTCAGGTTGTGCTTTTAGAGGACTCATCCTCAATACATTTTTGCTCTTTTAATTTTACCCAAAGAGCATTCAGGAATTCCCGATTCTTACAATTGCACATGACATGTTTCAGCAGTTTTCCCAGCCCATTGCCACGCTACTTTATTTTGCACATATTATATAAGTTCAGGATCTCAGTTTTGAACTGATTACACATAGACATAACCCTGCAATTTGCCACTGACATGTTCAAAGTTCAAACTTGCCGAATTCACAATCAAAACCCTATTCATTAATTCCTTTGTCTTTTGCAATATTTTCCCCTCAATATGCAGAAAATAGAGATAGTGAACTGTAATATTAGGCTCACATCGATCAAGAGATTCATCAAAATATCATGCATCTATACGCAATACAAGTAACATATACTAGTCCCTTAAGCATTTCCACAAACACCTAGCATGCACTATACTCTTGCTTAAGCATGCACATAACCAGGGCCGGCCCCACCCTCATTTCCTTAAGAACCTGGCCTTCATGAACTCACAAACTCATATACAATAGTAAAATCACTTAAACCAACAAACTCCAATTAACATGATCAATTACTACATAACCATCACTTACACTAACTATCTCATAGTTATTAGCCCAGTTGTACAAACCACCCATATTAAGCCATTAGTCAATATACATAATTGATGCATAGATTAGGGATTAGCCTCACATTCATCCTTAACATCATGTGTATAGACATAAACTTACATACATTTATAGCAGTGCATCGAGAATTCACAAATCAAATTACCATATAACATTACAAAGCCATGAACAAAAAATCAATAAGTTAGAGAAGTTACCCACGTTTTGCTCTTGATGAATTTCCTTTTTTCAACTCAGACTTTTCCTTCTTTGTTCTCCTTCTTGGTCCTAAATTGATGAAACCCTAGCAATACAACACTTGATTGATCTCCTTTCCCTTTGTAGTTGGTTAAATCAATGGGGTCTATGCGAATTAGAAATAGTAGAAGTCTGTTTGAGGGAGAATTTGATGGCAGCAACGAAGGAAGTGGATGAAGAGAAGGCCCGCAAAGAAGAGGTGCTCGGCCTGGTGTTTGGGTTGGGTGTTTGGGCCAGAATTGAAGAGAGGAGGGAACGAAGAAAGAAAGAGCACGAGAGAGAGAGAATTCTGTGAAGGGGTTCACATCTAGAATTTTTTACCAAACTATCCCACTTTTTTGAAGTATGTACGAAACTGTCCCGGTTTGAAATTTTAATACCAAAATATCCATATCGTTAACTAGTAGTATGCCTAGCGTTAACCCCGTTAACGTGATGATGTGGATACAACTTTTTCCCTCGAGTGAGGATTTGAAGAAAAACTAATCCAATATACTAACGTTAACCCCGTTAACAGTAGTGTTTAAACCACACGCGTTAACGGAGTTAACGTTTGTAGTTGGGACAGTGGGGGTTCAAAGAGGGGTGTAGTTAAAAATTCTTTTAGTGTGGACTCGTTAACCCCGTTGACGCGCCTCATTATACCAGACGCGTTAACGGGGTTAACGAGTGTCGATTGGGTTCAGCTTTATGTAAGAAACGCTATCTCACTCTCTTCTCACATCTCCTCTATTCGAAATCCTACTCAGGCGATTTGAAACCCAAAACCCCCAAACCCCAGTCTTTGATTTTTGCTATTTACCCATCTCAATCTACTGTAATTTTTCGTGGATTCTTTTCCTCACTCGATTTTAACCCATCTCAATCCCCTTAAACTCGTTATTTGAAGGCGTTTCCCCAAATTTTCGGAAGGAGCGGATCGTGATCATTGACGTCGAATTGTTACTTTCAACCTACAACAGTTTGTAAGTGTTCCTTATTTATTCTAATTTTTTTTTCTCTGATTTTGGGTCTAGGGCTTTTGTTTTAGTTAGAGCATTAAGTTGAAAACGTTTCAAATTGGATGTGATTTAGAGTTTTTCAACATCTAAATGCATTAGATATATTTAGGATATAGGTTAGAAGTACATGTAATTTTGTTAACATATATTATCTAACCGTACAATGGATTTAGGATTAGTATATTTAGGATATAATTTGCATTAGTAGATGGAGTAGTTTGCATTGGTAGATTTTGGAATAGTTTGCATATTGAGATTTTGGATTTTCATTTAGGGTTTTTTTTGCATGAGCGCTCTTGTTGTGAGGTTATATATGATTAGATTTAATATCAAACTTGTAGGATTTTAGTTGTTATAACAAATGGCATGGACAATGGGTAATCATGAAGAAGGGAGTGGTAGCAGACCCAAAAAAACGAAGCGACAAAGACGTACCAATGTAAGTTGATTTGACTTTAATTTTATAAGTTTAATTTTCACATCAATAAAAATATAAATATTTATGTTGAATTTTCTTTTTTTTTTTGTAGGATGAGGCCGGTATGTCTTCTACTCCGGCCAATCAAATGGCCCCGCCTCCGCCTCGAAATGAACAACAACCTACTTCCCCATCTACATATCCGGGCCCATCTACTTCCTCATATGTTCCTCCGGTGGTTCTCAGTCCGATCCACCCTAGGTTGTTGACTTTACAAAGTCAACATCGTTTTACAGGCGTTTGGGAAGGAACTTCTTCGGAGTGCAACTTTAGGGGGCACGGCACGTTAGAAATGCATCCCCGTATACATGGGTTGTTACAAACATGTGGATTATACGGCATAGGGATGATGAGCTCCATTAAGGCGGATCAACCGTTATTAAAGGCTCTTCTCGAGAGATGGCGTCCCGAGACGCATAGTTTTCATATGCCAGTCGGGGAGACTATAGTAACACTGCAAGATGTTTCTATGATAACGGGTCTGTCAGTTGATGGACAGGCCGTAATTGGCTCAATAGACTTCGAACCGGAGTTCATTATTCAAGATTATCTCGGTGTCGAGGTGGATCGGTCGGCCCTCGTAGGTAAATCTTTGAGGTTGAAATGGTTGAAGGAGAAGTTCTCCGGTACCTTGACAAATAACTCCACGGACAACCAAGTACACCGTTATTGCCGGGCATACATATTGACATTGTTCGGAGGTATCATCTTCACAAATTCGTCCGGAGATTCCATTCCAGTGATGTACCTTCCTCTAATAGCTGACCTTGGGGGAGTTGGGGAGTATAGTTGGGGGAGTGCTGCGTTGGCCACCTTGTATCGCGCCTTGTGTAATTGCTCTCTTGGTGCCAAGCAAATGAATGGACCTATGTTGATGCTCCAGGTTTGGAGTTGGGAACGACTGCACATCGGCCGTCCCGTTGTGACAAAGCAGTCACCAAAGTGGTCAAACCTTCCCGAGGACGTGAACATGAGGCCACGTCAAGGTGTTTATTGGACGGGTGGGTTGACGTGGAAGGCGAGCCCAAATAGGTGCCTATCTTATTACCGGGACGAGCTTGACCACTTGCAAGATGATTGTGTTAAGTGGCAACCATATACCGAGGAACGTTTAGCTCATTTGCCTCTAGTCTGTACCTCGGCTCGTTAGTTGTGGTTGACTAAAGCGCCACTGATCCATTTCGGTACAGTTGAGTCATATTTCCCAGACAGGGTACTTCGTCAATTTTGGTTGCTTCAGAACATTCCTGTTCACCAACCATACAACGCCGATCTTCACAGTGTCACTGGTATGAGTAGACAAGTGGCACATGACTGCACAGCTTCACTGAGTGTTCACGTGGAAAAATAGAACCATCGTCTCGATCACTTAATCCAAAATATTCCACCATTCGATGCAGCTCATCATGTCCAATATATGACTTGGTTTAGGAGAATGACTCGTCTTTACATATCTCCAACAAGCCAACGTCCAGCCGGGGTGCAAGTACAGACACGTAGACATGCCACCGATCCAGCTGACACCTACTCTGTTAACCTACCAATGTATCAACCGAAGACACCGTTGCTTCGGAGTGTCGTAAGTGTTATTTCATTATTTACATTGAATTTATTATTACGTCTAACTTATTCAAGTTATTATTTACTGAATTTATTATTCTGTTTCTTTCGTTTTTGTGTAGATGGATCAAACTTGGATTCAAGTTAAAGAATGCGCAAAGATTTTGAAAAGCAATGTAGCCGAGCCATTGAAGGTTTTTGTGCGAAAAATTGTCGAATCGTGTCATGTACAAGCTGATCTTGTCGGCGAAGGTAACAGAATTGATGCAATCTTGTCCGGGCCCGTGCACCAAACTGGTCGTAGGAAAACGATGGCAAGAAAATCTTGTCCACATTCCATATTACATGAACCAAGACAAAGGGGAAGAAGGGAGCTGTCACCTCCAATTGATGAAATCCAACATGAGGAAGAAGAAGAACTTGACGAAGATAATATTCCTCTATCCGGATTAACTTAGCCCACCCAACAACGTCCCAAACGAGCAAGGAAACCTCTGAGTCTATTCAACCCATCCTAAGTAAAACTTACGTTATGTTGTGTTTTATTTGAGCTTGTTTGGGACTTGTGGTTGTATTGTAAGATGGATTGAGAGGGGTGTATGTTTTTGAGAAACTTGAATGATGGATTGAGTGGTGAATTTAGTATGAACTAAAATATTTGTGTTTTGATGGTGGGGTTTCTGGAGGTATTATTAGATGTTGTGGAGATGTATGTTGTGGAGATGTATCTGACATTTATAGAAATTGATATATGTTGTGGAAATGTATGTTGTGGAGATGTAGGTTTTATTAATATGTTGTGGAGATGTAGGTTTTATTAACTAATTCTATTTGGAGCTGAAATGTGTGAATTGAATTTAGCTAAATTGAGTTTTGAGCTGAGATATGAGATGTTTTCAGCTGAATTGATTTGAAATGCTGATTTGTTGTGTTAATGCTATCTGAGGTGATCTGAAATGCTGCTTTGAGGGGATTTGAGCTTCACTTTTGAGCTGATATGAGATATGAACTGATTTGAGTTGAAAACATCTGATTTGTGAAATTTTTTGCTGATCTTGTCTGAAATGAGCTGAAATGAGCTGTGATATGAGCTGTTTTGAGCTGATCTTGTGTGAAATTTCGATGTTTTGAGCTGTGATATACGATGTTTGGAGCTGAGATGTGATGGTTTAAAATGTTCCAATGGATTTTTGAGTCTGTTAGTGAAGTTGCTCACACTCGTTAACTCCGATAATGGTCTTGGTTTTACCAAGACCATTATCGGAGTTAACGAGTGTGAGCAACTTCACTCTCCAGAAAGTTTCAACTTTCTGGAAAATGAAGAATATCCACAGTCGTTAACTCCGTTAACGGCCTTGATTTTACCAAGGCCATTGACCAAGTTAACGAGTGTGAGCATCTTCATTTTCCAGAAAGTTTCAACTTTCTGGAAAATGAAGAATATCCACAGTCGTTAACTCCATTAATGGCCTTGGTTTTACCAAGGCCGTTAACCAAGTTAACGAGTGTGAGCATCTTCATTTTCCAGAAAGGTGAAACTTTTTGTATTCTGAAGTTGCTCACACACGTTAACTCAGTTAACGTGCCTTGTTTTACCAAGGCCGTTAACTGAGTTAACGTGTATGCCTATCTTCAGAAACAAACAGACAGGGATATTTTGTACATAACAAATTACTAAGTATAGACATGTTAACTCAGTTAACGTGCCTATTATTACCAAGGCCGTTAACTCAGTTAGCGACAGGAATGTTTTGGTATTAAATTTACAAACAGGGATTGTTTCGTACTTACTCACAAAAAGTGGGATAGTTTGGTAAAGAATTCTCACATCTATACATCTATCTATACAATATATTATGCTAAGCTCATAATGTTTCTACTATACATCTATCTATACAAAAAAATAGTGAATGTTTATTTTGGTTATGCAATTTCGGATTATGCTTCTTTTTTTTGTCTTTTCAAATTTTTAATTATGCTTTTTTCGGATTATGCTTTCGTAACTCAATAACATTCATTTCCATTTAATTGTTTTTGAATTACCATATTTGATTTGATTGTAGAATACTTCACTTAGCAATTATTTTAGATTAGAATGCTTCACTAAGTTAATTTTGATTAGAATGCTTTTTTTATTATTCAATTTCGGATTATATTTTTTTTGAATATTTGGGCATTTGCTGCTATTGAAGATCGTTGCAAATTCTTTAATTGGCTCGCTTGATCGTATTTTTATGGATAGATCCAAGCTTAATCCCTATATTTCGGGTTTCAGTAGCTGCAAAATTGTATCTTGATCTGCTTTGCTGCAATTTCACTTCACATATACATCACAACAAATTTTCTCTTTTAAATTCATACATGGTTAACTACATAAAAAACAAACAAGAGGGAACTAAATCATGCAGTTTGAGGCGTCAACCGTATTAGAAAATAACTTGCTACTTATGTCAGACTCTAAATCAAAAAAGAAATCTCTTATACTCAAGTCACACATAGCAAGGAATTTCCGATCCACTACTTTTGTAGATTCACAGTACCATTTTTGAATCATGAGCTGCTGACAAATGATCTTGCAATACACAAACTAATAAACATCAATGTCACTTTGTAATCCTACTTCAGAGTACATCAATACAGCAACGTCTACTAGCAAATAAACATCTATATAAATCGTCCCTTATTGTTTACATGATTTTTCGCTCAAGTTGCACATAGCAAGGAATTTCCGACCCACTACTTTTGTAGATTCACAGTACTATTTTTGAATCCCGAGCTGCTGACAAATGATCCAACAATATACAAACCAATGAACATCAAGGTCACTCCATAATCCTACTTCAGAGTACATCAATACATCAACGTCTACTAGCAAATAAACATCTATATAAATGATCCCTTACTGTTTACATGATTTTTCATATGTTGTATCGTTCCGAATACATGTCGTAGGCATGTACACACGGGCATACCTAGTCTATCTATACAATATATTATGCTAAGCTCATAATGTTTCTTCTTTACCATTTTTAGAAAGATAAAAGGAGTGTAAAAGTAGGAGGCCACTTACCGGACTCACAATAAGGTATCTTCAATTTTGAAGATACCCCCAATTAACATAAAATCCCCTCTTCCTTACCAACTCAGAAGCAAAATCCCAAGACCCAGGTGGGCCCGAGTCTTCATCAGGATACCGTATCTCCCCCCTCTTCCAAGGAATTTTTTACCGTACTGACCCACTTTTTGAAAATATTTGGCGCTCTGACCCACTTCCGAAAACAATCAGCGATCTGACCCAGTTTTGGACACGTCAGCAAAAAACGTTATTGGTTTTTTGGAGTAACGGCATAGGTTAATCTGATTTTCGACAGCTTGTAGTCTTAATTATGACAAAAAATGGCAAGTGTGAAAATCTTATAACATATGTCGTTCTTTCCAAAAACGGCATTCTCAATACTGATGCCGTTATTTTGAATAACGGCATCAGTTATTTAGTTTGTTTTCCTATAAATAGTGGCCCCCTCTTCTCACTTTGGCTTTCTCAATCGATATGCTTTCTCTCTCTCTCTTACTCCCGAAACCCACAAACCCTAGATCCCTAAAACCAAAAATCCCAAGTATTGGAGTGCTCTCAAACTTCATATATCCTACCTCATCACTCTCATTCTCATCTCATTCCTCATCCACGACGTATTTTCAGACTACCCAAGATACGGTCTAATTTGAAGGTATTATTATAACCATATGTTTGATATGTATTCTCATGTTATGCTTATGAGTAGTTAATGACTTGAATATGTTTGAATCTTTATGTTTAGGTATGGAATATGATATCCCTATTTGGTTATATTTTGGGGGTGAAATAATTAGATATTCGAAGACTGGATATTGTTATAGCGATATTGAACCGGTCATTATTTAGGCTCCCCACAACTTTATATACTCACAACTAATAGATAAGATATTTGAAGTCACTAATTGGGATAGAGGTAAAGTGAGTGTCAAAATCAAAGCCCGTTATGCTGCCGGTAAAGGGGAAGGGCAATATTTCATGGTGGTTCCCGTGGATAATGATAATTCTCTGAGATCCATGATTGGTAGGACACTTGATCCAAATTGTAGTTGAAATGCATTGGAGTTATATATTGACTAAATGAGGCTTCCAAATACTAGGCAAGTTGTTATTGAAAGTCCAAGACGCACCCCGAGTTTGAAACCATCTGCCGAGTCACATGCAAGAATACCAAATACAGAAGAAGACATTAGCACAACTCCACCAGAACCTCTTACCACCGAATATGATCAGGTACATCTGTTGACCTTGACACAAAATATTCTCCACACCAACATGCTAATGCAAGACTTTGACAATGCCGTTGTAAATAAGGATTTAGTAGAAGAGGAAGAAGATGAGGATCACGGACTTCAACTTGATGAGGAGGAGGATGCTGATGAAGCTCCGGTTAATGATGTCAACGTTGATGTGCCGGTTAATAATGTGGTGTTGCCAAATCAGTCCATTAGTGCAACTGTACATGAGGTTCAATCGAGTGAATGGATGTATCGTGCGACCATACATGAACATGCACAGTCTTCCGTCGGGTCTTTCAACATGGACAAACTCTACATAGGTCAAAGATTTCCAACTAAAGATTCTATACAACATCAACTAAAGATGTACTCCGTGAAGAACCATCGAGAATTCGTGATGGTAAAATCGACCCCCAGTTTACACCATGTCAAATGTAAATATGTACCCATCAACCATTCAGCCGAGGACATTGCAGAAAATCCGACACTTCTAAATTTAGTGGGTTGTCCTAGGAGATTGCGTGTAATTATTCCAAAAGGCCGTACTTATTTCGTGGTAAAGAAGCTTGAAGGTCCGCACACATGTGTGAATCCTACATTAAATCAAGATCACAGGAAAATTGATTCTACGATTGTATCGACGGTAATATTGATTGTTGTGAAGGCACAACTAGGAATAACACCAAGAGCCATAATTGTGATAGTCAAACTTCAGTTCAATTACACAATTTCATATGGCAAGCTTGGAAGACAAAACATAAAGCAATTGAGTGATTATATGGTTCCTTCGAAAAAGCTTACACTAAATTGCCCTATCTTCTCAATACAATTCAAGCATCAAATTCGGGGACGACCGTACATTGGGCCAAGATTGTGACCGGTCCGACCGAAGAAGCTTTTAAGGGGGTTTTGTGGGCATTCGGACCTTCCATCGAGGGGTTTAAGGCATGCAGACCAGTTATAAGTGTAGACGGAGCTCATTTATACAGAAAATACAAAGGTTGTTTGTTGATTGTTGTTTCACCGGATGCAAACGGTAGGTTATTTCCATTTGTGTTTGCAATAGTTGATGGTGAGAGCATAGAAACGTGAAAATGGTTTATGAACTGTATTCGGTGCTTTGTCACAGATCGTGCAGGTCTATGTGTCATTTCTAATCGTCATGCAAGCATTTTATCAGCAATGAAAATTGAGTTCGGAACATGAAAGGAGCCACTTGCTTATCATCGTTATTGTATGCTACATTTTGCTAGTAATTTTCATTAAAAAATTGGTTGCAAGTTTATGATGAAGGTGATCACATGTCAAAATCAGTTGAAGAAGTTTGAGGAAAAGATGGTACAGCTTGAAGCGGCTAATGTGATGGGGCTAATTGGTTGAAGAAGAAATCGATTGAGAAGTTGGCACTTTCTGCCGATGGAGGTCGTAGATATGGTATAATGACAACAAATCTATCAGAAGTTTTCAATTCAGTTTTAAAAGGTGTGCGTAGCTTGCCCGTCACCGCAATTGTTGAAATGATTTTTTTCCGTCTCAACATGTAATTCAATGACCGTCGTGAAGCGGTGCAGACCCTTATCAGTGAAGAAAAATTATGGGCACCACGTGTTCAGGAGATTATTGATTTACGCCATGAGAAATCCAATTTGCATAAGGCTCCTTCCTCTTTCGAGCTGAGACTTTCTTCCTATGTTCGGTAATTTGTTGTGTCGCAGGTACACTGGGCCCGACATCTTCTTCATGCCCCGCTTGTACTTCTTCAATCTCTAGTGATGCTAATTGAGTTTTCGAAGGAGGAAAACGAACACTCTTCCATCGTGGAAATTGTGAAGGAGAACCTCCCGAATGTGTAGATAACCTAGGTGGAGATTGAGCTTGTCTTTGTGGTGGTGCGGGTGGTTCAACTTGTCTTGTTCGTGGTGGTGGAGGTTGAGCTCGGCTAACACTTACTCAGGGCGGTTGAGTGGGAAGTTCGGAAGATGGTAAAAGAGTAGCGAAGCGCGAACCATCACCAACCTCTTCAAGCGAGGTATGACATGGTCAGAGGATTTCTTTTGCTAACTCCTTGCAAGCCTTCGAAGCGTTGCTCTTCAACACACAAGCACATTTCCTCGTAATATCCCATGTGTTGTCAATCTACAATACCAACAAAATAAATTAGTAGTAAACCAAACTTTTTTAAACAAGTAAAACCAAAATGTGTAAAAAAAATTAAATTCATATTTGTTAATAATAACAAATTTTTACCATTAGTCGGTACGAGGATGCTTTGGGTTAATACGTAGGTTGCGACGTGGAATGTGCCGGTGGTGGTTCTACTTCTAGGTATCGGCAATTGGATACCCGCGGGAATATCCGTTCTTAGGGCAATATACAACCGTGTAATCTAACGGTACCATGCCATGTAAGCTTTTTGCAACGACCCATCGTACGGTGCAATCTCTTCTATCACCAAATCGTACTTCCTCTCATTCCAACATGCTACATGAGAGCGGTGGTGATTGGCCGAATCCATATTTGGCAATCGACCTGGACCGGTAATTTTGTGAAGTCTTCGGTCGTACATTGTCTTTTCTAGGATGGGTTGTTGTGAATTGAATTGGTGGAGGACTTGGTCGTCGTAATAGAACTCCACGGCTGAGAAATTACAAGTGGAGCTCGTGTCAACCAAAGTTGATTATTGGCCGTGCATAGTAGAGGTAGACGTTGTAGCCTTTTGTCCGTGTACGATGTCCAATTGACGTACTCTTTCCTAAGCTGGTCGAGTTCATCCCTATAATACGTCAACATACCACGTGAGTTATTTCTCCACGTGAGTTTACCCGTCCAATACACACCTAAAGGAGCCCTAAACACTGGATTCTCATGAAGAACACTCCAATTATTTGAAAGAACAGTCACTCGTGGCCGGCCGAGGTGTATTCGTTCTCAACACCAAATTTGCAATAACCCCATCGGCCCCATCATTTGGATCGACCCCATCGAACAATTGCACAGGGCACGGTAGGGAAAGACCAATGCCGCACTTCCCCAACTATATCGTTCGGCTCTATATATGTCAGCAATCAAGGAAAGTTACATTAAATTGACTACATCACCGAAAGAATTAAGAAAGAGAATACCTCTGATCATCGACAAAAAATATGCCCGCCTGTAACACTGAATTTCGAAATCGGTCGATTCGTCTACCAAACTATTATTGAACTCTGTAAAGAGAAATTTGGATTGATTCCCTGATGAATACACCTTTATCATCCTCTTCAACCTCCTTTCCATGATAATCTCTAACCAACATCACTTTATTGAAAAGTAGGTTTCCGGTGACCGCCACCCCATCGATTGGAAGACCCGATATGATAGCTACATCTTGTAGCGTGACCGTCATCTCACCAACGGGTAGGTGGAACGTGTGTCTCTGGCCTCCATTGTTGTAACACCCCAAATTTTTTTTTTTGAAAAACCAAACCTCTAAATTCAATTCTTTCAATTTCTATATCACTTTAAACATAAACTAGGATAGTTATATTTCAAATAAAATTTTGGCAGAGTTCTCCCTGAAATTTCTGCCCCAAAACACAAAAATCTTACGAAATTCTGCTCTAAATTCTGTAGCTCACATCATAGGCAATAATATCAAGGGCTCCCCAGGCCAAAATGAGCAGAATCACACAGGTAATATAATATCATGCTTTGAGGGCCAAACTCATAATAGAATATCAATTACCAAATAAAAACTATAAATTTCTTTGAAAACGTAGTAAAATTTTTAGAAAATAACTTATAAATCATACCACAGAGCCCAGTACTCCACAACGAGATGGGTACGGGTCATAAACATACCCTACCACTCCACACTATACTCATTATCATCATCTACATGTTTATATATCTAAAATACAATTTAAATCATAAATTTTCCATTCATCATATTAACTTAAATAGAATTTTTAAAAATAAAAAATAAAAAGCTCCACTCCATCAAATCTACCTTTCACCTCTGCACTGCTGAGAACCTGTAACAGTAGGGGATCTAGGGTAGTCCTGAGACTCCCCTAACCCCCCAAACACTAAGGGGTTAGCCATTTCTGGTGTGAGTATAATTTACTGATTAAGCAAATAGATTAAACTTTATAAATAAAATAAAATAAACTTATGAATACCAAGATAATAAAATTCCATTTGAAATCTAAACATATAAACACCATAAATGTAGCTTTTCATCAAGTACTCTTTGGATCATCACCTGTTTATATATATATATATATATATATATATATATATATATATATATATACACACACACACAACACTTTAAGCAGTTTACTAATATCACCCATAATTTTACTTTCTCGTATAGTTTTACATTCACACATAAACTTTACTTTATAACCAACGACATAACACGGTAATGCTGCACATATATAATTCTTCTACTTTTCATATTTAATCACATGATACTACTACCTCGTTTTCTTCATACTTATTCAATCACGTACTTCATTTACCAATCATTTTTATTTACAAGCTCACGACTCATATTCTTTCCTACTTCTTAATTCATATACAATTTCTTTCTCATTCTCATATTACATAACACCGCATTCATTCATTTCTTATAACACATATCATCACGTCTCACAATACATCACTTCTACTCTCATCATACATTACAACTATCTTCTTTACACTCTCAATACATCATCATACTCATCATCAAACTCATTATTGTTATAACTTACTTTTATTTTCTCTTATAACACATATTTCAATTTACTTCACTTTTTATTTCCAACCCGCAATACCAGCATCATATTAACAACTCACCCTTTCATCCTGAAAGTTGTGCCAAGGCAGGTAGTTCCCACCATTTCTACGGAAATAGCAGGTGAGTAGTTCCTCGACACACTTACAAGGTACAACAAACTCATAACTCAGCATATTTTTCTTTGATAATCATTTTCGTGACCACTCTCGTATTATATCTTCACTATCATTTATAAGATGCATAATGTATTCTCTTTACTTCCTGTGTTCATTCTCATAACACAATTTCTTCATTGTATCCTTATTAGTTTACTTTATGTATTTTCTGAATCTCATCTCATAATTAACTTATTTTATTCTTTCTTCTTAACTCATAATACACTTTCTTTAATTCTCATTCTCATTTTCATTTCATAATACAATGTATTATACTTTCCATTTTCCATCTCATAATACTTCACTTTAACCCTCATTCTTTTTAGATATACACTGCACCCCAAACATAGTTTGGGTAATATACACCGCACCCCAAAGCCGATAGCTTGGGTAATAATCACTGCACCCCAAGTAGAACTTGGATGATAACTCATCACATCTCAAGCAAATAGCTCAATTATTAATTTACTCAAATTTTCTTTTTATCTTACACTTTACTTTACTCCCCATTTCCATCACCCAATACCGATATTAGATTAACAATCCACCAGCTCATCCTGGGAATTGCGCCAAAGCAGGTAGTTCCCACTATTTCCATGGAAATAGCAGGCAGGTAGTTCCTCGACACAATTCCAAGGTACATCAACTCATATCATACCGTATCTTACTTTAATAACTATTCTCATAATGCCATTACTTCATGCTATTTATATTAGCACAAACCCCCTTTACTTTTTCATTTGTATAACACAACCACATTTTCTTTTACTACATAATAATTTCAATTCATATACTTACTTTACTTTCTCATTAACATTTCACATCATGTTCATTATATTATTGATCGACCAGTGAGCCACAGTATCCCAAGTCTATCCTGGAGTATCAACTCTTTCTCAGGTCTACCCTGAGGTATCAACTCTCTCTCCGGTCTATCCGGAGGTATCTGCACTCCCAGGTCTATCCTGGGGTATCAACTCTCTCTCAGGTCTACCCTGAGGTATCAACTCTCTTTCCGGTCTATCCAGAGGTATCTGCACTCCCATGTTTATCCTGGGGTATCAACTCTCTCTCATGTCTACCCTGAAGTATCAACTCTCTCTCCGATCTATCCGGAGGTATCTGCACTCCCAGGTCTATTCTGGAGTATCAACTCTCTCTCAGGTCTACCCTAAGGTATCAACTCTCTCTCCGGTCTATCCGGAGGTATCTACACTCCCAGGTCTATCCTGAGGTATCAACTCTCTCTCAGGTCTACCCTGAGGTATCAACTCTAGTCAACCAAAATTATTGCTATTAACATTTTCTTTTCATATTTTCATCTCCTTTTATCATCATAGCATTTCATCTTTTATTTAAACTTATTAACACATAAACAATGATCACCATCTAACATACCCTTTCAATGCATCACATATAAGAAATATCACTGTAATTAACATATAAAATCATCACATCATATTATTGCACATCACAACTGTACTGTATTATTTGTTTTATCATTACCCCACACATCATCAGTATACCATACTATTTATTATCTCATTATCACATGTTTGTATACTCCCAGTTAACTAATTATCAGATTATTACATCACATTATTCATACCAAGAATGCACTAAATGATTTATTCTGTCACCTTATAAAATTAAGAATAAGCTCAGTTAAGTAGATGATTAAAATTGTATTATCGCCCATTAGTTTCACTTAACACCTCCTTATATATACACACTCACTCGTTACCTTCATCGATTACGATACCTCAATTCATTATCACCCATATATATCACACACATACACCAAATAGGTCAATACATCATAATACCGCACATATATATGTCATCTTTATTCATCTTCCGTATATCATATATATATCAACACCAATTACCTCATATCATCATATATATATACCCACTATATCACCCATCACACCAAATATTCAATACCACGCAAATTCACCATATAACGCAATTTCAACACATAAGAAATCTATATTTTCGATTAAATCTTCATTTCGTTATAATTCTCACAAATCACATCAAATCCGTATAAAACTTTGTCAAAACATACTATACTCTTAGTATAATCACACTCACCTGCTATCTCGCGAAGACTCGATGCATCACTTCTCCGTCTCGCATCCGAAGTCTCTTACATCTTCTATTATCAAATTTTAAAGCAATTAGGGCTCAAAACATCCAAACCAGCCACAGGAAATAATAACACTAATCCCAATGTCACCCAGGCATTTTATTGAACACGTAGGATGCACACGTGCATTGCACGTAATATTTAAATTCATACGAGATTTTTATCCCCAACCAATTACTAGAACCACTCCCAAATTATTCTAATGGCACAACTACAATTTCTACTACCATGCGAAAGATAATTCTTATATATATAATTCTCTTTTACAAACCCAAAACCCTAATTTATTAGCAACTTGTAAAATCTCTGATAATTTGCTAATTTCTCACCTGTACTATTCCCAATATCTTCTAATTTCCCTACCATAATATTTCTATTCAATGGAAATTAATCATACTTAATTTTATACAAATAAAATAGGATAGGGTATACCTTTCTGGAGTTATTTCTCAAAATTGACGCTACCACGAGCTAGAGCACCCTTCACTTGGTCTACCCCGTGAATTAATTTGAAATCCACGTAAAATCGGGATGAATTTTGGGCGGGGAGAGAATGAAACCGAAGGTGGGTTTCCTTTCAGTCGGGGGAAAGAAACGAAAAGGAAAGAAAGGAGGAAGAGGGAGGGGGGGGGGGGGGGGGGGGGGGGGGGGGAGGTTGGAAATAGTTAGTAATATAAATATATATATTTATAGGGTAACGCTACACCTACTACCAAATCTACTACATTTCTCTTTACTACCTTAGGTGGCACACTACTATTAAATGTTTCTACCACCTACTCTACAATATCCTCGACTAATAGTGTGCCACCTAAGGTAGTAAAGAGAAATGTAGTAGATTTGTTAGTAGGTGTAGCATTACAAATAAGTGTGCCAGCTAAGGAATATTTACAAATAAGCCCCCCACATTTCCAAAATATTTCAAATAAACCCCAACTTTATATTTTACTAATACTAACAATACAAAATACACTAAAATTATCTTATAATAATCCTCCAGCATTATAAAATAAAATAAACAATATTTCTTCACATAAAATCTCAACCCTGAGCTCTAATATATCAATAATACCAGTCTAACACAAATCTTGATACCAATATCAATATTTAAACTAAAAATACACCAAATAAATTTCTCACCACTCCAGAAATATAAAAACAGGTATTTTCAATATCTTACAAATTTGAGGTGTTACAATCGCTCCACAAACTGGTAAGTAATAAATGGTCGCAATTCACTTTGGCCAGCATGGACATTCCATAGAACTCGCAATTTATCAAATAGTTTTGTATTCGAGGGTGCGTCGGCAATATGGTGTGCATTCGGAAACTCATTTTCGACATCTCCATTCCACACTGCCTGCGACCTATGATCTTCTTGCAAATAGAGTACGGACGGGTCTAAAGGACCCAAATTTCCTTGTTGTGCGTGCGAAGATGAAGATGAAGCCCCACATCATGGGAAGAAGATAGTTGTGTAGGATCCATTTATCTGTGAACATAAAAAATAATGTATCAAGAACAATATTAATAAACGATGATGTATGGAGATAATTAAATTTGTAAGCCATGTGTCTTCAACATAATTAATAATCGATATTTGAAGATAACAACAACTACTCAATACTCGTACCGAATTACTACTCATAACAATCACCACCACAACATCTACATGCACTACATATCTATGTATATAAATGTAACGCCCCGCACTCAGTCCGTACGCACACAATTAATTAAATTCTAGCCACGCCCACCACAGGCTGCCTCAAAAGGGTGTCCGGACGATTGGTACACCTTCATCATTGGCTTCCTAATAAATCTTTCTCTTCTTTCTCTTCTTCCCTATTTCTAGCTGATATGGGATAATATTCCCATGGTCAACCCGGGTCAAAGCACACCCAACCAGCACACTTCCATTCCATCTTTCATTTATTCCATCATTTAATTCTTCTCCTATGTTCCATAGAATATCTCATAGGTCCATCACACTATTGATTCCCATAGGATCTCCTATAGGCCACAATCATCCATTCCTTCTTTCCTTTCTTTCTTTCTACACGTCATCATCATTCTTCCATTCTTTTTTTCCTATTTTTTTCTTTATACTAGTATATATACTATATATATACTATGCCATATATATATATATATACTATGCCATATACGAGTATATATATGTCTAGAAATACGGGGTCTCACATTCACCCCCCCTCTTAAGAATTCAGCGTCCTCGCTGAATACGGGACGTGCAACCTAGGACAGGATCGTCTTTCTAGTCGAATGTAGACTTGTCTCCTAATTGCTGCCCTCCCAGGGTCATACGCATCTCATACACACATATTGCGTCCCACGCACTTCCTATATACAAGTCCTACATTCGATGTCGAAAGTTGGCTCTTATACCATCTGTAACGCTCCGCACTCAGTCCGTACGCACACAATTAATTAAATTCTAGCCACGCCCACCACAGGCTGCCTCAAAAGGGTGTCCGGACGATTGGTACACCTTCATCATTGGCTTCCTAATAAATCTCTCTTCTTTCTCTTCTTCCCTATTTCTAGCCGATATGGGATAATATTCCCATGGTCAACCCGGGTCAAAGCACACCCAACCAGCACACTTCCATTCCATCTTTTATTTATTACATTATTTAATTCTTCTCCTATGTTCCATAGAATATCTCATAGGTCCATCACACTATTAATTCCCATAGGATCTCCTATAGGCCACAATCATCTATTCCTTCTTTCCTTTCTTTCTTTCTACACGTCATCATCATTCTTCCATTCTTTTTTTCCTATTTTTTTCTTTATACTAGTATATATACTATATATATACTATGCCATAAATATATATACTATGCCATATACGAGTATATATATGTCTAGAAATACGGGGTCTCACAATAAACAAATCTCATATCCATTCATACATACCGAACTATGAATATAATGGTTAGAAATATAGCAATTCTAATGTATGACCATTTATCCATTAATGTCTAATATACTACATTGTCATTTTTAGACTACATCATCGACGACATTCCTTAGATACCAATATAGATCATCCACATCTCACATAGATGAATCTCATTTCACATATCTAATACTTAGATGAATCTAATCTACATCTATTATACTATTATACCAACATAGCTCTCATTCATCAAAATAAATATTTCACACATCATCAACAACAATCCTTAAGTACATTTCACATATCTACTACTTAGATGAATCTAATCTACATCGCTTGTAATATGCTACCATTATATATAGCTCTCATTCATCAAAATGAACATTTTAAAATAAATTTAGGGATTTAGAATACTTACCACAATTTCGAATTTCGGAAGAGTTGTAAAGGAAATGAGGGAAGCACAATTAGGGTTTATGTATGGGTATTTAATTGTTTTGTTTGAGGAGTTTGAGAGCACTCCAATACTTGGGATTTTTGGTTTTAGGGATCTAGGGTTTGTGGGTTTCGGGAGTGAGAGAGAGAGAAACCAGATCGATTGAGAAAGCCAAAGTGAGAAGAGGGGGCCACTGTTTATCGGCAAACAAACTAAATAACTGATGTCGTTATTCAAAATAACGACATTAGTATTGAGAGTGCCATTTTTGGAAAGAACGGCATATGTTATAGGATTTTCACACTTGCCATTTTTTCTCATAATTGAGACTACAAGCTATCGAAAATCAAAATAACCTATGCCGTTACTCTAAAAAACGGCATGAATTTTTTTTTTTAAATAGCTGCCGTTATTGTGAAAAATGGCTTGTAAATAACCAATGCTGTTTTTCCCAATCCGGGTGGGCCCCCACAATTACTTTTTGATTTTTAATCAAAATCTTATTTATTTAATTATATTAATAATAAATTTATTATTAATAAATGTAGGAAGATACCCACCTTATTGTGGGTGAATTAGTAGTAGGACTGGCAACGGGCCGAGTTTAGGACGGATCCATATAAGCCCGGGCCTGAGCCCGAAGTTTAAAACATAGGCACGAACCCGACCCGATTTTTCTTTGGGCTTAAAAAATTAGGCCTGAGCCCAGGCCTGAAGTATGCCCGAAAATTGGTTCGGGTCTAGGCTCGAACTACTTATGGATGTTCTAATATATAACTATGATATAAAATAAAACTATATCAAAAGAAATATACGATAAATAAATAACAATAATAGGAATATTACAAAATTTTGAGTAATTCACATCTAATTTGTCTATTTTCATTTAATTTTATATACAATGCATAATTTTTCTGTCTATAAACTTTAACACTCATATTAACTTTGTAACGCCCAAAATTCTAAAAACAGGTAATTCATAGCAAAAACAAGATCTTTTACTTCAACTTCATACAAAAATAGAGGAAAATTAAAATTTTTTCATTTACAACATCATTCTTTATATTAGCACAGTGGAAATAAATAAATATTGTACATATATGATAATGAAAGCTCCTCAATCTTGTGACATCTCTCTTAGTGTCTTCATATCCATGCCAACCCATTCCTGCAACTAGAAAACTGTGGACACATCAATTACATACAACTGACGCAATGTAATACTACAGCGATTCTTCTACTTTAGCAATCACAAACTTGAATGTAGAAACAAAATATGAAAGGTGAGTATCATAAACATGTCAGTGTATGATATGACCGAATGCCCAATGCAGATAATCACACTTACGATGTATTAATGCACACTTGTTCGGATTCTATGCATCTCATACTACAAAGGTCCGAGGGCAAGCCCTTAAAGTAATCCTCTTTATAGAGTTCTGTAATACCCCAAATTTTCTAAATAATGTTTTTAAGATTTATAAATTATTTAAAATGTTTTTTGGATATTTAATGAATATTTTCTGAAAATTTATCTTTTTACATATGCAAAACACATGCAAATATCTTCTTGAAAAGTTCAAAGTCAAAATTTATTTTGGGAAAACCCATTATTTATTATTAGATATTATTTGTGAATTTTTTGGAATTTTCTGATGATTATTTGACCTATTTGCAAATATTACAAAAAGAGAGACTTTTGTGCAAAATTACCACTTCGAGTGAAAACTCCATATTTTTGGGTTTTTGGGCGGGGTATGATGCCTAGTCAACTCAGAAGAAAAGAGTTTACTTTTTGTTTTAAAAAATTTGATTTATTTTACAAGTTTTGATAAAGGAGAATCTTTTTGCAAAATTGCCTTTTAGAGGGGTGAAAATGCAAATTCGTAATTCTGGGTTTTCAACAGTACCGGCTGATATTTGAAGAGGCCATTTTTATTTTTAGTCTCAATTAAATTAGTTTTATCTAATTTCCTAGTATGGGGATCCATAAATGTAAAGATGTACTTAAAAGGAGTATTTTTGCAAATGTCTTCAAAAACCCTAGATCCCTATCCCGGCCTATTTAGGGTGAAGTGCAGCCGTCTCTTTGCTGCATAACACAAGGAATATCTTATATTTTATTTTATTGGAATTCTAAAGCAAGGATCTTGGATTTTTTGCTAATGATGGATATTTCTTATTTTCCATTTGTCTTCATTCGATTTCTTCAACAAGGTGAGTGATATATTTGTTTTGTTTTGAACCTTGAATTTTGTATGTGGTGGTTCATCTACTAGAAAACATGCTAGGGTTTGGGTATGAATATATATATGATGGATTAGATGAATTGAAGAATTAAAATTGGATCTTTTATGAAAACCTAGCTATTTATGAGTAGAATTACATGTGGATGATTTGAGATGGTTAAATAACCTAATATAAATCATGAGTAGGCTATTTCTTTTGGGTTAATGCTGATTTGATTGAGTATGGTGAATATTATGCCTAAATTGATTAAAGAAGAGATTTTGACTATTAATGAGTTTGGATGAGTGCAACTTGATTATGGTAATGTTAAATTTGTTTATGCTCATGAGTTTAAAATGGTGATTGAGTTTGAGGAATTTTGAGAATGACTAATGAATTAAGAGACCATGTCTTGATAATTGGATTTCTGATAACTAAATTGGGTCTGATGCAATATGATAAATTTGGGAATTTGTGATTTTGTGAAAGATTTTACTTGAATTTGGATTTCTCAAATACTAAGATTAAATCTGAATATTTTGTTATTTCTAATTGATGGATTTGTGAAGTTTCTTTGGTGCACAAACATGCACGAATATTTTACATGAATATCATATTTCATTGCTTCTGAAGAAATCGAGTCTTTGTGTGTTTTTCGGAGGATTTGACTATATCTCAACTTATTTTTGTATTGATACGGTTTGGACCATAATATGAAGTTAATTTGATGTATGATCGATTCTTAAAAACTCTATTTTTGTATATGTGCACAAATTCACGTTCTAATTGGAGTAAATCAACAAATTGTGATACTTATTAATTTAAAGTGATTTTGATTATTTTTATGGACTCTTATATATCCTACAAGTCGTATTTGATCATATCAGAAATATGCTTTTCACAGAATTCATTTTTATAAAGTAAAACTCCGTATCGGTTGAAATGTGCACAATTAAAAACTACAGTCTGCAGGTTGACAGTCGACCGGTTAATTTATACAGTCAACCGTTGCTACCTGGCTGCTGTATTTTCTTGAAGTTTTAAATTTTCATGCGGAACAGTCGACTGCCATTACTTAGAATTATTTTTCTTGAAGTGTTGGGTTTTCGCTCTGGGCAGTCGACCGATTGTTGTTTATAGTCGACTGTTACAGCTCTGACTGATGTTTTCTTGAGTTATTCCGATGTTCTTTTAAACGGTTGATTCTTTAAATGTTTTGGGATCTATAATTTACTATTCTAAACACTATTTTTCTACAGAACATATGTTTTCAAGTTGTTTTATTAAAGTTTTGATTAATGAAAGTTTAGTTTGGATGGTTGAGTGTGAGTCTCTAAAGAGTGTGTAGGACCCTAGTCTACCGGCAGTTGAGATATTGTGTTTTGGCCTGTTGAGGCACATTGTTGATCAGTTGTTGAGTTAAGTCCGGTAGGGTACACCAACTCTAAGAGATTCATAAATTAATTAATTAACTTAAAAAGATCAAGACAGACACTAGATGGTGATATGATGAAATGAGAACATGGGTTATGGACCTCAGTATGGCTTGTGGTGTGAGATAATCTCCGAAATTATCGAGGTGTGAGTAAAATAGTCTCCGAAATTACCTGCGATGTGGGATTGATCTCCGGAATTATCGGGGTCGAGGCGACACTCATGTGGTATTCGTGTGATGAGGTGCCATAGCTATCGGTGTGGGGTATTCTCGAAGATTTCTAGGTGTGGGTGAAATTATCTCCGGAATTATCTGTAGATAGAGATTGACCTCCGAAATTATCGGGGTATGGGCTAATACTTATAGTTTATCTTTATCTTGTAGTAGTCATCTTGGTAGGATTAGTTGCATAGCGGGGGATTAAACCTTATCAAGTGGAGAACGTTAAGGGCTTGCACCGGACCTATGTAGAGTGGGATGCATAGAATCTGACAAGTATGTATTAGAGAGTCAGCATATAGCATTGATGTTTTCTTGACTTGGTTTTATGCATATTGTTTTCCTGTTTTCTACACTTGACACTTAGCCTAGTTTTACTTGATGTTTTCATGTTTTATTTATTGTTGTTCCTTATTTCATTTTATTCTTACTGTTAATACATGTTAGTAATGACTTTATGCTTTATGTTTTACTTATGTTGCATTTATTTATTTTTATGTCACTCACACCGTTATGGCTGACCCCTGTAGTTTTGGAGATTAGGATTATCTCTAGAATCATGTTTTACAGGTAGTTGCTTGTAGCTTGGGATTTGGATGCTTGAGTTAGAATGAAGTTATGGCTTACGTAAAATTGTAAAAGATGTGTTGTAAAGAAAAGACTGTAATTCGATGTGTTTATTTTTCCGCTGTGTTTTGTAATGAACTAATGTAATAAAGGTTGAAAGAAAAAATTTTCTGTATTTTTGACTATGTTTACTATTATATTTGAAGTTGATGCTGGGAATTGTGCCACGTATTTCTGAGATATCATATTGAAAATTCGGGCCGCTACAGAGATTGGTATCAGAGCACGCTTCAATAATAATGATAAACGTGGTATAAAAATAAACCTAGGTGTGGACACTAGAGCGTGAGTACCTAGGTGTGGACATTAGAGTGTGAGTATCATATAGAGTTAAAACATGATGTTTTGTTCTGAGGTATGGTTTGGGTTTTTGCCATGGGGTATTGATGTGAATATGAATTGTGTTGTGATGCTCAAACTTTACCATCGTTTTGCAGTATTCAGAAAAATGGCAGGACCCAGGACCAGGAATGGTGGTAATGGTGATGGGGCTAGTAGTTCCCATGGGGCTAGACTTGATCTTGAGACTGAGAATGCCAGGGTGTATCAGACCTTGAATGCATTCATGACAGCTAATATGGCACAGAATCAGAATCAAAATCAGAATCAGAATCAGAATCAGAATAAGGGGGCTAGACCAATGTTTGTTAACACTGATCCTATCAAGCAGGTTGAAGCCTTCAAGCGGATGAAGCCGCCAGTATTTGAGGGGCAGTCTGATCCGAATGAGGCTGATGACTGGATTAGACAGATGGAGATGGTCTTCGAAGTCTTTGAGACCCCAGAAGTCAACAGGGTGAAATTGGTTGCTATGCAATTAGAGAAGGATGCTGGCGTCTGGTGGTAGTCAGTGAAGAGGACCTTTGGAGATCAGCAAGTGACTTGGAAAGCTTTTATGGATGAGTTCAGGGATCGTTTCTTCCCTCTGAATATTCAGGAGAAGAAGGCAACAAAATTCTTGAATCTGCAGTAGGGCAACATGACAGTGCATGAATATGAGACTAAGTTCGCTCAGCTATCAAGGTATGCATCGGAGCTGATTATTGATGAAGCGAAGAAGGCCAAGAAATTTGAGTAGGGCTTGAGGCCGAGTTTGAGGTCGAGGATGATTCCTTTGGGCATAAAGAGGTTTGATAAGCTGGTCAGGAGAGCAGCTATGATAAAAGAGGATATGGATCAGTTCCAGAAGAAGCAAGAGATCTGGAATAGGAACAAGAGGCCATCAGCTAGTTAGAGTGGGCAGAAGTTTCCAGTGAAGCATAGCAAGTTCAGTAAGCCAGAGCAGAGGGCACCTGCATCTTAGGAGGCGACTTGTTACTACTGCAAGGAGGCGGGTCACTACAAGTCAGCATGTCCCAAGTTGGCGAAGTAGACTTGTTTTCAGTGTGGGCAAGTAGGTCATTCTAAGCTTTACTGTCCACAATTAAGGAAGGGTGGTTCAAGCGGAGGCAAATTTCAGAGGCAAGGGCGAGTGTTCGCATTAACTGAGGAGGATGCGGGCAACTCAGAGGATGTGATTTAAGGTATGCAAGAATTTTGAATTTTATTTTATTCAATGTATTAAGTAAATCTTTGTTTGAGAATAAATTGGAGATTTGAGTATCATTTTTCATGTAACAGGATTTGTTTTGGTTAATGGAATTAAAGCAAAAATTTTATTTGATACTGGTTCTTCGCATACTTTTGTGTCGCCCAATTTTGCAAAGGTCTTAGGTGTGGAGCCTAAGTTATTTCCAGGCAGGGTCTTGTCGGTGGCAACGCCGTCAGGTGAAGAATTGATTACTGATCGATATTACGAGGGCTATGATATCGAGATTGGCGGGAGATTATTCGGCATTAATCTCATTGAGCTGCAAGTTCTAGGTGTGGATGTGATTGTGGGCACTGATTGGATGGCAATTTATGATGCCACAATTGAATGCAAGAAGAAAGAGGTCTTGGTGAAGGCACCGGGTTGTCCCGTAGTGACTTTTCAGGGGAAGATGAAGGACCCGAAAGTGGCTGCAGTGGTATCCAAGTTGATAATTCCAGATGAAGTCAGAGGCATTCTAGTTTTCAGGGATTTTCCTACAGTGTTCTTGGAGGATTTGCCAGGATTGCCGCCACAGCGGGATGTAGAGTTTTGTATTAATGTTCAGCCGGGGAGTGCTCCGATTTATAAAGCTCCGTACAGGATGACACCTGTAGAGCAGGATGAAGTGAAGAAGCAGATTGAGGAATTGTTGAGTAAGGGTTTTATCAGGCCGAGTTCTTCACCGTGGGGTGCGCCAGTGTTGTTGGTCAAGAAGAAGGACAGGTCAATGACGATGTGCATTGACTGTCGGGAGTTGAATAGGGTGACTATTCAGAACATGTATCTGCTTCCACGGATAGATGATCTATTCGATAGGCTTCGGGGAGCTGCTGTATTTTCGAAGTTGATTTGAAATCAGGATATCATCAAGTTCGAGTCAAGGAGGAAGATGTGAGTAAAACAGTTTTCAGGATTCGTCATGGACTCTATGAGTTTTTAGTAATGCAATTTGGAGTGACGAATGCGCCAACAGTATTTATGGATATGATGAATCGGATATTGTAGCCATTTATTGATTTCTTCGTGGTGGTTTTTATTGATGATATTTTGGTGTATGCGAAGTCGGAGGAAGAGCATTCTATGCACTTGACAGAGGTGTTACAGAAGTTACAGGAGCATAACTTGTATACCAAGCTGTCGAAGTGTGAGTTTTGGAAGTTTGAGGTAGCTTTCCTTGGTCATATCCTTTCTAAGGAGGGAGTGGCCACTGATCCTCAAAAGGTTGAATCAGTAAGAGATTGGCCCAGGCCAACGTCGGTGAAGGAAGTCCGGGCTTAAATTTACTCATCAACATTCAGGTCCATATTGATCAATTCACAAAATTTCATTTATCAAAATTGTCGGACATCACGGGCCTCGCTCAGCTCCTGGAGTCATCCATCTCAACATAGAGATCTTCTAGGTTAATCTTAACCTCTTTTACACAATTTCTAATTATAAAATCATTGATTATTTCATTCATTCTCTTTAAAATTGTCAGTTTCACAATGTATAACTTCTTATTCCCGTATAATATATCTCGAAAGCATTTCATCTTAATAAAACTTTACAAATGCCATACATTTAGTTTCCCAAATACATTCTTTATTTATCTCCTAATTTGTCATGCAAATCATTTTACATAAATTATAGGATGAAATTCCTTTCCATATGATATACAACTCTAGGATAAAATTGTCATAATTCAATCTTTCTTCACAAAATAAAATGTTATCAAAAATTTACTTCTCTATTAGATAATGTACAATATAATTTTCATCCAATAAATTTCCCCCTAATTTATATATGATTACCTCGATCATTATAAAGTTAGCTCATTTTAAACATAAAAAAATAATTATTCTTAAAATAATCCAACATAATCATTTAGACATACCATTCAATCTGTAAAAGGGGATTTTATCCTCAATTTGAATTTCAAATTTGTACCGATTTCCATCAAATTTTAATTCTCCAATATACTAATATCCTTTGAAATCATCTCTATTCAAATCCTTCAAATTCAATCACCAAATATGCTTTCAATCCTTTATCTAAGTGGGGTAATTAACCCAAAAATTTTCGTACAAATTACCATCAAAATATTTCCCCATAAATCAATTTACGTTTCCAATATACTCAAAAACAGTAAATACGACCAAAATCGAGCTCACTAAGACTCAAACCTACAATCTTAAAGATCCTAGACCACCTACACTGACCAATACTCCATGCCTATTTCTCTATCCACTTATTTTCAAGGTAACAACATATATATATAATCCACTATTTGAATGCCCAACTTGAGACAACAACCCAATGGTATTGCAAAAATCATATAAATTCCAATACTACTCCAAAAATAGATTTCTTAGTGTCATACAAAACTTGAATGTGTCTATTACAACATTGTAGTTAATGTCATGCCCCGCTTCCCAAAATACTGGAATACGAGCACGTAACAACGACCCAACGAATGACGTAAGCATCACCCATAAGTTGTACCAGTCTAACTGAACAATATAATTAACAATCATAACCAAGCAAGAGTAAATAATCACATAAATGAAGAATAATTTCCATAATCAGTGAAATAATAATAAAATAATATCCAACATCTGGGATAAAACAAACTTCGGGTCAACAAAGCCCGGAAGCAAAGTACAATAATAAAAACAATATTCAAAGGAAATAGCATAAATAGAGAGTCAATACAGTCTAATCTTTGAGCTCCATTCTCTAAAATTGATGCTCACCAAGTCCTTTGGATATTATTCCATGAGTACCTGCAAACTCGTGATCTAAAGTAGAAAAATAATGTTCGTTAGAGCAAGTCACGGACAGTAAGTAGTGTGAAACAGAGAACAATAAAAGCATGGTATATCAAGAATAAAGGTCTCGATCAAAGTCAATGAACAAAAATAACGGTTGGCGATGAAGTCAAGGGTCTATATTTAATTATGCAATAATCAATAGTTACAATTCATGATCAATATCGATGACAATATATGAGATCGAGCATGCAATGTCAATCTAAGGTTATTTTTCATTTTATTAACCTATCTAATGCATATAATACTGTGTCCCATATCACAGGTTCAGTACATGCAAACATTGATCGTTTAGACTGTGATGATGAACTCTACAGATCGTGTACTTGACACAATAAACAATAAATAATAATCAATAATTAACAATCGATACTCCACCTTCCATAACAATAATCAATGTAATAATAAGGGCCCTTACCAAGTACAGCCTTCGATTGTTCACTACCAAGTCAACCCTTAATACCCCGGCTTGTTAATATTTTATTACATCCTAATGTGAGCATGCAAGAAGATGTCAAGGTTGCATAATGCAAGGTGTGACTAAATCTACTCATTACATGCAAGGCAAAAGTGTTTATACTAAATCAGTACAAAGCATACATTCTGGACAATAAGATGTGTTGTTGTACGAAAACAGAGATTCCCGTTGCTACAGGAAAGTAAAAATGGATCTGTCAGAAGTTCTAGAAACTAGACTCTGCCGGTTCCAACTCATATATACACGACATATTAAAATCACAGGAACTGGGTGAAAAATCTTATTCTTTACTGATTTTATGTTCAGGCAGTAGGTTGAAGGTCACGTTCACATATATGTATTGGGTCTGAAAATTTATCAGTTAATTTCACAAAAATTTAGGGTGACTCCTAATCAGGTCTAGTCTCAACCAGATTAATTTCATATTTTAATTCCACTATTAATATTCTCTTTTCATTAACCATTCATGTTGATATAAATATATTTGCGAATCTGAAAATCAAAACCTAGCAGTACTAAAGGTCTGATATTTTGCAGATTAAAACTCAAAATTCAGATTTGTCAGATGTTCTGAAAAGTAGACACACAGAGCTACAACTGTTGTTTATAAAGTTCCATTAAATTCCTACAGCAACTGGTTCAAAAGTTTAATGCAACTTTGAGTAAACAGCAGGCCAACAAAAAGATAGATATGAATCATCAATAATTTAAACATGCAAACATGCAATTTCATGGCAATTAAATAATAAAGGCTCTATTTAATTATCAGAATGCAATTTCAACATTAACGAGGTATTTCATAATCATGGCAATTAGTTCATGAAAATCATACTCAATCGGGATCATTCCAATCATCAATCAATCCCATAACATAGTTCTAATTGTATTCATGAAGTAGGTGCATATGCAATTGTACAATAAGGCATGGGTTTGAGTCAAAGAAACCAGCACGAAAAGAGAATTATCACTTGGTTTCGCCGATAAATCCGTGATAATCTCTTGAACAAATATTAACAAATTCAAATGTGAATATTGGATTATGAACTACTTGCGGGAATCAATGAAATTCTTGAACGTGAATAATAAAGGGGTTCAAGAAGACTTGCCTTATAGACGGTTAACTCGAAAATGAAAGAATAATGGGATGAGAATCCTGACGGCAACTGATACACGTGCAAAACACGTACGGCCAACACACGTGCAAAGCACGTAATAGTAACACAGCAAGAGGCACAACAATGGCAATGGTGGCAACAGGGACCTCTTCACTAGTTGCAAGCAGTAGACACGGGATGACGCGGATAGCGAGGAACAATCAGCAGTCGTGGTGATCGCCGGTATTGCAAGGCAGCAGCAATCACGGTAAGAGATCGCGACGGCAGCACGGTAAGAGATCGCGACGGCAGCACGGCGAGGAGGAACTTCGGCGATTGTGGTGAACAGTGGAGTCGAGTGCAG
This sequence comes from Hemerocallis citrina, assembly GCA_017893485.1. Classification (NCBI taxonomy): domain Eukaryota; kingdom Viridiplantae; phylum Streptophyta; class Magnoliopsida; order Asparagales; family Asphodelaceae; genus Hemerocallis; species Hemerocallis citrina. Next base: position 145,886,049 of record CM030367.1, read on the forward strand.
GGCATCGACGACAGGGTGGTGGTGCACATGGGTGGTGATGATGGTTGCGGTGGAGGTTGGAGGGCGACGAGGAGCAGCGGGTTCGATGGGTGCTCGGTGGTGTTGGGCTTCGGCAGTCGATGGTTGGAGGACGGGGTGGAGGAGCAGTCGATGGGAAGATGATGGGTCGATGGGGTTGACGACGAGGGATGAGGATGAAGGATGAAGACGAGGGCGAAGGTGGTCAGAGCGACGGGGACGGGAGGTTGCAGTTGAGCGGGGATGGGTTTCGAGAAAAACAGAGGAAGTGGAAGGTGATTAGCGGCGGGGTGATTAGGGTTAGATAATTGGGGTGATAATTAGGGTTAGGGGTTAATGAGTATTTATAGGGAAAAATTAAGATGGTGGGTTTGGGTAACGGGTTAACAGGTTATAGGGTTTGGGTTTGAGTTCAATAGGAAAATAAATAGGATTTATATAGATCTAATTGAAGTATTCAATAAGCAAAATTTAAATAGGCTGAACAACAAAATTTTAAGGGTTCAATAGAAAATAAAATTGATTGGAAGAACAAATTGAGTTGAAGACAAATAACAAATTTTTATTATCAATTGACAAAATTACAGAGGTTTAAAAAAGATAAATAAGGAAAAGTGTAACACCCCGAGCCCAACTCAGACAATTTATTTATTTATTAGTACAATTGCCCACCACAGGCTGCCTCTCAAAAGGTGACTCTTGATCATAGGTAATTATATTTATTATTTTAATTTCTCAAATTCTCCCAATTTGGGATCATTTCAATTCCACATGTAACACCCCGCAAAATTGAAAATTACAATTTTGCCCTCGTGTATTACGCACGTGCATTTTGTAACGTGTTTTCATTACGCATTTTGATTTCCGACTATCTATGCATTTTCCGTATTTTTATTAAAAATGTATTTTTCAAATTTGTACGTGTGATGCACGTGCTATTTTCCATCTTCATATTATTATTCTCAATTATCATTTCTTTGCATGAACAAATTTTAATAAGCATTCTTTTGATCCATGGACTTAAAGTAATTTTTAGCCCATTAAATTAAATTAATATAGAGCCCATGGATTAAGCTCATCAATTATAACCTAATTTAAGTTAGCATACACTAATATATGACAAGTTACAAATTTTAATGTGTAGATATATGTATATTTATATATGTGTAATATAGTGTATGGCTTATAGTAAACGTGATTAATGTAGTAAGTGGGGGGTTCACGTGCTTGCATAATGCTATGATTATAAACGTATGGTATGATGGTAGCTGGTGTATAAATGGTTAGATATAGTGGCTGATGACATTAGGTTATAAATGGAATTAATTGAGATATATGTATTGGGCTAATGGTATATTTGTACATATGGTAAATGAATGAATATGGAGGCCCACTGTTTGATTTGTTTAACAACATGAATTGGCTTTGGAACATATAAAATATATTATGGTGTATAAAAATGAACTATGAGAGGTGGGGGCCCACCGTTGAAGTACAACATGTTGGCATATTTGTTTTGATGAACCGGATAGAGCCTAAAAGCTCCAGCCACGATGTTGGCATATTTGTTAAAGAATGAAATGGCATGTAAAGGGGGGCCCACTCGTGAATGAGGAACAGCACAATTGTGCTGCTCTGAAATCATCAAAAAGCCATTGTGACGTGGCAGAATTAAGAGTAACTGGTTTTGGAAGGGAGAAGTATAGGCCGGTTACATGCATGAAAGAGAGAGATGAAGGCGAGTTAAGGTTTGGAGGTTTTAAGAGGGGTTATGAAAATGAAGATTTAATGTGATAAATGAAGAGTTATTAGGATGGAGAATTATGCAAAAAGAACCCTGCCAAAACCCTATAAATAGAACCTTATTCTTCTCTTTTTTTTCACACCAAAAATATAATCAAAAGAGGAAGAAAGAAAAGAGAGATAAAAGAGAGTGAGAGTTCTTGTGCTTGGAGCCATTGCTAGGAAGGAGAAGCCATAGCTAGGAGAGGAGGCCTTGCTAGGAGCTAGAAGTGCTTGTGGAACTAGGAACAAGAAGGAACCTTTTTCTCTTTTGTAGTCCTCATTCTCCAACTAAAGTGGGTGTTCTCCTACTTTCTAATTCTTAGAATGTGCATGTTAATGAGTGGTTTTGAGGTGATAAAATAGAATAATTATACTATGAATGTGATGAGATTAATTGTGAATCATGCTATGTTGACAAATAGATTAACATTATGTTAGTGGGTAATCTCTTTACTTCCTAATTGTAGAAACTTCCATGTTAGAATTCTAATGAATAATATGAGTTGATGATCATGTAAAATATGTAGATAAATTTCATACTAGTATAACACATCAAGAATGAGATTGATATAGTTATGATTAAACAAATAATAGAAGTATTGTGTGTAATAATCAAATATTAAGGATCATGTTATAATATTTATAAACTTTATGTGCGTTAAATGTTTATTTTTATTGAAAATTTTGATGTAGCAATTTATGTTATTAGAGGTGGCAATAATAGTATTGAATCATGAATTGTTTTAAAAGCTACAAACTTGCTAGTTAGTGAATGAGAAAGAAAAGAAAAATTTGACTATGCATAAATAAAGAGAATAAATTATATGGAAGACATTAGAATTTCTATTTCTATTAAGTAAGCAAATCTTTTCTTGATATGAAATCTTACTAAACTCTTTTTCCATGAAAAGATATAAGCAATTTGAAGAAATGCAATATAGAGTTTATTAAAAAAGGAATTGGAAGTTTAGGGTCATTATGTAAATTATGGTTTTAAAATCAGTAAATTACTGTTAAAAAGAATAAACTCAATTTATAAGAAATTACTTCAGTCTAATAAAGAATTAGTTAGAATGGAGAATGAAGATTTTATGAAAACGAGTAGATAAACAGTGAATTCGAATAAATGTAGAAAGAAGGGATTACACCAAGTTCAGCGAGTTAGCCGGTTGGTTTGGGTGCTGCGCTGCCCCTCGGTCTGGCTTGGTTCGAGTCCCGAAGACAACAAAATTTTGGGGGTTTTGTTTTTAATAAACTTTAGCCAAAGACATAGTATATGAGTCATTCAGTAGTAAAACAGAACAAAAAGTCCAAGTAGACTTATTGGTTAGTGCGGTAACTTGTCGTCCGGTTGGCAGGGGTTCGAAACCCAAAGTCAGCATATATTTTTTTTTGTGCTTTGTGATGATTTTGTGAGTTAAAATGCATTGGAAAAATTGGAAAAAAATTCTAGTGTTTACAAAATGTGATAGAGAATTTTTTAAAAAAAAAATTTCTAAATTTTCAAATATCTATTGAATAGTAAAAAAAGACTTTTGAAATGAAGAGGAATTCGTTCTTACTATTAATTATTTCAAAAGCTTTATTTTTTATTCTTAGAAGAAAAACAATAAGGTTTTGATATGAGAAGTAAATTGTCTTGATGACCTTATGCATTCATGTTGAATATTTGATTCCTATATGAGCTCAAATTAAGTAAAGTTAGATGAATATATGAGAAATGAAAATTGAGTTTTTAGGATTTCAATTGAGATTTATTGGTAGAATGAGAATAGATTATTCATGTGAATGAATTTATCTTGGTATATTCACTTATGCAAATTAAGAGTATTTGGTATATGTTGAAATGTGAATTGATTATTTGCACTTAAGTTATTAAAGAGATTGTTGTTGAATGAAGTTTGTTCATAAAAAAGACTTGTTATTATTAAAGAATCATGAATAGTACTAAAATGAGACATTGCTTAAGTTGTGAAAAGAATTAAAATGATGAAATGATCTAGGTATTAAGACATGACTATTAAAGGGTATGTGTACCTATAATTCTTATGCATGAATGGTTGAGTTTTGAGTTAGTAAAATCTTGTTACCGGCAAATGTTGAAATAAAAGAGTTGAGATATAAATTTGAGGTAGGATTGTGGATCTATCTCGGTAGTGGTGATTAAGACCGGTAAGAGATAGAACTAATTCTAGGCTTGAAAATTTATTCATATCGTAAAAGAAAATAATTAGGTACTTAAGTGAAGATGTAGTAAACCTAGGAAAATGTAAGTGGGGTGCTCTATATAGTCGGCGGTGGACTCCGAGGCTATCGACCCAGTTGGTGGACTGAGGCTGCTCCGTGGAAGACGGACTATTATATTTTAAATCCGGGACTATGAGGATGGGTCAGCGGTGGACTCCGGGATCTTGAGTAGTCCGACGGATAGTTTTGTTTACAGTCTCCAATGTATATATGTATACTGGGCTAGAAGGTCACTTACAGGATGATTCGCACGATGTGGAATCTATTATAACAGTCTGCGGTGGACTCCGGGGCTGGGATTCAAATTCGTGGAATGATCTGAACCTTGTTTTATTACCGGGTAGTTATCATGGCGAGGGATCGAGCCCTTTATGGTAGAGTACGTAGGCGCTTGCCCTCGGACCTATTAGTATGGGATGCATAGAATCCGAACAAGTATGCATTAGGGTCATCTTAGTATAAATTGTGTGCATTAGGCATTAAGGCATAACATACACTTACATGTTTAGCATAGACACAGTTAACACTTATTTATTCATTCAACTATTGTATTTTTATTAAAGTATTGAGATCGTTATACTATTCCCGGCATAGAGAGGATAGCCGAGTATAACATTTCGTCAGTTGTAAGTAACTGACGTGCCCACAGATTGACATGCAGGTAATGGACTATTCATGAAGGAGTAAAGATGTTGTGATGCAAATGATGTTAAAGTTATACAAGATGTATCTATTTTCAATGTTGCAATCTTTTATTTTCCGCTGTGTAAACAAAGTGTACTGTAACTCTGATGTATTGTTGATGAAAATTAAGTTTTAAATTCCTTGTAAAATTGTACGAAGTGAAGTAAAGATCCTGTGGAATCTCGAATTCATCCTTATTTAGAATTCGGGGTGTTACACCACACCCCTCTCCTCTTGCGCGTGCTAACATCAGCCAGGTCTCCCTCTAGCGGGCCCCACTCCACGTCAGCACACCCAGGACACATCAAGCACAGGCTGCCCCTCTCCTGGGCCCCACGCCCACGTACTGGCTGTCAAAGCACAGCAACCGCCCCTTCATCTCATTTTAGTTAAATCTCATTATTACCATCATGCCATTCAACATTATTACAATCTTGCCATTATATATATATATATATATATATATATATATATATATATATATATATATATATAAAATAAAACACAAAGAAAGCTATCAAGTGGCTCTCCTTCACTCCCCCAAAATCAAAGGCCTAGATCTAACCTCACAAAACACATCCCCCCCCCTCAAAAAAAAAAACTCAAATTCAAATCCCCCCAAAACAACTTCTTTATTTATTTAATTTTATATATATATATATATATATATATATATATATATAAACATGAACTTTTATTTACGACTAATTATTGTCATACTATTCAAATTTGAGCTGCATAATTGTTGATTTACTATTTACAAGGCTTTTCATATGCTTCCGTTCTGAAGACGTGTTGTAGGCACGTGCCCACAGGAAAATCTAGTATATATATAATACTAGTATATTATACCTTCAAGAAATACGGGGCGTTACACACACCCCCTTAAGAATTCAGCGTCCTCACTGAGTACAGAGCATGAAACCTAGTGCATGATCTCCTTTCTAGCCGATGTGGAGCGGAGTACCCTGATTCAGCTAAATCTAGTCCAGCATTCTAATCTCAGCTCCCTCTTAGACATACATCTCGCCGATGTAGAGTGGAATACCCTGATTCAGCTAATTCTAGCATACTGCCCCTGGCCATACTACCAACGTACTGACCTCAGCTCCCTCTCAGGCATACATCCACCCACTCTTACCTACACTCGGTGTCGAAAGTCGACTCTGATACCATTTGTAATGTAACACCCCGAATTCCAAAATACAACTGAATTCGAAGTTTCACAGGATCTTTACACTTCTTTCGTACAATTTTATAAGGAAATAAAAACATTTCTTACATTAGAGTTACATTACACCTTTACATTATTGTAGCGAAAGCAATTATACAGTAATTACATAAAACAATAATTGAATCAATCCTTGAGCAGCATGTATACTTCAATTTGTCAAGTATCTTTACCCTGCATGTAAAACTGTGGGCGAGTCAGTTCATTCAATTAACGAAATATTATACACAGTCATCCTCTCTATGCCGGAAACAGTATAACCATTCTCAATACTTAGCAAACCACAGACTTGTTCACAAACAAAGCTAAAGGGACAATCATATTGATGCCGTCTTGTAAATGTGCACTTAGTCCTTAATGCAATTATTTATATTACATGACACTAATGCGCACTTGTTCAGAGTCTATGCAGCCCATACTACATAGCTCCGAGGGAAAACCCTTAACCGTTCTTCATCTTGTAGGGTTCAATCCCTCGTCATGACTTAATCTACTACTGTAACTACGGTAAGTATTCTAGATGTTTTATGACTTACGAACTCATGTCTAGGCGTCCTGGAGGGAATTCCAATGCACTGACACATGACTCATCATGCAGGCATCCTGTGGTGATTCAAATCCTACCATAAACATGACACCACCCACAGTCGTCAAACACCCCACGAGCGTCGCCACCATGACGGTACTCTGGAGCAGTATCCACGCCCTATCATGATGCATCATGGGCCATCCTGTGAATACTCTCACGCTGCCAATCCAATGGCCCTCATACTCGATGTTTTTCTCTTACTTTCATCACATGTTCACTATGTATCTAATCCTTAGTTTAATTGAATCATGAATAAAATCAATCCCTTAGGGTTAGCACTCCTACTATACCGATCTTATTCATTTATTTCACATGACCCAAACCCTGGTCTTTTCACTTCAAATATCATTTTCACATTTCTTTTATTGCCGGTATAAGGCTTAGCTACACCCTAGTTCTCAATTTCAACTCATAATTACAACATCGAGCTTTTCATACTCATAAGGTCTTTTCATGATTAATCTCAATTCACATTTCATAAGCATAGTATTCATGTATCCACATCTTTCATAACTCATCACATTCGATATTTCAATTCCATACACAATTTATGCGAAAAATAATAAGTTTCAACTAGTAGTATTCAATAGTTCATTTATTCCTCGAATCTCTTATTCTCATTTCAATCCGTACTAAAATCACGATTTATAAGTTCTATTAATCACACAAATCAAAGATTTCAAAATTTCTCATTACTAATTCTCATTTTAAAACTCTTTTTTTTTAAAAAATAACTCATTTATTTTTCCTTTATTTCAAAAGACAATTTAATTTAAAAAAAGAAGTCATTTCTTGCAAATAGTCTCAATTTCTCAATTACGCTTTATCAAAAGTTACACAAATTTGTCTCATAAAGTCCAAATAATTTCAGTAATTTTCCCCTTATTTTTCTTGAATTTTAATCTATTTTAAAACACAAAAATAATATTAAATTTCCAAAAAAAACATTTTTTAAACCCAAAACCCCATCCGAATTCGAACCCACAACCAGCAGCCCAAACAACAGCGCCCAAGACCACTGCGCCAAGTCACCGAAGCGATATGAGAGGGGTTATTATCCCTATGTATCAACTTTCAGTACTTCGGATTTTAGCCAAAAAAATAAAAACGAAAGCTCCATTCTCAGTATCGAACTCGAGACTAATGATTAGGCCCCCGCTACTGTAGCGATTGGAACTCTCCGACCAATTGGTCTAAGTGACCATATTATTTTGAAAGGGATTAAATTAGGTTTGAACTAGCTCTCTGTTCATATCTATATTTCATGAATTCTCACAACACTTTGTTTATTTTTCCTCTCTTTTGAAAGCATTTTTTTCTAGAATTTATTATACATAAATCTACAGTAAACCAGTAATTTTATAAATATTATTTGCTTTATAAAACATGTATTTTAGTCCTAATTTGTGTTCCATATCCATAATTTCGACATTGAGAACAATAGCACATTTCTTCCAAAATTTAGAGTTAGGCTTCCACAAATCACTACATTTTTTGTTCTCTTTCTTATTGACATCCTACCATATTTTTAGAACACAAAATCTCATCTTTCTACAAAAAAAATTCTATTTTTTTGTCAACTAATTACACATGATGCATTCAATCAATTGTTTGCAAATACAATCTCTTTTTTTTCTTTATTATTATTTACCATAGCATTCATGTAGCACAACAACATGGAGATTTCTAAAACATTAATTAACAATTATTCATTAGCAATCAATCCATCAACTATTCTCTAAATTACCACTCTACTTTTCAATTAAACAAGCATGGTTCCCATTTCTCACTAGTTGATTCATATAATTTCATTAAAATCATACCTAGCATGATGTATACTTCTAGAAGTACGAGAAACATCCACTTCCATTCATAATTAATCAATCTAGCAAGTATTTTAACACACATCTACTAGATTATCAATTCCTCTCTAATTAGGCAAACATGAATTTAATTTCAACTAGTTGCTCTTTAATAATTGCTCAATTCATTCCTAGCATGATTTCTAATTTAGAAGCATGAGAAACACCCACCTCTTTGGAGAAAAACGAAATAAAAGCTCCTAGAGTCTCCTAGAATGCAAGAGAGTACCCTTCTCCTCCTAGATTGTGTTGCAAAAGCTCCCCTTCTTGTTCCTTGGTGCAAACCCGATGCTCTCCTTGTGCTTGATGATGGGCCGGCCTCCTTGCTTGGGACACACAATTCTCACACTCACTCTTATACTCCCTAATGTATTTCTCTCCTATATAATTTCTTCCTTTCAATTAATTTTTTGTGTAGTATACAGGAAGGTAGGGGGTATTTATACTAGTTCTAGGATGGATTGGAGGGCTAGGATTTCATTAGATGGTTGGAGATGGATGGCTAGGATAGGATGGGAAGTTGTATCAACCACCCATAAACAAGTAACCACCCATGCACACACACCCACTTTCCCATCTCTCTTATGCATAACCCGGCATCCAAGGTGTGCAAAGCACACTACGTGCATGCATGTGCCCTTCTAGTACCCCCTATTTGAAATTTGTACAAATTTAATTAATCAATTGTTCACCATTTGTGCCTACATGACAAGTTGTGACAATTTGAAGGATTAATTAAGTCTGTGGGCTTCACAAATAGTGGGCTTAGGCTTATGGGCTAAATAATAAAATATTTATTTATTAAAGTGGGCTCAAAATAAGAAAATAATGTTTTAGGCTTTACAAAATAGGCTTTTTAGAAAAATAAAGGAAAAGAAAGAAATGATTGTTCATATTACAAAAATAAAATTTTTATTAAAAAAATTAAATATACATACGAAATTTTGCACGTGCACAACACATGAAAAATCAACATTTTTATTAAAATGAAAGTTTAGGGTATTACAACACTCCCTCCTTAGAATAGTTCCGTCCCCGGAACTACAATTAAAGAGTGAGAAAAATAACACACAATAAGAAAATACAATCAAACAAAGAGCTTAGGATGATCCTTCATCATCCTCTCCTCAGATTCCCAAGTAGCCTCTTCAACCAACTGGTTTCTCCAGACTACCTTGACCATCGGTATCGTCTTATTCCTCAAGACTTTCTCCCGACGATCAACAATCTCAACTGGAAGCTCAATGTAACTCAGATCCAACTGCAAACCCTCTGGCACTTCGGGCAAATAATGACTTGGATCTGGAATGTAACCTCTCAGCATAGACACATGAAAAACATTGTGCACCTGAGACAACTCTTCCGGTAACTCAAGCCGGTAAGCAGTTTTTCCGATCCATTTCAATATCTTATACGGGCCTATAAACCTCAGGGCTAACTTTCCACCCTTGTCGAATCGGATCACGCCTTTGCTGGGTGATACCTTCAGAAATACAAGGTCACCAACCTCAAACTCAAGGTCCCTCCTCCGGTTGTCTGCATAGCTCTTCTGCCTACTCTGAGCATCCACCAACCTCTTCCTGATCAGATCAATCATTTAGAGGTCTGCTACACGATCTCAGGTCCAAACATCTGACGCTCCCCAACTTCGAACCAACAGACAGGCGTCCTGCACTTCCTGCCATACAAAGCTTCGTACGGTGCCATCCCAATACTGGTATGAAAACTGTTGTTGTAGGCAAACTCCACCAAAGCTAAATGTCTTTCCCACATGCCTCCAAAGTCTAGTACACAGCACCGAAGCATGTCCTCAAGAATACTATTGACTCTCTCGGTCTGCCCATCGGTCTGGGGATGAAAAGCAGTGCTGAAATCCGTCTTGGTACCCAAAGCTGTCTGAAGACTCCTCCAGAAATGCGAAGTAAACCGCGCATCTCGATCAGACATAATGGTTAGCGGAACACCATGAAGCCTGATGATCTCACCAACATACATCTCAGCCAACTTGTCCATCGAAGTAGTGAGTTTCATCACCAAGAAGTGGGCAGATTTGGTTAGTCGATCGACTATAACCCAAATCGCATCATTGCCTTTAGGACTCTTAGGCAAACCCGTGATGAAATCCATAGTGGTTTTATCCCACTTCCATTCTGAAATAGGTAATGGCTGCAATAGACCTCCGGGTTTCTGATTCTCGGCTTTGACTTGTTGACAAATCTCACACCTCGACACAAATTCAGCCACACTCCGCTTCAAACCTGACCACCAGAAATGCTGTTTAATATCCTTGTACATCTTAGTACTCCCGGGATGTACTGACAAAAAAGTAGCGTGTGCCTCCTGAAAGATACTCTCTTTCAAGTCCAACTGATTCGGAACACACAGCCTCTTGCCAAACCACAGCACTTCATTCCTGATCTGAAATCTGGGCAACTTGCCAGCACCAACCTGCCCTTCATCTTCTGAATCTCTGCATCATCCTTCTGACTTGCAATAATCCTTTCGTTCAGCATCGGTTGAAGCCTCAACTGAGCTAAAGATGATCCCAAGCCTTGCAGAACAACTTCAATACCAGCTCGATCCAACTCCTCTGCCAGCTGCCTCTAAGTCGTAATCAAACTCGTCAGACTGCTCTTGCGGCTAAGTGCATCAGCAACGACGTTAGCCTTCCCAGAATGATACTTAATCTCTGGACGAATGTCCTCAAGTACCTCCAGTCATCTCCTTTGCCTCAGGTTCAGATCCTTCTGCTGATAGATGTACTTCAAGCTTTTATGGTCTGTGTACATGTTCAGCTTCTTACCGTACACATAATGTCTCCATTGCTTTAAGGCAAAGATAATTGTAGCCAACTCCAGATCATGAGTCGGATAATTCTTCTCATGCGGTCTTAGTTGTCTAGACCCATAAGCGATTACTTTCTCTTCTTGCATTAGGACACAACCAAGCTCACGATGTGAAGCATCACTGTAGACATCATCCTCAACACCTGCTCTAGGCAAAGCCAAAATGGGAGTAGTAGTCAGCCTCTCTTCCAATTCCTGAAAGCATGCCTCACACTGCTCGGTCCACTTGAAGTTCATATTCTTCTTGGTCAGACCAGTGAGCGGTATGGCTATCTGAGCGTAGCCCTAGATGAATCTCCTGTAATATCCAGTTAGCCCAAGGAAACTCCTGATTTCCTTCACTGTAGTAAGCCTTGCCCAATCTCTCACTGCCTCTATCTTCTGAGGATCAGTTGCCACTCCCTCCTTAGAAAGGATGTGACCTAGGAATGCCACTTCAGATTTTCAGAAATCACACTTGGATAACTTGGCATACAACTCATGCTCCTGAAGCTTCCTCAAAACTGCTGCCAGATGCTCTGTGTGCTCCTCCTCCAACTTGGAGTACACAAGAATATCGTCGATAAACACCACGATGAAAGAATCAATGAACGGCCTCAGAACTCTGTTCATCATGTCCATGAAGATTGCAGGCGCATTCGTCACCCCAAATGGCATAACTAAGAATTCGTAATGCCCGTGTCGAGTTCTGAACGCAGTCTTATGCACGTCTTCAGCTTTCACTCGAACTTGATGATATTCTGATCGAAGATCTATCTTGAAGAAAACAGCTACTCCTTGTAGATGATCGAACAAGTCATCAATTCGTGGAATAGGATAATTGTTCTGAACAGTGAACTTATTCAGCTCTCGGTAATTGATACACATCCTCATCGAACCATCCTTCTTCTTTACCAAAAGCACCGGTGCTCCCCAAGGTGACGCACTCGGTTGAATAAAGTCTTTCTCTAACAGTTCCTCAATCTGCCGTTTGATCTCATCCTGCTCCACAGGCGCCATCCTATACGGTGCCTTGGAAATAGGTGCACTCCCTAGCTGAATAGTGATGCTGAACTCCACATCACGATGCGGGAGTAACCCAAGCAAATCTTCCAAGAACACAGTCGGATAATCCCGAACCACAGGAATTTTCTGCACCTCTACAGGAACATCCTTCTTGCAGATAGCTACCATAAGACTAGAACATCTCCTCTTCCCTTGGAAAGTGACTTCAGGTCCACCTGGAGCCTTCACTGTTACTGTCTTGCTCTTGCACTCGATGCTCGCACTGTACACCAACACCCAATCAATGCCAATGATAACATCGACTCCCAAAACATTCAACTCGATCAGATTGATCCCAAAAATTCTATCTCCAATCACGATCTCGCAGTCAGCATAGTACCGATCAATGGTTAGAGTCTCCCCTGATAGAGTAGCTACTGCTAAAATTTTGCCTGGAAATATTTTCGGTTCGACTCCCAGAAATTTAGCAAATTTAGGTGATACAAAAGTGTGAGAGGACCCAGTATCGGACAAAACAACAGCTTTCTTTTCATTCAAATAAAGTTCCCCTGTTACATAACACACACTCGTTACATAACAGTGTACTAATTAACGGGAAAAAGAGACAATAGAAAAATAAAAGAACACTCCTAAACACCCCCACTCGTACCAGTGATGACGTGATCTACCTCATCAGCATCAGCTTCAGTCAAGGCAAATACTCGCCCCTGCTGGTACGGCTTCTTCCCGGTCTGCTGAGTTGGCCCATTACGGACGACATCCTGCAGTTTGGGGCAATGAGACTTGTAGTAGCCTGTCTCTCTATAGTTGAAACAAGTCACTGGAGGTCTCACCCAAGTATTCCCGGGTCTTCCTTCCACCTGAATAGCATTCGCACCCATAGGCTTGAACCTTTGAGCCGGTGGCTGTCCCCTGACATTGCCAGAAACTGCGGGCCTCTTCCCCGCATTTCAGTTGTTCCTCCGATTCTGAACAGCGTGGAACTACTCCATGTCCGCCTCCGTGGCTGCCGCTTGTTTGACCAGCTTGTCAAACCTCCTGATACAGAGGGGTATCATCCTGGATCTCAAACTTGGCCTCATTTTAACTTACAGCACAGTTCCACCCTTATACATTTACTCTCAATTTCTTTTTTTTTCAACATGCAAGACAACATAAAGCATTCTACTTCCTAGGTCCCAATCTCCATGCTAACAGTACCTACCTGTAAAACACGAGGCTAGCGATAACCCTAACTCCCAAAACTATAGGGGTCAGCCATAACGGTGTGAATGATAACCAAGGAAATACAATTTAAATGAAATGTAAAGAACAGAATCATAATCAACATATTGGCATGGTAAAAAATAATAATAATAATAACAATAAATGAAACATAAATCATCAAGTGAACTAGTCTAAGTGTCAAGTGTAAGAAAACAGGGAACAAGCATGCATAAAAACAAGTCAAGAAAAACCCAAATGCATATGATGAATATCTAATGCATACTTGTCGAAGCTATGCTCCCAACTCTACATAGATTCGGTCCAAGTCCTTATCGTCCTCCACTTTATAGGGTTCCACCTCACGCTATGCGACTAATCCTACTATGGTGATTACTTTATGATTTAGACATTCCGTGAGTATCTAGTCTATGACCCGGTAATCAGTAGAATCAATCCCCTAACGCAAGTGCTCGCACCCCGAAGGTCAGGTAATGAAACTCACACCGCAAAGCACATGGTACCTCATCACGCAAACATCCCATGGACGTCGCCTCGATCCCAATAATCAGGAAGACCAGCCACATCGCAAGTGCCTCACACCCCGATAATTAGTGAAACTATCTCCCATCGCAGACCATATGAGGCCCCCTACCTATGTTTGCTCATATTTCGTCACATCTCCAACTAGTGCATGTCCATAGGTTATTTAAGTTCAATTAATTAACCACGAGTCTCCTAGAGTTTGCGTACCCCACTGGACTGAACTCAACTGAACAACACCAAGGCCCAAACTGGCCATAAATCACAAAACCTTAACTGCCGATGTACTAGGGTCCCGCCCAATCTCTAGTGACTCACAACTCAAATGTTAACACAAATCTTCCATTTAATCACTTTATTTCATTGTCAACTTTTTCACAGTGAAAAATTCCCTTAATCAATGCGAATTCGAATCGCATCTATAATCATTCAATGTCTACACATTTCTGTTAAGAAATCTTCAAACAGTAGAGAAATAAGAAAGACTCGAAGGGAGATACTCAATGTATATATATATTTTGTTAAGAAATCTGGAATCATCACATTGTTTTAAAGAAGTTATACACACACAAAAAAATAGTATAGAAACTTGAAGAGATATACTCACTATCTACAGTAGCTTTAAAATTACAATTTTCTCACAACTAATACATAGTATGAAGCTTCAGAAAACACAATTTCAAGTAATCAATTCCCTGAGATGTTCCATCGCCTCTTGACCAAAACAATGCAATCCATATGCCAAATCGAATTATTCTCAAAACCAACAGTATTGAAAAAAAGATGAAAAAAATAAACAAAACTTGAACAGAGATACTCAGGTCTGTTTGGTTTGTTGTTTTTTCCTTTTTTTTGTTTTCCAAAACTCCAAAACCCGTTTGGTTATGTTGTTTTTTGAAAACAGTTTTCACAAAACTCCACTTCACCTATTTTCTGTTTTTTCACATCCTCTTTCTAAATCTATTTATATATATTATTATTATTAATATATATTTAAAATATATTATTGTTACATATATTATTATTATTATTATTATTATTATTATTATTATTATTATTATTATCATTTAATATATATATATATACTATTATTATAATATATATTATTATTTCATATATACTATTTTATATATACTATTATAATATTCTATTATTATTATAATATATATTATTATTATTATATATTACTATTATATATTATTATATATATTATTATATAATTTATTATTATTATTAATAAATTATTTAATATGTTATTATAATATATTATTATAATTATTATATGTTATTATATATATGTATATAATTAAATATGTTTATTATAATAAATTATTTTATATTATTATATAATATACAATTATTATAATATACTATTATTTTATATATACTATTTTATATATACTATTATTATTATATATATTTTTATTATATATATTATTATTTTATTTATACTTTTTTATATATATACTATTATTATATTATATTATTATTATATATATTATTATTTTATATATACTATTTTATATATAATATTATTATATTATATTATTATTACATATATTATTATTATATATATTATTATTATTATATATTACTATTACATATTATTATATATATTAATATATAATATATTACTATTATATATTATTATATATATTATCATATATTATACTATTATTATAATATATTGTTATATATATATATTTACAATATATTATTGTTACATATATATTCTTATTATTATTATATATATTATATAATTATTTACATATATATATATATATATATATATATATATATATATATATATATATATATATATACACACACACACACACACACTATTATATATATATATATACACACACACACACTATTATTATTATAATATATATTATTTTTTCATATATACTATGTTATATATACTATTATAATAATCTATTATTATTACACAATATATTATTATTATTATATATTACTGTTGCTGCTAAATTTGGTGTGGGGGTAAACAGATGGTATTTGTGGATTCTTAGGGAAACTGAATAGTAAACACGCGTACCTGTTCCGTCGGGGTTTGATCGTCGCTCCCGCTGTACACCTGCAAGAAGTGCGAAACACCGGGGTTGTTCCCGGCGACGCACCCTCCGACGCTCAAGTCAGTGATCTGAAAGACTATGAAAGAGCGCAAAAACTGGTGAAAGATTGATTACCTCTTAATGGAGATGGATGGGGGGTATTTATAGGCGTCTTAGGGAATAGATTAGGAATGTGATCCCCGTGATCTGATAAGAAATATTCTCCTTGTAAACAGATTAGGCATGTAATCCCTAATCCCCAGTGAGAGGATAGATATGAATCAGGGCTGTTGATTAATATGAATTAGAAACCTTAATTCTATCCCGCTGGACTGGGATTATTGCGGGTTGATACCCGCACCCAGTTGAGGTAGATCCATTTGCGGGTTAACGGTTCTTTGGGGAGGAGAACCAGTACTCGCTTCAGACCTGTTAGAAGGTGAAATTACCGTTTTTCCCCCAGGCTTCAAGATTCGTGTCTGATTTGGACGGTCCCGATTAAACCCCATTTTTAGCCATATCAATTACTATTATATATTATTATATAATTTATTATATAATTTATTATTATTGTAATAAATTGTTTAATACATAATTATAATAGATTATTATTACATATATATTATTATAATTATTATATGTTATTAAATATATGTATATAATTAAATATGTTTATTATAATAAATTATTTCATATTATTATATAATATAAAATTGTTATAATATATTATTATTTTATATATACTATTTTATATATACTATTATTATATTATAATATTATTATATATATTATTTTTTCATATATACTATTTTATATGTACTATTATAATAATCTATTATTATTATAATATATATTATTATTATTATTATATATTACTATTATATATTATTATATATATTATTATATAATTTATTATTATTGTAATAAATTGTTTAATATATAATTATAATAGATCATTATTAATATATATTATTATAATTATTATATGTTATTATATATATGTATATAATTAAATATGTTTATTATAATAAATTATTTCATATTATTATATAATATACAATTATTATAATATATTATTATTTTATATATATTATTTTATATATACTATTATTATATTATAATATTATTATATATATTACTATTTTATATATACTATTATTATATTATATTATTATTATATATACTATTATTATATACTATTATTATTATTATTATTATTATATATATATATATATATATATATATATATATATATATATATATATATATATATATATATATATATATATATATAATTTTATTTTATTATTTTATATATACTATTTTATATATACTATTATTTCATATATACTATTTTATATATACTATTATAATAATCTATTATTATAATATATATTATTATTATTATTATTATAATATATATTATTATTATTATATATTACTATTATATATTATTATATATATTATTATATAATTTATTATTATTATAATAAGTTGTTTAATATATAATTTGAATATATTATTATTACATATATATTATTATAATTATTATATATTATATATATGTATATTATTAAATATGTTTATTATAATAAAATATTTTATATTATTATAAATCAGTATGTATGTATATGTCAGAGTATATATACTGTATACAGTATATACATACAACCAAACCTATACATACATTATACTCTCATTTTCAAAAAACTGTTTTCATAAAAAATTATTACCAAACAGCTTTTACACTCTCATTTTCAGAAAACTGTTTTCAGAAAACTCTTTTCAGAAACTGTTTTCAGAAAACTGTTTTCAAAATAACAAACCAAACGCAACTCTACAGCCGCTTTAAATTTCGTGTCTTTCATACTGACACGAGTGTTTAAACTTCCAAATATATGAGTTCTAGTGATTAAAAAGATCCTGGGATGTCAATTACATCTAGGCCCAGCAATAGTGCATAAGCCAATCCAAGTCTCCAACAATTTCTTAAAGGAAAGCAATTTTCAAATTAAAACTCTCACAATCAGGCATATCTACAGATGTGTATATCTGTATATATATACAATTCATTAAGACTAACAAGAACCATAGTATATGAGAGGTATAGTGCTCAATTCATTCTCAGTTCTAGCATAGATCAGAATCCAATCTAAACTTCACAAATTTGGAAACCCAAGTTATGGTCTGCCCTTTGACAGATCCAGAAGAAAAGAAAGAAAAAGTCCACTTAGAACAAATAAGAATTTGATGGAAGAGGCAATATCTAAGTGAAACTGATCTCAGTCCATCACAAATGAGTGGTGTGTAGTATAACTGATCTCAGTATCAGTATTTGCCCAAGAAAAGAAGAAAAAAACAATCAAAACATGCACAAAACCTCACAAAATTCAATTTTTAGCCTGTACATACAGACCCGAGAATTTAAATCCAATCCTTGCTTAAACTTTTGATTTCTCCTACTAAAATCCATATCTTATGATTGTTATACACATATCAGTCCATGTCTAATATTTATATCCTGCTCAATATTCAAATCCAAATAAAAAAATCAAGTTTTACTTGAAAAAAAACTCAAACCGAACTTACAGCTATGAACAGTAACCGAAAGATGCATATGCAACTTGATTTGCAGGTTCAGCTTTGTTTGACAGAATTACCTCTTGAAATGTGCAAATATATCGATCGTAAGTACGTGTAAGCATCAAACTCAAGTTGTTCTATTACTCTAGTCCTCATATTTATCAAAATACAATCGGAAACATGCACAAAGTCTCCAAAAAAAAATTTCTTTCAACTACCCATAGACTGAAATTTGTTAAATTGAATCTGCACTAAAATGTCGATTCTTTATCATGAAAATCCACATCTCATGATCTTCCTATACCTGCCGATCTATTGTTAATCATTTTTTGTGTACTCAAAACTCCACCATTGATCAAGCTTTAATTCAATGGAAATTTCAAAACAAATACCCCAAGTATGAACAGTAACCTGAAGTTAGAATACACCCTTATTTCATCTACTCATTAACTATCCATTTTCACACAATCAACAATTAGAGATCCAATATCTCATGGGTATTACTAAGTCTCTATAGATCACAAATTGTTCATGCACAAAGATTACTCATGATTCCTTATTTTAATCATATATCTTACCTTTAAAATTATTCATTCACTACAATACCCATCATATCAATATACGATTGTTCTAGCATGTATCAACTACATTATCATCAACAGTATAACAAAATAAGAGTAGAGTACCACTCACTTTTAATGAAGATCAACTTGAAGGAAAAAAGAATAAAAGAAAGCCCTTCTCCTCCTTTTGCAAGAACCCCAAGATCCAATCCTCCAACTCAAAAAATATGGAGAGAAAATAAATTTTAATTTCACCCCAGGGGTGGGGGCAGCTACTGCAGTATATAATAGCAGGAAAGATTTGCAAATAATCTCTTGAAAGATATCTTTACACATATGGAGTCATTATATTAGGTAGTTAGATAAATCAAATAAGGTAGGAGTTAAATCCCCTCAATCTCTCCAGATCTGATCGGCCTTAACTTCAGCCATAAAAAAAATTGATTTTGAAATTTTGCCTCCAAGTGCAGTTTTGCAAAGAGACCCTTCATTTATCAATATTTGCGAAGAATACCAATAGTGATTTATAAAATCCAAAAAATTTGAAATTAATATTCACTAACAAATATTAGGTCTTCTAAACAAAATTTTTGACTTTGTGTTTCCCAAGAAGAGTGTTTGCACGTGTTTTGCACGTGCAAAAAGGTAAAATTTAGAAAAGGTTTATTAAATCACCAAAGTTTCACTTTAATTCATTTATTAATTCAAAAGCATTATTTAAAAATCTAGGGTGTTACATCACTCCCTCCTTAGAATAGTCCTGTCCTCAGAACTACCGCTAATAGGGACAAACAATCTCAAGTCAAAAGAGTACAGTTGCATAAATGGAAATACAATTTAAAGAACACCATTATTCAAAAAGAATTACAATTTAAGCAAAAGAATACAATCATACAAAGAGCTCGGAAAAATCCTTCTTCATGCGATCCTCTGGCTCCCAAGTAGCTTCTTCGGACAGTTGGTTCCTCCACAATACTTTGACCATAGGTATCACCTTTTTCTTCAACACCTTCTCTCGACGGTCAACGACCTTCATAGACTGCTCCTTGTACTTCAAGTTCAGCTGTAGACCTTCGATCACTTCTTCCAATTGATGACTCTAATCTGGCACATACTTCCTCAACATCGACACATGGAACACATCATGCACTTGTGCCAATTCCTTCGGTACTTCCAACTTATATGTTGTCTTACCAATTCTCTTCAAGATTCTGTATGGCCCAATATACCGTGGCGCCAACTTGCCTCCCTTCCCAAATCTGATCACCCCTTTAGTCGGAGACACCTTGAGGAACACTGCATCCCCAATCTCAAACTCCATATCTCTACGCCGAGTATCTGCGTAGCTCTTCTGCCGACTCTGAGCCTCGACCAACCACTTACTAATCAGCTCGATCTTCTCCGATGTCTGCTGCACAATCTTGGGCCCAAACATCTGCCTCTCACCAACTTCATACCAACATATGGGCGTTCTGTACTTTCTCATGTACAAAGCCTCAAACGGCGCCATACTGATACTTGCATAGTAATTGTTGTTATTAGCAAACTCAACCAACGTCAAGTACCTCTCCCAACTGCCAACAAAATCCATGACACAAGCCCTCAGCATATCCTCTAGTACCTGATTCACTCTCTCCGTCTGACCATCGGTCTGTGGATAAAAAGCAGTACTGAAGTCAGTTCGAGTACCCAAAGCTGCCTGCAAACTCTGCCAAAACCTCAAAGTGAATCTTGCATCTCGGTCGGAAACTATCGACACTGGGACCCCATGAAGTCTTACAATCTCATCAATGTACAACTCTGCTAACTTCTCCAATGACAAAGTAATCTTCACGGACAAGAAGTGAGCCGATTTGGTCAAACAATCCATAATAACCCAAATCGAGTCGTTGCCCTTCGGACTCCTTGGCAACCCAGTGATGAAATCCATGCTGATATTCTCCCACTTCCATTCCGGAATAGGCAATGGCTGTAACAAGCCTCCAGGCTTTTGATCTCTGCCTTAAATTGCTGACAAATCAAACACCTTGCTACATAGTCCACCACATCTCTCTTCATTCCTGGACATCAAAAGTGTTGTTTGATGTCCTTGTACTTCTTCGTGCCACCAGGATGTACTGACAACAAGGTACGGTGCGCTTCCTACAAGATACTCTTCTTCAAATCTGCGTTCTCCGGTACACACAACCTTTCAGCCATCTATAGAATCCCATTTTGGACACGAAACTCTGGTAGTTTTCCATCGGAAATCTGTTGTAACATCTTCCGAATCTCTGTATTTGATTTTTGGCCTTCCATAATCTGTCCTCTCAAAGAAGGTTGTAACCTCAACTGAGCCAAAGATGTCCCCAAACCCTGAAGTACAACCTCAATACCTGCCCGATCTAACTCTGCTACTAACTCTCTCCGAGTAATGATCAAACTCGATAGACTGTCCTTTCGACTGAGTCCATCAGCCACTACATTCGCCTTGCCTGGATGGTACTTGATTTCAGGGAGAATGTCTTCCAACAATATGTAGGGAAGTGTAATAAAAGTTTAAATTTTATAAATTTCAAAAAAAAAAGGGAATGATTGGCCTCGATCCCGATAAAGTAATAAAAGTTTCTAAATTTTATAAATTTAAAAATGGGAATTAAATTTATACAAAAAGGGTGCGGCTCTGAATGAATCCATGGAAAAGGGCCTCAGTATGATCCGTGGTGTTGAGCATCATTGATCTCCAGGATCGGGGTATGATCTGTGGATGTTGAGCGTGATTGATCTCCGGGATTGAGCACGACGCCACATCGACTAGAAAGGACGATCCTGCGCTAGCATGTGTCACGGAGTTAAAAGAAAAGAGATGGTTTGATAGTTATCCCATATGACAAAAAATAATTTAATATAAATAAAATTGCATATGATCAAGAGTCGTCAAATTGGTTAACAACCTTTTGAGAGGCAGCCTGTGGTGGCCAGTTGTACTACATAGTATCTAATTTGTCTTCTAAAAATAATAAAATTATCTGAGTATTGGGGCGGGGCATTACAAATGGTATCAGAGCCGACTTTCGACACAGAGTGTGGAGAGGACGTGGGTAGGGGGCCTCATATGATCTACGATGGGAGATAGTTTCATTGATTATCGGGGTGTGCGGCACTTGCGATGTGGCTAGTCTTCCTGATTATCGGGATCAAGGCGACGCTCACGGACTGCTCCGCATCGGCTAGAAAGAAGGATCCTGCACTGGTTGACATGCCCCGTACTCAGCGAGGACGTTGATTTCTAAAAGTGGGGTGTATGTATACCCTGTAATTTCGAAGAATATAATATATAGAGTATATATAATATATGTATAAGTAAAGGAGAGAGGTTGAAGGAGGGGGCCCACATATTTGGTTGAGAACGAAACAGCACTGAACGTGCTGGGTTTGTTGAGATGCTTGTTTCCCTATGTGATGACATGGAGGGGGATGTGGGGGGGCCTACCGCCTGTTGAAAAGTCAAAGACAAAGAGGTCTTTGAAAGGGTAATGATGTGGCATTATATATATGTGCATGGGATTAATGGAATCTAGGGAGGAGAGTATTAATTAGTCTCATATCAGGAGTAACAAAAATTAATTGAGTATAAATAAAATTGCCTATGATCAAGAGTCACCTAATTGGTTAACAACCTTTTGAGAGGCAGCCTGTGGTGGGCAGTTGTACTACATAGTATCTAATTTGTCATCTAAAAATAATAAAATTGTCTGAGTATTGGGACGGGGCATTACAAATGGTATCAGAGCCGACTTTCAACACCGAGTGTGAAGAGGACGTGGGTAGGGGGCCTCATATGATCTGCGATGGGAGATAGTTTCACTAATTATCGGGGTGTGCAGCACTTGCGATGTAGCTAGTCTTCCTGATTATCGAGATCGAGGCGACGCTCACGAACTGCTCCACATCGGCTAGAAAGAAGGATCCTGCGCTAGTTGACATGCCCCGTATTCAACGAGGATGCTGATTTCTAAAGGTGGGGTGTATGTAATACCCCGTAATTTCGAAGAATATAATATATAGAGTATATATAATATATGTATAAGTAAAGGAGAGAGGTTGAAGGAGGGGGGACCATGGATTGGTTGAGAACGAATCAACACTGAACATACTGGGTTTGTTGAGATGTTTGTTTCCCCCACGTGATGACATGGAGGGGGATGTGGGGGGCCCGCCGCCTATTGAAAATTCAAAGACAGAGAGGTCTTTGAAGGGGTAATGACGTGGCATTGTATATATGTGCACGGGATTAATGGAATCTATGGAGGAGAGTATTAATTAGTCCCATATCGGGAGTAGACATAAATTAATTGAGTATAAATAAAATTGCCTATAATCAAGAGTCACCTAAATTGTTAACCACCTTTTGAGAGGCAGCCTGTGATGGGCAGTTGTACTACATAGTATCTTATTTGTCTTCTAAAAATAATAAAATTGTCTGAGTATTGGGGCGGGGCGTTACAAATGGTAGCAGAGCCGACTTTCGACATCGAGTGTGGAAGAGGGCCTTAGTATGATCCGCGGTGTTGAGAGTCATTGATCTCCGGGATCGGGGTATGATCTGCGGATGTTGAGAGTGATTGATCTTTGGGATCGAGGACGACGTCACATCGACTAGAAAGGAGGATCTTGCGCTAGCATGTGTCACGGAGTTAAAAGAAAAGAGATGGTTTGATAGTTATACCATATTGGGAGTAGACAAAAAATAATTTAATATAAATAAAATTGCCTATGATCAAGAGTCACCTAATTGGTTAACCACCTTTTGAGAGGCAGTTTGTGGTGGGGAGTTGTACTACATAGTATCTAATTTGTCTTCTAAAAATAATAAAATTGTCTGAGTATTGGGGCGGGGCGTTACAGGAGCACCCGATTTTTTTATAACTTTCACATGTAATCCTAAGTGGACCGAAATCGTTGAATCCCTACAGTGTTTTCCAAATCTAAAATCCGAAGATAGACCAAAAATTGTTACCAGAGTGTTCAGGCTAAAATTAAAGGAGCTTATAAAAGATATCAAACAATGAAAGATGTTTGGATCAACTATTTCAGGTACAAAATCTAACAAGTTCAACCATTTTAAATTGGATTTCGGTAAAAGGAATGAAAATAAGTAGAATTTGACTTATATTTGAAATGGGAATATTTTAAGATTTTTTTTTTGTTGAAAACAGATCTACATGTAATTGAATTTCGGAAAAGAGGGCTTCCCCATGCTCACATCTTGATTACTGTTCAAAGAGACTACAAGATTGCCAATATTGAAGATATTGATAGATTAGTATCTGCCGAGATTCCAGATAAGGAATAATTTTCCGAAGCTCATGCAATTGTGGTTCTGTCTATGTTTCATGGGCCATGCGGGGAGTACAATCCAACATCTCCATGTATGGAGAATGGTGGTGCACAAAAGGGTATCGAAGACAATTTATGGATGAAACTATTATTGATAAGCACGGGTATGTTCAATATCATCGTCGGGATGACGGTCAGACGTTTGTAATAGGTGGCCACAATTCGAAGGTTGTTGACAATCGATGGGTGGTACCCTATAATTTAGATTTAACAACAAAATATGATGCTCATATCAACATTGATATTTGTGTCAATCCTAAGTTGCTCAAGTACCTTTACAAGTATGTGCATAAAGGTCATGATAGAACTAAAATAATCATAGAAGACAATGAAAATCCTGTCACGGAAAATTCTGAACCTCAATACAAGCCAGTTGATGAAATTCAACAATATTTAGATTGTCGTTATGTCTCCTCTGTCGAAGCATGTTGGAGAATTTTTGAATTTAGTTTGCATTGTCATCATCCTCCAGTGAAATGTTTACAGTATCATCTAGAAAATCAGCAGAGTATCTATTTCAATGAAAATACTAACTTGGCTAATGTTGTCTCAAGAACTAAATATCAGAAGACGGTGTTAGATGGTTGGTTTGAGGCTAATCAGGTCTACGAAGATGCTCAAGAACTTACATACTCCAAATTTTTGGAAAAATGGGTATGGAAACCGGTGGATAGGAAGTGCTCAAGAAGACTTCGTGGTCTCGCAATTGGAAGGCTGTACTATGCACCTTTAACTGTAGGAGATAGGTTTAATTTACGGATGTTGTTATGTATGGTACGTGGAGTGACTAGCTATGCACATTTAAGAATCGTGAATGGAGTGACCTATCATAATTATCAGTCTGCATGTTGTGCACTTGGGTTGCTAGAGGATGACAACGAATGGCACCAGGCACTAACCGAAGCATCTTCTTTTGCATCAAGTCGTTGGCTCAGAAATTTTTTTGCTTTGATATTGATGTTTTCTGAGCCAACTAATCCAATTGATTTATGGAACAAATATTGGAGCAATCTATCAGATGATATATTGCATAGATGTAGGACTGAATCACATTATCTTTTATTAGAATTGATAGAAAACCAGTTGAATTTGGCTCTTTCAGATATTGAAAGCATCTTGAATCAGAATGGGCGATCTCTTAAAGAATTCCCATCACTCCCATTTCCCGATGATGTACATGTACATGTCATTCAAAATCGACAGATTCGCAATGAATTGTGTTATGATGTCGACGAATCGAAACAAGAGTTTGAGCAATTATTTCATAGGTTGACTCATGAGCAAATTCGGATATTGGAAGCAGTGGTTACAGCGCACTCAAGTAATAGGGGCGGTGTTTTCTTTGTTCATTGTAGCAGTGGTACAAGAAAAACTTTTTTATGGAATACATTAGTTGCAAGATTTCGAGCGGAAAGAAAAATAGTCCTTGTTGTAGCTTCTTCCAGAATAGCTACTCTATTATTACCTAGAGGTAAAACTATGCATTCGAGGTTCCGTATTCCAATAAAAGTCTATGAAACTTCTGCATGTTCTATCGTCCAACAGGATGATTTATCCCAACTCATTCAACAAGCATTTGATCATTTGGGACGAAGCACCAATGATGCATCGCCATGCATTTGAAGCTGTTGATCGAACTTTCAAGGATCTAATGAAGTTTAATAATGAAAGTGCAGCTGATGACGCATTTGGCGAAAAAGTTGTTATCGGCGGGGACTTTCGACAGATTTTGCCTATCATGCCAGTAGGTGGACGACCCCATATTATATCTGCATTATTACAAAGGTCACATATTTGGTCTTCATGTAAAGTGTATGAGTTGACAAAAACATGAGGTTCACTTGATCAAACTAGCAAGAATGAACAAGAGACATTTACAAAGTGGATTTTAGATGTGGGAGAATGTAAAATTCCAGGTGAATCTAATACTGGAGGTTCTGGAAATGATTGAATACAAATACCAAATGACCTTATAATTAAAGTTGCTGATGGTCTAAAGGGTTTGATAGGTTAGATTTATCCTAATATTGAATCTAGATAAAATGACCCAGCATTCCTTGAAAAGAGAGCTATTCTAGCACCTACTAATGAAGAAGTTGACGCCATTAATTCTCATATTTTGTCTATAGTTCCGGGACAGGTTGTCAACTACTTAAGTACAGATTCAGTTGATCATACCCCGAATGGTACAAATGAGCAGGATATGCATTCGCCGGAATTTCTACACACAATTAAGATGAGCGGGCTACCAAATCATTATTTAGAATTGAAGCAAGGGGTACTAATTATATTGCTGAGAAATTTGAATCAGTTTATGGGACTTTGCAATGGAACATGTCTTACTGTTCACTCTGGGAGAACATATTATTATAGCTACAATTATTACAGGAAGGTGTGCATGTGAGACAGTTGTGACTTAAAGAATGAGCATGTCACCTACAGAAACTAGGTGACCATTTGTCCTCAGAAGAAGAAAATTTCCTATAAAGTTGGTATTTGCTATGACAATAAACAAGAGTCAGGGCCAAACTCTCCATAGTGTTAGGGTTTTTTATCTGTGTTTACGCACGGTCAATTGTATGTAGCATTATCGCGTTGCACTTCCCGTTCTGGCTTGAAGATGTTACTGACAGATAACTCAAATGATCCCCAAAAGACTAATGATCATAGACGTAATGTGGTATATCAAGAAGTTCTTCAAGAAGTGCATAACTCCATAATAATCAATTGAAAGGTAAATGTCATCAACAATCTAATAATATTCAAAAGATTAAAATAGTAGATATTGGCACCCAATGTTTTTAAATTGAAGAATCTCAAAAAGTCATCATAGTAGAGTTTATCAAAGCCTTATTTATTCTTTTTTTCTTTTATGTATCGTCTTATATCAATTCAAATTGGTTCATGCGGCTATATAAATAATTATTTTTTAATGTGATGCATCTAACTAATTTTTCATTTCATGTTTTCTTTTTATGCGTCAAACTAAGTGATTTCTGATACCTACTTATTGAGCAGAATTTGGTGTCGATTGAACTTTACCTCCCAATTTAATCATTCAACTGAAAAGGTGCGCTGTGCAATTTTAGCTATCCTATTCAAGATGAAACATCTTTTCCTAAACCTATCTCCCTCCCCTTTACTTCCAATTTACTGATTATATTTTGTGCACCTGTCTTCGGAAGGATGGATATATCCAACTTTGAGTTTCTACCTTAACCCATACATGTAGTTCTACTTTGTAGTTTGTTCAGGTGTTTGAATATTGGGATGAACAAAGAGAAATAGTTTTTTTTTTCTTTACTGCTGACTAAGATAAATAAAATATATATATAAATAAAATCCGTTCCAAGTTTTTGCATAGTTATTATTGTATTGAAAATAATGATGATGAAACAAGGATAAGTGGTTCCGGGACTATACTCTTAGGGAAGTCTAACTGTCATTTAAATGGACCTCTGGGTATAGATTTCAGCATATAGACAAGTTGAAATCAATAGCTATTCAATGTTTGGAACATATAATGCAGAACATACTTATTTGTTCATACTATTGTTGATTTTACTAATATCACATTGCTGTAGTATTTTTTTTTTGGCTATCTAATTGATGTTCGATGGGCTTATGCAAAAACTATATTGTTATAATTTTTTTATTTAATGATGAGGTTAGGTTTTTTCTTTGTAATGTTATCGTTTTCTAATTTATCTTCGGGTAAAGTCTATGCAATTTGAACAGAGGATATACTAGTTAAGAAGTATGGGATTGGCTCTGATACCATTGTTATGAATTTAGAAGAACTCACCCGTAAAAACTAGCTATTAAGGGAAGGGAACCTAAGTTTATAACTTCCCAACATTAATTTTTCAAAAAAAATTATTTCAGGAGGACTAATTAATTGGACAAAGTTATTAGGTTTAGCTAGCATACAATAATGTAGTACTGGTATTGGCAGTATAAATCCTATGTACATGTGTCTTTAAACGTGTATTTGCACATAATTTTCTAACTTTACGTGGTGCTGATTAAAAGTTTTGCCATCTATTATGTTCCTCAGAGAATAAGTTTATTTAATTTTGAGAAAAGTTCTCAAAAATAAGTGAGACTCAAAAAGCACATGCATTACAGAAACTTAAAAGTTAGTAAGACTTGAGTTCAAGAAAAATATTCATTTTCGCTCTTAAATATTACATACAAAAAATCTCTTCCCTCCGTCTAGTAAAAATTAAGTTATGTACTAGATTAAGTTTGGGTAAATTTCAATTAACCCTGCTCAGTTTTATATATTTGGCAGATAACCATACTCAACTTCTTTTTAGACACTAAACCCTATCGCCGTCTGCTTTTTTGGCGTTCTGGCCTACTTCATTATGATGTTGTTAACTTTTGTGTGAAATGTCTAAAATAACTCTATCATTTCAGTTTAATTACAAAATTATCCGTCCATCATCATTTTCTTTTTCTCCTTCATTAATTTTAATCTCATGATATAAGACCGTTAGAAAAGAAGTTAAGAAAGCGGTAAGATAGACAAAAGAAAAACCTTATAATGATTTATACACAAAACTAGAAACAAAAGAAGGAGAAAATAACATTTATAAGCTTGCTAAACAAAGTGAAAGAAAAATAAAAGATCTGGATACAATTAGGTGTCACTACAAGGAATTTAACATATATCAACGGATACCTGTAGTGATGGGTCACTAAAATCGTGGGTATAGACATCATATACCTACAGACGTGTAGTAAACTGTGGGTATAGGCATCCTATAGATTTAGAGATTTTAATCCGTAACTATAAGTTTTACTGACGGGGTAAAACACTGTGAGTATAGTCCGCCCCACTAAAAAAAAATAAGTTACTTATCCGATCGCCAATTAAACCTCCCAAATTATTTCATTTGCCCCCCAACTTTTTCATTTTCCCCCCCAAATCCCAAATCCCCCGATTTATACACTCTCTCACTCACACCCATCTCTCTCTCATTCTCTCTCTCTCACACCCAAATCCCCGACTCACCACCTCACTGTCGTCATTCCGCCATGTCGCCGTCGTCGTCCCTCTCCCGCCATCGTCGTTGCTCCTCCATCACCACCGCCGCCGCCATCTTCCTTTCCATCGCCGCCGTCTTCCTCCTCCGCCACCCACCGCCGTCGCCCGCCTCTTCCTCCGCCGCCGTCTTTCGTTATCCGCCGTCACCCACCGCTTCCACCATCACCCCGCGGTCATCTTTTTTGATTAATTTTGCAAACCCTAGATATGAATTTGATGCTTGTTTTGCTTGGTGCTTCCCCCTTAGTTAATGAATTTTGATTGCCATATTGTTGTTTACCATGCTTCACTGATTCTTGCAAGATTGCCATGTTCACTATTACACTATTGACGAAAACGAATTCGGAGTTTTTGAAGGCAAATGGGATCAGGTTGTTCCAATTGGGATTGATGGACGCAAGGTAATGTTTGTATGGTTATGTTCTAGATTTGGTTTCCTTCTGTTTAGTTAAATGTTGATCCATTTTTGACACATTAATGGTGGTATGATTCTACTTGTTTGTTTGAGTTTGATGTGTATATATTTTAGGATGATGTGGTCGATTGATAGTCATGTTGCAGTTTGATTTATGCTATATGTTTTCTAGATTTAAGTGATTATATTCGGTCCCTTTTAAATTTAGGTAAATAAAAAAGATCCTACTACATCACGGGGTTTTTTTTTAGAGAATGATGGTGTGTACTGTAGCTAATGATAAACGAATAAACATTTCTCCTTTCTTCATTGAAGCCTTTCTTCATTATTGTCTCCTGCCCGAAGGAACATTTCTTCATTGAAGCTTCTCAGCTCTTGGGTTTCTCTCTTGATTGCTAACACAAAAAGGTACTAACTAATTCTACCTTCATGATTAATGATTTCATGTATTGATGGGTTTTTCCATTGTTTTTATGTTTATGTGTGTGTGTTTTTCTGAATAAAGGGCTACGTTTAGCCTGCTTTCAAACCTCAAACTTCCCTTTACCCATCCCCAACCTTTTATCATCTGAACTACAACTTGAACTACAACTCAGTGGTATTTATGTGTGTGTTCTTTTAACGAATTGATGATTTTTGTGTGTTTGATCCTTGTAGAGAAAATGAATGTAGACATCTAAGTTACATTTTTTTGGTGAGTGATGGTAGATGCGACATTTGAATTGTGTAGTTAGTTTGTTAAATCAAAATTCCTTTATATTCAAAATATGAATGGGGTTTTAGGAAGATTATGTTGATTAGGAGTTTAGTGCTTGCTTAATGTAAGAGACACAAATATAGCAACAAAAAGAGGACACTTGTGATACTGATTGTTATTTGAACTTCCTTCCATATCAGAACACATAATTTACGTGAATTTTATAGTAGATATCCTAGAAAATGTTAATATCTATATGTCATTGATTCTTTAGATAGGTGTTTTAGAGGAATTTAACCTTGAGACTGACCCAAATACAATTATAAGTTTAAACTAATCTTGCAAACAACAATGAATTTATCAAAATTTACTTTTGTCATTTGGACAACAATTTTGCAATAGTTGTTCCCAAACAGTTTTTATTATTGAAAAACAGTTTCTGCTCCCTAAATTTTTTGCCCATAATACTTTTTACTGAAGGACTCAACCTAAGATTCTTGTTCTAGATAAGACCCTTATAGTTTTAGGATTTTTGAGATTTTAACTCTTGTAAAACATTAGTATTTTAGAGTATGAAAGCAAAATGCAGGCCAGGAGAAATTTGGTTTTGAGTTCAGATTTTGGTACTGGGATTTAAGCCTTGTTTGTTTTATCTTTGTTGTTTCATCGTACCTTGCTTACTTGTTTAATTTATTTTTTTATTAATGACACAAAGGGGGCTTCTTTACGCACGGTTTTAATAAAAAAAAGAAAAACATCTAACTCTATTTCCTACAGGTACCAACAATAGAATCTACTTCAAACACCGAGAAGAAAGGAGAACAAGAAGTGATATGAGGTTTAAGCACTTTAGCTAAATATGAGGTTCCATAGGGCTTCTTTACTGATGTTTCTAGAAATATGAGGTTTAAGCACTTTAGCTAAATATGAGGTTCATTTGACCATTGGAGAACCACTTAATGGTATGTAAAGCATAGGTATCTAGAAAGATCAAGATATGACAATGAATCAGTCTATGTTTGACGATTGAACTATTGAGTTTTAGAAGTTAGACAATGCATTCATATTCTGAAGTAGGTCTGCTCTTCCTTCTTTGTTAGGTGGATCTTGTTTTGGTGGCTCTCAAGATTAGCTTTGCTAGGTTACTGTCACATTAGAAAGACTAGCTTCATGGTATATATGGAGTTCTATTAATTTAGTTTGTTAATTACTTGAGCTAATATTGATTCGATACTAATAATTTTGATTATTGTTTTGCTTGATAGAACAAGTATGTGGGGAATATGGAGGAGCAAAAGGGAAATTGCAATTAGTATTTGGGATGTTGGAGGTAAAAGCTTTATTTTTTCGAAGAAGAAGAAGAAATAAGCCCTTAATATATTTAGTTATTGCAGTGTCTCCCCTTCTACAGAGAAAAAGTATTCATTGTGCAACTTTGTTTCTTGTTCTTTTAGGTAGATATTCCTATTTCTATTGAGGATAGTTTGGAGATACTGAAACAAAACGATTTTGTTAAAGACAATGGTATTTTGGAAAATGGGCTTGGGCCTATATTTCTGATTATCTTTCAAACCGAGTACTTCTTTTCTTTTCTTTTCTTTTCTTTTTTGAATTGTTATATATATCTATGTTCATTAAAATGAGGAACTCTATGGTAGGTTTACTTCCGGTTGACGTCGATGCCACCATGTGATGATGTAAGCAAATTTTCTTACTTAAATATGAATAACATGTACTTTCCATTGCATGTTTCTCATTTTCCTATGACCAGTAGTTTAACACTAGGTTGATTCTGGCTGTATATTAATGGTTTCTTATTTATCATTATTCATTGTAGAGTGAACCAATAATCTATCATTGTTATATTGAACTTCATCTGAGAAGATTCCAGGAAATCCACATCAAGGTATTACAAATTTACATGATATTTTTCACTATAAATTATAACTTTGATCTGGGAATTTTTTTCCTTACTCATTAGTCCCCACAATCCATACTCATTTATTAGCCATATAAAAACCCCGGGATAGCCACATAAAAACGTCGTGAAAGCCATTGCAATTTGTAATGCCTAGCTTACTGCATATAACTTTCTGGACATGATAGTTGTATCGTTCAATATTGGAGTTGCTAAATCTTTTCAACTTTTGTATGCAGGTTTGCGCAAGAGCTATACTTGGTTGTCTCGTGTCTTATTTAATGAGGAGCTCTTCTATATAAAATGAAAATTACGCTAAAGTTCTAAAGTTGCCTGAAGCTTAATTCTGATAGGAACACGAGTTCTCAATCATTATTGTAACTAGCTTTTTGCTCTGTGCTAAGGACCTATAATTCTGGTGTTAAACAAAGTGAATTTTATTTTGTAATTTGACATGCTTGTAATACTTCATTAATTTTTCATATGATTGAAGTTTAATTTTATTTAATTTTGTTTCATAAACACATTTATTTATTTTATTGTGTATTTGGTTTATAATTGGATTAATATTATAAAAGAAAATATTAAATTATCATAATCGTAATTAATAAGAAAAAAATTTGTATAGAGCGATGGGTATATATTCAAATATTTGGATGCGAAAACCATCACTAAAACCTATAGCAATGGAGTTTCAACCGTGGGTATAGGAAAACAAGAGGTGTCATTAAAACCTATACCAATGGATACGAAACCGTGGGTATAACACCGAGGTTTTGTCCAACAGGTGAAAAAACCATCGCTATAGGCTATAGTGACGGCATTCTGCCGTGGGTATAGCGAATCATTGACTACAGAAAAATATGTCCGTCGGTATAGGTTTTTCGGGCTATACCTACGGTTTTCCGCCTTTTATCCACGGATTTTTGTTGTCAGTATATGTCAAATTCCTTGTAGTGTGTATTAAGAGCGAGAATTCAAGAGTCTTAGTAAAAAATGAGGAAATTAAGAAAAGAATGCGAAATTACTTTGAGAAGTTATTAAATGAAAAGGTTGTGAGCAACTTAAACATAGAGGACTCGAGGGAGAATTGAGAGCATATGTTATCCACAGAATTAGGACCTCGGAGGTTCGAAATGAATGATGAAAATAGGAAAAACTTTAGGACCGGATAATATACCTATTGAAGTTTGGAAGTGCCTTGGGGATGTAGGAGCGGGTTAGCTAACAAAAATATTTAATGAAATTTTGAGGACTAAAAAAATGCCCGATGAATGGAGAAAGAGTTTTTTACTACCTATATATAAAAATAAAGGAGATATACAAAGTTGTTCAAACTACCGAGGAGTTAAATTAGCAAGTCATACGATGAAAATTTGAGAGAGAGTGATCAAACATAGACTGAGACTATAAACTATAGTGTCTGAGAATCAGTTTGGGTTTATGCCTGGGAGGTCAACTATGGAAGTAATTTATGTACTGAGGAGACTTATAGAAAAATATAGGGAGAATAAGAAAGATCTACATATGGTTTTTATAGATCTAGAAAAAGCATATGATAAAGTCTCTAGAGACATAGTATGGTGGGTGTTCAATAATAAAAGAGTAACTATTCGGTATATTGAGGTAATTAAGGATATGTATAAAGGGGCAACAACCACAATTAGAACAGCCACAGAAGAAACCAGTGATTTTCCTATTACAGTAGGTTTACATCAAGGTTCGGCTTTAAGCCCCTACCTCTCTACTTTGGTTATGGATGAATTGACACGAGAAATTCAAGATGAGGTGCCTTGGTGTATATTTTTTACCAATGACATCGGCTTAGTGGACGAGACCAGAACAGGAGTTAATACTAAATTAGAATTGTGAAGAGAAACTTTGGAAGCTAGAGGCTTTATGATAAGCAGAACTAAAACAAAGTATATGGTGTAACGCCCTGCCCCAATACTAGACAATTTTTATTATTTTTAGAAGACAAATTAATACATATAGTACAACTGTCCACCACAGGCTACCTCTCAAAAGGTGGTTAACCTATTAGGTGACTCATGATCATAGACAAATATATTTATACTTAATTATTTATTGTATATTCCTGATATGGGACTATCTTAACCAATTCTCCCCCTCAAATTCCGTGCACAACCCCGTGTAAATGTCAGCTAGATCTCAAAGACAGCAACCTGTCTTTTTTCTCTTCATCTTAACCGGGTGGGACCCTCATCCCCGCTGACGTCATCATGACGTCAACGCTCAACACACACAACACGTTGTGCTACTGTTACTCATCTTGTGACCCCCCCATCACATAATTACGGTAATGTCATCCCCTACTATATATATATATACTTATATATATTCCTTTGAAATTACGGGGTATTATACACCCCCTTTAGAAATCAACGTCCTCGCTGATTACAAGGTATATAATCTAGCGCAGGATCCTTCTTTCTAGTGGATGTGGAGTGGAGTATCCTTGCTAGCGTACTGCACTCATGGATTTGCTACTAGCGTACTGACCTCAGCCATCCTGCTAGCATACTGCGCTCCTGGATTTTCTACCAGCGTACTGACCTCAACCAGGTATACATCTCCATAATTGGTATCGAAAGTCGGCTCTGATACCATTTGTAACGCCCCACCCCAATACTTAGACAATTTTTATTATTTTTAGAAGAAAAATTAATACATATAGTACAACTGTCCACCACAGGCTGCTTCTCAAAAGGTGGTTAACCAATTAGGTGACTCTTGATCATAGGCAATTATATTTATACTTAATTATTTATTGTATATTCCCGATATGGGACTATCTTAACCAATTCTCCCCCTCAATTCCCGTGCACAACCCCATGTACACGTCACCAAGATCTCAAAGACAGCAACCTGTCATTTTTCTCTTCATCTTAACCGGGTGGGACCCTCATCCCTGTTGATGTCATCATGATGTCAGCGCTCAACAGACATAGCACGTTGTGCTGCTGTTACTCATCTTGTGCCCCCCCCCCCCTCATCACATAATTACGGTAATACCATCCCCTACTATATACATATACTTATATATATTCCTTTGAAATTACGGAGTATTACATATGGAGTGTAATTTTAGTGATATTCGGAACACAACTGAGAAAGTAGTGAAGCTTTATTGCCAAAAGATATCTAAGAGAGACCGTTTCCGATATTTAGATTCGATTATACAAAGAAATGGGGGAGATATGTGAAGATGTTATACATAGGATCCAAGTAGGGTGACTTAAGTGGAGAAGTGCCAGTGGTATTTTGTGTGACAAACATATACCTTTGAAGTTGATGGAAAATTTTATAGGACGGCTGTTAGACTAGCAATGATGTATGGAGCAGAGTGCTGAGCAACAAAGAAACAACATGTCCAAAGAATAAGTGTAGCAGAGATGAGGATGCTAAGATGGATGTGTGGTAAAACAAGAAATGATAGAATTAGAAACGAGCATATACAAGACATGCTAAAGGTAGCTTCAATCCAAGATAAGTTAAGAGAGAATCGCCTCAGGTGGTTTGGACATGTCACACGTAGACCTAGTAGTGCCCCCGTTAGAAAGAGTGATTTGATAAGTATTAAGGGTAGAGTTAGGGGTAGAGGAAGACCTAAACTAACTTGGGTAAAAACGGTGAAAAAAGATATGATAGTTTGTGACCTTACAGAAGATATTGCGCTAAACTGAGCAGAATGGAAAATCAGGGTTCATGTAGCCGACCCCAACTAGTTGGGAATAAGGCTTTGTTGTTGTTGTTGTTGTTGTTGATTAGTTTTAATTACATCATTAATTTAAATTTTAATCTTATCTTTATTTTTAATTCTATAGATTAATTTTAATTTCATCATTAATTTAGGGTAAATTGAAGATAACCGTACTGAGTTTTTG
The DNA here is from genome assembly GCA_017893485.1 of Hemerocallis citrina. NCBI lineage: Eukaryota > Viridiplantae > Streptophyta > Magnoliopsida > Asparagales > Asphodelaceae > Hemerocallis > Hemerocallis citrina. The sequence continues at coordinate 145,922,653 of CM030367.1, forward strand.
AAGTTTGGCAGATAACCATACCGAGTATTTTTTGGCAAATAACCCTACTAAACTTTGTTTTCCGTTAGGAGCCTCTAACACCATTAACTTTAGCATGGAATGACTAAAATAACCATAGTTTCTTAATTATTTAACAAAACTACGCCTCTTCTTCCCTCTTCTTCCCTCTTCTTCCAGTAAAACCAAAACCCAAATCCGATATTCTTCTTCTTCATTCTCTTCCTCCAAATACCAATATCCCAAAATCTAAATCCAAAAAAACTCCCCCAAAATGGTCTCTCTCATCCTCCTCAAAATCAAAATAGCCATTTTTTTTTGTCGGCAATCCAAATCAACAAACCCCAATGGTAAGATCACCATTATTCTGATTCGTTTCATTCATATATATTTCTAGGTTTAGGGGTTAGGGTTTTGTTTCATAATTTCGACCTTCTTGATTGATTGATTGATTCATTGATTCATTGATTTTAGGTGCTGCTGAATCAGCAAACTGTCGATTGCCCCAGCTTCAAGCTCATCATCATCGGTGATGGTGGAACTGGTAATTATCTCTCTTTTTTGGGGAAAAAATTTTTACATTTTTTATGAATAATTGAATAAAATTTTTGAATAATTGAATAAAATTTTTGATCTTTGATTTTCGGTCTGGAGCATTTATCCGATCCTTTGCGGATTTGGGATAAATGTCGGATCTTTGGGGTTTTGGTCGTAATTACCTGCTATCAAATACTACCTTTCTGTCATGTCTTATATATTAGGGTTGTAGATATAAATAACTGCTTTGAAAATGATCTGACTTCATATCTGTAGAGAGTGATATGTTTTTTATTACTATGAAGAGTTGACTTACCATTGCTAATGAGTGTCACATATGTAATTATGTACATTTGTAGCATGTAGAAATATTGTTAGCTGCATCATTCATCTACAATAAATGAATTATCTTATTTCTGTACAGAAGTAACTACTCTGATATACGTAGGTTTGTTAATTGGTTGAATCTGAACGAGCTGATACAACAATGTTAATTTGGATCAGGGGATGTCAAAACTTGTTCTTTTCTTTCGGGTCAAATAGTTTAATTTAACTTTTTCTTTTATTTTTTGTTCATGCTAGTATGATTGAATCTATTTGTTAGGGTATCATTTAAAATTTGTTTAGATTTTGAATTCTATATTATGTTAATGTTGATGTTATCTTTCTCTTGGTCCGATCTCTCACTCGTGATCTCTTCACGCTACCATTCAGAAAGAAATGGTATATCCCGTTGACAACTTACCTCCAAACCTACTAGATTGGGGACTACGTCGACATCAAGGGTTAACGGCCCGAACTCGGATTCGAGGTCAACAAGCAGGTATAATCCATTGCAAACCCTATAGTTTTTATTTTTGATAGCAAAGAAAGGGCTCGTTTTGGTGGCATTGGTAGATTGAGTTGTGAAATGGTAATGATTACATGCAATTTTAGAGTTGTCAGTAGATTGATTGAATTTGTGCTTTGTGTGAAGTTCATTTGGTGATTGAATCTGTAGAATCTGTGGGATTTTCAGGTGTTTTGTTATATAGGTTGGATTTGTTTTTGTTTATTTTGTAGATTTTATAGGATTTGTTGTGAGATTATTGTGATAGATCTATTAACTTTTGTGTGCATATAATTGAATTTTACTTTTGCAGGGTATATTGAATTGAATTGAATCGAAAGGAGGCTAAGACTTTTGAGCAAATGGCAGAGGTGAGATTTCTGATAATCTTATTGATAGAGATGAGTTTTCAATCATTTTTCTATATTAGTATGAGTGATCCTAGTTTGCATGGTGTTGTGGCTTTGAGTTTTGTGCTATATACTTTTATACAGGCAGTAATTAGCAATCAAGGCAATAACTATATCCTTGAGACTTTGATGATCTAGCAATCATGATTTTTCGCAATAATCTGAAAATGTTCACATGTAATTTTAAAAAGGGGTTCTCCCATAATGCAACCCCAAATCTTTGCTAATTCTATGATGCTATCTACGGTCTCGGTATCTGCGAGTTGACATCTAAAATCTTCATGAAGAGGGTGAAGGTTATATTTGGTTTTTACTGTAAAGTGGGGACATGTTGAATAAAGGTGAGTGAATGTCAAAAGAGAGGAGGAATTGGTGGGGACTGGGAGGAAGCATTGATGGATCGGAATATAGGATAGAATATGGTAGATTTAAAAGAGGAAGAAATTGCTAAAATGCGTACTTTAGGCAGTAACTTAAGAATATGAATATTCTGGGAGTATTCCTCATAGTTGACATTGTTAGGTGTAATTGGGGAATAGCACCCAGGTTTTAAGTACCGATTTGGAATGTTGTTAGGTGTAATTTGTAGTGACATCTTGATCTTAATGCTTCGAAGATGAATATGTTGTTATGTTGCATGTTTGGGTGTCAAGTTTGGAAAAGATTGTGCTTGAAGCTTATGTTGGAGGTAGATGTACGGTAACTAGGTTAGTGACTTGTAGAAATAATATAGATCGAGATATTAGATATTGATTGGAAAAGATTGTTATTAGTTAGTCAAGTTTTGAAAAGATTGTGCTTGAAGCTAATCAAAATGCAAATGAGATTTAGGGTTTGCGGTATAAACAAAAAATGAACAGTGTTTATATGAAAACAAAAAATGAACAGAGTTTTTCGATTTAGGGTGTGATATTGGAATTTGGAGGAGGAGGATAAAGAAGAAGATCATATTATAGTTTATAGATGATGACATGCCTTACGTTATGTTGGATACTCCCTTATATGTTATGTTTATAGATGATGACATGCCTTATGTTTCTTTATTGTTGGTTGATGATTAGAAATGTTTATAATTTCTTGGCTGATATTTAGATGCCTTTGAAATACGTTTATTTATAATAATACAGATGCATAGAGACTGAGAGTTCACTTTATTATTGTTGAATTCATTTAGATACAAATACAAAATATTGTTGAAATTTTTTATTTTTTTGGTTTGCAGAAGAAGAAGAAGCTTGTGCAGTGGAATAAGCGTTAGAAGAAGCAACAGCAGCTACTAGAAGAAGAAGAAACATTGGGATTTTGGGTTTGAGTGAAAGCATAGAATTTGAGATTTTGTGAGCATTATGAGCTATGTTTATGTTATTTCCAGGCATCTTGAGCTATGTTTATGTTGTTTCTGAGCATTATAAGCTCTGTTTATGTTGTTTCCAGGTACCTTGAGCTTTGTTTATGTTGTTTCTGAGCATTATGAGCTTTGTTTATGTTGCTTCCAGGCATTTTGAGCTCCATTTATATTTTTTTGTGAGCATTATGAGCTCTGTTTATGTTGTTCAAAGGCATATTGAGCTCTGTTTATGTTGTTTGTGAGCATTATGAGCTCTGTTTATGTTGTTCTCAGGCATCTTCAACTCTGTTTATGTTATTTATGACCATTATGACCTCTATTTATGTTATTTCCAGATATCTTGAGCTCTGTTTAATATGTTTATAAGCATTATGAGCTCTGTTTATAAAGTAATTTCATAATTTTGAAGGATTTTGGAGAAATTTTTGTTCAATTTTTCAAGGAATTGAAGAAATTTTTAAAGGTATTTTAAAGAAATTATTAAGGAATTATAATTTTTTTATAAAAAAACAACCAAAATCACAACAAATTTCCTGCCTAATCTCACAATTTTCTAAAAAAACACCCCAAAATGGCATAAGGGTAATTTTAAAAACTGCATAAGGGTATTTTCGTCATTGAAAAATTGACGCGTCATCGGTTTTTTCAGTTAACAACCCAAAATTAACGGAGTGTGCCTTATTGCCTAACGAATCAAAATTGGGTAGGGTTTTCTGCCAAAAAAAAAAATTGGGTATTGTGGTTAAAACCTCTTCGCTTTTTCAGAAAGCGAGTGTGAGGCATTTGATTTTCGAAAGTCTACACTCGCTTTCTGAAGCGATTGGGTTTTAACCAAACTCGCTTTCTTAAAAAGCGAGTGTCACTTAGTTCATATTAATTAGTCACTCAGGCCTTATTGGTCAGTAGGTGCGTTTTAGGGCTGTTACTGTTCATGGGGCTATTGGGTCTGAGTTCGAATCTAGCATTTCCCACTTTCATTTTTTAATTCATTTTTTTTGTTGAATTTTTGGTGAAATAAAAGTTGGGAAAAAATACTATAATTCCTTATAAAGTTAGAACATTAATCCAATTAAATCTGGAATGCAAATTTTACTCGTACCATGTATGTATTACATAAAGTTTCATGCTTACAAGCTTCTTAAAGTTACTGATAATACTAATGACATGAGAAGCAATAGAATTCCACTAGAAGGGATCAGACATAAGGGCAAGCAATTCTTAAAGAGCTAAGTCATTCAGAATTGAGGAAACTACCATATTATTGTATAGCACAAGTTTCTCAAGTCTACTATGGTCTCAATCCCTGACCTCCCTAAACCCATCAGCATTCAATTTCAATTATTTAATTTTCTGCGAAAATTCTTTACATTCTCATAAAAAAAATAATCAAACCAACTGCCTACAAGTTATATTATAACTAGTATCATGCACGTGCGATGCACGTGGAGGGAGAAAGAAAAAGACCCAAAAAAAAACCGAATGAAAAGGATTTAAAAAAAAAATGCACGTGCGATGCACGTGGAGGAAGAAGGAAAAAGACCAAAAAAAAAAACGACTGAAAAGGATTTTAAAAAAAAAAGATAATGAAAAGGATAAAAAAAAAATAATTTCCAAACCGATCCACTTCCGAAAATATTTACCAAGCTGGTCCACTTTCGAAAATATTTGCCTAAGTGAATCATTTGGCTTCAAAATGACAAAATGAAAAAAAAAAAAAAAAATTAATGACAAATACCACTAAGGCCTTCTCCCATTATAATAGTAGAGAAGTAAAGAATCTGAGATGACACAAGAAGTCCCAATAAGTTGTTACAATGCCAATAAGGAAATTGGAAAGTATAAAACTAGCAAACTTCGGCTGGGATTTGATTAATGTTCTAACTTTAGACGGTCCAAAATCCAGATTTAATTGGATTAATGTTCTAACTTTATAAGGAATTATAATATTTTTTTTCAACTTTTATTTCACCAAAAACTTAAAAAAACAAATTAAAAAATAAAAGTGAAAAATGCCGGATTCGAACCCAGACCCAACAGCCCCATGAACAGTAACAGCCCTAAAACGCACACACTGACCAATAAGGCCTAAGTGACTAATTGATATGAACTAAGTGGCACTCGCTTTTTGAGAAAGTGAGTTTGGTTAAAACCCAATCGCTTTTTCAGAAAGCGAGTGTAGGCTTTCGAAAATCAAAAGCCTCACACTAGCTTTCTGAAAAAGCGATGAGGTTTTAACCACACTCGCTTTTTCAGAAAGCGAGCGAGGCGGTTTGGGAATTTAAAAAAAAAAGTAAGGCAGCTTGGGAAAAACTTTTAAAAAGTGGGACAGTTTGGGAAAAAATTCCATTTTTCTTTAGTTCTACATGGAGTACAGTTCGAAAAAATTCCATTTTTCTTTAGGGGGCGTTTGGTACGCGGATTGGAGAATTCCCAGGAATTGGTAGATTCCCAGGAATATGAGAATGGGAATGAAGATTCCCGGAAATGTTGCAATACTGTGTTTGGTATACAACATTACATGCCTGGGAATACTTTATTACCGTGCTTGGTATAGAACAATTCATTCCCATCAATCCATCTCTATAGTAGACATTACCGAAAATACCCTTTTGGTTTTATTTAAAAATAAATAAATATAAAAGTTATCTAATTTAGTAATTGATGTATATGCATGTATGTGCAAAAGCAATACTGATATATATCTTATAAAACTTTAGTAAATTAACAAATAGATTACTAAAAAAATTACACTATGATTCAAATATATTTCAACCAGTTAGATGAAGAACATAACTGTGGTAGGGTAAAAATGGCTTGGGGCCCAACCAGGGCCCAGTACAGCTCTCACTTAAAAATGGGAAAAACAACAATCTGGTTCGGCTTCGAGCCACTACCGGGTCGGCGCCGAACCTCAAGTTCACCCCCACAGACTTGGTCTCCTCGTATCCGACGAGTCTCGATGGCCCTCGGCCTCCGATCCACGACAGCCCCACGGGCCGTCCGCCCAGCCTGGTAAAGAATGAAGATGACCTGGCACAACCTAGGCCACCAGATTCTCCCAGGAGCACAGGAGCCCCATGATCAGCCATGTCAGCTCCAAATACCACCAAGGGCTTTGCCACGTCAGCCCTATACCACTCTTGGTACTGCCACGTCAGCCATAAACCCCCTGGGCCTTCTGCCACGTCAGGCCCATGGGCTTTCGGGTTCAGCCCCGGCCCCCAAGCGGATCCAAACCCGGTTGGAATTCCCTATAAATATCAGACCCTCACCCACCTTTTCAGGTAATCAATCTTTTGCCACCCAAATTTCCCTAGTTATTGCTACTCTCTCACAGAGACTGACTAGATCATCGGAGGGTCCGCCGCCGGGATAAACCCCGGTGTTTCAGGACCGTCTGTAGGTACTCGAGGCGAGGCGATCCGAGCCGATCCTCAAGCGCCGAAGCGAGCCTCCCGCTCGTCGTCCCGTGCCGTACTCTTCCCTCATTACAAATTGAGTCCGAACTCACACCTGGTGCATCCACACTGCGACCAAAAACAAACCGCATCAATAACAAAAAAGAAAAATGAAATGTATTTATTAACACGAGACATAGGTACTTAAATATATACAAATGAAACAATAAAGTTCATAGAAGCAAATTTAAACTCCACATATTTTAACAAGTTTTAAATAAATAAAAAAGATTAGAGATTAGAGATTAGAGATAATAATAATAATAATATTATTATTATTAGAGATACAGTAGATAGAATATGACGAATCCTAATTCACAAGCATATCACATTAATTTTGACATCAGTAATTGTTGGATGATACTTGAACAATCCTGTAGTAATACGAACATATGGTGTACATGATACATACTTGACAGAAATGTTAGGAGACGAGTTCTTAATTTAGGAGACGAGTCCTTAATTGCATAAAGCTGTCAAGAGATGAACGCGGTAGTGGGTGTATTTGGTTTAAGGGAACAAGAGAGGATTATATGATAAGCCAGAAATCTGGAGGGTGTTTTGGGTATGCAATAATCTCACTCATTTTTTATGTGGAGGAATCCACAAATCCCACCCTTTTTAAGGGGAATGTTTATCCTTCCAAACTAATTATTTTGATAACCTTGGGAATTTAAAATTATTTACAAAACTATACCTATTTCTTACCAAACCAGGTAATCAAGAGGGTAATTCTAGATTCCCTTATACATTACCGCGTACCAAACGCCCCCTTAGTTCCACATGGAGTACAGTTCGATTTTTTTTTTTTAACAGATCGGATCAGTTTCATACAGAATTAATTGCAAGCACATTACAAGGACCTCAAATATCAAAATAAAAAATATCTATTTAACAACCCTCCTCCCTAAATTTATCAAAAATAATTTAAAAAATATTAATAAATAACCCTTAAATCCAAGAGAAAAACACAACCATTGCTCTCTCAATTTCTCTTACTTTGACATTCGCAATAAGACAAGCTTCAACCACAAGAACCAATCCCAAAATTTCGACGCAAGTTGGAAGAAACAAAACAAGCTTTCATTAAAACAAAATAAAAGTACATCAAGCGGTTGTCAGTCCGCTATTAGGCATTCATACAAAAATCTTAAACTAAGTAAAAGCAAAAAACAACTAAAAGGAAGAATCAGGGGTCCACCTCGGTAGAAGGAACCTCGGGAGCGCGCGTCTCCTCTCCAACTCTCTCTACAGCACCTGATCCCTCCACAATCGCAGTAGAAGGATCCACGGTGCCTTCTTCCGCCCCCAACACTTCCTTTGACTCCTCCTCATCAGCGACCGGGCCCCCCTTGAACAAGGGATATCCCGAAACCGCTCACTAAACTCATCAAGAGCCCTAGCATACACCTTGTCCATGTTTGTCGCCAGGTACCCCTCCACCTCGGCTTTCGCCTTCACTATGGTGGCCTCTCTCTCCTTGGCCGCTCGCTCCCTCTCCGGAACCGCCTGCTCCTTCTCCTTTGCCAGGGCTGCCTCTAACAGCACGATCTGGGTCGCCTAGGTCTTCGCTTGGATCATAGCCTCCCGTAATTGCCTAGCGGACTTCGACCGCTCCAACCTCTCATTGTCCCTCGTCTCCCTCAACTCCTGCTTCTGCTCTACTACTTGTTTCAACAAGTAGCTAAAGTGGCAAGTGATCTGGAAAAAGACGGCTCGAAATCATAAACGGGAAAACAACTCTCGACACTTGGCAAAAATAATAATGCAAAGGCAAAAAAATTACAAAAGACTTACCATTTTATTTGCCTTGGCAATTTCCAAGGCCGACTCGCCCATAGTCCCGTGTTCCATTGAGTCTCTATCTTTTGAGGAGACCAAGTGGCGAATCGCATCCATTCAACTAGTCGAATCGCCAAGAAAGCGATCGTGTCTCCTGACCTGCCAATTGGAGACAAATATCTTCTTCAGCTCATCGATCAGGATCTTATCGGCCTTCGCGGTAAGAGGCGGGGCCTCGAGAGATAAAGTCGTAGACAATGAAAATCCACCAGCAACAGCAGTGGATGGGGTAGCGGGGGGAGACTCTAAGTCCACCACTGGTGTAGCAACCCCAAACTCCTGGCAACCTTCAACGGTGTGGGCTTAAGGGCTACCCTCTTCGTTTTCTTCTCTTTGGGACGCTTGTTGCTCAAGCCCATTCTCTTAGACACTATCGTGTCTAAATCCTTGCTGTTCTCTCCTGCAAAAAAAGACATAAAGATGATAAGGCAACGAAAACAAATGGATACAACGCCAAAGATAAGATAAACATATAAAAGGAGACTTGTACGAGGGTTCATCAGGCTGAGACCCCCTTGAAGAGAACCTCCTCGGTTATCTCTCTCCAACCCAAAGACAGCCAAGCCAAAAGAGTTCTGACCATACCCAACTCCTCGGGGCTGAAAATCATATCTGCCTTTTCTCTCTTCAGCACCATCTCCCTCCACACTAGGAATCTCCCACGGCTCACGACTGCAAATCAAAAAATACTTGTGCCTCCAGCTCTTGACCGAATCGGGGTTTTCAAGCAACTTCACACTCATACGAGGAGTGAGATAGAACCGATACTCTGCTCTATTCTTCTGGTGGATCTTGTATAACATTCTCAGCACATTAAGTCGGGGTTCGAACCCTGCTGCCTGGCAATGTAGCACAAATTCATTAACATGTCTCCACATATTCGGCATACATTGTATCGGGCCCAAACCGTACCACCTCATAACCTCTTTCACAAACGGGTGGAGAGGAAGACGAAGTCCCGCATGAAAGGCATCGAAGGGGAAGAAACACAAGTTTAGAGAGATAGGCGAACAGGCTATAACTCTGAGGCCTGGTAACGCTAATTCAAACTCCACTGGGATCTTGTAACACTATCGTACAGTGAGCAAATCTGCCTCTATGAGTATCGAAGAGCTGTCGTTCACTTCGGAATGCTCACACAGCTCATTCTCTTCATAAAAGCATGACATCCCTTGCTCGACTCGTCTTAGCTCTTCGGCGGAGTACTCTCTAACTTCTCCTAGACGCGACACTGCAATCGAATATCTCCAAACTCCCACATTTCCATGTCTCTCTCTATAAACGTCTCCACGACGACCAAAGGAGACTCCACAATGCCTTTCCCCTTCACTGCTCTAGAGAGAGGGGTCAGTGGTTGTGCTTCGACATGACCGAAGGAGGAGGTCTCACCACCAGAAGAAATCCTAGACATCTCAATAAATAATAAATATATTACCTCTTAATGTGACAACTACGGTCAGAATTCCTCGCCGGAGATCGGAAAAAAATGCCGGAGATTCTTTAGAGCGAGTACTCGCCGCAGAACAAGAAATTTTGAGGAAGAGAGTTTGAAAAAAATGAGGTAGAAGTGAAGATGAGTGGGGAGATTTATAGAGGGTCAAGCGACTCTTGGACTCCCAAAACAATGGGGAAGCCCAACAAACAAAGACACCCAACGTTCGGGAAGGCAAAGCGACAAAACACTTTGACTGGTCAACGATCAGTGGTCAACGCGCTACGTGTCGAATCGGCGAATCATTTCCAACATTCGGCGACCAAAACCAAACAGATGGATTCCCGATCGAAAAATGGCGCAAAATGTGTTGACTTGTCAATTGTCAATGCGCCACATGTCATCTCGGCGAAGCATCTCCAACGTTCGGCGACCAAATCAGAACAGAGAGAGTCCCAATCGAAAAATGGCGCAATGCGTTGACTAGTCAACGGTCAACGCACCACGTGTCACCTTGTCGAACCCTAAAAAACGTTCAGCAACGAGCATTGGACAGACGAGAAACCGAACCAAAATGGGGCAAAAAGCGTTAACCAGTCAACAGTCAACAGAGAATCGAACCAAAATGGGGTGAAAAGCATTGGCCCCATGTATCATTGCGCTGAAGGTGCCACGTCGTTCAGCAGCACTTGCCGAACAGATCGAAAAAACCAATTGAAAAAGGGAGAAAATGCCTTTGACCAGTCAAACGCCTCCACGACTGTTCCATCTCCCTGATCTCTGTGCTCGCCACGATTAATGGTCCAGATTCGGCCACGTTGTCAAGGTATTATTTTAATTTCTTTATTTTATTATCAATTCGTATTTATTATTTAAAAATCCCAAAAAAAAACCAAAAATTCATAAATTTGATTTAGAAATCTAAAAATAACTATTCTTTCAGGAAAAATATTTTTTGATTCCTAGAAAATAATTATGAAATTAGGATAATTAATTAAAATTTTCAAAAATTAATTATTGAATTTTGGAATTTGAATAAAAAATTTGAAAAAGTGATTAGAAATTAGAAAAATTCAGAAATTTTCAGAAAATTCAAAAAAAAATAATTCTGAGTATTTTTCAAACTCAGAAAAACATTGTTCCACCCCGAGCAAGATTCGAACGTCTCCGAGTTGACCGATAAATTCTGAAAGCCATTAAAAACGGGCAAACTACTCCTCAAAGACTGTGAAACTCAGTTTTCGGAAGTGGGGGCTTGTGATATGGCTAAAAATACATTCAAATCGGGCATGAATCTCATAGCTCTAAGGGTAAAACAGTAACTTCCACTACAGACAGCTCCAAGAATAGGGACCGGGTGTTTTTCAAACTCGATAACATAGAAACGGGTATGCCTTATTGGGTCAAGATAACAACCCATTATAAATAAATCCAGATCATTTAAAGAGTTATTTAAATTCATGATTATCCCTAGGAGATGGTTTAAACCAAATCTCGTATCATGAAGGAATTTAAACCTCATTTCTTTTTCAAAAACACTTGGAAGTAGAGATAAATGATTATCTCAAAACTGATTTCAAAGGTGCCTATAAATACCCCTCCACCCCCACCATAAAAGAGGTAATCAGTATTTTTCTCCAAAATAGCTCTTTCATAATCTTTCATATTACTGACTTGAGCGTCAAAGGGTTCGTCGCCAGTATCAACCCCGTTGTTTCGAACTTTTTGCATGTGAGCAGCAGCGTTGAGAATGGTCAATATCGGCAAGTAGTAAAAATGTTAACTTTTATTGGTTCTAGAAGAATTCACAAATCATCTGTTTGCTCTCACATCTATCTTCTTTCTTCTTCTTGGAATATTTCACTCTACCCATCCTTTTGACTCCAACTTTCACTTGAGTCCTCCTACTGAATTATTATCTCCGATATGCGAAGACATAATAAACCCAACACTTTTTGCTAGAGTAGTTACTAGTTGCAACTGTCTTGTAATTTTGGTATGTCTATCAGCAGCTGAAGTTCGGCGAGCACGTGGCTACGAACCACGGTATCGGCGGTTCGAATCCCTCCTCGCCCACAACCGGCCCAAAGGGGAAGGATCTTTCCTTTACCTCTTGGGGGTAAGAAAATAATGATCGGGATAGTGGACGCAAGTGCTTCAACTCCGCATAGTCATAGCTCTTACTATTACACTACTTACTATACCTTCTAGAAAACTAGGAAACATACTTCACGCATATAAAAACCCAAGTAAAACATGCAAGCTATTAAAGAAAGCCTATCAAATACTTCCATTTACACACAATTCTAGCTAGTATCGAGATGTTCTTCCCAAGTACCGACTCAGATCAAATCACAACATAACTTTGTATAAAAGCAAGCATCGTAGCAAATCATTAAAGGTTTTTGGCAATTGAACATGATGTTTGTCGTTCAAATCCTGGTAACACCAGGCTATAGCTCCTTAACTAGTGGCATTTGTCCAAAGAAGATGAAAATGAAGAAGGGCATTCCATAAGGCCCAAACCCCTCCAATTTAACATGGAATTTAACTGGGCGTAATTAAGACCCAAAGCTTCTTCCCGTAAACTCTTCACCGAATACCTTGAAGTTGGAACCAGGCCCATAAAAACCTTTTAAAAAGCCAAACACCCCCCCCCCCCCCCCCCCCCCCCCCCCCCCACCCCCCCCGGCGTAAACTCTTCACCGAATACCTTGAAGTTGGAACCAGGCCCATAAAAACCTTTTAAAAAGCCAACCCCCCCCCCCCCCCCCCCCCCCACCCCCCAAAAAAAAAGAAAAGACAAAGCCTGCTTTCTTTCTTAGTTATTAGTTTCATATCTCCCAATCCCATACACTATCATACCATTGTTTTCACTGAAATAAGAGGTTTGTGGCTGGATACACCTACTATTTCATGATCTTTAATAAAGGGTATTCTAAGGGCCGGCCCTGGGGAAGGGCCCCAAGGGCGACCGCCCCCGGACCCCAAAAATTTGGGGCCTCATATAGCCTAGCCCTTACCTGAAAACTTTTCAAAACTTTTCTTTAGTTTAAATTTTAAAAATAATTCCAAACAGACTCCATGAGTCCAAATCTCCAAAGATAATTGTATTTAGGATCTTGGTTTGGTAATGATGATAAGTAATTATGGTTCTTGGTAATCATAAATATAAATTAAAAAGAATTTAATTATAGTTTATATGGCATCATTATTATTTTTTATATTCAACTTTTATTTTTATTATTTTTCCAGTTCAAATCTAATTCTCTCATCATCATCAGATGAAAAGTTCAGTCCAATTTAGAGGAAATTCTATAATTATTTCTCTTTCTCATCACTGGACATCCTTTTACATTACTCCAACAGCTTTCATGATCCACTTTTTTATTAAGTGTATTCAACTTTACTTATTTATATCATTGTGTTGAAACTATTATATGTCATATAGTCTCGGAAGACTAGTCCAATTAATTTTATCACAAAAATGAACATTAGATAAATTTTCTGCTAAAGTTTCGATTGCTCATAGATTATTGACTATATATGTAACTGTGGCATCTGCTGAAAGAAATTTTTCTAAATTAAAAATGTTAAAATCATATTTGTGATCGACTATGTCACAAGAGAGATTAAATGGATTAGCAATTTTATGTATTGATAATGATTTGTTGAAACTTTTTATTTGGAAAACATTGTTGCTGAATTTGCTTCTCAGACTGCCAGAAGAAGTCATTTTAAAAAACCCGAAATTGATTATAATAATATAATAATAAATGTCTCCTCACATACCAAAAAGTTCGAAATAGGCCTCTTCATATGCCAAAAAGCCCGAAATTAATTACAATAATATAATAAATGATTTTGCATCTCAAAAAATCCGAAAGATAATATTTAAATAAAAATATATTAGTTTTAACAAAATATTATTATAAACTTTTAAAATGTATCATTTTATTTTAGACCTCAATAAGTGTTGGACCGGTCCTAAAGAAGGATACTAAAGGGATTCGAAGGTCTCGTTTAGTTAGTATTTCGTTATTTTCTAGCTTAGCAAAATTAAAATCCCGTACTACGATGACAACGAGAAAAGAGGGCATCCCGTTCACGGACGGAACACCGTTGAGAAAAAGACAAGACATTGAACAGAGCCGAAGAAAACAAGAGGATCAGATCATACCGTATACTCTTTCTCGCATTGGATAATTGGAGCCATCGACAACATCCAAACCAAATATCCGTTGCCTAGTATGCTATCGTAGACTCCCGTTTAGACTGGGGCCCACTTCCGAGCCGTTCGTCATTTCCCGCCAAAGCTAGGCGAAATTTACGCGCCAAGCCAAGGGACAAACAATGACCAACCGCATTCAACTGCTCAGATCACGATGGACTCTTTTTGTAATATATCTAAACTTTAAGGTGCTTATATGTAAAATTATGAGGAGAGATTCGAGAGGAATGGGAGAATCATGTGCGTGACATGAGGGAGAGCACATGGATCAAGACAGTAAGAGGAAATGACGAAAAGGCCCCTCTTTTTTGTCATTCTCTTTCATGGTTTCATGATACAGTCAAATCTGTCCTTTACCCTCCCTCCTTCCATTAAACATGGAGACGGAAAGGCTTCCCATGTGAAGCTCTTTTTTCTCTCTGCTTTTTGGGAAAATAATTGGCGTTTGTCTCCCTGAGAGCATCCACAGTCGTTTTTCTCATTTGCTATAATATGGTAGCTACAGTAATAGCAAATACGATCGTTCACTGCAATCGTCGTTTGCTATATTTTTTCTATTTTTTAGAGAGACGGGGTATCATACCCCGTCCGATCGTTTCAAATAAATTAAAAAAAGTTAATTACTATTAACTATTAAACTATATTAATTAACTAAATAAAATAATAAAATAATAACTAAATCTAATCAATTAATACCTAACTACTCCTAATCAGCATTAATACCTAACTAAATCTAATTAAACCTACCCAATTAGATTCCAATCAGCATTTAATGCTCCAGTGGCTTGGTTCCTTGGACGGGGTATGATACCCCGGCCGGGGTATCATTCCCCGTCTGGGGACTATTTAAAAAAAAAAAAAAAAATTTAAAGGGGAGAGACGGGATGCCATACCCCGTCCGAGGTATCATTCCCCGTCCGACCTATTTTTAAAAAAAAAAAATATGAAAATTATTGAGACGGGATATGTTCTTCCGTCTGAATCGATTAAAAAATTATTAAATCGGAGAGACGGGGTATCATACCCCGTCCTTTATAATTTGAGAAAGTTCATTTCGTTTCTCATATTTGAGAAATGAGAATAGAACGTTTGCCAAAAAATGGGAAAATGAGAAACGAGTGCAGCGCTCGTTTGCTATTCGTTTGCTATAATATGGCAAAATGGCATATATAGCAAACGACTGTGGATGCTCTAATAAGCTTTTTAGTTTGAGTAGAGTAAACTAATGAATCCTTGCTTAGTATGGAGTGACAAGCCTGGCATAGAACTTGGAGTGCCCTCTCATGAACGGAGTAAGAGCACCCACGGTCGTGAGTGATAAAATATCTATATAATAAATTACAAATAAAGCTATCAAGTGGCTCACAATCAATCTTCATAAAATCAAAGGTCTAGATCAAATCTCACAAAACATATTTTTCCTCCAAAATTTCAAATTCCAAAACCAAATTTTTTCCCCCAAAACTAAAAAACTTATTACTTTATTACTATCTCTCTCTTCTCTCTTCACTTTTTCATATTTCTCTCTCTCTCTCTCTCCCTATCTAGGGGTAGACAACTATTATCCGAACCGACCAATCCAAACCAATCCAACTCGAACCGACTGGTTTTTAACCGAACCAATTGGGGGTTTGGATTGGATCGGTTCTTGATCTTCGATAACCAATTGGACCAGTTCGGTTGTTGGATGAGGCTTCAAATAATCGATGAAACCGAACCGACCATACCTCTATGCATAAGTCCATAAAAAATATAGTTCTCCTTTAATTTCTTGAATATACAAATAGTCGTTTCTCATTTTCCTTGAGATACAAACAGTCTTTTTAAATTTCTTTAATACAAACCGAGCAGTTGTTCTACCTATATTTTGGTTCTCCATAATCCTGTGTTATGTTGTTGAGCAATGCTTGATTTACAGTATTGACCCAACTTAATAGAATCATAAAATTGATGTAACATTTAGTAGTTACTTTAATCAAGTCAAGCAGAAATTATTTTCTAAATCTTTTTTTATTGCACCTGAAATTCATTTAACTATGGTTATTGATGTTTCTTTTATGATAATAAACTAAGATTACAGAAGTATGCAAGTGAAAAAGCAGTTTATCTCACTTATTTAAACGTCATAATCTCAAACAATTAGTGCAAAATTCATTAACAACTTGTAGTTTTATGAATCTTCATTTTAAATTCATTTCTGAATAACAAATAACAGGTTGTTTCTTAAGTTTGATTGAAATTGATCTTTTAAATTTCAACAAAATTATGAATGATGTTGAAGGTGAAAAGTAGCAGGCCAAATCGACCATCCAATCCAATCCAAACCGAGTTTAATTGGTTTGGATGGAAACCGATCCAATTAAGGTTCGGATTGGTTGTGGGTGAGAAAATTAAAAAACCGATCTTCTTTGGATCGATGGTGGATGGTCCATATTAGGTCGGATACCGACCGATCCCCACCCCTATCCCTATCTCTTTCTTCCATTCTTTCCATATTTACTTAGATTTTTAGATTTTCAAAATTTTAATATTTTTTTTGCACATGTTATATTGAAAATAATAAATATCCCTTCAACTTCACACTTAAAGTTCTATTAAGAAGTTAGATTTTATACCCCCATTTATAATTATTTTTCAACATATACTAATGGAAACATGGACTTTTATTTACAACTAATTATTGTCATACTATTCAAACTTGAGCTACAAAATTATTGTTTTACTATTTACAGACCTTTCGTGTTTTGTATCGTTCCGAAGACGTGCCGTAGGCACGTGCCCACAGGGAAATCTAGTGTATATATATAATTAAAAATCGTGAGAGATAAAATATGTATATATATATAATTTTTTTTTTGTTGATGAAAACGGATAGAGTCTCGCGACTCCAGCCACACCGAAAATATATGTATAAACAAAAAGATTACAGACAATACACTGTTTTACAAGAAGTAAAACTAACAAAAGGAGAACAATTACAAGCGATTAAAAATCTAAAGTATGCACAAGAATTAAAGAGCCAGAATTAAGAAAGGGATGATGCTGGCTGATGGCACCGGAAGCATCCGAGGAAGCAGGCGAAGCTGATTGCAAGCTGAGAAGGGAAAACATCAATCGACGCTCGGGCCTGGTACGACAACCAACTGTTGTGGAGACCAAATGTGCAAAAAAAGGAGGGGCAGCATAGCATCTGCGAAGCCTCACCGCCCGGGTACGATCCCTACACAAGGAGAAGCAAAAGAAAAACATGAGCAAAGGGGAATACTACCAGCAATTACCCACCCAATAGTATCAAACTCAACCCGGCAAGTAAGCTGCGCTGATACAGTCACAGCACGACTGCAAAGCAGCTTTAAAAGCAAGAGTGCCAAAACAACACAATGTAATATTGAGATGCTCCACAAACTACCCTCAGCCAAAATCAGAACAGCAAGCCATACAAGCTAAAGAAGATCAGTCACATAGAGATCAGAGAAGAACAATAATAACAAAACAAAAACAGGACCGAAGATAATCAGATCAAACATAGCACAGACAAGTCCACAAAGCGCCGCTCAAGCAGAGAAACAGAACATGAAGTTAATATACCACATAGAGATCAGAAAAGTCTCCAACAAACCCATCTGCCAATATCATCATAACATATAGACATACCAAAAGAGAAAAAGAAGAGAGGGAGGAGGACGATAAGCTACCATCTAAGCCAAAACCCAGAGCTTCCAAAAGTTGGTGTAACTGAAACACCACAGCAAAAGGCAAAGAAACCAGCAGCTCCCCTAGGGGGAGATCAGACCTACGAGAGAAAGAGGGAGAAGAAAATAAGAGTTAAGCACTTAAGAAATATAAAACTGGGGAAATAAAGCTTGAAGGTTGCAAAGACAACGAACAAAGTCGTTTAATCTTTGAAAATCAAGAGAAGCTCTGACTTTGGAGCTCGGACCCGAGGCCCAGAGCTTAAACAAAAATAAAAATTCATCAATCAATGCCACAGAGGAAGAGCAGCAATGCTGGAACAACCTCTTGTTCCTTTCCTTCCAAATGTTCCAAATGATGATTTGAACCGACAAGATCCACGCACTACAAAACAAGGCATTCGACGGTTTTGAGGACCAACAAGAAGTTAAAGTGGGAGGGGTCGATCCCGTATCCCAGGCTAGAGTACAGATCTTCCACAAAGGGAGAATGACGGGGCACTGAACAAAAATATAATTAAAAATAGTATTCTGCTATTTCACTGTAGTGGGTAAAAGAAAAAAATGTAACAAAGTCATAGGAGAAACGAACGGACGAAATATGATACCTTGTCAGTCTAAATTCATGTATGTAATTTTTTAGACAAATATCTTTTTTTCAAATTTTTAATAATTTTTTGATTAATTAGGTGGGACCCACCAATGAGAAGAAACACGATGGATATGGGATTAACTTAATTAAGTATTTTTTTGATTAATTAGAACTAACCATAATTATTTAACTAATTATCTAACTAAATATATAATTAAATTAATTAATCACCTAGTTAACTAACTAAATTTTCAGCTTAAAAAAACATTATTTTTCTCGAACGAAACATGATGTTCCATTTGAGATTTTTTAAAATTTTAAAATACACAATATCATCAGACGAAACATAATGTTTCATCCGATTGAATAAAAAATTATAAAATATTATGAATGAAACATGATTGATGCGGTTTATTTCTGGGAGACGTGTGGATGCACCAGGTGTGAGTTCGGACTCAATTTGTATTTGAAGGAGAAAGCTGCTCGTCTGACGACCCTCGGCTGACCAGGCGGAATCTGCGGCGGGCTCGGAATGAGGCGGAGATCTGGGCTCGGATCAGAGGGTTCGGACCCGAGGTCTTGTGTACCTGCAGACGGTCCTGAAACACCGAGGTTTATCCCGGTGGCGGACCCTCCGACGATCTAATCAGTCTCTGTGAGAGAGTAGCAATAACTAGGTGAATTTAAGTGGTAAAAGATTGATTACCTCAAAAGGTGGGTGGGGTCTAGTATTTATAGAGAATCCCAACTGGGTTTGGTTCCGCTTGAGGGTCGGGTCTGGATCCGAAAGCCCACGGGCCTGACGTGGCAGAAGGCCCAGGGGGTTTAAGGAAGACGTGGCAATACCAGGAGCGGTATAGGGCTGACGTGGCAAAACCCTTGGTGGTATTTGGAGCTGACATGGCTGATCGTAGGTCTCCTGCGCTTCTGGGAGAATCGGAGGGCCTAGGCTGTACCAGGTCATCCCCATGCTTCGCCAGAAAGGGGGGGCGGCCCGTGGGGCTGTCACGGATCGGAGGCCGAGGACCACTGAGGCTCGTCAGATACGAGGAGGCCAGTTCTGTGGGGGTGAACTTGAGGTTCGGCGCCGACCCTGCAGTGGTTCGAAGCCGAACTAGATTGCTATTTTTACCTTTCTTGAGTGAGAGTTGTATTGGGCCCTGGTTGGGCCCCCAGGCCATTTTTACCCTACCACACAAGCCCCCCACTCCTGTGGGGGTGCGGGAGCTAGCCGGGGAGGAGTGTTCATGGTCGTGGAAATGGGATGGCGAATCGCTGGGCCTTCATGAGGGGGTTGCCCTGAGGCTTGACCGAACCTCGAGCTGGCGAGGGTTTTATGGGTAGGTGAGGGCGATGGCGAACCGTTGAATCTTCCGGAGAAGATTACCCTGGTGCTCGACCCAACCTCGAGATGACGAGGGATTATGTGTCGACAAGGGTGATGGCGAGCCGTTGTTTCTTCCTGAGAAGAGTACCCTGGTGCCAGACCGAACCTCGAGATGAGGAGGGATTATGGGTCGGTAAGGGTGATGGCGAGCCGGTGTATCTTCCGAAGAAGAGTACCCTGGTGCCAGATCGGACCTCGAGCTGGCGAGGGATTATGGGTCGGTAAGAGTGATGGCGAGCCGTTGTTTCTTCCTGAGAAGAGTACCCTGGTGCCAGACCGAACCTCGAGATGAGGAGGGATTATGGGTCGGTAAGGGTGATGGCGAGCCGGTGAATCTTCCGAAGAAGAGTACCCAGGTGCCAGACCAGACCTCGAGCTGGCGAGGGATTATGGGTTGGTAAGGGTGATGGCGAGCCGTTGTTTCTCTCTGAGAAGAGTACCCTGGTGCCGGACCGAACCTCGAGATGAGGAGGGATTATGGGTCGGTAAGGGTGATGGCGAGCCGGTGGATCTTCCGAAGAAGAGTACCCTGGTGCCAGACCGGACCTCGAGCTGGCGAGGGATTATGGGTTGGTAAGGGTGATGGCGAGCCGTTGTTTCTCCCTGAGAAGAGTACCCTGGTGCCGGACCGAACCTCGAGATGAGGAGGGATTATGGGTCGGTAAGGGTGATGGCGAGCCGGTGGATCTTCCGAAGAAGAGTACCCAGGTGCCAGACCGGACCTCGAGCTGGCGAGGGATTATGGGTTGGTAAGGGTGATGGCGAGCCGTTGTTTCTCCCTGAGAAGAGTACCCTGGTGCCGGACCGAACCTCGAGATGAGGAGGGATTATGGGTCGGTAAGGGTGATGGCGAGTCGGTGGATCTTCCGAAGAAGAGTACCCTGGTGCCAGACCGGACCTCGAGCTGGCGAGGGATTATGGGTTGGTAAGGGTGATGGCGAGTCGTTGTTTCTTCCTGAGAAGAGTACCCTGGTTCCAGACCGAACCTCGAGATGAGGAGGGATTATGGGTCGGTAAGGGTGATGGCGAGCCGGTGGATCTTCCGAAGAAGAGTACCCAGGTACCAGACCGGACCTCGAGCTGGCGAGGGATTATGGGTTGGTAAGGATGATGGCGAGCCGTTGTTTCTCCCTGAGAAGAGTACCCTGGTGCCAGACCGAACCTCGAGATGAGGAGGGATTATGGATCGGTAAGGGTGATGGCGAGCCGGTGGATCTTCCGAAGAAGAGTACCCTGGTGCCAGACCGGACCTCGAGCTGGCGAGGGATTATGGGTCGGTAAGGGTGATGGCGAGCCGTTGTTTCTTCCTGAGAAGAGTACCCTGGTGCCAGACCGAACCTCGAGATGAGGAGGGATTATGGGTCGGTAAGGGTGATGGCGAGCCGGTGGATCTTCCGAAGAAGAGTACCCAGATGCCAGACCGGACCTCGAGCTGGCGAGGGATTATGGGTTGGTAAGGGTGATGGCGAGCCGTTGTTTCTCCCTGAGAAGAGTACCCTGGTGCCGGACCGAACCTCGAGATGAGGAGGGATTATGGGTCGGTAAGGGTGATGGCGAGCCGGTGGATCTTCCGAAGAAGAGTACCCTGGTGCCAGACCGGACCTCGAGCTGGTGAGGGATTATGGGTTGGTAAGGGTGATGGCGAGCCGTTGTTTCTCCCTGAGAAGAGTACCCTGGTGCTGGACTGAACCTCGAGATGAGGAGGGATTATGGGTCAGTAAGGATGATGGCGAGCCGGTGGATCTTCCGAGGAAGAGTACCCTAGTGCCAGACCGGACCTCGAGCTGGCGAGGGATTATGGGTCAGTAAGGGTGATGACGAGCCGTGGTGTTTTTAGAAGGATTAAGCGGGGTGGTCTGCTGTCTTTGCGGAGCTTTGAAGGCGCTCCGGGATTTGTGCAGGTGTTCCAATTTTCTAGGGGCATTAATGGCGCCGCCTAATAAATGCATGGCGCATGGGCTTCCGTCGTTTGGCTTTCCCAACACCATAGTGGTAGGACAATGGTGAAGGTTATAAATACCTAATTCCCCCCTGAGGATTCGATCACAGCAAGGGTGGTCCATTGGCCGCCAGAGGTGTCTGCTTCGGCGGACGTCTCTTTCTTGAAAAATTTTATCCCCCGATCCTGATTGGTGGTGACTCTGCCGTCCGGATCCCTTTTCGGTTCAGACGGCCCTCACACGGTTGTCTGGCCCAAGAGAGATCCGGACGGGAGTGGTGCTCACCGTATTCTGGGCCTGAGGCTGAAGAGCCTCGGATATGGGGGGCGATCCGCTTTCCGATAGGGTCCCAGGCGATGGTGGCTTTTCTCCCACCCTTGAACAGTTTGGGGTTTCGGCTGCCGAGGCTGTAAGCCCCCAGCTGTTCGCGGGTGAGAGGGAAGCCGACCGAGTCCTGGAGCCCGGGGCGCAGGCGATGGTGGCTATTCTCCCACCCGGGAATAATTCGGGGTTTCGGCTGCCGAGGTCGTAAGCCCCGAGTTGTTCGCGGGTGAGAGGTGAGCCGACCGAACCCTGGAGCCTTAAATCTTAAGTAAAACATTGTCTCCGTCGAGCACTCCACCCGAACCGACCCCTGTGCAGGGCTGCCAGCCTGGCACTGGGTGACGTCAGCAGCGCACGTTTCGAGGTCGTGGCGCGATTTTCCAGGTGGCAGTTGCATGTCAATCGGTGAATAGTAACTGCGGAAATCGAGGAGTCGTTTCTATCCTCTATAAATGTTCTCCCCTCTCCTCCCATCGCCCACTTCTTTCTCGCTCCTCACTTTTCAAAAATCTTCCGACTCTTCAGTGTTCGTCCCTTCAGTTTCCTGCAGCAGGCTCGTTCTTCCGAAGTGATCTCAGGTTAGTTGGTAAGTCTGTTTAGCTTAGGCACAGATGGACAGGGCTCAGTTTGGCTCGTCGGCGTCGACGTCTGGGGGGGGGAGTGAAGCCTGTCTTCAAATCGACTTCGGGGGAGGAGACGGTAGGCGAGGAGGAGGTGGTACATAATGTGAAACCGTTGCGATCTCGGAGGCATTTCGTGGTGGATAGTAGCGACTCTGAGGAGGGGGGCGGTAGTTCAGACGAAGTCCGGACTCCATGGTTGGTTTCCGGAGAGGAGGGTGGTCCCGAAGGGGATGGCGCCGAAGGGCCTCGGAATCCGACCGGTCTGGCTCGATTGTCTACACCCTCGCCGGAGCGAGCCAAGAAGAAGAGGGCTCTAAAGAAGAAGAAGGGGTCGTGGACCGGCGGCTCGAGTCAGGTGCCTGTTTACGGTGACTTGATGACAGGGTCGTCTGTACAACCCAAGCCTTTCCATTGCTATCCCGACGATCTCTTCGATAAGGAGCTCTCTGGGGTCCAGCCGTCGTCGCCGAGCCGAAAGAGGGTGAAGGTGGACGCACACCCGACAGTTCTGGAGGTAGGCGACTTAGGGGCTCTGCAGTTGGCATACTACATAGGGTCCAGCTATGAGCTCATGCTGCCTAACTCTACTCTTCGGCCGACCGACCCCCTGCCGGATAGGTATTGCATCTTCCCTGTGGATGCCTTTATCTCCGGACTGAGGCTGCCAATCCACCCATTCGTTCGGGAGTTGCTGAATTGGGCGTCCTTGGCACCGATGCAGTTTGGGCCGAACTCCTGGAAGCAGATCGTCTGCTTCGTGCTGATGTGCGAGGAGCAGAAGGTACCCCTGCGGCTGAATGTGTTCCGAGCGATGTTGATGATCGGCTCATCGGCAGAGGGAGTATACTATATCTCACCTCGTGGTAAGGGGAAGGTAGTCCACGGTCACCTGGATTCTATCAAGTTTTGGAAGAAAAAATATTTGGTGATCCGGAGTGAGGATCCTTGGGATATTCCCACTCGGTGGAACCACTCTAAGCAGAGCTACGAAACGCCGAGGCCGAGGGACCTGACGGCTGAGGAGTGGAGGTTTGTTGAGCGCCTCCGTCTGTCGTACAACATCAATTGGGCGAAGGTGACAGAGGCCCACCTGGCGAGCGTTGGACTGAGCCCGGCCGTGCTTAGTATGTGGTTGTTTCTTTTCTCTCGATCTTCTTGTACTTTCTTGCTCATTGTTCTTAATGGATTTTTTTACAGATATGGATGAAGAATCGATTAAGGCGCTGAGGCTCGCTATGAAGAAGAAGAAGGCCGAGAAGAAGGGGGACGCGGTGAAGGCGACCGAGTTTTCCCAGGTGGTCTCCGAGGCCCCAATTCAGCCGAGGGCCAAAAGGACTCGCTCGGAGACAGGCGGGGACGCGGTGGTTCAGGGGGGCTTGGATCAGGGCAGGGCTGCTGACCTTGATAAGGGGAAGGGTCCCCTGGTGGATCCCGGGATAGAGGAGAGACTTCGGCGACCGTGGGTGCCGAATTGGTCGATCCGCGAGGGTGATTGCCTGGTCCGAGGATGCCAGGCCGTGGAGGTTGCAGATAAGCTGGCGACCCCTCGGGACCGTTCGGATATGAAGGCCCAGACCCTGGACGAGGCATACGTGCGTCTTGCGCAGGCCAATGTGCTGGTAAGTCAACCGAACCCACTTGCTTTCAGATTATGTCGCTAAGAAAGGTTTCTTAGTATTGTCTGGCTACTACAGGCGACCGTGCAGGGGGCCCACGTGAGAGACCTTTATGAGGCGGCTTTGCAGCGAGAGCGAGACCGGGCTGACAAGGCCGAGCAGGAGGTGAAGGAGTTGAAGGTAGAGCTCGAAGGTTCTCATAGGAGGGAGACGGAAATGAAGGCGGCCTTCGACAAGGAGAAGGAGGAATGGGCGAAGACGATGGCAGCTCAGGAGAAGATGTCGGCGAAGGAGAAGGATGAGTTGACGGAGTCGTGTCAGCTCCTGGTGATCAAAGCCCAGGACAACTGTTATGCAAAGGCCCTCAGTCATGTGAGGCACTTCTATCCTACTATCGACCTGTCCAACTTCGAGTTTGATATGGAGATTGAGGGGACACCGAAGACCCCTGGCGAACAAGGGCCCGATGATGACCAGGCTGCCGACCCCCCTGTGAACCCGACCGACACTGAGGTGGGAAAACTAGCTGTATAATTTTTGTCCTTCTTTTTCCTTCTCTCGATTGTATTTGCCTTCCGCGGACTGGCCACCGCATTTTTTGTATGGAGAAACTAAATTTATAAAAAGAGGGTTTTTGGCTGGCCAAGTGTTTTGACCTCGAACACTTCCGAACCTCATTGCTTATGTGTTTTGAGTGGGCTGGTTCTCTTGTAGATTATGGCTCCCCCTCCTGAGGCGGACTCCCGTCGTTCCGACGTGGCGTGGCTTCGGAGCAAGGTTGAGGCCCTGGAGGCCACTTTGGTTCGGTACCGAAAGGGGGCCCGTGATACTGATTCGGGCTTCAATTACTACAGGAACAAGTCCGAAGCCCTTAGTGAGGAGGCAAGCCGGCTGAGGAGGGCGATGGCGGATCGGGAGCTTGGGGGCGTCGGTCTTGGATATACTATGTCTAGTTCCTCGGTGCAGATGCCCTCCTCTGAAAAGCTACTTCGTGATGTGATAGTGGAGAAGGAGATGGAGATACACCGTTTTAGGACGATGTTGGGCGTCTCGATATCTTCCTCGGGGGGTCGGCGAGCGGAGGGGGTTCCCTCTGCGATGCTTCTGATGGAGCGTATGCGATCCGTTGATGCCCAGAGCTCCGTGGACGGTGCGTCAACTGTGGCAGAACCGAAGGACCGTCATGACGAAGAGAGAGATCCAAGTCGTTCAGTCGGAGTGATCCCGCCCTTCGCTGGATCCGAGGAGCCCTAAGGCGGTGATTTCCTTTAGTTTGAGATGAGTGGAGTGGTCCTGTAACGGTCTTTGTTTGTTTTCCCCGAACAAAATAAAAGAGTATGAATAAAGAAATCTTTTCCTTCTTTGCTCTGGTTTGCAGTGTAGTGAAGGGCGGTGGAGGCGAGGTTTGGCTCCGTAGATTCGTGAGGGATCGACGCGGGGCAATAGGAAGTCTCCCTGGTCCGGAGCTGGGTCGACCCTACCGAGACGCTTGGGGATGATACCGGAGCGAGAACCTTGGTGCCGATCCCATTGTTCGGTACCAGGTCGGAGTTACCTAGGTATTTGGATTTTGACAAAAAGAGACTTCTTTTATACCAGATAGGGAGGGTCGCTGAAGTGGCTCTTTACACATGAAAGCTTACGACAGTTTTATTTTACTTTAGTCAGGCTAGAACCTAGGTTCGCTCTTCCAGGAATTTCATTAGGTGCTCGGCGTTCCAGGGTCAGCTGATGGGTCGGTCGTCCATATCCGCCAGTCGGTATGTACCAGGGCGTACAGCCTCGACTACACGGTATGGGCCTTCCCAGTTGGGAGCCAATTTCCTCTTCTTGGTTGGATCGGAGACAGATAGCTTTCGTAATACCAGGTCCCCTGCCTTGCTGTTTGTGGGGCGGACCTTCTTGTTGTAAAACCTCTCGATCCGTTGCTGGTAGATGCTTCTCCAGATTGAAGACTTCTCTCGTACCTCGGCGACGAGGTCCAGGTTGGCCCTCAGGCCGGACGCATTGTCAGCTTCATCGAAGGCTATGATCCAGGGAGAAGGTAATCCGACCTCGACGGGGATGACTGCCTCAATCCCATAGGTCAGACTGAATGGTGTCTCCCCCGTGGGGACCCTCTGGGTGGTTCGGTGCGCCCATAGTACGCTAGGCAGTTCCTCGACCCACAGCCCTTTGGGGGAACTGTCGAGGCGCTTTTTGAGGCCGTCGAGGATTTGCCTATTCGCGTTCTCCGCTTGGCCGTTGGACTGAGGGTGGCAAATGGCGGAAAAACACTGCTGGATGCCGATGTCCGCGCAGAAGGTTTGGAAGTTTTGACCTTGGAACTGGGTTCCGTTGTCTGTGACGAGGACTCGAAGGATTCCGAACCGGCAAATGATGTTCTTCCAAAAGAACTGTTGCACTTGGCGCTCGGTGATGCTGGACAGTGGTTCGGCTTCGATCCACTTGGTGAAGTAGTCGATGGCGACGATCAGGAATTTCTTTTGTCCCACCGCTGGGGGGAAGGGCCCCACAAGGTCCATACCCCACATGGCGAAAGGCGTAGGGCTCGCCATGGACCGGAGATTGGCTTGAGGAAGCCTTTTGATAGGGGAGAATCTTTGCCAGGGGCCGCACCTCTTGACTAAGTCTTGTGAGTCTTGGAGCATGGTTGGCCAATAATACCCCTGATTCAGGGCCTTCCGAGCAAGCATCCTGCTCCCCATGTGGCATCTGCCGATCCCCTCGTGCAGGTCTCTGAGGGCGTAGCTGGCCTCGTCGCTGGTGAGGTAGCGAAGGTATGGTTTGCCGTCGGTCAAGGTGTACGAGCGCTTGAAGAGGATGTCATCGATCATGACAAACCTTTCAGCTCGGACTCTGACTCGTCTGGCCTCGGCTCTGTCTTCAGGAAGCTCGGCACTAATTAAGAATCTTCGGATGGGAGTGGTCCAGTCGTCCGGGCTGGTCCCATCTTGCACACACATCGCTTCCGGCTCTGGGTCACTGATACTCAGTTTCAGGAGGACTTCTATGAGCACCGTCTGATCGAGGCCCTCGAAGGAGGAAGAGGCAAGTTTGGATAACGCGTCTTCTTGAGCGTTCTGTTCCCTGGGGACTCTGATAATCGTGGCGCAGCTGAAGGACGCCAGGAGTTGCTTGACTGCCGCCAAATACCTCATCATGCGTTCATCGCGGGCTTCATATTCTCCGGTGATCTGATTGACCACGAGCTGAGAATCGCTAAAGGCCCGGATTTGCTTGGCTCCGGCTCGGTTGGCGAGGGTCAATCCGGCGATCATGGCCTCGTATTCTGCCTCGTTGTTGGAGGCCGGAAAGTTGAGGCGGAGGGAGTATTGAAGTAGGAATTGGTCGGGGCCACGAAGGATGATGCCAGCCCCACTCCCTGTTTCGCATGACGAGCCGTCGACGAAGACCTCCCAGGTCGGATCCGACCCTTCGAGGCTAGGCTGCTCGGAGATGGTGCACTCAGTTATGAATTCGGTGAGGGCCTGTCCTTTAATGGCCGCCCTTGGCTGATAGCTGATGTCGAACTGGCTCAGCTCGATTGACCACTTGACTAAGCGGCCGGAGTTTTCGGGCTTGTGAAGGACAGTCTTCAGTGGTTGGTCGGTCAGTACTTGGACGGAGTGGGCCTGGAAGTAAGGGCGAAGCTTCCGGGCTGCCATGACCAGGGCATAGGCCACATTTTCTATCTTTGCGTATCTCGTTTCGGCTGGGAGGAGCACTTTGCTCACATAATACAGTGGCTTTTGAACCCCTTCCTCCTCTCGGACGAGGACGGCGCTGAGAGCATTGTCCGAGGCGGACAGGTAGAACCAAAGCGGCTCGCCCGGCTCGGGCTTGCTGAGGAGAGGCGGGTTGGCGAGGTATTGCTTCAGCTGTTCAAAGGCTTCTTGTTGATGGGTACCCCACTCGAAGCCCCCTTTTCCGCGCAAGGCCTTGAAGAAGGGGAGAGACTTCTTCCCTGACTTGGAGAGGAAACGGCCGATTGCCGCCAACCGACCTGTGAGCCTCTGAACCTCCTTGACATTCCGGGGCGGGGACATGTCAATAATGGCTTGGATTTTCTCGGGGTTTGCTTCAATGCCGCGTTGGCTGACGATGAACCCCAAGAACTTCCCCGTGGAGACGCCGAAGGCGCATTTAGCCGGGTTGAGTCTCATGTTGTGGCGTCGGAGGACACCGAAGGCTTCCTCGAGGTCGGCGACGTGGTCCGGCCCGGCCCGGCTTTTGACAAGCATGTCGTCGACGTAAACTTCCACGTTGCGGCCGATCAGGTCTTTGAAGACTCTGTTGACGAGTCGCTGGTACGTGGCTCCAGCGTTTTCAGCCCGAAGGGCATAACGCGGTAACAATAAAGATCCTGGTCGGTGACGAACGAGGTCTTGGATATGTCGGGTGGAAACATCCGGATCTGATTGTACCCCGAGAATGCGTCCATGAAGGACAGTAGCTCATGCCCCGAGGTTGCGTCGATTAAAGCGTCGATGCGGGGGAGGGGGAAAGGATCTTTCGGACATGCTTTGTTAAGGTCCGTGAAGTCGATGCAGATCCGCCAACCCCCTGTTGCCTTCTTCACCATGACGACATTAGCCAACCACTCGGGGTAGCTGACTTCCTGGATGAATCGAGCGGACAAGAGTTTGTCCACTTCTGTCTTTACAATTTGTTACCTCTCCGGGGCGACTTTGCGCCTCTTTTGGACGATCGGTTTAGAGTCAGGGATGACGCTCAGTCGATGCATAATCAAGTCTTCGGAGATCCCGGGCATGTCGGAGGGCTTCCAAGCGAAGAGATCAACGTTGCGACGGATGCAGGCGATGATGCCTGACTTCAAGTCCTTGGAGAGTGAGCGGCTCACCCGGAACCATTTCGATTCATCCTCGGCATCGAACAGGACCTCTTCTAATTCGTCAACAGGCTCGGGAGCTGGGCCGTCCCTCTCGGGTTCGAGTTCAACGGCGTCGAGGGGGAATACACCTCCTCCGACGGCGGTTATGTAGCACGATCGTGCTGCTTCGTGGCTACCTCGGACGATGCCGACCCCTTGGGGGGTGGGAAATTTAAGTTTCAGATGGTAGGCCGAAGGTACCGCTTGGAGGGAGTTTAGTCCGGGTCGGCCAAGAATGGCGTTGTAGGCCGCCTTGATGTTGATGATCATGAAATCCATGGATTCGGTCCTCTTGACAGGAGCCGATCCCGCGGTGACGTCGAGGGTAATAATCCCCTCTATTACGATCGGGATGCCGGAGAATTCAGGCAACGTGTATCCGGCTAGTTTGAGCTTCCCTTTGGATAATTTGAGACTTTCGAAGGCTTTGAGAAAAAGAATATTTACCGAGCTGCCGTTGTCGACGAGGATTCGGCGAACCTCACAATTAGCTATGTGGAGGCTAATGACGAGGGCATCGCAGTGGGGTAGGTGAACTCCTTCGAGGTCCTCTCCTGAGAAGGAGACTGGCAGAGGTTGTAGCTTGGGCGAGGGGCTGTACTGGACAGCATTCACCTCTTGGATGAAGGCTTTTCGGGAAGTATCGGATTCTCCTCCCATTGGCCCCCCGTGGATATAGTGCAGGGTGAATAGCGTGCCCACGGCTCCCTCGGACTCGGGATCCCGACCCTGGATGCGGTTTGGAGTAGGGTTCGGAGGTGAGAGTCTCCGGTTCCTAGCACCTCGCCGATCCCGTGGGCCTTCCTCCCTGGGGGTCCGTCGGAGAGCTTCAAGAATTTCCCTTTGAAAGTCCTGGAATCCCTTGTGAGTGACGGGGGCTCCCTCGACCTTGTTCGGTCGATCTGAAGGTTGCCTTCCGACGCGGCTGAGCGCTGGCCTCCGTCCCTCGAGCGGCGGTCTTGGATGGTTCGGGGCCGGGTTGGAAGCGGCCCTTCCCCTGCTGCGGGTAATCTGTCGGTTGACGATTACTCCCCGTAGGTCGGGCTGGACTGTACGGGTGGCGCTCCGCCGGGATCCTTGATGGGACTCCCTATGCCTTGATGCGCGTGGCCCGGCATTGGTATTTGGTGGGGGTGTGTCCCGTCGGTTGACGGAGGACGCGGCCCCCTTGCCTCTGGAGGCCATGGGAGTTCGGCTGTCGAGGTCGCTCGACGGTCGGGCTCGGGTCGGCTTCTGAAGCAGTGTTCCCATAGACGGCGCCAACCTGATGCGGTTTATTTCTGGGAGACGTGTGGATGCACCAGGTGTGAGTTCGGACTCAATTTGTATTTGAAGGAGAAAGCTGCTCGTCTGACGACCCTCGGCTGACCAGGTGGAACCTGCGGCGGGCTCGGAATGAGGCGGAGATCTGGGCTCGGATCAGAGGGTTCGGATCCGAGGTCTTGTGTACCTGCAGACGGTCCTGAAACACCGGGGTTTATCCCGGTGGCGGACCCTCCGACGATCTAATCAGTCTCTGTGAGAGAGTAGCAATAACTAGGTGAATTTAAGTGGTAAAAGATTGATTACATCAAAAGGTGGGTGGGGGTCTAGTATTTATAGAGAATCCCAACCGGGTTTGGTTCCGCTTGAGGGCCGGGTCTGGATCCGAAAGCCCACGGGCCTGACGTGGCAGAAGGCCCAGGGGGTTTAGGGCAGACGTGGCAATACCAGGAGCGGTATAGGACTGACGTGGCAAAACCCTTGGTGGTATTTGGAGCTGACATGGCTGATCGTGGGTCTCCTGCGCTTCTGGGAGAATCGGAGGGCCTAGGCTGTACCAGGTCATCCCCATGCTTCGCCAGAAAGGGGGGACGGCCCGTGGGGCTGTCACGGATCGAAGGCCGAGGACCACTGAGGCTCGTCGGATACGAGGAGGCCAGTTCTGTGGGGGTGAACTTGAGGTTCGGCGCCGATCCTGCAGTGGTTCGAAGCCGAACTAGATTGCTATTTTTACCTTTCTTGAGTGAGAGTTGTATTGGGCCCTGGTTGGGCCCCCAGGCCATTTTTACCCTACCACAATGATATTTCGTCATTTATATTATGCATATTGTTATATCGATTCTCAAATATACCATCATACTATATCAGAAAACTAGGTTTGCCCGTTGACACGTGCCCACGGCACGTCTTCGGAACGGTGCACCTTATTTGATCGTATAAAATAGTTTTGGAGTTCGAGCAAATTAATTAAGTAGTAAACATATTATATGAAAAACTTTTGGGGTCCAGCAACAAAACATATTATATGATTTTTTATTTATTTTTTTGAACTATTTTTAAAGCTTTTAAATTTTTAATTTTTTTAGTTTTTAAATTTTTTATTTTAAAAAAATTTTAAGAATTTTTATTTTCATAATTTTTTGGATAGAAGAGGGAGGGAGAGGGAGAGAGAAAAATTAAATAAATATAGGAGTTGTTTTGGGTGGGGATTTAAATTTGAGTTTTAGAGGGAACTTTTGGGGGAAAAATATGTTTTGTGAGGTTAAATCTGAGCCTTTAATTTTTTAGGGGATTGAAGGAGAACCACTTGATAGCTTTCTTTGTGTTTTATTATATAGATGTAAAAATATACATAAATGCCGCACGCTGCAGCTCGATTGTGGTGAAAATATGCATAATATGCATATTTGCATGACGATTATGGATGCTCTTAATTAGTACTCCCATTAGGGAATTTAGAGGCTCTTCAACAGTACTTTTTATCGTAGAATTTAGCATACATATTTCAATTGTCCATTGTTGTTGTAAGATTCGTAAAAGCTTCATTAAAAAAAAATGGTAAAATCCCCAATATGATGAGAATCTTAAAGGCTAAATTTGAAAAAAAAAAAATTTCTTTTGAACTATCTCATTTATGCAGAAAACTTCACTGAACTATTTTTTGCGCATAAAACATTTTCGAAGTATGTTTTCAAAAAACCCTAATGAAGTATATTTTAAAAAAACCGCATCTTACTTTTATGCTTGTATTAGATAACCGCATTCATCTTTGTAAGTTGGTTCAGAAAATATCATGTATCTTTCTCAATATTGTCAAAACACCTCACTCAACTTTAGCAGAATGCCCACACCGTCGGAATGAATTTTTTGCAACCATACTTGAGTGTGGTTTTCTGCCCAAAAAAAAGTTTAGTGAAATTTTCTGCATAAAGAAGATACTTTAAGGATTTTTTCTTCAAATTTAGCCAATCTTAAAACCATCATATAGTTCGCGTGGATATAAATATAACAACTAAATTGAATGTGTTACTTATCTTTGTTTTTATTATTATCGTATTTGAGTAATGCTTCATCCACTATTAATTTTACTACAATTCGCTTCACTATCTTAGGTGGCACATTCCTATTGGAGAGTTTCCCCACCTATTTTCTCTTTCCCCCTATTAGAATGTGCCACATAAGATCGTGAAAAGAAATATAGTAAAATTGATAATGAATTTAAAAGAAGGGATTGAGAGTCTTACCCTTTTTTTTTGTTACAATTATTTAAAAGAGAAATATAGTGAAATTGGTACAAAAGGATCAACCATATGGGGTCTGTAGCATTACTCATCGTATTTAGGGTTATCAAAGTTTGGTAAGAGCATCCACAGTCGTTTTTCTCATTTGCCAAAATTTGGCAGCTACAGTAATAGCATATAGGGGAGTATCGTGCAGTCGTCGTTTCTCAAATTTTTCTCATTTGGCAAAAGACCAAATTACCCCTGGACTTTTAAATTCGTTCTATATTTGTTGAAGGGCAATTTGGGAAAACAAACCCAAAAAAGGGGGAAAAAAGGGGGGGGGGGGGGGGGGGGGGTTGGGAAATCTTCCCTGGACGGGCTATCATCTCCCGGGAGATGATTCCCCGTCTGGGGATTTTTTCCAAAAAAAATAATACTTTAAAAGGGAAGGACGGGGTATCATTCTCCGTCCGACCCTTTTTTAAATAAAAAAAATTCGGAAATCCTTCGGACGGTATATGATTCCCCGTCTCAGTCGATTAAAAAATATTAAAATCCTTCGGACGGTATATGATTCCCCGTCTTCTATAATTTGAGAATTCTTACTTCGTTTCTCAAATTTGAAAAACAGATTTGAGAGAAATGAGAAAAATGGCATATATAGCAAACGATTGCAGCGCATCGTTTGCTATAATATGGCAAAATGGGAGATTTAGAAAACGACTGTGGATGCTCTAAGAAACTATATGTGCACTGCATGTGTTACTAAGTTAATGCCATCATTTTCGTTCAAACTTTTCTGATTTTTTACTTTAGCGCTCATCAATTACTATTAGCCTAGAATAGTACTCCATATAAGTTGAACATAGGACATGGGATTAGAGGGTAGCTTGAAAATGGCAGCAATGAGAGAAGCAGCTGCTCTGATCTTATAAATTTGGGGAGCTATATAATTAAGTAGGCCTTTGAGGAGGAGTACTACAGTATAGGTGCAGATTTTGTTTGATCAATTCTAGGTGTGAAAATTGACGGGTTCAGTTGTCTTTTTCTCCTGTCTTTTGTTTGGAAATAAGATCGAGACTAGTCGTTTCCGTTTCGGAGCAAAGACAATGAGTAGCTTCCCTGATATTGAAGTCTTCTGGCTTTCAATTTCGGAACAAAAACTATGAGTGCATGTTTCTATATCCGAGAAAAATAACTAAGAGCATGTTTAGTTGCATATACATATATAGAAGTCAGGAATTAATTTGGCTCTCATGTTTTTGTTTGAAATGGTTCTCCAAAAAAGTCGTTGGTGGCCCGATTTACAATGAAAATCGTGTGTGGACAAGTAGTTAATTTCTTAAGGAACCAAATGTTAATTATAATGCCCACTTCTATTTTTGACATTCAGTTGGAGTTGTCTATAAAATATATCTATATAATAAAACACAAAGAAACTCATCAAGTGCCTCTCATTTATATGGAAAAAATCAAAAATTTATATTTTTGCTTCTAAAAGACATTTTTATTCTCAAATTTCTCCATTCCCCTCCCCCCCCCTCTAAATTCAAAAATTTTCCCTCAAAACAAAACAACTTCTTCATTTAGTACTCTCCCTCTTTCTCTCTTCTTCATTTATTACTCTCCCTCTTTCTCTCTTCTTCCTCTTTTCTACTTTTTCATAATTCTCTCTTTTTTCTTTTTTTTTACCCATGTATGCCAACAAAAAAAAATAATAATAAATAAATCTGTGAATGTTTTTTAATGCAATTTTAGATTATGTTTTTTTCTTCAAATTTTTAATTATGTTTTTTTTTTCGGATTATGCTTTCATAACTCAATAATATTCACTTCCATTTAATTGCTTTTGAATTACCATATTTGATCTAATTGTATTATACTTCACTAAGTAATTGTTTTATATTAGAATGCTTCACTGAATTAATTTTAATTAGAATGCTTTTTTTTTATAATGCAATTTCGAATAATGCTTTTTTTGAATATTTGGGCATTTGCTGCTTTGAAAGATCGTTGAAAATTCTTTAATTGACTCGCTTGATCGTGCTTTTATGGACAAATCTATGTTTAATCCGTGTATTTCGGATTTTTGTAGCTGCAAAATTGTATTTTGATCTGCTTTGCTGCAATTTTACTTCACGTATACATCACAACAAATTTTCTCTTTTAAATTCATACTTGGTTAACTACATAAAAAAACAAATAAGGGAGAACTAACTCATGCAGTTTGAGGCGTTAATCGTAATTCATGCAGTTAGAAAATGAATTGCTACTTATGTTAGACTCCAAATCAAAAAAAAATCTCTTATGCTCAAGTCACACATAGCAAGGAATTTTCGATTCATTACTGTTGTAGATTCACAATACTATTTTTGAATTCCGAGCAGCTGACAAATAATACTGCAATATACAAACCAATAAACACCAAGGTCACTTCATAATCCTACTTCAAAGTACATCAATACATCAACGTATACTTGCAAATAAATATTTATGTAAATTATTCCTTACTGTTTACATAATTTTTCATATGTTGTATCGTTCCGAAAACGTGCTGTATGCACGTGCCCACGGGGATACCTAGTATTCCAATATGATGTGTGGACATGTAGTTAATTTCTTTAGGAACCAAATGTTAATTATAATGCCCACGGCTATTTTTTACATCTTCATTTGTGGTTGTCTACAAAATATATATTCCAATATGTTTAAGTATTTTGATTTTAATTGTTCGTAAAATTAGTTTCATGAAGTTGCAATTCTCTTGTTGATTTGATCGGAAAAGAGATGGATATTTTCAATCTTCAGGAATGTCTTTTTTTGGATGACATTTCCAAAAATTAGCCGGATAAAATATGTAAGTTTTCGTCTACTTCTTCATCTTCTTCTTTCCTGTTTTACTTTGTTTTTAAATATCCAAATTGTTATCAATGGTAAGGACAAATTTTAAATCTTCTTCTCGCATGAACTTTCAAATAAACAAACATGCCCTTAGCTAATTAAGCTTAGCTAATTATACCACGGCAATAAACTTGTTGTACATAACTATAAAAAATGAGATTTTTCTTTCATACCGTTTTTCCTTTTTATGAAGGCAGACAACTCAAAACAAAAACAGAGATAGACACATATATCGAAAAGAGTAAATTTTCATACCATCCTCAATAATTAGTTCCGTTATATTTGTCATACTTTGGCTACTAGAGCATTTGCAATCGATGTAACCTAAATTTTGGGTATTTGATATTTAATATACGAATTATAAGTTGGAGCGGTAGTGTGTCCAAAGCCTAATTATTTTAGAAAGATAAAATCGAAAAAAATTTGTGCGCATATATATGCATAACATTTTCTATGAACTCATTTCATTTTAGCCCTTAATCCCAAAATGTAAGGAATTCTCAAAGCTATAAGATTGTATAATAATTCCTATAGAGATAATTACATAGAAACATTCTTGGAGGAAAGAAATGCTTGGATGGTACTTCATTTACTGTTCGAGATTTAAAAAAAAAGTAACATGATCGGACGGGAAATGATTTTCCGTCTGATCGATTTTTTTTTAAATGATCGGACGGGAAATCATTTCCCAACCGCTATATTTAAAATTATATGTAAAAAAAGCGACGAAAGACGAAAGATGATATTTTGTCCGATTCAAAAATTTTTTTAAAAAAATTAACGGACAAAAAATCATCGTTCGTTCAGCTATATTTTTCAAATTCCTATATTTTCTTCCAAATACAGCCGATCATTATTCCTCTAAAACCCAAAATTTCAGCATATATAGCCAACGATAACAGCACTTACTTTTTTTTTCCTTTCTTTTTTATCCCTTTTTTTAATGGCTTTTCCGCCAAGACTGCAGATGCTCTGAATGCATTCCAAATTACAATTATTACTTGTTCTGACGAGACACATGGTTTGTGCTTAACTACACAAGAAAGCAACATTTACGTAATATGGATCATGTTTATTATTTCAATTGTGGTCGTGTTGTATTAACATGAAGACCAAGTCGTTCTATAGATATGTCAATTGTATTCACACTGAACACAACCTACAAGTCATCTCTAACGACAGTTTTTGCAACACACATTATACAGCATTCTCAACAAAACAAAAATTGTCTAGTGTCGGTCCGACCCTCTGCCCTGCCGTAGTAACTTCAGTCCTCTTTTAATTTCTCTACTATATAACCCTCAAAAACCCTCAAAAGTAGAGTCTCCACTATTGTTTGCTCCTAACGACCTCTGTTTATGCCTACCAAAACCCCTTTATTACGGAGTATCCTCACTTTGTCAATTTAAACAGAGATTTTGTTTATTTTTCCGAGAACTTAAATTGAGGTTGTAAGAGCATCCACTATCGTTTCTGTTAAAATTTTCATATTTGGCATTTGAAAAATAGCTTTGAGAAGAGAGAGAGTGAGCTGCAATCGATCATGCTAAATTTATCCCTTTTTTCCGAACGGAAGATTTTCATAATTTTTTAAAGAAATTATTTTAATGACATTTTCATAATTTTTTGAATGGTACTTTAGTAAATTTTGGAATGGATTTTTTTTTGTTGTTGAAGAAGTCGCTATTATAAGATTAGTAAGAAACATAAAGAACATGAGGAGAGAGGCACCAAAACCGAGAATGAGGAGAGGAGGTTGGAACCCCGTACAAAATATAAAGAAAATAAAAGTAAAAAAGAAATTAAATCAAACCGGTTTGAGCCGAGACTTGTGCATCATACAATATCCTTAAAAAAGATTAACTCCCATCGTCCGTCTCCAGAATATGAGTGTCGGCCAGAGCACCACATCACACTCCCGAACTGAAACAGTGCAGAACTTTATCACCAATTCAACCGGCAAAGTAGACAACTGAACTGAAAGGAAAGAACAGAACAGAAAGGAACATGAGAGGGGAAGTTTTCTGGTGTGTTTAGAAGGGAGGAGGAGACTTCAATTTATAGGGTTTTGGGGAGACAAAGTCGTTCTGGGAATGATTGCACACAATTAAACGGCAGACAAAACCATTTCATCATTTTAAAACGTGTGAATGAATGCCAGACAAAAATATTTCGTCTGTTACAGATCTTAATGATGGACAAAAAAGTTACATCATTTATTTTAGCCGTTTCTGGTTGGAAAATTCAAAACTGGAGCAAAAGAAAGCCCCACACAGTGTGTGGTTCAAGTTGATCTGACATTCGTGTCCACAGGACGTGCGGACTCACACAAGCCGCATGTAATCCATTCCAAGATTGGCACCCCTACGCGCGTGAGAGAGAGCCTTCCAGCGTGCTCTCTTACCAAGCAAAGAAAGGGGATATTATCTATAGCCTCCTAGTTCTTATGATTTTTTCGATATGGAACTTATGTTCTTAATCCATTTTCTCCCATCAATAGCTCACTTAGGGTGACAATTTATCATTCACCACATAACCATTTTGAGCAATTGAATATAAGATTTGATGTACTTGTAACACCCCACAAAACTGAGTAAAGATAATTTTTTCCTCGGGTGTTACACACGTGCATTTTGTACCGTTACGAGTAATATTCGTAACGTATTTTTATATAACTATCATATGTATCTTATATTCTGTTTATGTATATGTTTTTCGTTTTCTCAAAACTCATTTCAATCCTATCTTTAGCCAACTCAAATATTTATTTTTAATTTTTGTGTTTTTACATACATCGCACGTGTTTTCAATACACGTGTCGATTACGTATATTTTCCGATATGTGAAATATCTGTAACATTATTAAATATACATATTTTTTATTTTGACTGTTTTTCGTTCTCTCAAATTAATTTTCAATATTTAGCACGTGCATTGCACGTAAATTTTTATGTACATTTTTGCTTATAAAATTTTCTAAGATGACAACCACATTTTTATTCTCATTTTATTTATCACAAATTGTATTATTTATTTTCTAATTAAAAACCCATGGGCCTAAAGTCCTTCTTAAAGCTCATTAGAAAATTTATTTAAAAGAAAAAGCCCATAATTTTATTCTACATTTTAAATGTATACTTTTTAAATATATACACTTGTCATGTAACAAATATATACATTTAGACTATAAAAAATGAATGAGAGAGTGTGCACATATGGGAAATCCAAGGGTTGGCCAATTCATGAAGGAATGAGAAGAGGTGGAGGTTTGTGTAGTAATGGTGAGTGGGTGATTAATTTTGTTAATGTGTATTTATTTTTGGGTAATGATTGTTTCTTCATTCGCCCATTTAGCCCTATAAATAGCCCCTCCTATTTCATGAACAATGCACACTAGCATCAAAAGAAAAGAGAAGAAAGAGTGTTAGAGCATTTTTGGTCTTTGGCAAAGAGGAGGGAGGTTTGGCTTTGCTAAGAGGAGAAGGCTAGCATCTTGTTGGAGCTAGGAGCAATATCCAAGGAGTCCTCTTCCATTTTTCTTTCTTCAACTAAGGTGGGTGTGCTTTCTTGCTTTCTAAAGTTAAATGGATTGTATGTGTAGGAAAATTGATATTTAAAATTATTTATACATATGAGTAGTGGTTAAATTGTAATGTTGATATTTAGAATGATAATGCATGCTAATATTGTTATGTAAATAAGTTGAAATGATGTTTTTTGATTGCATGGTAGTACATCATGATTAGATTAAATGAATTGTATATAAATTTTGTACACGAAGTTGCTAATTCATTCAAAGAAAAGTTACTATTTTGAATGTTGTTTGCACATCAGAAAATTGTATTTAATAAAATAGCTAGAATCTAGAGCTAAAACTTTTTTGAGAGCATTTTGTAGATGTCAGGAACATCCCTTTAAAATTTCATAAGATTTGGAGGTCTTTTACTATTTTAATAAATTCTAAACTCAGAACTGGTTACTAGTTGACTGGTTGCTAGAAATCTGTACACATTTCGGTTTGTGATCAATTCAGAATTGTAAATGAAATAATTTAAGAAATTTCATAACTAAAAAGTTGTAGTAGACTCGTTCGCCTTTCTGAAAATTCTAAGAATTCAAATTTTCACAAAGAACTGAATTTTATATGAATTTTACAAAACTATACAGTGACAATATTTCAGTATTTCGACACTACTGTATATTTTGAAGAATTCAGGGTTATAGATACAGTATTTTGAGGAAACTTATAACTAAGAAATTGTAGTTTACTTGTACACTTTTATTTTGATATAAATAACGTAAAGTTTCATGAAGTATATGATTTTTCTATGATTTTTACAAAAAAAAAAAAAGAAATACAGTTTCTGACTTTGAATTTACTGTTTTACAAATGATACTTAAATGAGGTGATTGAAAATATATTCTCGCTGTTTTAAGTTATATTTCGGGGAAATAAAGATCATATTCATGCTTAGATGATATGTGAACTCAAGAAAAATATATATATATGGTTAATGATGTTAGGAATTGGCTTAAAATAAATCAAAAGAAAATGATGAGTTGAGTTTTCAATGATAAATTTTAAAAGATTAAGTTTTAATCTTAATTAACTTGTATTGAGAAGGTTTTGATAAATATGAAAAGTGTATTTTGAAAATGAATATGTTGAGATTATACTTATTGATGAATAAATAAGAATGAATGAATGAATTTGAATGAATTATGAATATATGAACATGAGTTATAAGGGTATGAGTACTCCAATTTGTTGAACATGGAAAGATGTTGATTCTAGAAGTTTAGTGATACCCAGGCACCGGACAAAGTAATGGAAATGAATAACTGATTTTTTAGAAGTGGCCAATATGGGCTGTCGTTCTCGGTATTTTTGTGTAAGACTGGTAGAAAGGTAAACTAGCTCTAGGTAGTATAATTTATTCATGTTCAAACATAAGAATTAGGCACTAAGTGTAGATGTAGTGAACTTGGGCAAACGTGAGTGGAGGGTCTCTATATAGTCGAGCGGTGGATTTCGGGACGATAGACCCAGTCGGGCAGTGGATTCCGGGGCTGT
This sequence comes from Hemerocallis citrina, assembly GCA_017893485.1. NCBI lineage: Eukaryota > Viridiplantae > Streptophyta > Magnoliopsida > Asparagales > Asphodelaceae > Hemerocallis > Hemerocallis citrina. The sequence continues at coordinate 145,963,265 of CM030367.1, forward strand.
GGTTGCTTGCGATGGAGGCGAGCCTTAATTAAATTCGGGATTATAATTGATCGGGCGGTAAATTCCGGAATCATGATTAGCCGAGCGGATAGTAGGTCGTACTCCAGTATATATGCATATACCGGGCTAGAGGGACACTTGCGGGATGTTCGCACGACGAGAATTCTGTATAGTCAGGCGGTGGATTTTCAGGACAGAATTTCGTACTCATGGAATGTCTAAACTTTGTTTTATTACTGGGTAGTTATCATGGTGAGGAATAAAACCCTTTAATATGGAGTACGTAGGTGCTTGGCCTCAAACCTATATAGTATGGGATGCATAGAATCCGGACAAGTATGCATTAGTGTCATTGTAGTATAACATCTGCATTAGGCATTAAGTCATATCATACACTGACATGTTTAGGATAGTCACTCTTTCTACTTTTATATGCATTCAAGTTTGTGTTTGTTAAATTAAGAGATTTCATTATAATACAGCATAAAGAGGATCGCTGTTTATAACATTGCATCGGTTGTAAACAACTGACGTGCCCATGGGTTTTCAGTGAGTGCTTGATTGGATTGGCAATGACTTAAAGACGGTTGATCATAAAGATTATATTTAAGCAGTTGATATTAGATTGTAAATCTTGTTGTATTTTATTTCGCTGTGTAACTCTGTAATAAACATTGTTGTGTAATAAAAGAAAAGTTTTAATTTCCTTGTAAAATTGTACGAAATGAAGTAAAAGATCCTGTTGTACTACGAATTACATGTAAATGGAATTCGGGGTGTTACAGTACTCATGAAGGAGAACAACAATTCATAAAGATCTCTCACTAATATATAGTGGATCGTACTAAAAAATTGCCTCAAAACTAGTTTGTAAAAGGATGTTAAAACACCAATTTTCTAACAGTTATCGGACGAAAGATCTTCTTCTATCCGAGCCTTTTTTTTATTTATTTAAATGACATTGTCGTAATTTTTGGAATGACATTTTATTAATTTTCAGAGAAAAAATGGAAAACTTGGCGGACGGAAGATATCTGATCTTCCGTCCGTCTCTTTAACAAATAAAAATTTAATCAGATGGAAGATATTTTTCCGTTTTCTATATTCAGCAAATTTTCAAAGTTAAAGCTATATTTAGAAGAGTACTATTTTTCTATTTCTATATTTTGGATTTAACCAGTCAAAAAAGAAATATATTTTGGATTTATAGTAAACGGTAGTGAGAATTCATTTTCTAAAAACTTACAAAATATGGGTTTCCAGCAAATGAGAGTGGATGCTCTAAGAGCATCAGCAGTCGTTGACTTTATTTCCAAATTTTGCAAAATTTGGCAAAAAATGTTTCACAGTCTGTAACCCCTGTTTTTCCTTTTCTTGTATTTTGGATGTATTTATCTTTTTATGAGTATTTATTCATATTGTACTCTTTTGTTCCTTCTGAACAATGTATTTGTTCTTCGATCTCAATAAATCTATCTGTCTTGCCTTTGATTCTATTTTTGGCCTTGAATATTTTCTTGATATAATTATTCTGTCAAATTATTGTCTCAGTTTGAATTGCTTAATTCTAATTATTTTTGTTTCATGGCCTAATTATTTGATAATTAAATCTTACCTTAACCCGTTACCCCCCTATACCCAAATCCATCTCCTATATAAACTGACCCACTGTTTAACCTATTCACCAAAACCCTAATTATCTCATAACCTGGCCGCTATTTCCTTTCCCCTACCTCCCACACGCCCCCTCCACTCATTTCCCGACCATCTCCCACCGCAGCACCAGCCCCCTGTCGCCCTACAGCCCGACACCACCCGCAACAGCCCCTGCCTCTCTTCCCTGCCCTTTTCCCGAACACCACAGCAGACAGACTGTCACACCCCGCTTCCCAAAAAATGAGATAAGGAATACATATACGTGACTAAGTCCAGCGAATGATTTTAATCATCCAGAAGCTGTCAGGATGTTTACAACATTTCACAGGAATAACAAGAAGTAAACAAGGAGAAATCAACCACACATGCCTGAATGAATCAATATACCAACAGGATTTACTTGAAACAAAACTTAATAATCTCAAATAAACCAGATATGAACAAGTTATAAATTCTGGGTCAAACTGCCCAATACAAAATTCATGTAACAATTACATTTATTCAAGAATAGCAGGAAAGTAAATTATAGCAAGAACTCCAGCAACTAGAATCTTAGATCACCTACTCCATCGGGCAGCTGATCACCATAATCTGTAATATAACAAATTGCAGGAAAAAGGAAAGAAAACAAAACGCTCGTCAATGCAAGTTACGGGCTGCTTGTAGTGCAGGCACAAGTACAAAAAAGAATAAGCAATATAGAGTAACAACGGAAATAAACACAGCATGGAATAGATATGGCAACAAAATAGAACAACTAGCATGAATCATGAACAGAATCAAGTAATGTGGTGAGATAACATGTGTATATAACATGTAACAGGTAACAGGTATTATGCAAACAGGTAAACATGTGACAGGTGTCAGGTAGCATGTACAAGTAATCATGTAACAAATATTATTTCATGTCAAGTCTTGTATCTTAGTTCTATCTAGGTAGCACTTCATGCATCCCAGATTTTTACCACATGGTTGCTACATTCAAACAAGTTACGTTTACATCTAGTGGTGGGTTTCTATAGGGCCGTGAACTCAGGCGTCTTGTAACAGGTAACAGGAACAGGTTCATGAATCAAATAGTAAACAGGTACACTGTAACGCCCCGATTTCCGGTAACTGGGAAACCGTGACACATGCCAGAATCTTTGCCTTCAAATGCATCTCAACAAAGTAAATAATATGGAATTTTAAACACTTTTATTGCCATCAGAGTTATTACACAATAATTACAAATATCAATTTGTCATATCAAACTGTAACGCCTGCCCCCCCCCCCCCCCCCCCCCCTTTTTTTTCCTTTTTGACTCCAAAAATCAATTCTTTCAATTTCTATATCACTTTAAATATAAACTAAGATAGTTATATTTCAAAAAAAAATTTGGCAGAGTTTCCCCTGTAATTTCTGCCCCGAAACACAAAAAACCTACGGAATTCTGCTCTAAATTCCGTAGCTCACATCACAGGCAATAATATCATAGGCTCCCTAGGCCAAAATAAGCAGAATCACAAAGGCAATATAAATATCATGCTCTGGGGGCCAAACTCATAACAGGATATCAATTATCAATTAAAAACTATAGATTTCTTTGAAAATGTAGTAAAGTTTTTAGAAAATAACTCATAAAACATACCACGGGGTCCGATACTCCACAACGAGATGGGTATGGGTCAAAAACATATCATGCCACTCCACACTATACTCATCATAATCATCCACATACTTATACATCAAAAATACAATTTAAAACATAAATTTCACTATTCACATAATTAAACCTTAAACAACAAATTGTAAAATGAAGCTCCACTCCACAGAACCATGAATCTACACCTCACCTCTGCACTGCTAAGGACCTGTAACAGTAGGGGACCTAGGGTAGTCCAGGGACTTCCTAACCCCCAAATACTAAGGGGTTAGCCATTTCTGGTGTGAGTATAATTTACTAATTAAGTAAATAAATTAACTTTATAAGTAAAATCAAAACGAACTTACGAATACCAAGATAATCAAATTTTACTTAACAACTGAACATGTAAACATCATAAATGGGATTTCACCTCAAATACCGTCTGAGTCATCACCTGTATGCATATCCACACCCGTTCATAACATACTTATCTTTAGTTTGGAAATCATTCACAAATTAGTCGCTTAACTCACAAATGCTTAACGCCCATCACTTTATGCCTTATACAAATATTCCTGTGACTATACTTTCCCATAAGGCTTTACATTCACAAATAACTCTACTTTCACATAAACTGCACCTTATTTACCATTCATTTGCATTTACAGACTCACGACTTATATTCTTTCGTGCTCATCTCCATTCATAAACACGACCCTACTCAATCTCATATCACATAACATCGCATTCATTCATTTCTTACAACACATATCATCACGTCTCACAATACATCACTTTCACACTCATTATACACTTCAACTATCACACTCGCAATTCATCTTGAATTGAAAAGAAACGTGTACATATAATTGATGTGCCAGTGTATGTTATGACTTAAACTCTAATGCAAGATTACCAATACAATGATGCTCTTATTCTAATGCAAGCAAGTCTCCGGAACAATATGCATCCCATACTACATACGTTCCATCTCAAGCCGTTTCTCCATATATAGAGATTTGAACCAACGTAATGAATTCTACTCTTGTACTCAACTTGTTTCTGAAGATACAACGTGACTGATGAGGTTGCCCTGAAACGGTATAATTCTGCCAATTGCAGTTATATAGTGGTGTCTTCCTTTGCCACTATTGCCTCACTCAAAAATCTAACGAACCCCAGAGTTACCGCAAAACATGTTAGCTCGAAGCATCCACTGTCGTCCCCTAGCCAGACCGTAGTCTATGGCTTGTTCATCCCTAGATCAAGGACATGACGGAGTTTCAGGGTCCATCCCCTAGCTCCGATAGGACTCATGCCCGCCCTTATCATGGCACTTCAGAAATTAACAGATGAGATACAGATCCCGTGCTCCCAACTCGTGAGAAGGCACAGACCGTATCTCTTTGACAAGAATGGTACAACCCAATAACACCGCCTAATGCAGGCCTATATGACAGGTCGGATCATAAGGAATCACCCTTAACACCAACTCTTTCCCTTCGGTGAAAGATGATAATAATAATGGTTAACTAGTAATAGCCATAAGTTACTACCCTAACAATGTCACTAACCCTAAACAAATTGAGGGATGACCATAGAACTTACACAATATGCTGAGTCTTAAGTTAGACTTCGCAAGACAACTCTACTTGGTTGCTCAACCTAGACTTACCAGAATCCCTAAGGATCTGGTTCATGGCCTATCGATCCAAGACCCGGCAATTCGAATGTACCCGCATGCCACTATCCTGAACTTGGATTTCGTCTATACTCCGGTCCGCGATCAATCTACACCGGTTAAGATCCGACGGTACACAAGGAGTGGCTTGTCCACAGTCCCTTAGGAGTAAGGTAAACACACGTCTTAATGGTCGATAGCCCTAGGGCAACGATATCACCTTAGATGAGCACAACAAACTACGTATTAGCTAAGAAGCTACATACGAGTAACCAAAAACAACACATACGAGCTAAACAGCTACGTATGGGACCAACAGCTACATACGGGCCAGTCGAGCCGCGTATGAGACCAACATCTACATACGGGCCAAGCGAGCCGCGTATGAGACAACAACATACATACGAGCCAAATAAGCTACGTATGAGACCAACAGCTACATACGGCCCAGTCGAGTCCATATGAGCAAAACCACACATAAAAATAACCATACAGTAATCAACCTAGAAGCAACCAAACGTGCTTACTAGCAAACTTGATCTTTTATAATTAGAAGCAACAGAAGAATCTACTAACAGTCTAAAATAGGCATTCTACCCATGAGAAGCCTAAGAAGCGACATCAAACTTTTATCAAGCTAACGATTATTAGTGACCTTCCCAACCCTTATTACCCATGAAGATGAGTAATGTTCATGTGATACGGTCCAACTTTACTTAGGGTCTCATACAACTAGAATCCGTGGTTTTCCTCCCCAAATTGAACTAGAACTACATGCACTAGATTCTTGGGTTCTTTCTTCAAGTTTGAACTAGAATCACCTAGGACTAAAAGCATGGGCTCATGGGTTCTTTTTAATCTTTCACTACCATCATAATACAATTCAAGTATTGCAACTACAACACGATGGTTCTTCACTAACGCTACCACCACAACATGATAGTTCTCTACTACGCTACAACTATAATGCGATAGTTCTTTACTAATACTATGACTACAACGCGATAGTTAACACCACAACTACAACAACATGATTCTTTTCTGTTACTTAAGCACGAATCTACAATGGCCTTAAGCACGGTATATAACTTAAACATCAACCTACAACACTCTTAAGCATGAATACAACTTAAGCATGACTGGTTACTACCACTTAAGCATGTATGTTACTACAACTTAACCTAAATATTTACTACCATTCAAGCATGAGTAACTACTACACTCTAAGCATGGATGTCTATTACAACCTTAAGCATGGATATGAACATTGACTACAATTCAAGCATGATGTTGTTTCATGGGTTCGCAAGCATAAATGGGTTCATCAAACTTAAGCATGATAGGTTACTAGGATGTCACATAGGCATGAATGGGTTCTTACTACTACCTAAGCTTGGTATATAGCATGAGCTTCAATCCTACAACAATCCAAGATTCGATCTTTATATTCCTATTAAAGTTCTACCATTCACTTTCTTTGGTGGTCATTTATCTTATCCATGGCATCATTCGTAAGCTTAGGACTTTGTTCAAGTTGTTTTAGGACAACATACATACAAGAGAAACAACAACCCAACAACACACCACGTACATAAAACAAAAGAGATCATACTCACATATTTCGATATTATTATATAAGTGTAACTCATCCCCATATACATAACTAATCCATTAATTTATACCAATACACTTTATCCCAATATGCCTCATCCATAAATCATATCAACAATTCAGTTCATTCAAACTTCTTTTAAAACATCAAATCTATATAATAAAACACAAAGAAAGCTATCAAGTGGCTCTCCTTCAATCCCCCCAAAAATCAAAGGCCGAGATCTAACCTCACAATACATATTTTTCCCCCCAAAACTCAAATTCAAATCCCCCACCTAAAACAACTCCTATATTTATTTAATTTTTTTTCTCTCTCTCCCCCCCTCTTCTATTAAAAAGATTAAGAAAATACAAATTTAAAAAAAAAATTAAAAAAATTAAAAATTTTATGATTTTAAAAATAATTCAAAAAAATCAAAAAAATCATATAATATGTTTTTTGCTAGACCCCAAAAGTTTCTCATATAATATGTTTGCTACTTCAATTAATTTGCTGGATCTCCAAAACTATTTTATATGATCAAACAAGGTACACCGTTCCAAAGACGTGCCGTAGGCACGTGTCAACGGCCAAACCTAGTATGTAAATAAATCATACTCACCATATTTTGATATCATCATATAAATATAACTCATCCCCATATACACATATACGTTATTCCGATACCCTTGATCCAAATACGCCTTATCCGTAATTCATACCAACCATTCAGGTTATTATAAAATTTTTCTTAAAACAAAAAAATACGTAAATAAATTTATACTCACATATTTTGCGAAGATTCGAAGCGCCACCATGCCACCCCGTATCCAAAGTCGCTAATATATCCTATCATCAAATTTCAAAGCAATTAAAACTCAAATCATCTTAACCAATCACAAGAGCTAATAACACTATTCCAAATATCATACAAGCATTTATTGAACGCCTGGAATACACATGAGCGATGCACGTAATAATCTAATGCCTATGGAATTTTTAACCCCAAATAATTACTAAAACCACTCCTAAATTTTCTAGTGGCCCAACTATACTTTTCACTACTATACGAGAAATAATTCATACACATATAGTTCTCTTTTACAAACCCAAAATCCTAATTTGTTAACAACTTGCAAACTCTCTAATAATCTGCTAATTTCTCACATCTACCATTTCCAACATCTCTTAATCTCCCTACCATAATACTCATACTCAATAGAAATTAACCACACTCAATTTTATACAATAAAATAATTTAGGGTTTACCTTTCTGAAATCCTTTCGAAAATCCAATGCTACCACGATGTAGAGAACCCTTCAATTAACCTATCCCTCAATTTAATTTGAAAACCACAGAGAAATAGAGGGAATTTGAGCGGGGAGAGAGAGAGCCGAAGTGGGTTCGGTCTGGGGTTCTTTTCGGTCGGGATAGAAACAGGAAGGGAAAGAAGAAGAAGGAGAAGGAAGGAGAAGGGGGGGGGGGGGGGGTTTGTAAAAAGTAAATAAATTAATAAATTAATAAATAAATAAATAAGGGAATATTACATATAAGCCCCCATGTCTTAATATATTTCAAATAAAACCCAACTCTTTTCTTTAATAATACCAATAATACAAAATACATTAAAACTACCTCATAATAATCCTTCAAAATTAAAAAATAAAGTAGACGTTATATTTGATATTTCTCAATTAAAAATAATTGTTATTAGAAAAATACATAATCGCGTGCAATTCTTAATTACACACAGATTACGATGCAAAATAGTCATATGCTATTTTGCGGGGTATTACATATACGAACCAACAGGTTCATGCATCAACAGGTTTATAAATCAACGGGTAACAGTTACATGAACCACAGGTTCAAGCATCAAAGCATAAAGTACAATAGGTTCACGAATCCACAGATTCATGAATCAAACATAAAGTGCAACAAGTTCATGTATCAACATGAATCAAACATAAAATAGGAAACACGGGCTCCCATCTGAGTACACATACTGATATGGCTAAAAATGGGGTTAAATCGGAACCGTCCAGATTGGGAACGAATCTTGAAGCTCAGGGGTAAAAAGGTAATTTCACAAACAGATGGACCCGAAGCGGGCACTGGATCTCCCCTTCACAGATCCAATAACCCGCGAAACGGATCCACTCCAGCTAGGTACGGGTCCCGACCCAAGATAAACCCAGACCAGCAAGAGAAAATCAGGGTCACTGATTTGACTAAATCAACGGGCCTGATTTGCAATTATCCTCTCACCGGGAATCAGGGATCAGTTTCCTATACTAATTGTGAGGATTTTACTCCTAACGGTTTTACAGGAAATCAGGTCCCTAATCAGACTCCCATGGCGACTATAAATACCTCCTACCTACCACTGTGACCGGGTAATCACTCTTTTTCCAACTTAAGCTCTTTCTTAATCATCACTGGTTACTGACAAGAGCGTCGGAGGGTGCATCGCCGGAATCAACCCCGGTGTATCGCACTTCCTTGCAGGTGAGCGGCAGGGATCAGCAGGCTTGGATCTGCTATTCAGGTTTCTTCACGAACTCACAAATCTCATCTGTTTACCCCCACACCAGATTCAGCGGTAACAGATTGGTGCCGTCTGTGGGAAACCATACGAATAGCAGCCTCTCCACTTCCCGTCGACTAGCTCTTCTCCAGCCATGCCTCCCAAAAAGGTCAGGTCTAGGGGGTCCAACCGCGGACCCAACCCTGCCGATCAGCAAGAGGAAGTCCCCGTGCATCCTGCTCCGCAGCCCGAACAACTTCCTCCCCCGGTCCAACAGGGCCAGCCTCCTCTTCCGAATCAATAACCCCCTAATGGTCCCAGTAGTCAGAACCAGCGGAGGCAGAAGCAACCTCTCCACCTGGACCATGTCTCAGTACACAACGCCTCCTCGGATTCTATGGCCTCCCATAATCCGCGAGCTTCCGACCTCCGCAACACCGTTCTGAATCGGCAGAAGGATGACGACCTTCGCAACCACCTAGATGAGAAGCGGGCCCGAGAGGGAGCCTCCCGCCAACATCAAGGTGAGCGATCTCCTCATTGCCGGGACGGTAGGAGGTCTCCGGACCGAAGAGGACGGGGGGAATCTCCCGAGCGTCGTAGGAGGAGGCCACATTCCCCTGCTGATCGCCATCATCCGAGGAACGATGAGGCACCCATCACTCGTGCCGAGTTCCAACAATTCCAGGCAACGGTGTTGCAGGCCCTCAACCTTCGCCACTACAACACTAATACCCAAAGGGTTCCAACACCCCCAAGGGTCCCAAGTCCTCGCCACCGATACATAAGTCCTCCCCCGGCTCCTAGTCACCAGCAACACCATCACAGTCCTCGCCGATCCCAAGACTATCGGCGCCGTAGTCCCCGCTCTCCTTCCTATGAAGACGAGTCCAGGGGATCGTTTGATTACCACCGGAGGGACGATGCCCTCTACCGTCGTCTCCACGAGATGGAGAGGCGCATCGGTCGAATGGACAAAGAAGAGGAGTCGAGAGGAAGGGTCGTTCGCCCCAGCAGACCCCCCTTCTGCTGGACTATCATGGAGGCTCCCATCCCGAGGGGTTTCAAGCCTCCGCAGTTTGAAACGTACTCAGGGGAGTCAGACCCAGTTGATCATGTCGAGAGCTTCAAGACCCTAATGCTGATCCACCAAGCTTCCGACGCCATGCTTTGCAAGACCTTCCCCGCCACTCTCAAGGGTTCGACGCGGGAATGGTACTCCCGGCTCGCTCCCTCTTCCATCTTCTCGTTTGAGCAGTTCAAAACGCTCTTCATAACTCACTTTGTGAGTAGCAGACGAACGGAGAAGACCAGCCTCTCTCTACTCCACCTCCGACAGGAGAGGGGAGAGAAGTTGAGGGGCTATGCGAGGAGATTTACCGCGGAGTTCAGGTCCATCGCCTCCCTCGACCAATCAGTGGCGACCATCGCCTTCCAATCCAACGTCCACAACTCCAGCCTCCGGTCGTCCCTCGCCAAAAAGCCCCCGCACAACTTTGTCGACGTCCTCCTTAGATGCGAGAAATATATTCGGGCGGAGGAAGCCAAGTGCTTCCCGGGTTTCGGAGGATCCGCCTCCGGATCGAAGAGGAAGAAGACAGAGGAGGAAGGGTCCAAGAAGCAACAGAAGGACAACAACGGTCAGCGCCGTCCTCCCCCTAGGTTCGAGAAGTTTACTCCTCTCACCACCAATGTCTCCACCATCCTGATGGAAGTGGAGAAGGAGGGGGTTATACCTCCTGCTCCGAGGATGAACACCCCGGCCAAGAGGAGGAACAAGGAGAAGTGGTGTTGTTACCATCGGGATCATGGCCACGACACCAACGATTGCCGGGCATTGAAAAATGAGATAGAAGCCCTCATCCAGAGGGGGCAGTTGGCAAAGTTTGTAAGAACAAATAATCGGGAAGATCGCACCACTCCTCCACCTCGGGGGGCTAACAAGCGCTCCGAGCGACGCGATGAAACCCCCGAGTTCGAGGAAGAACGGGTTCTGCACCTTATCCACGGAGGCCCCATGGGAGGCTCTTCCAACTCCTCTCGGAAGGCCTTCGTCCGAGAGGTTAATTCAGTTCATGGCGCCCCTCCCCCCAAAGGCCTCGGCATTCCAGTAACCTTCTCTGATGAAGACCTAGAGGGGGTCCGAACTCCCCACTGCGACACACTTGTTATCGACCTCTACATGGCGAACTTCAAAGTGCAGAGGATCCTGGTAGACAATGGGAGCTCCATGAACATCCTCTTCCTCTTCGCCTTCCGAGGGCTGCAACTATCCCGGGATCGCCTCAAACCGGCCGGCTACACGCTCCACGGGTTCACGGGGGTACCAGTAACTATCGAAGGGGTTATCACCCTGGACGTAATTGCTGGGAAAACCCCTACCACCCAGACAGAGCCGATGGACTTTATGGTCGTCGACGTCCCGGCCGCATACAATGTCATCTTGGGCCGACCTGGCCTAGCTGCCCTGGAAGCCGTTCCTTCGGCATACCACCTCAAAATGAAGTTCCCCACCCAGGCGGGAGTGGGAGAAGTCAGGGGCAGCCAAGAGATGGCTCGGAAGTGCTACATGACTTCCACCGGGGGTCCGGTGCTCTCCCTCGAGACTTTAGAGATCCCCGAGCCAAACGTCCGACCCACGTCCGAGCCGGCGGACGAATTGGAAGAAGTGCTCTTCTCGGACGAGGACCCGAGTCGAAAGTTCCTCATCAGCAAGTCCCTGCCGACTGCCCTATGTTCCGACTTGGTGCAGTGCATCCGGAAGAACCGCGACCTATTTGCTTGGTCCGCCGCGGATATGCCTGGGATTTCCGAGGAGCTCCTAGTGCACCGCCTCAGCGTCGAACCAGGGTGCAGACCGGTTCAGTAGAAGAGGCGTAAATTCGCTCCCGAGCGACAACAAGCCATCAAGGAGGAGGTGGACAAACTCCTAAAAGCTCGGTTCATACAGGAGGTGAACTATCCCGGGTGGCTCTCCAATGTCGTCATGGTTAAGAAGTCCAATGGTTCCTGGAGGATATGCATCGACTTCACAGACTTGAATAAGGCGTGTCCGAAGGATCCTTTCCCTCTGCCGAATATCGACACCCTCATCGATGCCACCTCGGGCCACGAGCTCCTCAGCTTCATAGACGCCTTCTCCGGCTACAACCAGATCCGAATGTTCCCCCCGGACATTTCGAAGACTTCCTTCATTACCGACCAGGGCCTCTACTGTTATAGAGTTATGCCGTTCGGATTGAAGAATGCGGGAGCCACCTACCAGCGCCTCATCAATAAAGTCTTCCAAAGCCAGATAGGCCGCAACATGGAAGTATACGTCAATGACATGCTCGTGAAGAGCATCCGAGGTACCGACCACGTGGCCGACTCCAGGAGGCATTCGGCGTACTGAGAAGGCACAACACGAGGCTTAATCCGAACAAGTGTGCGTTCGGGGTCTCGTCAGGAAAGTTCCTCAGCTTCATGGTCAGCCAGCGAGGGATCGAAGCAAATCCTGAAAAAATTAAAGCCATACTGGACATGGCACCTCCCCGAAACGTCAAGGAAGTGCAGAGGCTTACGGGTTGCCTCGCCGCTATTGGGCGATTTCTTTCGAATTCTGGGGAAAAGTGCCTCCCTTTCTTCAAGGCTCTCAGGGGAGCCAAGGGTTTCGAGTGGGGCCAGCCGCAACAAGAGTCGTTCGATCAACTGAAGGCCTACTTGGTGAACCCTTCCCTGCTCAGCAAGCCTGATCCAGGGAAAACCCTCTTTATCTACTTAGCTGCTTCCGAGCAGACCCTAAGTGCTGTTTTGGTGAGGGAAGAAGACCGGGCCCAGAGGCCCATTTACTATGTGAGCAAGGCGCTTCGGGACGCCGAGCTCCGCTACCCGAAGGTAGAAAAGATGGCCTACGCCCTGGTTATGGCGGCAAGGAAGCTCCGCCCATACTTTCAGTCCCACTCGGTTGTTGTCCTCACCGACCAACCGCTGAAGCAGGTCCTCCACAGGCCGGAAACCTCAGGAAGGCTTATGAAATGGTCCATCGAGCTGACTCAACACGACATCTCCTACCAGCCCCGGACTGCGATCAAAGCTCAGGCCCTCGTGGACTTCATTGTTGAGACCACCATTCCCGAGGTCAGTCATGTCCCGAACGAACCCCCTATTTGGACGGTTTTTGTGGATGGTTCCTCTTGCAATGAGGGAAGCGGTGCTGGTATCATCCTGACGGGTCCAGATGACTTCGTCCTCCAGTATGCCCTCTGCATGAATTTCAGGGCCTCAAACAACGAAGCAGAGTATGACACACTAATCGCGGGCCTCGGACTTGCCCGAAGTGCCGGGGCACAGCGCCTCCGAATCCATAGTGATTCTCAGCTGGTTGTGAACCAAGTCTTGGGCAATTACGAGGCACGAGACGAACGGATGGCGAAGTACCTCGCCAAAGTCCGAACCCTCATGGCCCAGTTCGAAGAGGCACTCATCCAACGAATCCCTCGAGAGGAGAATTCAAAAGCCGATGCCCTCTCCAAGTTGGCCTCATCCTCCCTCCAAGGTCTCGAGCAGACCGTCTTGATTGAGGTCCTCTTGAAACCGAGCATAGAAGATGAGACCGTCGACTCAGTGGAGTCATTGCCGGTCCTACTACAAGATAATTGGATGAAACCGTTAGTAGAATTTCTAAGGGACGGACTCCTCCCTGAGGACCCGAAGGAAGCGCGCCGAGTGAGAACCAGGGCCGAGCGGTACGTCCTGGTTGAAGGGATCTTGTACAAGCGCTCCTTCTCGCAGATAGACGGCCGACCGTACCTGAGATGCCTTTCCCCAGAACAGGCCGACTACGCCTTACAGGAGCTCCATGAAGGCATCGTCGGGGCACACTCAGGGTCTAGGTCTTTGGCTCCGAAAGCTCTGAATTACGGATATTTCTGGCCGACTCTCCTCCAAGACGTCGAGCGACACGTTCGGCAATGTGGCTCTTGTCAGAGACATTCCAACATTCGTCGCCTCCCCCAAGCCAACCTCGCCTTCCTATCAAGTCCTATCCCCTTCGCAATGTGGGGGATGGATTTACTAGGGCCTTTCCCTCCAGCTCTGAGCCAGTTCAAGTTCTTGGTCGTGGCCATCGACTATTTCTCGAAGTGGATTGAGGCCGAGCCCCTTGCTACTATCACCGAGAACAAGGTGCTTCAATTCTTCTGGAAGAGCGTCATCTGCCGGTTCGGCATCCCCCGTGTCCTCGTAACAGACAACGGAACTCAGTTTACTGGGGCCGCGTTCCGAGCTCTATGTGAAGACCTTGCCATCCAACAGCGCTTCTCTTCCGTCTCCCACCCACAGTCGAATGGCCAGGCAGAGAAAGCTAACCGGCAGATCCTCTCTGGTATCAAAAAGAGACTGGACAAGTGTTCTAAAGGCTTATGGGTTGACCAACTCCCCAACGTACTGTGGAACTACCGCACCAACAAACGTATCCCCACAGGAGAGTCCCCGTTCAACCTCACTTATGGGTCCGAGGCAGTGATACCTCTCGAAGTCGGAATACCTTCTCCTCGCCTCGCAGCCTACAACGAGGAACAGAACGCCAGAGACCTCCGGGCGAACTTAGACCTGGTGGACGAGCTGAGGGAAAGAGCATCAATACGCCAGCAGAACTACCGGAGGAGGGTCGAGTTGGCGTACAACAAGAAAGTCCGACCCACCGATCTCAAGGAGGGGGACTTGGTCCTCAGAAAGCTAGCCATCTCCTTCCCCAATCAGAAGAGCAAACTACCTCCGAATTGGGAAGGACCCTACAAGATCACAAGGGTAGTTCGGCCCGGAGCCTATCGTCTGGAAGACTTAGAGGGCAGAGAGATTCCGAGGACCTGGAATGCCGACCACCTTTTAAAATACCAAGAAAGCGCCCCGGCGCCTCTCTGAGTATCACAGGGTGTCGAACCATTCCTCTCCTCTAGCTTGTAATTCATTTCTTAAGTTGTCATATGTAAAAACGGTTCGCCATCAATTATCAATAAAGAATGCTTTTTCATACTTATAAAATTGCTTGCGTCTCTCCGCCTTTATTTTTTATTCAAACAATGGTTCGGAGTCCAATACCCGGCTCGACTCTACTTCGCAAGCTTGTTCTTAAGCGAGCCAGATGTAGTTTGCCGCTCAGAATTGCTCCCACAACCATTGAACTCTAACGATGGTTCCGGAGTCCAACACTTGGCTCAATTCTACTCCGCAAGCTTGCTCCTCAGCGGGCTAGGAGTGGATCGCCATTCGGAATTGCTCCCACAACCGTTGAACTCTAACAATGGTTCCGGAGTCCAACACTTGGCTCGATTCTACTCCGCAAGCTCGCTCCCCAGCGGGCTAGGAGTGGGTTGCCATTCGAAATTGCTCCCACGACCGTTGAACTCTAACGATAGTTCCGGAGTCCAACACTTGGCTCGATTCTACTCCGCAAGCTCGCTCCTCAGCGGGCTAGGAGTGGTTCGCCATTCAGAATTGCTCCCACAACCGTCGAACTCTCACGAAGATCGGCGATCCCACCATTGGGTAAGGCTCGACTCACCTCGCAACTTTGCGATAAGAGGAGACAGAAGCGCTGCTCGGCACCTCTAGCCGAACGCTCTTGTTGCCGAACTGCGAACGAGCGAGAGGTATGCTCGGAGCGCACCACGGCGCTCGAACGACCGAACTCTTAGACCTCTGGTCGGCTGGCCGAGCAAGTGCCCATCCGAGCATCAAAACGGAGAAAAATCACTTTTCCCTCAACATTCGTGTAAGATCTCGATCAGACGGCCCAGATCTTGCCAGCGCCGCTAAACGACAAGATAGCGTTTTCTTGGGAACTGAGCCGTCTCGAGATTCGTGCCAAAATCCAACGGTCCAGATCTTGTCAGCATCGCTAAACGACAAGATAGTGTTTCCTGGGGAACTGAGTCACCTCGAGATTCGTGCCTAATCCCAACGGCTCAGATCGCATTACGGCGCCGAACCGCGAATGAGAGAGGTGCCGGCTCGGAGACCTCAGCGCAATGAACACAGTCACAAACGAAACAACTACGCAGAGCTACAAAGGACGTGCTAGTTTGATAAAGAAATGTTATTAATAATTGGGACACAGTACAAAGCAACTCTTCCATACAACAAGGTCACAAAGCCTTAAAGAACAAAAGTTACAATGCCGACCCGCTATACTTGGTTTTTAAACGAAAAATCATCACTGTCCCGTTCGGTCGTCAGTTTGGCAACCTTGGCCGCCAGTTCCTCTTCCTCCTTCCGAAGCTCCGCCTCTACAGTCTGCAAGTGACGGATCTCAGGGAGCAAATCGTCCCTTTCGGCTATTATTTTCGACAAATTGTGCTGAACGCACTGGATCCGAAGGGCATTGCTAAAGGCGGTCGGCGAACCTTCGTCCTCTCCTATAGGGGTCATCTCGGCGATCCTGCTCTCCAAACGCCGGATCTCGGCGTCTTGCTGACCTAGGATGAGCTGAAGGTGGCCCCGCTCTCTTTCGGCTCGGCACAATCCCAGCTCGACTTCATAGAGCCGCTCTCGGCACCTCGCCGAGCGCAACCTCGTCACCCCCGAGCCAGCCTCGGTTCGAGTGCTGTCATCCGAGCGATTGGGGTCAGCGTCTTGAGCTACCACCACGAGCTGAAAAGAGGAAGAGATGAACAACAAAATTTCAAACATTGCCGAAGTCCAACACTTGAAGAATTTTCAAAACAAACTATCAGGCTTTTATTCCAATGAAGTAACTCTACATACAACAAGACTGACTCTACAACAAGAGTTTTACAATATAAGACAACTTGTTTAGTGCCTCTTCGGAAGGGGTACGCTTCGGTTCAAGGAAACGCGGGGGCGGCGACGCCTAACCTCCGAGCTCGATTCCAAACCAGCAAAGCGAGATCCCCCTTCGCCACTAACCCTAACTGTGGCACCGACCGAGGCACCGCTAGACGAGACAGCTACACTACTCTGAGCGTCAGCAGGACTCCGCCTAGCCGCAGGCAAACGAGTCGCAAGTTCGTAGAAGGTAATCCCTCTCTCGCTCTCTTCGCGAGTACACGATGTACTACGAACGTTGGCCCTCTCAGGCAGAGGCTTGAGCGACGCGACCTCTTCCTCCAACTCGATAATCCTATCTCTCAGAGCATCATCCTTCGTCGACATCTTCAAACGAGGAGGTCTTGACGAGCCCGAGACATTGGCGCTATCGGTCGCGAGTTGTCGATAATGGGTGACCTCGATCCCCCTGTCTATCGTAATCCTCCTAAGCTTGTCGACCTCGGCCAACAACTTTTGGCGCTCGGATGACACCTTCTCCAACTCGGAAGTTAGCTTCTCTTCTTCCGCCGAACGTTCTTTCTCCGCTAACTCCAAGTGTCGGATCTTGGCCAAGAGCTCGTTATTCTTCTGCTCGACGACAGAAAGCTCCCTACGAAGCCACTCAGTCTCACCTTCGGGACAAGGAGCTTGGGGTTGCTTCCGCAGTTGCTTCAACTCGCGACAATACCTCCTCGTTGCTTCAAGAACATGTAAAACTGCCTCTCTCGGCTAAGTGAAAGCTCTCGCTTCGTTTTGATCAGCTCCTTACGAAGGTGCGAAACCTCCGTGATCGGACCAAACTTCACCTGAAAAGCAGAGATAAATCCGACGCCCAACACTTGGAGAATTTTATGCCTAATCAAACACAAAGTCCGGGGACTAATACTTGGAGAATTTTTGGCCAAACAAAAAGTGTTTTCATTCAAAACTCAAAAAAGCGTTACAAGAGCGGTGGCCAGTCCGCAGTTAGCCTTACA
Source organism: Hemerocallis citrina (assembly GCA_017893485.1). Taxonomy (NCBI): domain Eukaryota; kingdom Viridiplantae; phylum Streptophyta; class Magnoliopsida; order Asparagales; family Asphodelaceae; genus Hemerocallis; species Hemerocallis citrina. Next base: position 145,981,138 of record CM030367.1, read on the forward strand.
AAAAAAAGCAAAAGACTAAAAGACGCAACCAAGTCAGGGGTCGACCTTTTTGTCGCTCGGGTCTGTCGACTCCTCGGCCTTGTCCTCGCCCTCGACCTCGTCCTCGTCCTCGCCCTCGCTCTCCTCCTCAGAGTCGTCCTCCCCCTCACCTTTGGCCTCAGTCTCGCCCGGGCCTTCAACACCGTCGGTCTGTCCCTCGGGGCCGAGCATCGCCTGGAGAAGCTCCTCCTCCCCTTCCATGGGGTCGTAGAAGTGGTAGGAGGATGTGTCGAACCCCGGGTTCCGAGCGGCGATATGAAGCAGGGCTCGGCCGTACGCGTCCTCAATGTTCTTGAACATGTGCTGCTCGGCCTCGTCCTGGACAGCCCTCTTCGCCTTTGCCACCTTCGACCGGTGCCTGGCCATGATCTTCTCGGTCTTCTTCTGAGGTCTCTCCGCCTCCGACCGAGCCTTGGCTAACTCCTCCTTCAGCTCGGCATTCTCCTTCTCCGAGGCCTCGAGCTTGGCGGCCTCGTCCTTCGACCGCTGAATGGCGTCAGCCAGCTTCGCCTCCAACCCTGCCACCTCGGCACCGCGCTTCGCCAAGAGGAGTTGCTCAGCATCGAGCAGCTTCACAGCTTTTGCATGCTCCGACCTCTCCTGGTCGTACGACACCGTCAGCTCTTGTTCTTTGCTCGCAAACTCTTCGAGCAAGAAGTTGAAGTGGCAGAGGGTCTGAAAAGAGAATAAACCGTTAAGGTCCGAACCTAGAAACTTGGAAAATTTCGGAAAAAGTGCTTCAAGAAGAGTGTTCGACCCACTTACCGACATTGTGTTCTGAGCAATCTGCATTGTGGCGTCCCCGACCTCTCCGGACTTAAGGGCCGCTCGGTCCTTTGGGGTCGGCAAGTGCTTCACCGCTTGCATGCAAATGTTGCCATCGCCCAAAAAACCATCGACCTTCATCACTTGCCAATCGGGGATGAAGATCTGCGTGTGCCCCTCGGTCAGAATCTTCTCTGCGTCGGCAGTGAGGGGCGGAACTTGGAGGGATAACACCTTGCTCACGTCGAATGCACCGCTCGACGAGCCGGGAGCGTCTCCCTTCGCCGTTGGAGTCGGCGCATCCGAAACAAGAGGATCGGAGGCCGCGACCTTCTCCTGCTCGGGATCGGCCTCCGGAACGGCGACCCCCTTCAAGTCGGCGGTCTTCGGGACCGAAGGTATCTTCGGCGCTCGGCCGCCCTGGGGCCCTGTCGAGGATCTCTTCTTTCGCGTCTCCTGCTCCCTAGCCACCTTGGCCTTCGCCATCAACGCCCTATAGTCCATCTTAGAAGACTCTGCACAAACCGAATGAAAAAACTTAGAAAAATTTTCATGAACTTCAAGCAAAAAAGTAAAAATACCAGAAGCATACTAGGGTCGATCGGACTGAGACCCCCTCGGAACAAAGCCTCCTCGGTGATATCTTTCCAACTTAGCGTCGGCAGGCCAAGGAGTTTCTTGAGGACTTCCGTCTCCTCGTCACTCAGCACCGGCTCCTTCTTCGCTCGCTTTGGCAGGCCTTCCCTCGACCAAGCTATCGGAATTGCCCAGGGTGCGGGAACTCGGACAATGAAATACTTCTCCTTCCAATGCTTGATCGAGTCCGGGTTCTCGATCAACTTCACGCCTGTCCGCGGCGAAAGGTAGAACCTCTGCTCGTTCCTGTTCAGCTGGCAAGGGCGGTAGAGGCTCTGAAGGAGAAACATGCTTGGCTCGGCGCCGATCTCTTGACACTGAAGAACAAACGCCAAGGCGTGCCTCCAAGTGTTCGGTATCAGCTGGGCAGGGCACAAACCGTACCAATTAAGAACCTCAACGATGAAGGGATGAAGCGGAAAACGAAGCCCGGCGGCCAAGGAGTCGAGAGGAAAAATGCACGCGTCATCCGTAGACGACGTGCTGGCTCGGAATCCCGGTCCAGGGAGAAGAAGCCCGTACTCGACAGGGATCTGGAATCCGGTCCGGATCCGATGCAGATCAACCTCCGTAAGAGACGAAATGGTGTGGTCCACCTCGGACAACTCTCTAGGCTCGTTCTCCTCCACCAACTTGGCAGTGCCCTGGGTAACCTTCTCCAGCATCTCTTCGGAGTAGCTCCGAACACCCCCCACGCTCGACAGAACGATAGGCTGCCGACCGAACTCCCCTGCCGTCTTCGGCTGCTCAATGATCTTGACCACTCCTTTACCCTTCTGGGACTTCACCACAACCTCCTGGAGTGGCTCGGCGACTTCGCCACTCTTGCTCGGCCGAACAACGGTCTGCTCGGTCGGCTCTACCACCTCCTTTCCTCTACCTGCTCGGCCGACGACTTGGTCCGAGACGGGGGTCTCATCCGAAGAAGTAATCTTAACCATTTTTTCTAAAAAGAAAGGAGAGAGACTGACCTTGAAGTGACTGATACGGTCGAAAAAGTTCGCCGGAGCAAAGAAACGCCTGCCGCGACAGCTAGCAGCACCACCCAGGAGCTAAAAACTTCAATGGTGAAAAGTAAAAAACTTGAGAGAGAAAGTGAAAGTGAATAATGAGATCTGGGGTGGGGGAGTGAAGATTTATAGTAAAAGAAAAAGTCTCTTGGGCTTCCTAACGTAAGGGCGCGACTTTTGGGCCGCTCTTGAAACGTCACGAAAGCCCAAAACGACTTTGTCTTTTCACCAGGTCAAGTAGCTCGACACAACGGGATCAAAATCCGAGCGACGCACGATCTGACCCCAACATCAAGGGGTCCGGTCGGCTGACCGAGCAAGTGCCCATCCAAGCGTCAAAACGGAGAAAACTCACTTTCTCCTCAACATTCGTGTAAGATCTCGATCAGATGGCCCAGATCTTGCCAGCGACGCTAAACGACAAGATAGCATTTTCTTGGGAACTGGATCCGTATCGAGATTCGTGCCACCATCCAACGGCTCAAATCGCGCCACATCGCCCGGACGAAGCACTTCGGGCCCAGACACTCCGCATCTGTCTGAAGAAGCAAGAGAAAATTTGGATTTAAAGTTTTAAGGCACCGCCCTCGGCGAGCCCCCCAGGCCCCAGGTCTCGGTCGGTTCCCCTCTCACCCGTGAGCAACTCGAGGCCTACAGCCTCAAAGCCGAAACCACGAATCGTTCAAGGGTTGGAGAAAAACCACCGTCGCGTGGGGCCCGGTCAAAAAGCGGATCGGCACACCTCCCATCCCTAGCTCCTTCGGGCTGACAACCATCAGAAGCTGTCAGCCCGGAAGGAAGACAGAGATCAGAGGAGACCCATCCTTCCGAAGCAACTTGTCCCCCGGATCCGGCCTTCGGTCTTCACCACTTCTGCCCTGATCTCCTCTGACCCTGACACCCACGCCGGGGCCGTCAGAGTCAGGAGAAGATCATGGCGGAAGAATGACCACCCACTCTTCCGAAGCACCTCGTCCCCCGGGTCCGGACTCCGGTCGTCATCGCTTCTGCCCTGATCTCCCCTGACCCTGACATCCGCATCGGGGCTGTCAGAATCAGGAGAAGATCACGGCGGAAGGGTGACCACCCGTCCAACGCTCTCAGGGTTAGAATTTTTCGAAAAAGGGGGGGGGGGGACAGGCATCCGCCTTGACTCCGGTCGTCACCTCTTCTGCCCTGATCTCCCCTGACCCTGACATCCGCATCGGGGCCATCAGAATCAGGAGGAGACCATGGCCGAAGAGCAGCCACCCAAGGCAGACACCTCCGATGGCTAAAAATCAACATTGTTGTGACTGAAACTATAAGGGGAGTGGGGTATTTATAACCTCCCCCCAAGAACCAGCCATTATGACCCTCGGGAGGCCAAATGACGGAAGCCCAGCGGTCACGCCTATGAGGCTGTAGCGTTACGCATTAATTACAGGACGCCATCTTAATTACACCGGGAAGTTGGAATGCCGAACAAATCCTGGAGCGCCATTAATGCTCCCTGAGGGCAGCCTGTAACTCAGCTCGGCCTCCTAACGAAGGCCCCTCGGCTCGCCATTGCCCTTGCCGACCCATTAACACTCGGACTCTCATCTGTTACCGAGCGATGCACGATCCGACCCCAACATCAAAGGGTCCGATCGGCTGACCGAGCAAGTGCCCATCTGAGCGTCAAAACGGAGAAAACTCACTTTCTCCTCAACATTCGTGTAAAATCTCGATCAGACGGCCCAGATCTTGCCAGCGATGCTAAACGACAAGATAGCATTTTCTTGGGAACTGAGCCCGTCTCGAGATTCGCACCACCATCCAACGGCTCAGATTGCGCCACGTCGCTCGGAAAGCCGAACCCTTACACCTCTGGTCGGCCAACCGAGCAAGTGCCCATCCGAGTGTCAAAACGGAGAAAAAAGCAGCCGAACGATCACGACCATTGGATCTTCCAGAAATTTGCGTCCCTGATGATGAACGGCCCAGATCGTGCCACGTGCGCAAAACGACAAGATAGCGTTTTCTTGGGAAATGCGCCCATCTCGAGATTCGTGCCACCATTCAACGGCTCAGATCGTGCCACGTCGCTCGGACGGCCGAACCCTCAGACCCCCGGTCGGCCAACCGAGCAAGTGCCCATCCGAGCCCTAAAAGCGAGAAAATGACTGCCGAGCGACTACAACCGTCAGATCTCTCAGAAATTCGCGCTCGCCCAAGATCAACGGTCCAGATCAGGCCACTCCATAAATAGGTATTAAAAACCAGTTTCTATTTATTTTAATCGTTTTATTTATTTAAAAATTGCGAAAAAATTGCTAAAAATTCGGGAAAATTAACTAAAAATTCTAGAAAATAATTAAAAATTTGGAGAAATATTTTTGAGCCCCTGAACGAACAATTATTGCCTAGAATGTACTGTTAAGGCCCCCAAACGATTGGTTAACATATCGCAAAATTAAATAAACAATCCGAAAAAATAGATAAAAACCGTCGAATATTCAACAAGGCTTCAGAACAGCTTACAGTTTCAGAAATCACCTCACTACCCCCCTTCGAGATTCAAAATCCTCCATTCGGACTCCGATACAACTCCACTAGCCACTGAAACAGTTAAACTACTCCTCAAAGGCTGATCACACTCAGTCTTTAGGAGTGGGGGGCTCGTGATATGGCTAAAAATGGGGTTAAATCGGAACCGTCCAGATTGGGAACGAATCTTGAAGCTCAGGGGTAAAAAGGTAATTTCACAAACAAATGGACCCGAAGCGGGCACTGGATCTCCCCTTTACATATCCAATAACCCGCGAAACGGATCCACTCCAGCTGGGTACGGGTCCCGACCCAAGACAAACCCAGACCAGCAAGAGGAAATCAGGGTCACTGATTTGACTAAATCAACGGGCCTGATTTGCAGTTATCCTCTCACCGGGAATCAGGGATCAGTTTCCTAAACTAATTGTGAGGATTTTACTCCTAACGGTGTCACAGGAAATCAGGTCCCTAATTAGACTCCCATGGCGACTATAAATACCTCCTACCTACCACTGTGACCGGGTAATCACTCTTTTTCCAACTTAAGCTCTTTCTTAATCATCACTGGTTACTGACAAGAGCGTCGGAGGGTGCATCGCCGGAATCAACCCCGGTGTATCGCACTTCCTTGCAGGTGAGCGGCAGGGATCAGCAGGCTTGGATCTGCTATTCAGGTTTCTTCACAAACTCACAAATTTCATCTGTTTACCCCCATACCAGATTCAGCGGTAACACATACCTATATTGTCCACTACTAAGGTCTTTCCCTTAACTCCGGCTTAATTACTTGTTATTATTATTAAACAGGCATATACGTGCATAAAACAGAGCAAGAATAACATGGCATGAACAAGTAACAGGTTCAGGCCGGATGATAAATATGTACAGGTGAAAGACAACTCATAAAAGATTAGGGCAATTAAAATTCTAGTTCAGAACAGTAAGACAGTATTGCACCAAATCAGGTATTCCCGTTGCCACAGACATGCAAACCTAGATCCGTCAGAAAATCTAAAAAATAGACTCTCGGCCACATCCAGAAAATATATATAAATCATATAGTATTTCACAAAAACAAGACTCAAAACAGAATTGTATCCAGAAAATATGTTCAGCCAGAAATCAGAAGTTTGTATTCATAAACAGGAAAACGGCATAAAAACTTATTGATTAAATCTAAGAAAAATCTGGGGTACTCCCTAATATGTTTAGTATCAGGAAATAAAGTTTCATAATTTTCTAACATATATAGTATAGTCAAATAAAATCAGAAAGCAACAAGATACAACAATTTTATAAATCTGAAATCATAAACATAGCAGTACCAAAATATCAATAGATTACAAAATATAAATCAAAATCCAGATCCGTCAAAAGTGTGATAAAATAGATACAATAGGCTACAATTCATATTCACAAAGTTTTTATAAATAGCAATTAGAATCAGATCGAAATTTAGGTTCTTTACAGAACAACACGAAAATTCTACAAGTATAGTGGTTGTTTGCAAGTATAAGATAGTTTATAAAAGTTATCAATTAAATCCAAAAAAATTAGGGGTTAATCCCAATCAAGTCTAGTTGTACTCAGCAAAATATTGGAACAAAATATTATATTTAACATCAGTATAAAAATAAATAACCATACAGAATTCATATAAAATAGATTCTGAAATTTTCTACACATCTGTAGTAAAACAGCAATAACTGCAACTCATAAATCGAAATTGAGATATGTCAAAAATTATGAAAAGTATATAGAATTCTCTATAATTCATATTCACAAAAAAATTTCATTTACTGACCTTAATATGGTCTAAAATACTGAACAAAAACGGGGTAACCAAAAAGACAAAAATATTCTTCATGCATAAAATCAACTAGATCATATGAAACACATCCAAATCATAACAAAATATGAAATAGGATATACTAGATGTATAAGAAACATGGTATATGGTGTTTAACAAGTCTACAACAAGTTATACTATAACTAACACAATCAAGCATACGACACCATATGAACAATATGCATGTATACATCAAGAAGTAATTATCTCTAAGCTATTTCATGGGGAGGACCTATTGGCACCTAAAGTTGTTATTAATACCCTAAACACACCTAAAGTTTCTATAATACCCTAAACACACCCAAACTCTTATAAATTGGACCTACAGACCCCCGCCGTTAATTTCTCAGTTAAGTTAGTGGAATATTCTAGGAATATTCCTCTAAACCCGTTAAGAGGTATGTGAAATTACAAAAATACCCCTCTAAAAAACTGATTTGTAAGCGGCGGGTGCCTATAAGTCCAATTTCCAAAACTTTGGGTATCACTGAGGTATTACTGTAACTTTAGGTGTTTATAGGGTATTATTATTAACTTCAGGTGTTTATAGGGTATTATTCTCATACTTGCTTTTAAGCTTCTGGTTCAATTTCCTGCGATTTATTTTGGTTGTGTGTGTAGGTAATGATAATTCACAGTTGGATATAAGTTGGTTCTTGCAATCTCTAAACTAGAATTTCATCAAGTTGGTTCTTGCAATTTCAGACTTTACAAATAGGTCTAACATCTCCATTAAAGGATAATGGATTTGAATATTATGTTACCTGTTTAATTTAGAGGAAAAAAAACATCTTATATGCCAGTTACTTATATGCTATGCTATGCTGACTTATATGCCAGTTACTTATATGCTATGCTATGCTTATATGGTTCTATGCTATGCTATGTTTATATGCTTATATGCATTGTCACTCAGTCTATTACATATCTTCTGTTTTTGTTTTATTAAACTTGTTAACAAAAAACTATGCTTTATCAAATTCTGTTGTAGGTTAAATGGTTCATGAGTTATTTAAGTCAATCATTCATGTTACTCAATTGTGAATTTCATATTTGTCATGGAACCTGAACTTGATATTTCCTGTTAGTCAATTGTAAATTTCAATATGAGGAAGGGTTATTTTTGCAGTTGAACTAGTTGGCATGGCATTTCAATGCAGCCCTAGTGACACAATTTTTATCTCTTTGTTACACAGACGCTTGAATATTTGGCAAATTTGATAAATCCTTGCTGAAAGTTGTGTTATGAGCCTACTAGTAATTATTTCATGTATTGTTTAGTTTCATGTACATACACATACATTATTATTTCTGATTATTTTTTTTTTGGTTGGCAGCAGCAGCAGAAGAAGAAGGAGCAGCTTGCTTCGTTATGTAATATTGATTGTGTAATTGTTTCATTTCATGTAATTGTTGTTTCATGTTATGTAATTGTTTCATATTATGTAATATTAATTGTGCATTTCAAGTATACAAAATAGTTATGCATTTAGGATTATATCTATATTCTTCTGTTCTTTCTTTGCTATCTGTTGGATACTTATGATCTAAAGATGAAAATATATCTCAATAAACTCTTTGCTCTATGTTGGTTCTGAATAATTTGTTTGTTCTTGATGTTATGATATATTGATATATGATGATTAAATATATTTGGTTCTGAACAAACTATGACCTCTGTTAAGGATTTAGAGAACAGTTTTTTAAAGGAATTTTGAAGGATTTTTCGTTTAGTTGGCACTCTCAGTTGCAGAAATACTCTCAATTTTGAAGGACTTTTTGTTCTATTTTAAAATTAATTGTAAAGAAATTTTAGAAAAATATTTAGAGAAATTTTTAGGAATTTTTAAAGCAAATTTAAAGAAATTTTAAAGGAATTTTAAAAAAAATTTAAAAGTGAGTTTAAAGGAAATTATAAGGAATTTAAAATGATTTTTTAAGGAATTTTAAGGAATTCAAAAGAAAATTTTAAAAAAATTTAAGGGAATTTTAAAGGAAAATTTAAGGAATTTTAAAAGGAATTTTAAGGAACTTTTTTAGGAATTTTAAGAAATTTTATGAATTTTAACGAATCTTTAAAAAATTATTAAAGCATGGGGATAAAAGAGTCATTTTACCTCTAAACTGTTAGAAAATTAACGGAAATGGACCGGAGGTGGCTATAGGTCCAATTATAACAAGTTTGGGTGTGTTTAGGGTATTATAGAAACTTTAGGTGTGTTAAGGGTATTAATACTAACTTTAGGTGCCAATTGGTCATTCTCCCTATTTCATGTCGTGTGTGTAACGAGACAACTATGGATGGATAAAAAACTAGAGAAAAGATCAAACAGGATTTCATGAGAATGGATCCTGAAATAACTACACTGCAGATGATATTTAGTACTTGTATTATACAAAAAAAAAAGAATACAAGTTACCTGCCTTATATATGCCGACGGAAACAACGAAGCAAGAACAAGAATAACGGGAACAGATTTCCGGGCATGAACACAACCCAACGAATGGATCGAACAAGAACACGAAAAGAAAATAAACCACGAACACGAAGAACGGCTAGATGTGCTCGAGGTGAATAACCCATGCGCACCGGGACCAAGGGCAGTCGGGGTGCACCATGAGGGGAGAACAAACGGCGGCACACGGCAGCTAGGGGACAGCACCAGAGGAGCTAGCTGGCAATGCTGCTGGCTAGCGCTGCCTCTGTTCGCTAGGTGCAGCGGGAGGGGAAGCCGACCAGGGGTGGTCGCAGGGCTTCGCTAGCATCGTTGCGGTTGTTGCTGTTGTCTGCGACGTGACGTGATGGGAAGAGGAGCACAGGGGAGCGAGCAGGAGGGGAAATTGACTAGGGGGATCGGGATGAGGGTGGCACAATGGGGTCGTCGAGGCGCTGCAGGGGTCGCCGAAGGGTGGTAGTCGAGAGAGAGGACGGAAAAGAGTTCGGGAGGATGGGTTTTGGAGACAGCGGCTAGAGTCTTGTGAATAAGGTAGAAGCACATTAGGTAGTATATATATAGGATAGGTATTAAGGTTTAGGGGTGAATGCGGGTAAGGGTTAGATAGCTAATGGATATAGGGTATAAAGATCCAATAAGAAAGAATAGGGTTTAGGGTTTAATGATCCAACAAGAAATAGAATAGGATTTAAACAATAATTAAATAGGCCAAGAAATAAATTAATTGGTGCTAAACAAAATAAATCGGAGACAAATAAATTGGGACAGAAAATATAATTAGATCAAGAAAATATTCAAAGCCACAAAAATAGAGTCAAAATCAAAACATATTGATTGATAATGAGAACGAAGATCAAATACATGGTTCAAAGAGAGACCGAGAAATACTATAGGAATAAATACTCAAAAAGAAATATACATAAAAAAATACAGAAAATAAAAAGCAGGGGTTACACAGACAGCAGCGACAACAGCACCCGCGACAGCAACCCCCTCTCGATGTCTCCCTTCCAGCGCCAGCCCGCAGCGACGCCAACCAACGCCGCCCCGTTCCACCGTCGTGCCACTCCCTGGCTAACGTCGTCTCTCACCGCAGTGCATCCGCATCCCCCGGCTGCCCTTCTTGTGTGCTCGTGCGTTGAGCACCTCGAGCACATCTAGCCGTCCATCGTGTTCGTGGTTTATTCGTTCTTTGTGTTCGTGATCTTGTTGGTGATCTTCCGTTCGTGATATTTTGTTCGTTCTCGAGAATTCATTCCCGTTATTCTCTTCTCCTAATCGTTTTTGCCATCAATTTCGAGGCAAGTAACTTGTATTCTTTTGTTATATATACAAGTACTAAATACCGCCTGTAGTGTGGCTTTCGTCCCTAAATTCAGTCTTATGAAAAATTTCCTGTTATATCTTGTCTCTATTTGTTGATCCATCCGTAGTCGTCCTTTGTTATACACACGACATGAAATAAGTTAAAAATAATCTAGATTCTTGATACATGTTTGTATGTTGTTTCCTGATCCATGATATGTTGTATGAATCTTGCATGCTTGAAGTGTAAGTCGTAGTATCGTGTGGTAGACTTGTAAAACACACATACCATATTTTTTTAGACATCTAGTATACCATGTTTTGTATTTTGCTATAGATTGGATTTGTTGCATATGTATTTGATTCGATGTATGAGAAAGATTTCTGTTTTTGCTGCTTCCCCGTTTTTGTTCAAGATTTTAGATCTTGTTAAGGTCAGTAAATCAAATAAATTTGTGAATATAAATCGTAGAAACCGCTGTCTATTTTCCAGAATTTCTGACAGATCTCAGTTTCGATTTGTGAGTTGTGAGTTATTGTTGTATTACTACAGATGTGTAGAAAATTCCAATTATGTTTTATGTAAATTCTGTAGAATTATTTATTTTAATACTGATTTTAAAGATAAGGTTTGGACCTAATATTTTTCTGAGTATGACTAGACCTGATTGGGATTAACTCCAATTTTTTGTAGATTTATTTGATGATATTTATAAACTATTCTATGCTTGTGAACAAAGTACTATATCTCTAGTTTTGTATGTTGTTCAGTAAATAACCATGTTTTCGACCTGATTCGAGTTGCTGTTGGTAAAAACCTTGTAAACATAAAATTTAGCCTATTGTATCTATTTTATCACCCTTTTGACGGATTTGGATTTCGATTTATACTTTGGAATCTATGGCTGTTTTAGTACTGCTGTGTTTGAGGTTTCATATTTACAAACTTGTTGTATCTTGCTGTTTTCTGATTTTATTTGTCTATATTACCTAAGTTGAAATATTATGAAACTTTATTTTTTGATATTAGACATACTAGGGAATATCCCAGATTTTTCTTAGATTTAATCAGTAAGTTTTTATGCCACTTTCATGCTTATAAATACAACTCTGTAATTTCTGGCTGAACATGATTTCTGTATATAATTCTGTTTTGAGATCTGTTTCTGTAATTATTATATGACATATATATGCACTGGATTCTGCTGAGAGTCTAGTTTCTATATTTTCTGACGGATCCAGATTTGCTTGTCTTTGGCAACGAGAATTTTAGATTTGGTGCAGTAGTGTCTTGCTGTCCAGAACTGAACGTTTCGTTGTCCTAGTCTATTATGAGTTATATGTCACCCGTGTATGTCTTCCACCCAAACTGAACCTGTCTCTTGTTCATACCGTGTTATTCTTGCCCTGTTTTGTGCTCGTATATGCCTGTTTGATAATAATGACACATAATCAAGCCGGGGTTCAGGAAAAGATCTAGTAGTGGAAAATATAAAGATGTGTACTTGGAAGGGGGCCGTGTTCTCACTTGTTACGTGTTTCATGATTACATGATACATGATTCTATTTACCTGATTACCTGGCTACACACTTCCCTATAGGAAGGCGTACTCAGAAGGGGACCCATAGGTCCTACCTGTACCTGTACCAGTACATGTTTAACTGATACTTGAGTACACGGCCCTATACAGTCCACTATGAAATCTAAAACGCAACTTGTTTGAATGTAACAACCATGTGGTAAAATTTGGGACGCATGAAGTGTTACCTAGTTAGGATTAAGTACAAGACCTGTAATAACATGATCACTTGCACATTTCTGTTACCTGTACATGCTATTTGACACATGTTACCTATATACCTGCTTGCATGGTACTTGACACCTGTTACATGTTACCTGCACCCTGTCACCTCATCATATTACTTGAATCTGCTTTTGAACTATGTTAGTCATTTTTTTTTGCTTTCACTCTTATTCCATATTTATTCAGTATTTGCTGCCGCTGTTACTCTATACTTGTCTATCTGTTTTCTTTTGTATTTGTTGCTTGCACTACAAGCGGCCCATAACTTGCATTGACGGGTGTTTTGTTTCTTTTTTCTCTTCCTGTAATTTGTTACAATTGTAGACTTTGGTGACCAGCTGCCCGAAGGAGTAGGTGACCAAACTTTCTAGTCGGCTGGAGTTTTTTTTGCTATATTATTATTTCATGTTGCTTTTGATTAAATGTAATTGCTACTTGGATTGTGTATTGGGCAGTTTGACCAAGAATTTATTTTCAGATCTGGTTTATTTGAGATTTATTTAATTTTGTTTCAATAAAATTCTGTTGGTTATAATAATTTGTTCATGCATGCATGGTTGATTTCTCCTTATTTATTTCTTATTTATTCCTGTGAAAAATTGAAAAGATCTTTATAGCTTATGAATGGTGAAAGCCATTCGCTAGACTTAGTCACGTATCCGTATTCCGTATTCCTTTTTTGCAGGCGGGGCGTGACACAGTCATTAGCAATTTATCCAAATTTTGGGTTTTAGGTGAATAGTCATTGACTATATTTTGGAAGGGATATAGCATTTGCAAAATTTAGCTAACGAAAGATCATCTTTCGTCAGTTCATCGGACGAAAGATGATCTTTTGTCTCTCCAGCTTTTTTAAAAAAATCTATCGAACGGGAAATGATTTCCCTTCTGATCATTTTTTTTAATAAAAATTGATCGGAAATTTCCCATTCGTCAATTTACAAAGGAAAAGATTTGTGGGATTTCTAGAGAATATAGCCGTTAAAAATTATTATGGGTATAAATTATGAATTAATTGACCTCTAATTAAGATTTAATATTAATTAAGTTTTAATTAAGAATTAATTAATTTAAATTAAGCTCCTTATATGTGAATTAATGGACGGACGAGGGATGATTCCCCGTTTGTGAAAAATATTCCGTTCGTTGGTTTTTTTTTTTTAATAAAATAAAATCAAAGGACGGGAAATCATAGCTCGTCCGACACATTTATAATTTTGAAAAAAAAAAAGTTTTTTGGGATGAGACATTATTTTTCGTTCGTCGATTTTTTAAAATCAAAATCCAAATTTTGGGTTAAAAAAACTACAGCTCAAATACAAAATTTCTATTTCTATATGCTAAACTATTGTTACTCTGTGCATATTGAACAACCTAAAATTGTTTTGAGAGACTCATAAAATTATATAGAACTCCAAAAAAAGAATGAGAGAATTGGAAGAAACTTATAAATATCATTCCCATCGTAATTACTAAATTTTTCATTATCATCCTCATATAAGCAGATGGTTTAGAGAATCACTAACAAACCATAATGTTTTCCAATTGAATATTACAAAATCTAAAAAAAATCATGCAAAGAAAGATGTCACAAATTCAACTAATTTATGTTAACATGTATATTATAACATCACCAATATTCAGTAAATAAGTTATACATTATAAGTCAAACATTATAGCACATGTTAGGGTAAAGATGATAGACAAAGAAAATCATATAAAAATAATTTTATGAATTATGTTGCCTAAAAAATCTAATTCTAAGTTAGGGGATGTGGGTGGGTTTGGGAAGAGACGTGGAATTTTGTGAGATTAAGAAAGTGAGAGGGAAAGAGATTGTGTTTGAGAGATTGAGTTTTTTATTTTATGTTGATTTTTTTAATAAAATCGTGCATAGTGCACGTATTAGTTAAAAGGAATCCCTACTTTTTCTCTCCTTACTCTATTTCAAAATCGAGAAAGGAAAGAGGTGATAGACTCCCTCCACTTAGTATAATATATATATATAATAATAATATATAGAGAAGTGTTCTGTTGTGCACTAGGCCTTCGTATGCACTAGTGTGCACTCGGCCTTTCCACCTTCGTATCGACGATCCAAACTGTTCACATTGATCTACACATCTAAATTAGTCTAAATATGTAAAATCAAATCATTTAAAAAAAATTTGCCCATCCATTGATGTGTTACAAAATTATATGGCTGAAAATCGTTGTTTTTATAGTCACATAATGAATGGGCAAATGAATTTCAAATGATTTGATTTTACATATTTAGATTAATTTAGATATATAGAGCAATATGAACGGTTCGGATCGCCGATACGAAGACAGAAAGACCGAGTGCATATGAGTGCACACGAAAGTCTAGTGTACAAGGTAACATTTCTCATAATATATAATATACCTAAAATTTGAGATTGAACTACATTAGGAGTGGACAACTATTCGAACCGACCAATGCGAACCAATCGAACCCGAACCGACCGGTTTTTAACCGAACCAATTGGGCGTTTGGGTTGGCCCGGTTCTTAATCTTCAATAACCAACTAGATCGGTTCGGTTGTTGGATGAGGCTTTCAAATAACCGATGAAACCGAACCGACAGTACCTCTATACATAAGTCTATAAAAAAGATAGTTCTCCTTTAATTTCTTGAATATACAAATAGTCATTTCTCATTTTCTTGGAGATACAAACAGTCTTTTTTAATTTCTTTAATAAAAACCGAGCAGTTGTTCCACCTATCTTTTGATCTCCATAATCATGTGTGTTATGTGGTTGAGAAATGCTTGATTTATAGTGTGGTCCAACTTAATAGAATCATGAAGTTGATGTAATATTTAGTAGTTACTTTAATCAAGTCAAGCAGAAATTATTTTCTAAATATTTTTTTATTGTACCTGAAATTCAATTAGCTATGGTTATTGATGTTTCTTTTATGATAATAAGCTAAGATTACAGAAATATGCAAGTGAAAAAACAATTTATCTCACCCATTTAAACGTTATCATCTCAAACAATTAGTGCAAAATTCATTAACAACTTGTGGTTTTATGAATCTTCATTTTAAATTCATTCTAAATAACAAATAGCAGGTTGTTTCTTAAGTTTGATTGAAGTTGAGCTTTAAAATTTTAACAAAATTATGAATGATGTTGAAGGTGAAAAGTAGCACGCCAAACCGATCATCCAATCTAATCCAAACCGAGCTTAATCAACTTGAATGGAAACCGATCCAATTAAGGTTCGAATTGGTTGCGGATGAGAAAGTTAAAAAAACCAATCTTCTTTAGATCGGTAGTGGATGGTCCATATTAGATCGGATATCAACCGATGCCCGCCCCTAAACTACATATATGCTCTAAGAGCATCCACAGTCGTGTGCTATTTATGCATAAAATGCATTTTATAGCAAATGACCAGCTGCTATCGTTTGCTATTTATGCATTTTATGCATAAATAGCGACAGTAGATTGCTATAAATGAGAGTGGATTTGAGAGAAATGCATATTATACAGAACGCAACTTCACTTTCCATCCCACGAAAAAAAATCATTTTTTAATTCTCCGACGCAACTTCACTTTGCGTCGCTCACCAATTTTTTTTAATAAAACGTAATTAAAAACCAAAAAAATCCTTCCCCCTTGGACGCAACTTCACTTTGCGTCTAGTGGAGGGACCATTATTTTTTTTTCAATTGATTTTAAATATTAAAAAATTCGAAAAAAATTCAAAAAACCGTGGGACGCAACTTCACTTTCCGTCTGTAACTTTTCTAATTTTTTTCTTCTTCTGACGCAACTTCACTTTCCGTCTAACATTAAAAATTTAATTAAATAATTCGTTTCGCCCTTCCGACGCAACTTCAAAGTCCGTCTAGTATTTTTTTAATCTTAAATTGTTATAAAATAGTATTGAAGGACTACCGAAAATGCTAAAAATGCTATATGTAAATATGTATTTTGTATTTTTTTTTCAAGCACTGTCGATGCTCTACCCAAAAGCCAATTTACCAACTTCCTATCACAAAAGCAGTAAGCACGGGACCACACGTCCGTGTAGGCACCCCCCACCAATCAATGACTTCTTGGGCGGCCGTTATCTTATCAACTGAAATCCCTAACTCCATGTTAACCAATTTACTAAAATACCCTTTTCGCATCGTCTCATATCATAACCTACCTGTCAATGGGCAGTTTGGTCAATATGTGTGCTTCAATTATTAAACCCTAGCCCCTCCAAACTCACGTGACTCCTTTTTCCTCACCGATAATGAATTCAATTTTTTCTTTATTAGTAAAATTGAGGGAGTGAAAGCATTTAAACGAGTGGCAGGGAGTAGTAAATAGTAGCAAAAACAGAGCAGTTAGCTTTTTCAGTTCTATAAATACAGCACAACCCCATCTTCTCTTTTCCCACGGTGTGACTGACTGCTCTGTTTCTCTTTGCGCTTAGTTGTTGCCATTTGTGCCCATTAGCGTTGGTTGGGTTTCCTAAAACAATGGCTCACTTCTCCTCTTCCTTCTTCTTCTTCTTCTTCTTCTTCCTCTTCTCTCTTCTCCTCACTCTCACCCTAAATGCCATTGCTTTCCAAACCCAACACCATGGCCACCATGCACAACACCACCACTCAGAATCCACCCACAACTACAGAGATGCACTCACCAAATCCATCCTCTTCTTCGAAGGCCAGAGGTCCGGGAAGCTCCCACCAAACCAGAGGCTCAAATGGAGGAGAGACTCTGGCCTCAATGATGGGCATTCAGTGAATGTGAGTCAAATCACTTAGTTTTTTTAATTTTTAACAACATGGGTTTGTTTGTTTTGGTGTGAACTCAAATGGGTTTTGTTGAAACTCAAAATGCAGGTGGATTTGGTTGGTGGGTACTATGATGCAGGTGACAATGTCAAGTTTGGGTTTCCGATGGCCTTCACTACCACCATGCTTTCATGGAGTGTGATTGAGTTTGGTGGGTTGATGAAGGGGGAGCTCAACAATGCAAAGGAGGCCATTCGTTGGGCTACTGATTACCTTCTCAAAGCTACTGTTCACCAGGATACCATCTATGTTCAGGTCTGCTTTAAAAAATAGGAGCAAAAAATAGACAATGTGGTGGGTTGTGGGTATTTTTGTTGTGGGTATTTTTGTTGTTGCTAAGTTAAAACTGATTTTGGGTTAATTTTTTTATTATTATTTATCTTCTTTTTTTGAAGGTTGGGGATGCAAACAAGGATCATGCTTGTTGGGAGAGACCTGAGGATATGGACACACCTAGGACTGTGATTAAGATTGATAGTAGCAATCCTGGATCTGACGTGGCAGCTGAGACTGCTGCTGCTCTTGCTGCTGCTTCCTTGGTTTTTAGAAGATCAGACCCTTCTTACTCTAGACTTCTTCTTAGTAGAGCTACTAGTGTAAGTAATTAAACCCTAGTAACTTCAAAGTAATTAATCCTGTAAGCATTTATTGATCATGGAATTTGCATGATTCTTGTTTAGGTGTTTGAGTTTGCCGATAAGTACAGAGGTGCTTACAGTAACGGGCTGAAAAGATTTGTGTGCCCATTTTACTGCTCCTACTCTGGTTTCCAGGTTGATAAATTTTCACCTAATAGGTTTTCTGCGGTAGGATTTTTACCTGTTATAAATTGTAATGCTCTGTTTTATTTTTCGGGGGGGTGTAATTAGGATGAGTTACTGTGGGGAGCAGCTTGGCTTCACAAAGCAACAGGGAATTCAAACTTCCTATCTTACATTCAAGTCAATGGTCAAACTCTAGGAGCTGATGAGTCTGACAATACCTTTGGTTGGGATAACAAGCACGTGGGAGCCAGAATTCTGCTCTCTAAGGTCCCACATCTTCTTCTTCCTCATTCCTTGGATTAATCTAAATTAACCCCTAATTAGTAAGCTAATTAAGTTAATTGCCATTGTTTAGGAGTTCCTAATCTCAAATGTGAAGTCACTTCAAGATTACAAGGGCCATGCTGATAACTTCATATGCTCTTTGATTCCTGGAGCCCCTTTTTCCTCAACCCAATACACACCAGGTCCTTAATTTTGTTAAACTTTCTTTTTCAGGGGGGGTTTGCGTATTTTGTCTGTCCTGAGTTGAATTTTTTTTTTGTAGGTGGACTTTTGTTCAAAATGAGTGACAGTAACTTACAATATGTGACCTCCACCTCTTTCCTGTTGCTAACTTATGCCAAGTACTTAACCTCCTCGGAAAAGGTGGTTGTTTGCGGTGGTGTTCCAATTACCCCTAACAAACTCCGACTCATTGCCAAACGGCAGGTAAATTGTAAAAAAAACAAAAAAAGCAAAAACTCTCTTAATCAGCTTGTTACAAAAAAAGTTATACCGTATTTTGCTGAATGTATGATTTGAATATAGGGCAAAAAACAAAGTACCCCCCTAACGTTTGGGCTTAATACAATATGCCCATATAACGTTTGAAAAAGTACATTTAACCCATTCCACCGTTAACTTAACCCTATCCGTTAAGTTATAATTATTGAATTACCTTTTTACCCTTACCCTTTCATAATCAAATATCTTCTTCTTTTTCCTCTTTCTTCATTCTTTTTCTTTTTCCTCTTTCTTCATTCTTATTCAGATTATGCAATTCATTTCAGATTATGCAAACAACTTATATCTTATTCATATTTCTGAAATTTAGTCAAGTTGCAACTTATTAGGCTTCGATGTGCAAAATACTTTTACAATGTATATTATTGATCCATCGATATGAATGATATTTTTCTTTCAACTTTTTTTCATTCATTCATTCAATTTGTCTCATCTTTCAACCGCAAATTGGGAATTTTAAGTGCATATTATAACACACAACGATGAAAAATAAAATTACAACTAATCATCCAATTTGCAGCTTGAGTCGTTCCCTATACTTTCTCTACTTCAACACCCGTTTTATTTTGAACTTCTTTCATTCTTGTTCATACACACAAAAGGACAAGAAACTATTTACAGATCAATGCACTTGTGCATAGAAAAAAAGATGCCAGCTTCAAGAGCTCGTCACATCGAGAAAATTAACCAAAGAAGTTATTGGAGACTACGCTTCACTTCGATTTCTTCTCCGCTCTACTTCTGTTGCAAAGGAAAAGTGACTTCACTGTAACTGATATGAAGAAAATGTAAAACCCAATTGCCCTTCGTCCAATGCTTTCAGTTCAAGCTTCTGAAACGGGCTGCAGGTTTTGGCAACCAAGTGTTAGAAGCAGTCTCCTTTTTTGTTGAGACCGAAATAAATAAATAAATAAATAAAAATTAAAAATTAAAAATTCATATATATAATAAATCATATATATGAAAAAGAATGAAGAAAGAGGAAAAAGAAAAAGAATGAAGAAAGAGGAAAAAGAAGAAGAGATTTGATTATGAAAGGGTAAGGGTAAAAAGGTAATTCAATAATTCTAACTTAACGGATGGGGTTAAGTTAACGGTGGAATGGGTTAAATGTACTTTTTCAAACGTTATATGGGCATATTGTATTAAGCCCAAACGTTAGGGGGGTACTTTGTTTTTTGCCCTTGAATATATAATACAGGTAGACTACATTCTAGGAGACAATCCGGAGCGAATGTCGTATATGGTCGGATACGGGTCAAGATTCCCGCAACGTATCCATCATCGTGGCTCGTCTCTGCCCTCAGTTGCAGCTCACCCAGCTCACATTCCATGCTCGTCTGGATTCGCAGCATTGAGCTCATCTGCCAAGAACCCGAACCTACTTGTGGGAGCCATTGTGGGTGGACCTGATGCGCAGGACCGGTTCCCGGACGTGCGATCCGATTACGAGCAATCTGAACCGGCTACATACATGAATGCACCACTAGTTGGTGCACTTGCATACTTGGCTCACTCTTTTGGGCAGCTCTAATTATGACATAGGAATATTATGATTATGATGATATATTAGTATATAGAAGATGGTGGTGTTTGTTATTTTGTTTTCTTAAAAGACCCCGCTGCTTTAAAAAGTGTGGGCATGCTGAGGGTTTTGATTGTGTTAGTTTTCAATTCCACTGCTAAGCAGTTGTTAATTTGTGTGGTTGGTTTCTAACGGCGTTTGTACGAACTTGTGGTTTGTTATCTAAATGAAAATTTCAGTTATGGGTATAATTAAGTATAATGCTCGGATAACTGGAGGACTTGATTAGGTGACTGAGCATGAGATGATTAAAATAATGAAATTTGAGAGATTTTTTTGTTGAACAACAGAGAATGATTAAAGTATTTAAAAGGGGCTTTGGGGGTTGAACAAATGCATAGATATAGATTATGTTGACAGCTAAGTAGATTTGGTTCAGAGTAATGCTAAATCCACTACCAATTTTATTATATTTCTCTTCACTGTAGATAGTGAATGAAGCATAACTCTTTGATTCAAGAGCTACTAGTGTACCCTTGTTGCAATATTGTACAAACTTATATAATTTAAAATACTATAATATAATATAATATACAGTATAAATCATGTAAGACTATATATATATATATATATATATATATGAAAATAATAAAACTTTTAATAATATCTATATAATAATAAAGATTTCAATTCTAATTTGGATGGAGTAAGATTGTGGAGTTATCTGTTAAATTTGCCCTTCTTTTTTTATTTTAAAAAAAAGAAAATGAGAAAAATCATAGGCAAAAGCGGTTTAGCATAATATATTGTATAGATTCCAAAATTTTAATTATTTTTCAGAATTTCAAATTAAATTTCCGTATTTAATAATAATTTTTGGAATTTTAATTTAATTTCCTAATATTAAATCATTTTATGTGATTTCTTATTGATTTATCGAGCTGGCGCGATTTTTGGGCGATTTGGATCGTCCATCGAGTCTGTGCTCGCTCGCTAAGTGAAATAAGGTATCAGGATGATGTGGTGACGTGGTGCGACATGGGACGTTGATCACGTGATGGGCTCGCCAGCTGAGTGAATTGGACATGCGTGATTAGGTGGCGACGTGACGTGTTTGCGAGCCTCGGTTATGCACCTCTTCGTGCATCTAGACGATCGGACGGTCGAAAATTGAGCGGAAGTGGTGTCTGGGTATGTGCACGTGTTAAGATATGTGTGAATATCTATTTTTGCTTTACTTTCTCTATTTCAAAATGTAGAAAGGAGAGAGAAAGTACACTCTCTCTTATTAGCATAATATATAGATATATATATTCGCATGTATGTATCTTTAGATAAAGCTAAAATATATATGCATTCTAAAATCTATCACGAGTATAAAGCATGTGTATGATGTAGGAGAAAGGCATATCTAGCAAGAATAAGACAAGTGTGAAGTGTTCGTTGCTGCCATGCTGGTAATGTATTTCAGTATTTGTGTTGGATTTATATCTAACATTTGATATAACTAATTTTTTTACGGAAAAAAGATCTCAAAACCTGAAAATATTTTTTGTCAAAATAGGGACATAAAGAGAATTTTTAATTTGACTTGCACATCCAGCAAAAGTCTAGGGTTTCATTGAGCATGAATAATTATTAAATATTTTTTGTGAAAAAATGTGGAATATCACTACCCTATTTAATTAATAAGACGGTAACAAAATAGTCCAGAGTACTGAGCAATGTACATCAAACTAAGCTAAATAGGCAGAACTAAAACATGAAACCTTCAACTACATTGGAGGGTGGAAATCAACAGTATAGCATACAAATGAAGGAGTACATGTCCTTCCAAAAAGCCATAGAGGGTGGGATCTTCTACTAAGCAGCTCACTCCAGATTCGATCAGATCTCTATCTCCTCATTATCGTACTCATGAACGTGGAAGGCTCTGGCAACCTTCCTTCTCAATTTAGCGGCCACAGCTGTGACCCAAAAAAAAAGATACATAATGTTAGTCAAATTGACAAAAATATTATTACTATTCCCACGAAAGTAAAAGTTATCTCTATCGAGCCGAAGAATCCAGGTCGTTGCAGTTATTGCTATATACCAAATGTCTTTCATCTCCCTCCTCTCAGCGAAGAACCTAGAACCAACCCGTAGATCCTCATATACTATGGGACAATTACTAGCGCCTAGTGCCTTTAAGACCTCAAACAAGATAGCTTTACTTCTCCGGCATTCAATAAAGAGGTGTTCTCAAGTCTCCATGTCTACGCTGCAAAATCCACACGAGGTCCCTATGTTAGGTTGTCGTTTAGCTAGGTTTACCCTAGTCAAGATAGCATCATTGAGTACAAGCCAAAAGAAAAATTTTGACTTTAAGGGGTGCTTTAGTCTTCCACATCACAGATGACCAGTTCAGACAACACCCTCTAAAATGTATACTGTTGTACAATGATCGAACTATGAAGTTCTCGTCTTTTTCTGGCCCAAAACCTTTCCGATCTGGGCCTATGGAACATCTCACCCCCGCCTGATCAATATATGCTCGCATTTCCTCCAACCTTATCTGGCATGCTGGGTTCATGTGTCGTTTAAAGGTGGGTTTTCATGAACCCCTTTTCCATGTTTTAGCAATTGTACTGTGAGGTTGTAACAACAGTTCATACAATTTTGGGAACAACTCCTTTAATGTGTGCACCCCACACCATTTGTTCCACCAAAATTTGATTAGTCGACCGTTGCCAATGAACAAAGTCACACAACTGCTAAACGGGTCATAGGCTTTGGTGATCCCTTTCCATAACCAAGAAACTCTAGGCCCGACCCTGAATCCTAGAAAACTTAAAGAGGCAATACATCATTCTGATAAAACAGAAATTTAAAGAACATATGCAAGAACATCCTTTAAATCTATATTTCATAATCATCATACATATATCTTTGAACATATGCAAGAAAATATAGAGTTAAAAGAAGATGAAAATTTTTCTTTTGTAAAACATCTTGATTGAAGTAAGATTGGAAAATTATGAAGAAAATATCTCAAAATGAAATACCTACATATAGGTTTAATACAAATAAAGATAACCAGTCTATTTAAATCCGGAATTGATACTCGAATAATGATCGTCTGCATTGATGAAAGAATTATCAATAATCCTTTGAATACTATTATTGGTGGTGATAAATTCAATCTAGCAAATAGATTAATCCAATCAATTCTTTGAATAACCCAGTTCGGCAACTCAAAGAAGGACAGGTAGTATCTTGACAGGTTGGAGAATACCGAACGGATAATGGTAACTTTCCCTCTTAAGGATAATGATTTACCTTTCCAATCGGCCAATCTACTTTCCACCCAATTTATTATCAGGAACCAACCTGACTTCTTCAGCTTGCCGGATCTAACTAGGAGGACTAAATACTTGACGGGGAACCTATCAACCTAACAGTCCAGGATCATCATGTGTTCGTTCACTTCATCCGAGGACATGGCAATGGGTATTAATGCACTTTTGTGGAAGTTGACTATAAGGCCAGACCATTCTTCAAAGCAGTAAAGTATTCCTTTGAAACCTAGAGTCTCCCCAAGAATACCATTACCAAACCACAGGGTATCATCCATGTATTGTAAGATGGTGCAGCCCGAGCTGTTTCTTCCACTGGCCACCAGAGCAATCCACTGGCTACAATAGTGAATATAAGGGGAGACAACAGGTCTCCTTATCTCAAGCCTCTCTTGCACGAGAATGGGTGCCCCACCGTGCATCATTCTGCTGGTAGTCAGACAGTGCTAGACCCATCTAATCCATCTCATTCCAAAGCTGCGACCCTTGAGTCTTGCACTAAGCTCTCCTAGTCCACTGAATCGTAAGTCTTTTCAAAGTCCAGTTTGAGAAGATAACTCTTCATGTTGGAATTGTGGCACTAATCAATGGTTTCTTCTGCAGTGGCTATGCAGTCCTGGATGCAGCGGCATTTAATAAATCCCGACTTTTCTCTACTTACCAGTTTTTCCATCACCTTCCCTAACCGATTGGCAAGAATGGTTTCTTCTACCATGGGAACACAGTCTAAGACGCAACGACCTTTAATAAATCCCGATTGTTCCCTACTTACCAGTTTGAACATCACCTTCCTTAACCGATTGGCAAGAATCTTGGTGATTATCTTAATTGAGAAATTAAGCAGACTGATGGGGAGAAAATCTCCCACCCAATTTGCATCCTCCGTTTTGTGGATGAGGACTAGCTCTGTATAGTTTACTTTGCCCAATCTCTATGATCGCAGAATTCCGTCACCATCACCATTAGGTCATCTTTGATTTCCTCCTAGAATGTATGGTAAAACATTATTGGAAGCCCATCACGACCGGGTTCCTGCTCCTTCCCCATTTCAGATATTACTTCCCTGGCCTCCTCCTCCGTGAACGGTACTTCTATTGACCTTATGTAACCCCCATTCCCGATAATTAGTATTTTCTACGTATTTTCTATAATTTAAATTTTTGTAAATTCATTTTGTGTTAGATTCGATTTGGATCTTCTATTAAAATCTTTTCTAATCGAAATCTATATTTATTTCGAATAGTGGTTTTCTATCCCTAATTGATCGACTATTTATATTATTAATTTTCATATTTTAATAAATTTGTTAAAACTGAAATCCTATTTTGATGCATATCATTATTATTTTTGTTATTGTTATTATTATTGATATTAATGTTAATATTTGTTATTATTATTGTTATTGGTATTATTATTATTATTTTGTTTTAAGCCCGAACATGCTCAATTTTATATGCATTTCACTGTTTGATTCAATGTGTGTGTGTGTGTGTGTGTGTGTGTGTGTGTATATATATATATATAGGGTAAAAGGGATATGAGCAACTTGCTCATTTAGTAAATGAGAAAGTGATGAGATGGCATGCATGTGATACATTGAGTATCTGACCACTTTTAAGATTTCCCAATCACATGCATGCCACCTCATCACTTGCTCATTTACTAAATGAGCAAGTTGCTCATATCTCTTTTACCCATATATATATATATATATATATATATATATATATATATATATGAATATTTTAAATACCCTATTGTTCTTTCTTGATTTATTTCTTTTTGATTAAATTTTTTGTTCATGAAATTCTTCGTTCTTCTTGATTAAGTTATTCCTGTTGATCCTATTGTTCTCCTATTTATTGTGGGTATTTTTATTGGAACCTTATTGATTTAAATCTACCTCTTATTTGAACCCTAAAACCCAATTTCGTTTGTTTTGACCCAAATTCGCTATTATTGGACCATAAATTACCAACCCAATACCCTAATTGTACCCTATAAATATAACTCTACTGCAAACCCTAAAAATTACACAATTTTGAAACCTAGTCGTCTATTCTCTCTCCTATTCTCTCTCCTCTCTGTTTCTCTCTCCCCGTCCACGTTTTCCCGCCAAAACCTACTGTTCATCTTCCTTCCCCATCTCCTCCGGCCAATTCTGGCCACCCCCTCATCGTCAGCCCCTCCAGTCACGACCCCCCTCTCCGGCGACCCCCTCCTAACACCCCCACCCCCTTCCGTTGATGCCCAACTTGTCGACAGCCACATCAAACCACCAAATCCCGCCAACCCTCTGTCTGCTCCTCTTTTTGATCGCCGCAGCCGCCCAGAATGACGTCGCCGTGCCCAATCGCCACATTGCCGTCCACCGCCTACCCCGCCGTCGCACCTGTCGTCGACGTCGGCCAGAACCCATCGCTGCTCCTCTTGCTACTGTTGCTGCTGTCGTTTTGTTTTGTTTGGGTTCACTTTGTGCACGTATTTCGCACGTGCTAAGTTGCTAGTTCGTGAGTTCGTAACTTCGGGATTCTTATCCCGTTATTCTTGGTATTTATTTTCACCGTCTAAAAGGTAAGTCATCTTCCTCTTGAATTGTTAATTGTATCAAATTCAAGTTTTGTTGAAACTCTTGCAAGTGGATCTCTTTGTTATCGTATTATCCATTGTTCATCTCTTCGTTGGGTCTATTGAGGGTTTACACGAGCTAACCCCAATATTCTTGACATCGTACCATTTTTAACTCTAAAGTTTGGATCTTTCATGAGTGTATATAGAATTGATAATAAGGTTGTTCATATAATCGTCACACAAATAAATTATTGTAGAGACAATTGGTAGGTTGTATGTTGTTTGATCGATTGATGATTGATTGATAATAAATTGATGTATGAGCGTTTTTAACTTTATTTATCATGTTTTGACACCCATCATGCTGATTATATAACTTATTGACTAATATAATTGATACCCATCAAGTTTAATTAATTTATTTCATGAAAACTACCCTAAACCTGTATATCGCTTGCTGATATGTATGTTGACTGCTGTTATTGAACCAGTAAATGATCTTATAATGAATTACTTTCTGAATATGAATTGTAGTCTTATCTTTCTAGTTTCCAAAACTTCTTGAATTTTAAATTCCGAGTTTTGTAGCAAAAGTTATGCCCGTTTTACTACAGCTGCATTTTTACTTTCAGATTTTCAGATTTTCGTATCTTTCATGTTTAAACAGTAAAAAGGTTAATCAAATGATAAAAACTTGTTCTGAAAATTTCCAGATTCTTGATTTACATGTTTAGGAATCTAATAAGTATTTTTAATGAATTTAATATCGAGTTTTTGTGGATTCTAAAATTAAAACAAAAAAATGTCGAATTTCTGCCTGAACATAAAATCTGTAAAGAACAATGCGATTGACCTAACTACTGTTGTCAGATTTTGAACTTTAAATATGAATTGGAACCGTGTGGAAGTCTAGTTTTCAAAATTTCTGACGGATTCAACTTTCGATTTCTGAGTCAGCAGGAAACTGCATTTTTGCATAGACTATGCTTGCTGTCCAGAATTTTAGATTTCAACTTTTAATAGATTAATTATTTCTATATCGTACTAATGCATAAATTAATGTATGTATGTTGCATTGCATGATCCCAATTAGTTATTGTCATCATTCTAATTGTTCTATCTAAGTTATCGTCCTATTGCTCCCCTATTGATACTATCGTTAATCTCATGTCTCAAATTGCATATTGTATTGTTGCATTGATAAATAATTAACAAGCTGGGGTTTAAGGGTTGACTTTAGTAGTGGACAATATAGGGACTGTACTTGGAAGAGGGGCCCGTGTTTTCCTATCTATTGGTCTATTGGACATATCGGTTATCGATTAATTGTAGATTCTGACTATAGTATCTCGATTGATTCGGTTATCGGTCATTATTGAATATCACTACCGAGTACATGAACTATAAAATCTTCCACTAAGTCTAAACGTAACTTGTTTGTATGTAGCAACCATGTAGTAAATAGATGGAACGCATGAAGTTCTACATTAGTTAGGATTAAAATAATTAATAAACTTAAGGATCACACTACATCGACACTGCATATTGTTCCTCATTATTCCTATTGATATCGAATTGATTATTGATTATTATTACCGAACATTGCATCATTGTTTATAGTCATTGTATCGATTACCGTGATATTGATTATTGATTATCGTGTCATGTTATTGATTCCTATTGATCCAATGAATTTATTGTTATTCCATTGTTCCCTGTTTTCTCTACTTGCTGTCCATGACTTGCTCTAAGAAAAAAATTTCTCCTTTTTTTAGATGAAGTGTTTAAAGGTGTTGATGGAGAATTTCCCGATAGATTGGGAGAACAATATTGGTGAAAGAATTGATTGCATCGCCGCTTAATAAATAATTATTTTTGTCATGAAGACTTAATTATTGAACTATTGTTATTTCATTGTATTGGGCTTATATCCCGAATATTGTTATTTGTTTCCAGACGTTGAATTATTATTGTATTTGGATATTTCATGTTGCTTCATTTCAAGTATTATTATTCATGAGATGATTATTATTGCCTGCAATTGTTTTATATTGGTTATATTGTTGAGTTGTTCGGTTAAACAGCTTATGGATGACGTTAGTCATTCGCTGGGCCAATGTTACGTGGTCATATTCTATATTTTTGGAAAGCGGGGCGTGACACCTTAATTCCTTACCAAGGCTTGCCAAGCTATTATGCCAAAAGTCCAATCTAAGTGGTGCTCTAAAGTATGTTCTGCTATCAAACAAGTTTTTGTAATAGTTCTAGAATGACCATTTCAGCTCCTCTTCATCGTGTGTCACCCCGTTCTCATTGTGGATTGAGAGGATCAGGCTGGATCAGCAGTATGGGGTTGATTGTGGTGAAAAAAAATGAATGCGTAAAGTAAAGAGATAAAGTTAGAGAAAGCAAACTCGGTAAGGAGGCGAGAGACAACAATTTAAGTGGTTAGGCCTCTAGGCTTAATCCACTGCCTCCTTACTTGCAGCAATTTTTCCCTGCAGCTGTTCCACTATACTCAAACCTCATAAAGTGAGTTCTTGATATTTAGGCCAAGATTTTTAATACAACCACATGAATTCTATAAATAAATCTTGTAAACCGCCTCAATCTGAAGCGAAAAGAAAGTGAAAAAGTAGGGCCGTAGCCTTGACAAAGAAAACAATAAAAACGCTCCTCTCTTAATCATTAGCAAATGATAAATTCTAAAGTATATGTCAAAAGAGATGAACAAAAATACTATTGATCTTCCTCTATAAAGAAGAAATCAGAATATTTATTTCCAAAAGAAGAATATTCATTCTGTTTTTGAACAGATTGTCGACCGTAAATATTGACGATTGATTGTTAATTTCTCTCGATTTTTATTTTAAAAAAGTCAAAGAGAAATTGACATTCGACCTTAACCAGTTTCAACTTGGTTTGACGGTCGAATGTGTTGCACAGTCGACTATCAAATCATGCGGTCGACTATTAGTTCAGAAATGTAATTTTTCAAGGAATTAATAATATATCTTTCTGAACTTATCATTTGTCAAGAATCTTTTTACATAATAATTCTCACTAAAATAAGAATAAGAATAGAAAAGATTCTTTCTTGATAGGCTTGATTCTTGATGATTTGCATCTTTCTTTCTCTTGTGGAATTCTTCTGATTTGATCGTCTTTCTATATCGAGCATGATTCTTCCTCCATGTGTTCTCATTTGTTGCTTTATCATTAAATGTAGAAATATCTTTGTTTTGAACTTTAAATTTCATCTTATTCCTTTCTATATTTTCCTGTAAAAAAATGTTAGATGAAAATGGTAAATAACATTGCACGCATCAAATACATGGTCAACAATTTTCTCATTTTGGTATGAACAAAACATGATGAAAATTTAAGCACATCAAATATATGGTCAACAATCTCCTCATTTTGGTATGAACAAAACATGATGAAAATTTAAATCATCTCGCCCTTAATTCATGCATACAAATAATATGTTTGTAGGCTAAAATTGAAAAACCCCCTCTAAACTATCCCATATCTGCAGAAAACCTCACTCACCTTTTTATTATGCTGAAAACCACACTGAACTATTTGTGCAAAAAACCCCACCTTGACACTGTTAGGGTTCAGTTAGTTTGTTGTCATGTGCTATGCACGTGACTTAGTAAATGTCCAAAATACCCCCAGAACACAATCTGATTATTTTCTCTTCTCTTTCTTCTTTATTCAACAACGATTATTTCTCTCCCAAATAAGAACCCTAATCCCAAATCTAAAATCCGCTAACTCCAAAATCAATCCAATCTTTCCGGAATCCTTCCTCATCATTGACGCTGCAATCTCGTCGAGGACGCCATCTCGTCGAAGTCGGTGAGAGCTTACAGCCAAGGTCGTCGCTCTCCACCCAGGCGAGGACGTCTCTCTCCACCCAGTCGAAATCGTCGCTCCCTACCCAGTGGAAGTCGAAGTCGAAGTCGAAGATCATCGAAGTCGCATATGTAATCTCTAAGCAAGTTTGAGACAAAGAACTGTACAAACATACTAACATATCCTTACAGTTTGAGACAAAAGTTAGCTGTGTCCTATTGAATATATTTTTTAGAAGTTTAATATATTCTTCACTGTCTAGTTGTTGCCCTGCCTTGTTATTGGTCTTCTTCTAATTAATAAGCTTTGGCAATAAACTTTCAGACCTCAATAAACTTGGTGGCCTTGTTGCGGTAATTCGAGAACTTTGTAATTCTGATTATGAGTGGGTTGATTTGGGAGTTGGACGATGCAAATAGTAGGCTGATTTGGGAATAGGGTTTTATTTTGGAAGAGCAAAATTGGGTTCTGAAGAAAAGAGGAAGAAAAGAAGAAGGGAAGAAGGCACAGTCTAGGGGTATTTTCGATATTTAGTAAGTCACGTGCATAGCACGTGACCAAAAACTAACTGAACCCTAACAGTGTTATGATGGGGTTTTTTGCACAAATAGTTCAGTGTGGTTTTCAGCATAATAAAAAGGTGAGTGAGGTTTTCTGCAGATTTGGGATAGTTTAGAGGGGTTTTTTCAATTTTAGCCTATGTTTGTATGAAGAAAATTTCAAGAAAATGCACAGAAGACAACCATAATACATTTATCTGTTACATACTAAATGTAGGATAAAAATAACATGCACATATTTTGTCGACACCAAACTTAGGGTCAACAATCTCTCCCTTATCGTATGGACAAAACATGACGAGAATTTAAATCATGCTATTACTTAATCCATGCATACAAATAATATGAGTGTGTATGAAGGATGTTTCAAGAAAATGCACACAAGATAACTATATCACATTTATTTATCACATACTAAACGAAAGATTAAAATAATATGCACATGTTTTGTCGACACCAAACTTAGGATCAACATTATTGTGGCCTCCATTGAGAGGTGTGTACTTCATCTGAGAGTTTTCCATTGTAAACATAGTATCTTCTAGTGAGGCGTGAGAAATAGATGGATTCTAGGTGAGAGAACTGCAACTCTTGTGTCGTCTCTAGTTGAATAATATCTCGGTTATTTCTTCCCCAGATTAGGTTGCCGAATCGGGATAAATTGTGTGCTTTTGTATTTGGTGTGGTCTGCGTTTGTTTGATTGTTCGTTGTGATCGGATGTCACCTATCGTGCTAAAACTTTCATTGCACCAAATTTTCTAACAAGTGGTATCAGAGCCCTTAGGAGTTGCTCGAGTTTCTTGGTGAAGATGACAGATCCTGGTTTTTTGAAGATCAAGCAGTTCGATGGTAAAATCAACTTTAATCTCTAAAAGGTAGACATGCATGATGTAATTCTTCAAAAGGGCTTCCATATTTCTCTAAAAGGAGATAATTGAATCCAGACGAACCAGAAAAGCCGGCTAACATGGCACAAAAGAAGTGGGATGAGAATTGTTCAAAAAACTGAGTTTAATTCAACTTTCTTGGCAGACGAAGTCAAGTGCAACTTCATTGAGAAGAAAAGCGTGGCGAGTCTTTCGGCGAGAAATTGACTATTTGAGATCATCATTACTGGATCAGATGAACTATAAGAGAAAATTATTTTGTTTCTCAATGAAGGAATGTACCGCTCTTCACAATCATATAGTGGAATTCAACATTGTGTTATCCCAAGTTGAAGGTGATAAATGCCAATGATCACAGTGAAGATGATAAAACTTTCGGCTTTGATATATATTCATTACCAGATTCATACGAGCATTTGATGACTACCATGTTACATAGAAAGTCTGGGAAGGTGAAGCTCTCGGTGGCAGGTGCAATCAAGGGCTTAAAAGAGGATGAACTTAGGAAGGAGACTCAGAAATCAGGGTTCACTTCTTCGAATTGCTTGGTGACGAAGGGATGTTCAATTGGAAAAGATAGTGTGCATAAAGTAGAGCTCCATTGCCACCATTATAGAGGAAGAGAGCATTACAAGAGGAATGATCACAAGCTATTGAATCAAGAGGATGCCAACGTAGTCAACATTATTGAGTCAGGTGAAAACTTTGATTGACTTCTCGTTTCAAGTTCTAAATATGTGGTTTCTTGTTAGTATCTTGATTATGGTAGTTCTTCTCATGTTTGCTCTGATAGGGAGACATTTTTACTTACAAATCTACAACATGTCGTTGTTTAAGAACAAAGACTTGTGAGAATTGTGACGTAATGGGTGAGAGGACAGTTGAGTTGGAGATTTCAGATGGGAAGGGGTTCACATTGCAGAAGGTCATATATGTTCCTGTATTGAAACAAAACCTAATATCTTTAAGAACTCTGGAAGAACAAGGTTATAGGTACATAACTCGAGTGGAGTTCTATCAAATTGAGAAGATCATCGTAAGTTGATGAGGGGAAGGAGGGGAATTAAGCACAAACTCTACAAACTTTGTGGGAACGAGAAATCTTGACCAAGTGTTTATAAGCCCAGCATTCTGAAGTATCTAGTCTGCCGCCACTAGAATCCCTAAATTAAGATCATGACATTCGAATACCGCCGAGGGAGGATCCCTTGAGGCAGGTGGAGTTCATACAGAGGATGACATCTCTGTGTTAATAGGTGGAGGTAAATTTGATAAGCAGATGAGCTACTGAATCGTGTTGATTACAAGAGCATAAGTCACACAAGGCAGGAAGCACTACAAATGCAAGGAAAGCTGGAGATTGTTTGGTTTATGTCTCACATTTGAGGTAACTAATACTTTAAGGAAAAAAATATCTCAAAAGCCTGAAAATATTTTTGATCAAACTGGGGACCTAAATGGAATTCTCTAATATGACCTGCTCATCTAGCAAAGAGTCTCGGATTTTTTTGAGTTTGGATAGTTATGAAATACTCGAAAACTCTTTTAAGGTCTAATTTGGTTTATCTTCTATATTTTAGTTTTGACTTGGAGATAAACATAAAATTAGAATCTACATGTTTAGAGATAGATAATGATGAGAATTAAACCTAGGGGTTTCTAGATATCTACAAATAATTATTGGGGCCTCCATTGAGAGGTGTGTACTTCATCTAAGAGTTTTCTATTGTAAAGGACATAATATCTTCTAGTGAGGCTTGAGAGATAGGTAGATTCATTATGAGAGTATTGTAACTCTTATGTTGTGTCGTCTCTAGTTAAATAATATTTCGGTTATTTCTTCCCAGGATTAGGTTCACCGAACCGGGATAAATTGTGTGATTTTGTTTTTGGTATGGTCTACATTTTCTTGATTGTTTGTTGTGATCGGTTGTCACCTATCACGCTATAAATTTCGCTGCGCCGAATTTCCTAACACTTTGTCCTTGGACTGCTGTAAATGAACAAATGCAACATTAAAAAGTAAACCAACTGTTTCAGCTGCAATATCAAAAATTTGAGCCAGTTTCATGAATTTGGATGCGTCCTAACTTGTAAGTTCAAAGTAGTTGCAGAAAAGTTTGAACGTGGTGAGCTGCGGGATATTGCGACATCCGAAACTGTCTACTTATCAAGATCAGACCACTGTCAACAAACACCATTTCTAGCCACCATCGTTAGTGATTGTCCAATGCCTCCAACCAAGCTGGCCCTCCACCAGTAGCTGGTGATGCCATTTGAGCAAGTTTGTGTTCTCTGTCAATACTTGCAGCCACCACAGGTGAAAGGTTGTTGCCTCTTCAAGACTGCAAAATGAGTTTGTATCTAACAATTGCAACTATAATTGTTGTATGATAGGTAGCAACCAGACAACCTCTACCTATACCAAAAAAAACACTGAGATTTGTATCCCAAATGCAACCATTGCTAGGAATTTAGCCCGTAGCAGAAGGGGTTCACAAGAAGTCAATAACCAATCAATACAAACAATCAAGCAAGTAGTGCAAATCAAACACACAAAGCACACAATTTTGTCCCGGTTCCGATGAACCTAATCTGGAGTAGAAATAACCGAGATATTATTCAACTAGAGAAGATACAAGAGTTATAATCACTCCCACCAAGAATCTATCTATCTCTCAAGCCTCGCTAGAAGGTACCTGTTGTTTACAATGGAAAAATCTTAGAGGAAGTACTTGATGCTTTTGGCATATCTTTCAGTGGAGGCCATTATAATATTAAATAGATATCTAGATGAACCCTAGGTTGTAGTCTTAATACAATAACCATTTGATATACCCTGAAGAGATAGCTACACGATAAGAGTCATACGATATAACTTGGAGATTGGGTTCAAAAAAATTCTCCGAGAATCAGCCCAAATAACATCAACTGAACACTTGCGATCAACTGCTAGAAATAGCAGTCGATGACTTGTTACGGTTGACTGCCTTTTCTAGCAGTCGAGTGCAACCTATTCTGATTCTGCCTGCTGCTCCCGCTCCCTTCTTCCAAGATTCGCTTTGAATCTTATTCTCGCTTTACCTACTTCTCTTACAACGAACCTAGTATGCAAGACATAAACCCAACAATTTTCACATTTGATTGTATACTCATGATTCCACACCTGCGTGATGAATTGCCTCTAGACTCTTTCTTTTTTCTCCTGCAAACATCCCGGTTCAGTGGCTTCTTCTACTAGTCAAATCTACCTCCACCTGTTATTTTCCCAATTGTATGCCCTCTTCAAGGATACGCAGTAGGCGTCAACATGAAGGCACCACCCACCACATAAATTCCACCTACCTCGAGGCACATTCCACCTTCCGATGATATTCAAACGTCGCGGTCTCGCTTCAGTGATTATAGTGACGGCATACTTGATACTGTTTTAGGAACGCATGTCTTAGAAACACTTGCTCAAGATTTTCCGTTCTTTCAAAGCTGATAGAGATTGTGCTGCCACTGTTTGATACCCCTCTTTCCTTTCATCACCTTACGATGACCTTTCCAAATCGATAGAACTCCACCTTAAGCTTTCTGCAGCACCGTGCTTCTAGAGTTCCCAAGGATATCTAATTCCGTTTCTTCAAAAGAATATACATGACATTCTCTAATGTGTACCCATTTTCATCTAGTATCTTTAACTCAACTGTTACCTCATGCACTACATCACAAATCTCATCACTTTCCATTCTCACACAATGATCAATTATAAACTTGTAAGTATAAAATATTTCCCTCTCGGAGCAAATATGAGAAAAACTATCCGAATCAAGAACCAGGCATAATCCACATCTAAAGAACTTGAAACAAAAGGACAGTCAAAGTTATCACCTGATTCAATGACAGTGACAATGTTGGCACCCTTCTGATTTGACCAATTACGACAATCTCTCATGTAATATCCAATCCCTCTGCAAAAATGGCAACAGACCACACCCTTATGCACACTATCCCTTCCAATTGAAATACCATCCACCGCCATAGCTCTCATAAAAGTATACCCTGATTTCTGAATATCATTCTCAAGTGCATCATCCTTTACGCCCTTGATCACATCGGCTACCGAAAGTGTCTCCTTTGCAGATTTTCGGTGTAGCATAATGGTTATCAAATGCTCGTTTGACTATGGCAGTGAATATACCAAATTGAAAGTTTTATCCGCTTTGCTTCGATCATTAGTATTTATTGGCCTCAATTCATATGACACCTTATTGAATTTCACTATATGATCTTGAAGAGTGGTACCTTCATTTATTGAGAAACGAAACAGTTTTCTCTTCCAGTGCATCCGATCCAATAATGGCGGTCCAAAATAGTCGTTTTTGAGTCTCACCCACACACTCGCCGTGTTTTCTCCTCACGGAAGTTATAATTGACTTCGCCCGCTAATGACAGCCGGATTAAACTCAAAGTTTTAAAACAAATCTCATCCTACTTCTCATGTTTTATGTCAGATGACTTCCTTTTTTTTCCTTTTAGGGCATGGTGAAATCCATTTTAAACCAATACATCGTACATGTGCACTTTACAGAGATTAAAGTTGATCTTATCATCAAACTGCTTGATCTTTGTGAAATCGTGATTTGTCATCTTCACTAATGAACTCCATCAACCTTTGCTCTGATACCTGTTGTTAGGAATTTAGCCCTTTGAGGAAGGGGTTGAGGAGAAGTCGATAACCGATCAATACAAACAATCAAGCAAGTAGACCAAACCAAACACACAAAGCACACAATTTTTGTCCATGTTCGGATGAACCTAATTTGGGGGTAGAAATAACTGATATATTATTCAACTGCGGAAGATACATGAATTATATTCTCTCTCATATCTCTACTACTATAATGGGAAAAGGCCTTAGTGTAATTTGTCCTTCTACCAACCCGTGCAACACACGTGCATGAATTTTTACTTTTTAAAAAAATATGTATTTATTAAGCCGTGCAACGGACGTGTAAATTACTAGTAGAACTTAGCTATTTCTCAAACCTCACTAGAAAATTTATTGATTATAATGTAAAACTCTCAGATGAAGTACTTGATGTTTTTGGCACACCTATCAATAGAGGTTATTACAATATTATATAGAGATAGAGAAATTCTATGTTGTAGTCCTGATACAATAACCGTCCGATATACCATGAAGAGATAGTCATACGATAAGAACCGTACGATCTAACTTGGAGAGGCAGTTGGGGTCTAAACAATTCCCCAAGAATCGGTCCAAATAGTGTCAGGTGCACACATGTTGTCGAATTCTAGAATAGCAGTCGACTGCTTTGGATCGCTCCAAGTCAGAGTGCACCCGACTTATTGTGGTTGACTGCTTTTTCTAGCAGTCGACTGCAACATGATCTGCTTTTGCCTGCTGCTGCTGTTGTTGTTGTTCCCTTCTTCTTCCAATATTCGCTTTGAATCATTTTCTCGCTTCACCTGCTTCTCTTCACATCAAACCTAGCATGCAAGACATAAACCCAACAATCATGTCAAGTCAAAAACAGCTTTCTTTTCTGATTCTAATAGTAAGTTCACCTACATAAAATTAGACCTACAATTGAATCTTAAGAAACCAAACATAATACTGCTGTGTTAAATATTTGATCCAATAATGCCACTAGATCCTTGTTTATGATTATGGTTATTACTTACTCACATAACTGGTACAGCCAACAGTTCAGCTAAGATTCAAGTTTTAAACTGCACAACGTTTTCATAAACAAGAACAACTTGATGCAAAACTAATCACATTTGGATTAGTATAGTGATGCCACTATTCCCAATAGCAACATCATATGTCATGTTGCCGCTGTTGGCGATAGACGTTCGCAAGCCAGTTCGTACCAAAAGTCTGTTCACAATTGAATATATATATATATATATATATATATATATATATATATATATATATGTGTGTGTGTGTGTGTGTGTGTGTGTGTATATAATCCTAATACTAATTTAGATCATATGGGTGTGGTTGATTATAATAGACTCTGGAATTAGGATTAAAATTCCATACTTCTTGGAAAGGAGAAAGGCATGGCAGCAATATTAAATATATTGAAAAATTGAAAATCAATAGATTTTTTTTTTATACTTCTTAATCCATAGAATACGGGTATCAGTGAGAGGTTGGAAGAGGCAAAAGATTTGTATCAGCCTTTCTGAAGAGAGAATATCTTGACCATATTGCAACACTGGAGACTGAGACTATTAACAGGAGACTCTGACTCACCCCGTCACTTGATGTATTCTTTCATTATAAAAATCCTTTGCTGTATTCTTTCATTATAAAAATCCTTTGCAAGAACAATAGGACAGAGAAATTGCTTGGAACAAGTGCTACTGCAAACATCACGGTAAACAGGATAGTTAGAGAAAATGAAGCAAATGCAGATTACAAATTTTAAGTCAATGATGATATATGAATATTCCGTGAACATTAGAAACAGAAAATTATTTGAGACATTTTCTCACAAAAGGAGAACTACATGAGAGTAAAATGATCTATCTGATGTTGATGGCTAAGGTTTGTAGATCCAATCACAAGTTTCTATATAAAACATATGCTAATGATCATAAGTTTCTTCCAGACAAAGTTAATGATATTAAGCTCCCAGCCTATTTGCGTTAGATTACTCTTGGCACAATAGAATAATCCACATAAGAAGCAATGCCACAAATATAAGTACAGCAACAACATAAGAGTTATCAAAATTCTACCACAAAAGATTCTTCAAAAGATATATGGAGATAAAAGTATCTGGAATCCATATTATATAAAATACAACTTCTAAATAGAAGAGTTCGATTTCCATTAGTTATTTGTAGTATGAAATTTCTGAAGTTAAACTTTTCTTCATACATGTCTAAATATAATTGAAGTAGCAATTATTTAAAAGTGACCTGAATAAATACAACCAAATAGCAATTTTCTGTAAAAAAGAATCCAAAAGTCTGAGCAGCTTATCCATCCTTATTATATCATATCGTAAACAAGCAAGAAAGGATCATAACTGAAGGACAAGTGACTTGAATACAGCTATGACAATTGGCCCTTTGATGAGGGAAGTGACTGAGACCGAATCATTCATGTGCATAACAAAGTCACACTCTCTATGAATTGCACATTGTAAGCACGTGATGTGGGTCTCTCAATCAATCATAGTGTCAGAAGAAGAGTTTTTGCTGCACATTAACATAGCCATGTGGAAAGTAAAAGTTGTATGGTGGCTCCGTTGAATTATGGGGTGTTACTCACATGGTGGTAGAGCACAAAACATTCTCAGTTTCCTTTGAACAAGTCTCTACTTTGCCTAATCAAGAGGATAATGTGCTCCATTTCCACATGGATGTGAACTCTGTGGGCTTGGTTATAAAAATAAAAAAATTAGATTTAGAATGTTAGATATATATATATATATAGATAAAAAATGTTAGATATTTTAAGAGAATGAATTCACCATTATCTCTAATATTATAATAGAAGAGTTGGAATTGTCATTTGTAGACAAACACACACATGCATTGTCTATACATAACTAATATAAATGAGGTTTCATATTTGTTAAGACATAAAGAGAGAGAGAGTAGAAGGATCTAGAGGGATCCCCTAGTGACTTGTTCTACAATATTCAATGTTATCTCATCTCTTCTCTTTAAATGTATATACCAAGTGCCGACTAATTCAGACGTGTAGGAAAAATCACGTTCGAGTACTAACTACATGAATCAAACAATCCTCTTTCTGTTCTAGTTGCAGTCATCAAAGCTTCGGGACGTGAATGGGAGAACTGAATCATTTCTGCATGATTTTCCTTCCTTTTCTCCTATTTCTTTTTGCCATAAGAAAACATGACAATGTTGTAGACCAAAGAGCACTCCATAAAGTGAGACAAGCATGTTGGAAAGATACAGTGATCTTTTTGGAGTACAGGCAACCATGTTCTGTTGAATCAAAGAGATTCAGGACCAATGGACCATCTATTTAACTTTAAAAGAGAATCCAAAGTAGTAAAAGCAAAAGCAAATTGGTAAAAAGATGTTTATAGTTGTTAAGGTTAACACGGATTGAGAGAAGATTATTGAATTATTGAATTAAATAATAACTGAGTAAAATATCTCCTATATATAGGAGGAAATCAAATACTAAAACTAGTACATAATCTGATATGGGACTAAATATATATGATAATATCTAACACCCTCTCTTAAACTCACAGTAGGTCGAACAATGTGAGTTTGCCCACCGAGTATCGAAATCTCTGAACAGTGTGGAATTTTGTGAAGAAATTTTCTGTCTGCTGTGAAGAGGAATCATAATGAAGTGAAATGATACCTGCTTCAAAATGCTCACGAACATAGTGACCATCTATTTTTAATTACTTTGTTTACTCATGGAAGATCGGGTTGCTTGTAATGTACAACGCATTCTGGTTATTACAATGAAGAGGAGTATGCTCCTGTAAGAGTGACACACATATCTGATAATATCCAACGAACATGAACAATCTCTCTAGTAGCAGTTGTCATCGCTCTGTACTTAGCTTCTGTGGAAGAACATGAACATGCAACAACTGTTTGTTTCTTACTTCGCCATGAGCTCAGTGAATCACCAAGAAATAGACAGAAACATGTTGTAGATCGTCTGGTAGTAGGATCACCCGCCCAATCTAAATAAGAATATGCACTAAGCTTCAGTTTAGATGTAGAATGCATGAATAATGAGCGAGTGTTAGTACCCCGAAGATATCTGAGGATCTGAAGAAAAACACTGTAGTGAACTAATGTAGGAGCGAAAACAAACTGACTGACTATATAGATTGCATGAGCAATATCAGGTCTGTTCATGCATGCATAGGTAGACAAGTTGTCTAACAATCTGCCTGTATTTAGTTGGATCGGGAAGGAGCTCACCATTTGTGGGACGAAGCTTCACGTGAAGCTTTAAGGGAGTATCGGCTGATCGGTTGTCAGGGAGACATGCAGCGGAGATAATGTCTGATGTATATTTCTGCTGAGAAATGAGTATTCCCTAAGATCCAAGGGCAATCTCTAGACCTAGAAATTAGTGTAGTATACTAAGGTCTTTCATATGAAACTGCTGGTGAAGATATGTCTGGGTGGATGCAATGTCTGCGGAGTCATTCCCAGTAATAATTACATCATCAACATATAATAATAGAAGTACCCTCTCATGCAGTGTCGACCGCATAAACATAGAGCGATCCTGTAAACTCTAATTGAAATCGGCTTGTGTGATGACATGGCGAAAACACTCAAACTAGGCTCGATGACCTGTTTCAGACTATATATAGCATGACGTAGACGACAAACATGACGAGGGGGTGTGGTAAGACCATGAGGAGGATGCATGTAAACAACCTCAAATAAGGTACTATGAAAAAATGTATTCTTCATGTCCATCTAGTATAACGACCATTGACGGATGGTGACAACGGCAAGGAGAGTGCGAACAATAGTCATCTTGGTAGCTAGAGCAAAAATCTCATTATAATCAATGCCATGTTACTGAGTAAATCCTCGGGCAACTAGACGTGCCGCTCAATGAAGCAATCAGGTCGATATTTGACATTGAAAATCCACTTGCAGCTAATAGGCTAGACGCCCACTGGCAGAGGAACATCCCAAGTGCCAGTTTGATTAAATGCAATGAACTCCTCTGCAATAGCTTCCCGCCACTCGGGATATTGAATTGCGGGATATTGAATTGCTTCCTGATAAGTTATGAGTTCACGTGTGGAGTGTATAGCAGTGAGATATGCATGAAACTATAGTGAATAGGAAGCTAGGGTGACAAAGCTAAACTGATCAGAAGGATTAGTGGCATCAGGTATGTAACGTGCCGGTGGAATGCCCGAAGTGGGATGTGTAGACTGACAGACCAGTGGTGGAATTGCAAGGTGTGGAGGTGAGGTTGGTATTTGATTTGGGATAAAGGAGAGAAGGGTATGGGTTCAGTTTAGTGGATTAGGGTTTGGAGAGGATGGGAGAGAGGCATCTAGGGTTACGGGTGATAGGGGTTGGTGGCGGTGGTGTAGGATGAGGAAGGATTCGGGTGATTGGGGATTGGGTTAGAGAGAGTTGCAGAGGTGGATTTGGGGAGTTCGTGTAATACCCTTAGATTTACATAGTCCCATATTGGTTGGGAAGTGGAGTATAAGTTATTATATATTAGACTGCAGATAATCCAAGAGCACCTACTAAGGTATAACACTTTTGATGAGGCTATGTCCTATGGTGGGGCTGTGGTTAGGCCCTTTAAAGTGCTCGGGGCGTTACAAATGGTATCTGGTATCAGAGCCGACTTTCGACACCGATAGTGGGGTCACAGGGGGTGTACGCACTGGTGGGGCCAGGGGCAGTATGTTGGTAGGATGGCTAGGTCAGTACGCTGACGGGACCACGATCGTGGCATCCATGTGGACCACATCGACTAGAAAAAAGGTCTTCGCTAGATAAAGGGCCCGAGCTTAGCGAGGACGCTAAGTCCAAAGGATGGGTGATTGTAATACCCCTAGATTTACATAGTTTCATATTGTTTGGGAAGTAGAGTATGAGTTATTATATATTAGATTGCCAAAGATCCAAGAGCAACTACTAAGCTATAATATTTTTGATGAGGTTGTACCCTATGGTGGGGCCGTAGTTAGGCCCTTTAAAGGGCCCGGGGCATTACAGTTCGGGGATGAGAGGTTGTCGAAGTTGTTGTGGTGGATTTGGGGAGTTAGGGATGAGAGGTCGCCGAAGTCGCAATTGAGGATGAGTTGTTGTTGCCGGGAGTTGGTGATGCAGTCAACGAGCACTTGTTATTGCCTCAGTCGACGGGAGTTGGTGTTGGTGATGGTTGCCTCAGCGGACGGGGAAAGGAAGGAATTTGGGAATGTGGGATTTTGGGGGTTGCCGCAGTCAGGAATAATTGCCGCAGTTGTTGTTGATAGTGGTGGTGACCGGAGTTGATGTCACCGGAGAATAAGGGAATTTGTGTATTTAGGGTTAGGAATTAGTGAGGGAGAAAGAAATTTAGGATCCTGGCTCTGATACCATGTTAAGGTTAACAGAGATTGAGAAATGATTATTGGATTATTGAATTGAATAATAACTGAGTACAATAGTTCCTATATATATATAAGGGAACCAAATACTAAAACTAGTATATAATCAGATATGAGACTAAATATATATATATGATAATATCTAACAATAGTCATCATGTTATTATAAAGCCTCATTCCACAATCATTTACACAGCATTTCAAAAATTAGGAATTTTCGAAATCATCAAATTATATAACCTCATTGCATACAAGAAGAGAATGTGCAAGTGCTAGTAGCTTCTCTTGGCCTATTATAAAAATAAAAGCCATATTAACCTTTTAGAGATCTTCATCCAATCGATTCTTAGGAGGGCACTGGTAGCACTTCATGAAGAACCCAAAATTCTTGATTTGTCGAAAAAATGTGGTGGCGCTCGCCCACCCTCCAAAGCCAAAGCCAAAGATGAGTACCCAAGTCCCTACAAACAAACTGATCAAGTACCTCCATTTCCCACCGCTGCCTTCAATCTATTAACAAAACACAAATACATCAGAATGAGAGATTGAGGTATACAATCTTTAATGCAAGAATTGGTAACAAAGCAAATCTGAAATATCATGTAGTTGATTGATGGGGTGTAGGGTAACAATCTATATCATGCATTTAGCGACTTTAGAACCAAGTAGATTGGTAGAAAAGATTCTTCATCATTTAGAGATTTACAATGATTGCAGGCAAGATAATAAACCTACAACAATGACTTTCCAAATAGAACTCTGCAGAAATGAACCTAATAGCAGTGGAACCCAGAAAGTTATCAACTAATACAAAAATAAAGTATAAATAGCTAGCATACCGCACTGATCTGCTTATTTTTGTAAGCTTTGATGAACGCCACACAAGGGATAATGTACACGGAGAAGGCAATAAAGAACGCTCCCATAACTGAATTAATTGGTCCGAAAAAAGGAATGGCTAAAGCGAACAACCATATAACAAGAACCACCGGCACTCTTGCTATTGCTTTATATATAAACCTGTTGCTATAGTGAACCCCTACCAGCTTCTCCCATGCCAAAAATAGTGGATTCACATTTAGCAAGAAGGAGACATACTGCAAACATCAAAGCAAACAAATGTGGCTAAGGTTATTTTGAGACACTGGATGTATTTATTAAAAAAAGAGAGTAAATTACTCTAAATTTGTTATCAAGAAAATGCTATTATTTTGTGCTACTATTGGTAATGAAGATTTAAAGCAAAGCAGGAGAGGACAAATTATGTATTCATTTCATATGGTTACTAGATTTGCCTGTGGGCACGTGCCTACGACACGTCTTCAGAACGATACAAACACGAAAAGCCCTGTAAACAGTAAAACAACTATGTAGCTCAAGTTTGAATAGTATGACAATAATTAGTTGTAAATAAAAGTTCATGTTTCCATTAGTATATGTTGAAAAATAATTATAAATGGAAGTGTAAAATCTAACTTCTTAGAACTTTAAGTGTGGAAAATGATGAAATTTAACTGTTGAAGAGATATTTTCTAGTTTCAATATAACATGTGCAAAAAAAAAAAACATAAAAATTCAGAAAATTTACAAACCTGAAATCTTAAAATCTAAATTTCTAAGTAAATAAAGAAAGAATGGAAGAGAGAGATAGGGAGAGAGAGAGAGAGAAATATGAAAAAGTGAAGAGAGAAGAGAGTGATAGTAATAAATTAATGAGTTTTTTTAGATTTAGGGAGAAAATTTTGGTTTTGGGGTTTAAAATTTTGGGCGGAAAAATGTATTTTGTGAGGTTAGATCTGGGCCTTTGATTTTGTGGAGATTGAATGAGAACCACTTGATAGGCCGATAGCTTTCTTTGTATTTTATTATATAGATGTTGGAAGTCATTGCAAAATAAAAACATTACTTCGTTTGTTGACATTAATGATAAAGGTTTACA
Organism: Hemerocallis citrina; assembly: GCA_017893485.1. Taxonomy (NCBI): domain Eukaryota; kingdom Viridiplantae; phylum Streptophyta; class Magnoliopsida; order Asparagales; family Asphodelaceae; genus Hemerocallis; species Hemerocallis citrina. The sequence continues at coordinate 146,025,689 of CM030367.1, forward strand.
TCATCTGGTAAATATTCTTGGATGGAATTGACAAATAAAGAATAGAGCATACATTATAGCCTTTTCTATGTAGCCACAACCAGAATCGCTACAACCTAAAACTATGCCTGGAATAGAGAGTTCAAATTTAACTACTCTTCTCCTTCTAAAGATGAAACCTAGTGTATTTCTAATTAAACAATTCCTACAAATGTATCTTCTTAAGCTAATTCAGCTCCTTAACTTGTAAAGCAAAATAGGTGAAATTCACAGAAACAATTCAAATCTGTGAAGCAAGGACACTAATTTTTAATTTTTTGACATAAAGGATAGAGCTTCAATTAATGAACTCCAGCCTGTTAATATAATATATAGCAGTCGCTCGCTCATGTCAGGCATACATATATGACACTACACTTCTAATTCCATTGCAGTACTGTAGAATGTTCCCTGTTTAGCTAACCTGATGAAGGATCATGGCAATAATGCAGACATTCTTAAATGTTGAATGTGGCAGAACCCCAAATGCATTAGATCGGTGGAGAAGTATGTCTCCATATGCCCAATAAACAGACACAGAGTCTGGTACTGTGAGTACATACGTGTACAGCACTGCTGCTGCATATGCCCATTTATACTGCTGTGGTTTCCACATAGCCTCCATCAATTCACTAATTCAAAACCACTTGATCAACCCCATGACTAAATGGAATAACAATTAGATAAACGGAATAAGTTGTTAAAAGGATTCTCACATGCACAGCCCATGGCTTCCGAAAGAGAATAGAATATTTGTCGCACCTGTGAAGAAATCCAACAAATTTGTAGGTCCTCGATGTTCGACATTCTTAATCTATAGATAATCATGATTCATGATCAATAAAATCGCTCCAACTATTTACAATAACCCAATGTAAACTGACTGAAACACATTACCTGCCCATGCTTAACAGCAGCCAAGGTCATATAAAGAGAGGTAATGGTGGTAGTGGCAATGCCAAGAATACAGACAATTCGGAAATTGTGGATAGAAGGTAAGAAAACTGTTGGGATCGCAAGTGCTCCGAACAAAATAGTCCATGTTCTCTTGTCCCAATTTGAATTCATGTAGTATACATGACTGCATTACCATATGAGAGTTGAGAATTGAGTACAAGTACAGGAAACTGAAAGAAAACTGAGTGTAATTGAACATATACCTAGAACAAGCTATGATTTGCAAGACACATGCAAATGTCAGAGCAAACATGTTGAACACAAGAACAATCTTGCCAAGAGTTTTGCCAACGACTATTGTGATCACCTCATGATACTGGAAAGAGAAACAAAGAAGAGTAAAATAATTCAAATGAAGATAATTTCAAACATTTTTGTCCGGTTATGCTAATAAAACAAACAAACAAACAAACAAACAAAAAACTTATATGCTTGGAGGTAGGACAAATTGTGTGATTTCTCATGGAGGCGTAAGTAAATTCAATTTTGTTCGATTATGCTACAAGTCATTCAATTGTGTGCTCTCTCATGGAGGGGTTAGTAAATTCAATATCCATCTTCTTATGTATCATATGGAATCTGTTTCCCCTCAACATACTCAATTGTATTACAACAACAACAAAGCCTTTATGCCAAATTTTTTAGGTCGGCTACATGATCCTTTTCCTCTGGTCAACTCTAAGGTAGGCCACATCCTTCGTCAAATCAATACATTACGAATCCCTACTAACAGCTTCAACCCAAGTTCGTTTGGGTCTACCCTACTCCTTTTGGCTCCCGTAACTTCCATCCTACAATTTTTGCACGAATTATATTCAGGCAGTTATAAAAGAGGCAGCGGATAAAGAAGTGGCTCACTATAAAATTCTAGCAAATGCATAAAGCTGCTTCTAATCTTGTATGTGACACTAGAGACATAACATTTACAACTGTTTGGTACATAATTAAAATTCGAACTATCTAAAATGTTAATCAATCTTTACCCCCAAATACATGAATAGTATTTTACTTTCAATGTTAAAGGACCTTATATAGATTTATGGACCCTTCACAGTACTATATCTAATAGTTAGTCACGATCATAAGTCCAATAAACAGTAAGGTAGATCAGATTCAAGGAAGCACCGATTCGGGTGCGGGGATGCGGGTGCGGGGGATGCGGGTGCGGGGATGCGGCAATTTCCAAAAACAGTAGGATGCGGGTGCGGCTGGGATTCGGCTAATATATAAATAATTATTTTATATATTATATATTTATATTAATATTTATATTTTTGTATAAAAAACCAAAATCATTGTTAATAATCATACATTAACCAAGAGATTTTAGTTCATACAATCACAACAAGCAAGCATATTATGTATAATTGAGTTCATACAATCACAACAAACAAGTAAGCAAACAAGCAAAAAAACGAAAGCAAAATGAATTAATTAAAGTTGTACAGACTTTTGTGGGTCGTACAATCACAACATGGAGCAATAAAGGATTAATTCTGGTCATACAATCACAACAAGAAGCAAAAACTATATTTATAACTTCATCACAAGTGAAGTATGTGTACCAATCTCAAAGCAAGTTTAATGGTGGATATTGGCAACAGAAAGCAACAATCAATGTTTAATGGTGGATTACCAGAGAGAGAAGGCGGCGATGTCGAAGAGTGGAGGAGTCGACGGTGGAGGAATCAGCAGAGTCAACGGCAGAGAAAAAAAGGAATTAACGACGACGAGTGGAGAAGTAGAGTCGACGACGAAGAGTGGAGAAACCAACGGAGAGATAAGTCGACGACGACGAAAGAGAGGATTAGGGTTTTGATCGGAATTTGGGGATCTAGGGTTCTTGAGAGAGGGGAAAGAAACCATCAGATAGACTGAAAAAGAGTGGGATTTAGGGTTTTTTTTGTTTTTTTATAGCAAAGGCCCAAACCCGCACCCTTGCCGCACCCATTAAAAAATTTAATATAAAATAATGAGACATGCACCCCGTGCGTGTCCCGCCGTACCCCGCCGCACCCGAATCTGATACGAGTCCGACTCGGGTGTGAGAGCCTCCGTAAAGAATCCGTGCTTTCTAGATCAGATTATTCTTTTTTCCTTAACAAAATATGAATAACACTCAAAACTTTCAAAAAGTGATATATGGATACACTTGACCATTATAACCCATGTCTATGCAAAATTTTCTACAAGCACATCCTCATTTAACTGGTCAACGTATCATATTTGTACTAATAATTATACTGATAATACAAATGACGAACATTTCTAACAAGACAAAGTACACCATAAAAAAGAGCCTAGTGAATTGAAACAACACAGTATAAAACCTGATTAACAACCACAACATTTAGCAACTCAAATCAGAAGAAAGTAATACTACTACTACATGATGATCAGCCAACCTGAAGGACATGTTTCTTGTGGAGAGTCCCGGCCTCACGGGTCCTACAAGAAGCCTCGGCATGGAAGAGACTGAGAAGATACACGGTCCAACAACCAAATGCACCATAGAGAATCTGCGTGCCTACACCCGCAAAGTAGCCCATTTGCGAAAAAGTATATGGGAGAGTAAGAATCAGAGATCCCACCTGAATACAGTATGATACCACTCTTATTAGAACAAAAAATGCAAGATCCCTAAGAAATAAACAATAAATAAACCTTCGCAACTTAATATTTTCCACTTGTCATAAGAAAGTGAATATGAATGTGTGAGATACTATGCATTTGGTAACTACCGTGACCGAACTCAACCTTGCACCAGGGAGCCCAACCAACTAGTCCCTACTCGATGAAGTAATGCAAATACAATCAAGTTACAAAGGTAATATTTAGGGTTCACGTCCTAGCTCGATTCGCCATTTCAGCTTTTGTCTGTCATACTTGGGGACAACTAAAATAGAGAGGTTTTAATTGCATGAAGAATTCCCTTGACTATCACCAATGACATACAAATACTCCCTCCCTCTCCCTCTCCCACTCCCACTCCCACTGAATCCTCCCTGCCTCCCTCCTTCTCCCTCCTCCGCCTGTCCTCTCAGTCCGTCCACCCCCCCTAACCCCTTCTTCCCACCTCCGGATCCAAATCTGAACCTGCTCCAAACCCGAATCCTCCTCTCCTCTCCTCCTCCGGACACTCCACTTAGGGCTGACTTGGGGAGGGGAGGAGGCTGTTGGCTCCCCCTTCCCCCACCAAAATATATTCCCTAATATCCAAATGATAACTCCCCTAATATCCAAATGATAACCAACATCATCCAATAATCAAGAAAACAAACTCCTACTTGTTATGAGGCGACGATGGTCAAGATAGTTCAAAGTTTGAGCCCAATTTTATCCTATTAAGGTCAGATTGGGTGGGTGCATGGAGTGTTGAGTTTATGTCTTGCATACACATGTTCGATGAAAAAGACGATGAAGCGATGAGAATGATCAAAACGAATGATTAAGATAGAGAAGACAGCAGACAGTAGTCAGCAGCAGCAACTGGACCAGGTTGCGGTCAACCGTACTTGGGGTCGGTCGACTGCCCGATTGTACAGGGTTTCCAGCGAGGGGACAGTCGACCAACACCTTGGGGTCGGTCGACTGTACGAGGCGCTGATGGGTTTTTGGGCTCGGGTCTAACTGATTCGTGAGAAGCCCAACTCCATGTTCAAGTCAAATCGTACGGTTCTCAGTGCAGGGTTATGCATTGATTGTGTCGAACAAGATCCTCGTAAGGGAAGAATTCTGCTAATTCCCTAATAAGTACTATTGTAGCACCGCTTGTTTTCTAACATGGGGTCTCTCTCATGTCTGTTAGCTTGGAGGTGGCTTTTGTGTTACCATTGAGGGCAACAATAGTTACGGTTGCGGTTGGAGGCGACAGTGAAGGATGGACAAGCTTGGTGATGAAAGAAAATATTACTTTTGATCTATGCAGGTCGGATTGGGTGGGTGTCTAGGGTTTCTCTCGTGTCAATGAGCTTGGAGGTAACATTCGTGTTACCGTTGGAGCGACGGCAAGTGGCGGTTGCAATTGTGAGTAACTGTAGTAGACTGTGGAAAAAGTAGGTAATGAGAAAAATGACTCAATATTGACCTATTCAAGTCATATTGGAGGGATGTTTATGGTTTCTCTCATATCTATAAGCTTGGAGGTGGCATTTGCAGTACCGTCAAGGGCAACGGTAGCTCTCGTTACGGGGTAGCGGTGACAGTCAACGATGGTCAAGCTAGGGAATGAGAACGAGGCCTCAATTTGGACATGTTCAGATCAGATTGGTGGGTGTCTGCGGTGTCTCTCCTTTTAAGGAGCTTGAAGTTGGTATTTGTGTTATCGCTGGGGGCAGGCTATGACAAACTGTGTACAAGCGAATGGATGAGAGATGAGCTCAATGTTTGACTATTCATGTCAAATTGGGTTGGCACGAGGAACTTATTTTGGCGAGGTCGGCCAACAAGTAGAATTAAATTTTGTCGTATTATTTGTTTGTTAGTTTGGAAATATAAGTTCCATGACATGTTGGGTTTCATGAAATTTATAATCTTTTTTTTGACTGTATGTTTTGTTAAAAGTAAATTAATGGAACACGGGCCTTCGACCCACCGTAACGATTTAAAGGAGAGAGAGAGAGAGAGAGAGAGAGAGAGGGGGGGGGGGGGGGGGGGGCATACAAATAGTTGTGCACTTATCTAATAACACAAGACAAGACTAAAAAGGGAGCATTAAAAATTTGCCTGAAAAGGGTAACAAAACCACCCAGTGATGGAAAAGATCAAATTTTGAGACAAACCCACTTCATAATTCCACTCTAAAACGACAAAAAAAAGAAGTGAAGGAAATTAGATTACCTGAGCCGATGCTGCATTAAGCCAAGCATCAGCAACTGAACCACCATGCCACACAAACTTGTTGAACATATACCTCCCAGTCGACGGTGGCGCCGCCTCACCGCCACCATCTCCCTTCTCATTCTCAGACGAAGTGGGCCCCACTTTTTGTTCCCCCTTCTCCACCTCTTCTAAAGTCATTTCTTCTTTCTTCCGCTTTTCTTCTTCTTCTTTTAAGTAAACCTAACGCAAAACTAACTCTAACTCAAAAAAGGATAATAAGTGTTCAGTTTTGCTTCGGCTTATTATTATTATTATTATTTGTAGAAATAGAAACCAAAATGAAAAAGGAAGTGACCAGTTTATGTAGTATATTAATCCCTTTCCTTGCCTGTTTGTTGGCGGGTTTTATGTAAATATCGGCTAGGGATGGCATCCGGGCTGGGTCAACCCATGATCCGCCGGTAGCGATGGCAATTGGGTCCACTTGCTGGGCCCAACTAGTTCCGGGTTTGACCCGGTTTCGAATGGGCTCGGATCAGGTTGGGCCAATAGCCGGGCCGGGTTGGGAAATAAAAAAAACGATCCGGTCGATCCGTGAATACATTCGGGTTGAACCTGGGTCGGGCTGGGCGGTTCGACGGATTGACCCAGTTTCTTTTTCCTCTCTTTTAACCTAAAAAAAATAAATAAAAATTGTACAACAAGTATAAGAGATTAAGAATTAAACAAAATTGTATATATTTTCCATTTCTACTACTATAATTTTTTTACTTTTACATACAAATATTGTTAAAAAAATATACAATTTTCTTCAATTACATGTTTAAGAGGACAATCTAGAATTCGAGATAACTTAGAGTTAGATTAAAAAGAGGGCATTGAACTACTGTCGTGCACATCTACTTAACCTAAACATAGGATCTCATCGCCCTAAATTCCCTAATCTTGTTGTTGGACTTTAAACGAGTTGCTTCCACCTGTTGATGTAGATACCATTTTTCCTTGAGTCCTATCTCCAGCCTTCATCCAATCTTCAGTGCACACGAACATCTCCATCGAATCCGACTTCAAGCGATTCATGTAATATGTTAGAACTCTGCCACTTGTATAAAAAAATACTTTCTATAGCAACTACGGAGACTGGAGGAGTTAGTAGATCTCTAGCTATATGTGAAAGAATAGGAAAAATATTTTCATGTTCTTTCAACCATTATAGCACTTCAATCTTAGTACTAGAACTCTCACTATCTTGTTGATTATACCAATTTAATTCATTAGGCATTAGTCCTAGGTTTTTTTTATTGAATACAAGCAAGTAAATTAGCAGTGACATCTTCTAATGTACTCTTACCCTTACCTCTAGAAGTAGAAGAAGAATTAGAAGAAATTATACTAGTTGTACTACTAAATGCAAAAGTTCTATCATAATAATCATACAAGTTATTCAATGTCGATTCAAAACTAGCTAAAATTTTATTACAATCATATTCGGAATCATCTCCAAGTAAAGTAAAAAATATTTCAATCAAACTTTTCGTACCCGCTAATTTGATACGATGATCCATAACAGTAGCAATACAATACAACATAGGAGAATGATTAAAATACTTTAAAACTTTTGCATAAGCAGGAATAACAATATGGCTAATGTATTCGTCCAAAATTATGTCTTGAAAAGTTTATATCATAGTAATGATTGAAATAAAAATACTACATAAGATGTAGAAAACTTCACAGTTGCGGTTTTAAAAGATTTCAAAAATTGTTATAAAGATTAGGCAAAATATCATGATTGGAGAGTCATTTGAAAAAAATTCATGTTTTTTACACGGCAAAAATCATTTATAATATCTTTGTATTGAGTAACAACATTTAGTAAATCGAAAGTAGAGTTCCATCGGTGTCATCTTTTGGAAATTTTTTAAAATGTATTCCCCTCACTTTACACCATCCTTTAAATTCTTGAAGCATCGGACCACTCAAAGCAATAAAATGTACATAATTTTTAATTCCAATTATATATGAATCGGCTATTTTCAATGCATCTTGTACACATAAATTTAAAATATGACACATACATCTAACACGAAAACTTTTATTACATAGAAAAGCTAATTGTGTTTTTAATGTACTAATTGAAACATTGTTGTTATATGTATTATTAAAACTAATAGTAAATTTTTTATCACGAATATGATATAAATCACAAACTTCTAAAATACATGTTGTAATAAATAGTCTACTATGGGGTTACAGAAAAGCAACAAGTGAGATTACTCTCTTTTGAATCATCCAATCACTATCTATTCAATGACAAGTTAAACCCATCATCAGAATATCGTTATAACCTTTCCAACAATCGGAAGTTAACGATACTCTACATGTTAAAGAATAAAAGAGTGCAACGTCTCTTATTTCATTGAAAAGTTTGACACAATCGGACTTTAGTATATTTCTAGGAATTCTTCTAAAATATGGATTTAGTGCATTTTGGTTGAAAGACTCTACATTCCTACTAGCTCATCCTTAATAACTAGTTGGGCCATTTCTTGACGAACAAGTTTGGGATCATAGGATTGACTATCTATTTGTTCGGTCCTAGGGTTGATTTTTTGTTGGCCTTGTTGGTCTTGTACTAATTCTTTGTATACATTTAAAATGTGCCGTTTAATTGTACATGTTCTCTCACCCTTCTTCCATTTGTAACTCTTGTCACAAGTTTTACAAATCTTATGTCCTACACCCAGATTATCTTCTCAGGGATATAGTCATAATATTTGTGCCAATCACTTATTTCCCCTCTATTTTTTTCTACTACTAGTGGGTTCGATTTATTGTGTTTGTGTGTCATCCTGCATTTCTTCTTCTATTTCGTTTGTAGGGATATCGTGAGTTACCACCGTAGGATTCGGTTGAAGTACCGGTGGAATCTTGTCCACTTTGGCTCTGACCACTACCTCGTGATCTAGACATGCTAATAGTGTGTGAAAAAAAATGATTTCTAGTATTTTACTAGTATATGTGAAATAATACAAAACAATTTTTGATGTGTATGTTAAAAATTAAAATCTAAAAAACAATAGGAGGGTTGAGAGAGAGAAAAGTGAAAAACCAACAAACGAATATGATACAAAAAATTAGAACTACAACAAAAATCAAGACAATAGGAGGGTTGTGAAATTTTGATACCGTACTTTACAGATAATCGTATATAGAAATAAGAGAGAAAATAAAAGTAGAAGTAGACATAGTTGATTGAGAAATGTAGTAGACGCAATCACGAAGTCCGGTAGTCGTTGAAAGATAGAGAGTGCGCTTCTTTGTTGGAGGAGTTGAAGTAGACGTAGTTGAGAGTTTAATCAACACAATTCGATACAATCAAAATTTTTCACTTCTTCGTTGTTTGCTTCTTTGTTGAAATTGAATTGATATTGAATTCAGTAGTAGTAGTAGTAGAGAGAGTAAGAGAGTAAGGTGTGGAATTTTTTTAGATTGATTAAGGAGGTATTTATAGGGACACCCCCCCCCCCCCCCCCACACACACACAAATAAAAAATAAAAAAATAAAAAAATAAAAAAATAAAAAAATAAAACATAAAAACAACAAAATAATGATAATAAGAACAAAAACAAAAAAACAGCCCCACCGATCTGTTTCTGACCGTTCGACCCGTGGGTCGAATGTTCGACCCGCGCGGGTCGAACGGGTCCAAATCCGCAGGTCGAGCGGGCGGATTTGACCTAGTCAACGGGTTCGCGGGTCGGATTGAGCGGGTTGGGTAGTCAAATTTGGCGACCCGGATCGACCTGCGGGTTTGACCCAGACCCCAACCGCCTAATTGTGGGTCGGGTTCCAGTGGGCAGGTCACGGGTCAACCCGGCCCGGTTGCCATCACTACACGCCCGCATCGACTCGAACGTCGGAATCCAGTTTGGGTTTGGATCAAACTAGCGGAGAAAATTCGCTCGACCTGCAGGGACGAAGCTAGAAACTTTTCGCATAGGGGGGGGGGGGGCATAGCTGACAACTAATTCATAAATTGTTTTATTGTCAAAAATATATATAATAATAGATATCATTTTGCATTAATCATCTATAAATTAAATGTGGGAGTGAGACCAAGTAATAAATTGTAGATTTGAAGGGAGGTGATTGCTATTTTGGATATAATAGGGGATTTTGTAGAAATATTGAGGGAGGCTAAAAGAGTGAAAATTTTAAAATGTGGGGGTTCTCTGCATAAATTAAAGGTGGGAGTGGGACCAAGTAATAAACTGTAGATTTGGAGGGAGGTTGATGTTATTTTGGATATAATAAGGGGTTTTGTAGAAATAATGAGAGGGGGACTAAAGGGGTGAAAATTTAAAATGTATGGGATTTCTGCAAATTTTGGGGTGCATTTGCCACCCCCTGGTTCCGTCACTATCGAATGGTCAACCTGGACGGGTCGAATGTTGCCAATGCAGCCACTGCTATTGTTGGCTTTTTTCTCTCTATAAAAACCCTCTAATTTCACTCAAACGTTTTCACACTTTCACCCTACTCGCCATCTATCAACTATCTTACTCTCTCAAATCTATACTACAACTACTACTACTACTACTAAAACTACTCTCAATCAACCTCAACAAAGAAGCAACAAAGAAGTGAACAAGTTCCATAGTGTCCAAGCGACTACGTCTACTACAAACTCTCTCAACAAAGAAGCTCACTCTCTCTCTACGACTACGTCTACTACAAACTCTCTCGACTATGTCTAATACAAACTCTCTTTATCATTATTTTCTCTTTCAACTTTATATTCGATTATTCGTGAAGTACAATATCAAAATTTCTTAACTCTCTCAACTATTTATTAATGTTGTAGCTTTAATTTGTTATATGTTAAACTTGTTTATTGGTTTTTCGCTACTCTCTCTCTCTCTCTCTCTCTCTCTCTCTCTCTCTCTCTCTCTCTCTCTTAACCTTCCAATCGTTTTTAGATTTTTCTTTTCCACACATACTACGCCAACTCTCTCAACCTTCATATATTACTTTTTTTTTGTTTTTACACATACACTACTAAAATACTAGAAATTTATTTATTTATTTATTTATTTATTTATTATTTTTTTTACATACACTACTACTACACTACATTTATCATGTTTAGATCACGAGGTAGCGGCCATAGCCAAAGTGGAAAAAATTCTATTAGTTGATCTCATCGGCCTCCAACAATCCCACAATTAGAGACCGAGTATAACCATAACCTTAACATATGTTATGAAGATGTTCCTCAACATAAGGATGATCCCGAAACACAACAAGAAATGCATGATATTGAAACACAAACACATGAACCCGAACACGCACAACCTACTTCTGGAAAGAAACATAGAGGTGAAACTAGTGATTGACACAAATATTATAACTATATCCTGAACAAGGTTAACTCTAGTATAGGATATAAGATTTGTAAAACTTGTAACAAAAATTATCAAGGGAAGAAGGGTGAGGGGACATGTACAATTACACGACACCTTATGGATATACACCCCAACTAGTTGTTGACCAACAAACACTACAAAAGATTAACCCTAGGATTGGGCAAATAGATAGCCATAGCTATGATCCCAAAATTGTTCGTCGGAAAATGGTCAAACTAGTTATTAAGGAGAAGTTACATTTTTTCTATTCCGAGAGTAGGAACCTGTTAGAAAATATTCTTAGAGTAGGAATTTGATAGGAAATACTGATGATCTTGTTGAGTCTTTGACACAATCAACACAAACCACCAAGCAAACTATATCGCACCAATTACACAAAACTCATAAGAATTGTCCCGATTGGGGCTTTCACCTTAATTCCAGGAAGGAAGAACCGAGATCTTATTTCAACTACAGAAGATACACGAATATTATAATTTTCACCACGACCCTCTCTCAAGCTTAACTGGAACTTGGTTGCTGCTTACAATGGAGAAACTCTCTCACCCTCTTAGATGAAGTACTCTCTTCTTCTATTCGGAACTTAATAGAATCATATCGTTCTAAGAGCCATTACATTTGTTTATATAGATCTAGAAAAACCCTAGTTTTAGATATCTTGATATAATAGCTATCTGATGTTACTGAAGAGATAAACATACAATTAGAACAGTACGATCTAATCAAAAGACGAAGTGGGCTTCAATCGAATCAACAAACTCACACCTGAAAATTCCATCAGCGTCACAGACGGTCAACTGCACATAATTGTGGTCGATCGCAACTCCCAGGCCATCGACCCGAGAAGGTGACAGTCGACCTCACAGTCGACTATCCCTTTCTCTATTGGCTCTTGCTGCTGCTGACTGTTTCTCCTTCTCTTTGATCCTTGGCTTTGAACCCTCTACTTTCATCACAATCTTCTCTTCACACCGAACAAGTATGCAAGACATAAAACCCAACAATCTCTACCTTGGATTGCATACGCATGAATCCATACCTGTATGATTTAAAACTCTTCTAGACCTTTGTTCTCCGCTTTATAAACAATACGTTTCTATGGCTTCTTCTGCTAGTTGAACAAACATCCACCTTTTTTCCTCCAGTTGTATGCCCCCTTAAGAGCACACCCTTTGTAGATGTAATCATGGAGGTGCCACCCTCCACATGAACTCCACCTACATCAAGGCTCTGTCCACCTTCTAATGATATTCGAATGTTGCAGTCTCGATTCGGTAATTCTAGTGACGGCTTACTAGATGATGCTTTAGGAACAATGAGCTTCCATACACTCGGCCGAGTTTTCCTGCTCCCACAAATCTGGTAGAGGTTGTGCTCACTCTACCCAACTCCCTCTTACCCTTCATTACCTTACGATGACTATCCCAAACTGTCAAAACTCCACCTCGAGCTGTGTACCTGCAGCAACGAGCATCAAGAGTCCCCAAAGATATCAGATTATGTTGTATCGAAGGAATATGCATGACCTCTTCTAGTGTGAACCCTTTACCATCTGGTGTCTCCAATTCAACTGTTCCCTCACCCACTACAAAAATTTCACCACTCACCGTTCTCACACTATGGCATGTTAACGACTTGTAAGTAGAAAACATCTCCCTCTTGGAGCAAATACGAGAAGAACTTCCCTAATCAAGATACCAACTTGAATCCACATCGAAGAACTTGAAACAAGAAGAAAATAATCATCATTATTACCTGACTCAGTTGCGCTGACTATATGGGCTTGTTCTCCTTCTTTAGTAGCACTCTTCTGACTCAATCACTTGCGAAAGTCTCACTTGTAATGCCCAAATCCTCTACAATAGTGGCAACGAATCTTACCCTTGTGTGTCGCATCCCCTTCCAATTAAAGTATCACCATTCACCACAAAACACCCTGTAGAAATAGACTCTCCTTTATGAGTCTCCTTTCTTAGTTCATCTTTCTTCGGACCCTTAATCACTCAGGCTACTGTAAGTGTCTCCTTGGCTGATTTTCAATGTAGCATGGTAGTTATCAAGTGATCATAAGAAGTTGGCAGTGAATAAATCAAGCTGAAAGCTTTATCCTCTTTCCTAAGATCATCAGTGTTAATCGTCTTCAGTTCAGATATTACCTTATTGAACTCCACAATATGATCTTGAAGATGGGTACCTTCCTTCATTGAGAACCTAAACAGCTTCCTCTTCCAGTACATCTGATCTAGCAATGACGATCTCGAGTAGTCAGATTTGAGTCTCGCCCATAGACTCGCCACACTTTTCTTCTCACGAATATTACACTTGACTTCGCCCGCCAATTACAACCGGATTAAACTTAAGGTCTTCAAACAAATCTCATCCCACTTCTCCTGCTTCATGTCGGTTGGCTTCTTCTCTTCTAGGGCAAGGTGCAAATCCTTCTGAACCAAAACATCATACATATCTACCTTCCATAAATTGAAGTTTATCTTACTGTCAAACCGCTTGATCTTCATCTTTTGATCTGCAATCTCTTCCAAGGACTCGAACAAACCCATGAACCTGATTTCTCTAATACCAATTGTTAGAAAATACTAAGGTTCTTGTTGAGTTTTTGACACAATCAACAAAAACCACCAAGCAAACCAGATCGCACCAATCACACAAAGCACACAAAAATTGTCCTGGTTTGGGCTTTCTGTAACACCCTAGATTTTTAAATAATTTTTTTAAGATTAATAAATGAATTAAATGATTTTTGATGATTTAATAAAAAAGATTCTGAAATTTATCTTTTTACACGTGAAAAATACGTGCAAAAATTTACTTGGAAAGTTCAAAGTCAGAAATTTATTTTGGGGAAACCTAATATTCAATATTAGGTATTATTTGTGAATTTTCTTGATTTTTTTGATATTTATTTGACCTATATGCAAATATTACAAAAAGGGGCTTTTGTGCAAAATTACCACTTAGAGTAAAAACTCTGTATTTTTGGATTTTTGGGCTGAGCATGATGGCTAGTCAACTCAGAGGTAAAAAGTTTACTTTTTGTTTTAATAGATTTGGTTTATTTAGCAAATTTCTTAAAGAATGGTCTTTTTGTAAAATTGCCACTTAGAGGCCAAAATTACAAAATTTATTTTTCCTGGGTTTTGAAACCAGTGCCGGCCAGATCTGAGTAATTTTTTTAATCGAAATTTAATTGGTTTATCTAATTTCCAAGTACAATAATTTATATATGTAAAGATATATTCAAAAGGGATATTTTACAAAACCTATTCAAAACCATAATTACCCTATTTCCGGCCTAATATAAAGAGGGTGAAGCCGTCTCTTTGCTGGACTACATAAAGGGTTTTCTTTATTATTGATTTCTTGGAGTTTCGAAGCGAGGATCTTGGTTTTCTTGTGAAATGAAGGACTTTCTTATTCTTTTTATTACTTCGGTTGATTCTTCAAAAATGTGAGTGACATATGTTTAATTTCTTGCTGTTGTATACATATTGTATGTGATGAATTGTCAATTAGGAAGCATGTTAGAGGATTGTATGATGATATAATGAATTATTGAAGGATGGATGAATAAAAAATGAATCTTTTCATGAAACTATGCTATTGATGATTAAAATTACATATAGATGGCTTGAGATTGTTAAAGAACCTAATAGAAATCACGAGTAGGTTGTTTTTCTTTCATATGCTTACTGATTTGATGGGTTATAATGAGTATGTATGATGTATAATGTACAAATTGATTAAAGATGAACTTTTACTGTGTGTGTACATATGCTTGATCTGTTCTTGAAGTTTGATGAGTATAACTTGATTAATACATGTCAAAATTTGCTTTTATTCATGGGTAAACTGATGTTTAGTAATCGTATATGAGCTAATGAATTACAAGAGGAGTTTTTGTATCAAAGAGATCAAGTTTTGGATGTTGTGAAGATGGGTTCAAGTTTCGGGTCTGATGGATGTTCAGACGAGATTGGTTTTTGTGATTTGATGAAGTTTTTCAATTGGATCTTGATTGTTTTGATACTGATATTAAATTAAACCTTACACTACTCCTATACACTAATTCTTGATGCTTAAACACACATATATATAGACATATATAGACATATATACACAGATCCCTATGTTTCTATTTGAAGAATTACCGAAATTGATTTTGATGTTTTTATGAAATCTTCGATTGAGATCTAAGTTGTTTTGAATACTGAGATTGATTAGAAAAATTTACACTCATATATGATGTTTTCTTAAGGTTTTACTGATGTTTAAACACACATATATACACCTATATATATTATATTATCTATTTTGAAGTAATTTTGATAAAATTTTACTCTTTTATGATCTTGATGAGATTTTGATTAATTTTATAAACTTCAGTATGTTAGAAAAGTTATATTTGATCATCTCAGGAATTTGGTTTTGCAAATTTAAGATTTTACAAAGATTTAACGAAGTAATAGTAAAAAGTTGCACGAATATTAAAGCTATCAAATTTCGAATTGTCGGTCGACTATCAAGATTTTACACATAAACTGAAAGTCGACTGTCAATTATTTGATTTTGGGATTTTTGCATGTCGGTTGACCGGCCACTTTTGAACTAAGTTCGACGGACTACTGTTAGTGCTTTTGCTGATTGTTTTGTTGAGTTTTCTTCGTTTTCCTTGAACATTTATTTCTTCAAATTTATGAATTATTGATCTACTATTTTAGATGACATTTTTGCTACAGATTACAATATTTTACAGAGAGTTACATTTTGATTATAATAGAATTTAAATTTATATTTCTACAACTTTATAAAGTGAAATATATATAGTTTTCGAAGAAACTGATGTTTTGTGATATTCTATGACTTCAAAATATGATTCTTAGTTACTTGATAGATTTTATATCTTATTTTAATTTTGGAATTCGTGAGTATATTAAATAAACTTGAATTTTGTTGATTAAAGAAGTTTTCTCGATATAAACATTTTGAAGATGGAATTGAGAGTTTTATTGAAAGTTTTGGTGTTGATATTCATTTTGTGAATCTCTAGGAGTTGGTAGGAGTCCTGTAAACCGGCAAATGAGATTTTGTGGATTTTGAACAGTTGGGGTCATTGGGATTATTTTGTGGAATTAAGTCCGGCAGGATACACTAACTCTAGAGAAGGGGAATTTGTGCTTTAATAATAATCAACTTAAGGACAGACACTAATGCAGATGTGATGGAACTTGGGAAATGTAAATATATGCTCTTGGGGTCCAGTCCAACGGATGCGTTCCAGGACTTGTGTGTTCTGTCTCGAAAGGACTTTTAGTTTGTTCGTGTGTCGAGGGTCTGCAGTGCTTATTTATGGAACATTCAAGTACATTTGCGTGTCGAGGGCCAACGAGTCTATTCATTGGATGTGCCTGTGTACTTGCACGTCGAGGGGCGGCGGTGGGGTACATGGCAAGGAGGTAATTCTCTGAGTTTTTTTAAGCTATTCTTACATGATGCTTGCGCGTCAAGGGTTGTGATGCCTATTCGCGGAGTATTATGGATCTTGTTTCCATCACCATAGTAGGATTAATTGCATAACGAGAGATTTAACCCTATAAAGTGGAGAATGATAAGGGCTTGTACCGGACCTATGTAGTATGGAATGCATAGAATCTGACAAGTATGCATTAGAGAGTCCTCATATTGCATTTGTGTTTTCTTGACTTGGTTTTATGCATGTTTGATTTTCTGTTTTCCTACACTTGACACTTAGCCTAGTTTCACTTGATGGTTTCATGTTTTATTTATTGTTATTTCATATTCTATTCGTTATTACTGTTGGTATGTGTTGTTTATAACTTTATTCTTCATATTTTATTTACATTATATTTCTTTGATGTCACTCACACCGTTATGGCTGACCCCTATAGTTTTTAAAATTAGGGTTATCTCTAGCCTCATGTTTTATAGGTAGGTGCCTATATCTTGGGATTTGGATGCTTGTGGTAGAATGATAATGTGGCTTATGTAAATTGTAAAAGAATGTATTGTAAAAGAAAAGAAATTGTAATTCAAGGTGTTTAATTTTTTTTTGTGCTTTGTAATGAATTAATGCAATAAAAAGTTGAAAATTTTATCTGTGTTTGGACTATGTTTACTATTACATTGAGGTTGATGCTGAAAATTGTGCCACGTATTTCTGAGATATTATATTAGAAATTCGAGGCGCTACACTTTCGCCTTAATCCAGATGAGGAAGAATTGAGATGTTATTCAACTAGAGAAGATACAAGAATATTACAATTCTCACCACGACCCTGTCTCAAGCTTAACTAGAATTTGGTTGCTGCTTACAATGAAGAAACTCTCTCACCCTCTAAGATGAAGCACTATCTTCTTCTATTCGGCACTTAATAGAATCATATCATTCTAAGAGCCGTTACAATTGTTTGTATAGATCTATAGAAACCCTAGTTTTAGATATCTTGGTACAATAGCCATCTGATGTATACTGAAGAAATAAACATATAATTAGAGCCGTACGTTCTAATCGGAAGACAAAGTGGGCTTCAATCGAATCAACAAACTCGCTCCCAAAAATTTCATCAGCGCCGCGGACGGTCCACTGCACATAGTTGCGGTCGATCGCAACTCCCAGACCATCAACCCGAGAAGGTGACAGTCGACCGCACAGTCGACTATCCCTTTCTCTGTTGGCTGTTGCTGCTGCTGACTGTTTCTTCTTCTTTTTGGTCCTTCACTTCGAACCCTCTACTTGTATCACCATTTTCTCTTCACACCGAACAAGTATGCAAGACATAAAACCCAACAAAACCTGGAGGCATTTTAACTAGAATGCATTAAATCCATATTTTAAAAGAATTCATAGAAACACACTCAAGGCCAATTATTTTAAACTTTATTTGGAAATGAGAGACGATTTAATTGCACTTTTGTTTGGTTTAACTTGTAGAGTATCGTTAACTTCCGAATGTTGGAAAATTTGTAATGATATTCTGATGTTGGGCATTACTTGTCATTGGATCGATAGTGATTGTCTCATTCAAAAGACAATCATATCACTTATCGCTTTGCCATACCTCCATAGTGGTATGGTTATAGCAACACATATTATAGAAATTTGTGATTTATTTCAAATTCACGATAAATTTTTTACTATTAGTTTTGATAATGCCTATAACAATAATAGTTCAATTAGTACATTAAAACAACAGTTAGCTCCTCCATGTCTTGAAATGTTTTATGTTAGATGTGCATGTCATATTTTAAATTTATGTGTACAAGATGCTTTGAAAGTATCCAATCCATATGTAAATGCAATTAGAAATTGTGTGCGTTTTATTGCTTTAAGTGGTGCTATGCTTCAATAATTTAAAGAATGGTGTCATCTTAAGGGGGTACATTTTAGAAAATTTTCTAAAGATGTTAATAAACATCGATGGAACTCTACTTTGGACTTATTAAATGTTGTTAATACAAAGTGGTTATAAATTATTTTTGTATTGCAAAAAAAATGAAATTTTTTTAAATGACTGCTCAATCATGGTTTTTTGCTGAATCGTTGTTAAGATTTTTGGAACCTTTTAAAACAGCAATTGTGAAGTTTTCAAATTCTTATGATTCCACTTCTAGTCGTATTTTTATTTTATTAATTACTATGATGCAAACCTTTCAAGACATGATTTTGGATCAATACATTAGTCATGTTGTTATTCTCGCTTATAATTTTTTTTTTGAAGTATTTTAATCATCCTCCTATGTTGTATTGTATTACTACTATTATGGATCCTCATATCAAATTAGTGGGTAAAAAGAGTTTGATTGTCATATTTTTTACTTGGAGAAGAATCTAAATATGATTGTAGTGAATATTTAGCTACATTTGAGTCAACATTGAATAACTTGTATGATTTTTATGATAGAACTTATGCATCTAGTTGTACTACACACCAAACGAGTATAATAACTTCTTCTTCTTCTAGAGGTGAGTGTAAGAGTAAATTAGAAGGTGTCACTGCTAATTTACTTGCTCAAATTCGGTTTAAAAAACATAGGACTAATGCACCTAATGAATTAAACTAGTATAAGCAACAAGATAGTGAGAGTTCTAGTTCTAAGATTGGAGTGTTACAATGGTGAAAAGAATATGAAAATCTTTTTCCAATTCTTTCACATACGGCTAGAGATCTACTAAACCCTCCTATGTCTACAATTGCTTCAGAAAGTGCTTTCTCTACAAGTGGCAGAGTTTTAACAAATTACAGGAATCGCTTGAAGCCAGATTCATTGGAGATGCTCGTGTGCACCGAAAATTGGATAAAAGCTGCAGACAAGACTCAAGGAAAAGCAGTAGAAGATTCCACTAGTGGAAGTAACCCACCTGATTAACAGCAAGCTAAGTAAGGAATTTAGGGCAATGAGATCCTAGAGTTATGTTAAGTAGAGGTACACAATAGTAATCCAATGTCATATCTTCAATCTAACTCTAGGTTATCTCAAATTTTAGATTATCCCATTTAAACATGTAATTCAATAAATTTGTATGATTTTTTTATATTTATTACATGTATTTGTACGTAGAAGTATTGTAAAAACTTATTACAAGTTGAAATGAATAATATATATAATTTTGTTTCAATCTTATACTTGTTGTACATTTTTTTTAAAAACATTTTTGTAGTTATAAATAAATAAAAAATAATATTAAAAAAACCCGGCCCAACCTGCGACTCAGACCGGCCCGGGTCGGTTTTAACCCGGGTTGGCAAGTCAGGTCGGGTCGAGTTTTCGAAATGCCAACCCGGCCTGGCCCGGTCAAGACCAGGTTTTGTGCCGACCCGACACGAACCCGCCCCCTCCCCGGGCTAACCAGGCGGGTTTCGGCCCGGCCCGGCCCGCTCGACATCCCTAAAATATCCTTAAAAATTTGCACGAGAATTATGGAGAGATTAAAGGAGAGATCAGAATTATAACGGAAAATTGATATGCATTATAGCAATATTTTGTAGTTATATTCTTCATTCCCTTCTATCAGGAAAGGTTTTTTTTTTGGACTCAATGGAAACGTAATTATGTAACTGCTTCAGGTTGTTTTAATGTTATTGGATAAATTAGACTGTATTTTTATTTGTTCCTTCATTTATTTGATATATGTGGTAATATTGTCATAATACCGATGGACAATTAAAACATGTGTACGACATCCAATAGAAGTTTTTTTTTTGGTAAGAAGCGAAAAATGTTGAAGTAAATGTTAGGTTTTCTGAGAAATTAACAATTAGAAATTAGGGTTAATATCTAGATCTAAGTTGTTTCAGATATTCATCCTATGTATCAAGATTGGAATACCTAGACTGCTATCACAAGCCAATATTTATTCCTAAATACTGGTTTGGGTATCGGTTTATAAGCCCACAAACCTGCGTTCCAATATCCAATCAATTGTACGTTCAATACACGTGTTACTCATATGCACATGCAATATTTATATAGAGAGAATATACCAATAGATCCAACAATCTCCTCCTATATTCTCAATATACAAAGTACAGGATTATCTCATCAGTTCAGTATAAAACTGACTGGCTGATAGCAGTCCATAAAAGAAAAGTATCATAAAGGTATAGTTTCATAAGAACCAATAGAATTATAAAACTGAATAGTTCAATCAAGACTAAACCAATATAATTAAATAGTTCCAAACCATATCCATCAGAATAGTTCACAAAGACTAAACCAACTGGAATAATCTGTCATAGTTTCAAAATCAAACAAAGCAAATAAACTTCAAGAATAAAATATGAGTTTTAAGCTCATGAACACAAGAGTCTTAAACTCAACAAAAGTTTTACCAAGCAAGTGACTAATTTATTCTCGAAAGAAATAAACTGAAACTCTATCCTTGTACACTGCTTTATGTTTACTCCTCCATTTTGAGCAAATCATTATTTTTGAAATCTAATTTTGAAATCACTGCTAGCTTATTGAAAACAAGAATATCAAGAGACACACCTCCAAGGAATTCAATGAATTTTACAAAGTATCTAGTTCCACAAAAGAACTAAGTACATTTCATAATTAGCTTAGCAAAAATGTAATGCAAGCATCGCAATTAAGTTTCTTTAACTAAATAAAGAACATGAACTTTTATAGTTTCTACACAAGAACCATACTGTGTTTCATATTGGAATAAAAAAAACTGTCATTTCAATCATGGTTTAACATTGAATGATCAAAATTGGAATGAAACATGTATCCATAAAAGACATATCATCAAAATTGGAATGATATTTAAGACAATTTAATCATCGGAAACACATTGACAAGTTTTCATATTTCGTATTAGAATAATATGATTATTCTAAGTAAATTCCCTAGATTTATAATACCATCAAAATTGCAATGACATTATATATTTGTGGAATTTATGTTGAATCATCAAAATTATCTAAAACATGCCAACTGCCTAAAATTGATGCTTAAGTTTGAACTTCTTTATGGCTCCAATTGGATTCTAAATTTCAAAATAATTAGGATGTTAAACCTTTGACTCAATAGCTTTCAACTCTATTTTCCCCACACTTTTGATAATTAGATCACTTTCAAGTCTCTTAACAAGAGCATTAGCCATACTTATCACAATTGCACTTTATCTATAAGAAGGTTCAACTAGGCTTCTTTCAGCCTTAATATACTCCTCTTACTATTATAGAGTGAGTTATGAGCTACAGTGCATTGTAGCTTGATAGTCGCATAGCAGAATTAGAGAGTTACTTAAACTTCTTAATGGATAACTAGCAATAATTTCTTCAATCCACGCAGCCTTTTTCCCTGCAGAGGATTACACATAGAGGTCTGATTTTATGGATGATAGCACAGTGCCTGTTTGCTTTTTATTTCCATAATATTTCTATTTCTCCTAGCGTAAACACATATCTACTAGTTATCGACTTTCACTAAATTCTGAGCATCATAATGCATTAGATCAGCCATTCATTCGAAGAATGACTAGAGTGGCACAAAGAAAACTCTTGAATACCACTCAGGTATCTCATTAGCCTCTTAAGGGCACTCAAATGTGTATGGGATTATTAGTGAATCTGCAGATTATATCTACCTCAAAGGCTATGTCTATTCTAGTGGAGATCTTTGTATACATGAGACTGTCAATTTCTTTAGAATGATCTACCTATCTCATAGTTGCACCATCATTAGGTGTCAACCTTTTATCATAATCATAAGGTGTTTCAAAACACACTTTCAATCATTATACCCACTTTTGAAACACATTTTGATTTGATGAGTTTGACTAAGAGTTATCCCTTGCTAACTGAAAACTCACCCTTATACCTATGGTGTCCATAGTATCTAGGTTTTCATATTGAATTCTTTGGATAGCACAATTTTAACTTCATTTGTAATAGAGAGGTCACTTCCAACAATATGCATGTCAACAGAACAAGTAAATAATAGCCACTATATTTGACACACCACAAAGTTGAAGGCACTGATCTGAATTACTTTATTCATATACTAGGTTCTTTCAAAAATTTGTCAAATTATTTATTCGTCGGCTATACATATTTTAAGAACATACAATGATTTTACGAAATTATAAATCTTGTTCACTAAACATATTAGTTCAAAACTTTTCTGTACAAAACATCAAGTACAAAACTTTTTAAATATTCTTTATGAATAACAAAATTTTTAATAGATGTAAGGGTAAGAAGAACACTTATTATAGCAATATGACAAACATGTGAGTAGACATCAAATAAATCTACCCCATTTTTCTCTGTCAATTTGTTAGCTACTAAAAAGCATTAATATTGCTACTGAACAATCAAAATTAAGTTTCTTCTACAAAACCCCACTTACTTACTATAGTTTTATCCCCTTTCGGCAGATCAACTAAATTAAAGTATTATTGTATGACACAAAAATTATCTCATTGTCTACTAAAGACTCTTCTTAGCTCATTTGTCATTCAGGTTTTTAAGTGTCAGTAAGGCTGATTCTTGATTCCAATTGTGAATCATTGAATATGTTTGTAGGACTAGATTATTTCATACATTTATCTTTGATGAACACATCCTCAAAGAACTCTGCAAGTCTAGATTCTTCTAACACAAATTAGATAGATCCAACATCTGTCCACAGAACTACATTTTGTACTTTCTAAACACACAAATATTTGTTATAGGTCCTACTTTATGCCTTCTAGGGTTATGTACTCTAACAAATGTATCACAACATAAATTTTCACTTTAACAAAATTATTTGTGTTTTCATGTCATGATTTACAAGGTGTATTCAATTTAGAGTGTAGTAATACATTAGAGATATGATTAACAATACAACATCACTCATAATTATACAAGACAAACAACAGTCAATAATATAGAATTCAACATTTCACTAAGTGTTTGATTCTAACTTTTATCAATACCGTTGACTGTTGTAAGTAGAGTGCAGTAGAGATTATGCCCAATGCAAACTTCTCTAAAGTTGTTAAAATATATTCACCACCTGTATCAAATCTGAACCCTTGATTTTTAGCATTTAACTATAATTTTAATTCATTAAGAATAACAAGTGCTTCATTCTTTATATATATGACAGACTTATATTAATCATCTACAAAAGCGATTAAATACTTCTGACCAACAATTATCTCACATAGTCACAAAGCTACTGAGATCACAATTATCAGAATGTATTGATTCAAAAAGTTATGAACTCCTAGAGACCATACAAAATGATTTTCTAGTGATCAAAATCTGAATTCAAACTTCACATTTGTCATATTTAATGAAGTGTCATTTAGTAGAATTATAAGTTTTAACAAGAACAAACAATTTAATATATAGTTCATAGTGATTCTAAATTTCAAAACAACTTGAATGTTAAAGTTTTTTACTCAATAGCTTTTAACTCCATTTTCCCCACTGTTTTGATAATTAGATCACATTTCATCACAAACAATTGAATATATAGTTCTCAAATCCTAGCTAATTATGTTATGTTCAAGAATACAATTAGAACTATTATTATTAATTGTCTTATTTGTTAAACTCAACTTATACATGCGATTGACAGTATATGCACTTTATAAGAGTTAATAAAAATTACTCTATCACATTTTACAAAACTATTTGCTTTCTCTAGTGATTCTAACAATGTCCACTTGCTCAAACACATTGAGCGAAGAGTTTTTTCCTCCATTCGTTCTTCATCATCTTTATGACGCTAAATGAGATAATGACTAACATGCTATAATTTAACTTTGCACACACAGTACAATGAACGAGAAAGAACAAAACGTAACTAATAAAGTCATATTCTACATTAAGAGATGTTCTCTCCTAAGTTACAGACATTTGTTATACATTTTATACATCAAAAAAATTTATTTTATTTTATTAGAGAAGCAAATATATGATCTCACACAAATTGTGAACAATGGATTTGTCAAAATATCTATACACATAGTATGATAAAATACTTAACAACCCTAAACATGCTAGTTTTCAAAGCGAGAATAATTATGATCTAAAACTCTCAATCATATGATCAAACGTACAAAACGTTAACACATTCATCACATGAAAAATACTAAGAAATATTAGAGTAGATCATACCGACACTTCAAGTTAGAAGTATTTTCTAAATTCGATGGAGAAGCCTGCGTAGTGCAGACTTATCATACCGTGATGCAAATCCATCGTCTCCAATATACACAATTTGTAAGTAACTTTGAAGTTCCTACATTCATCAAATCATTAAAGATTAGCCAATTAAACAAATTATTAGCACAATCTAATTCACAACAATTAAATTGGAGATTCAATTTTATAGTCAACGCCTATAATTTATCAAAATAAATATTTGATCTATAGCACGTAGCCAAAGCAGTTATTCAGATTTGTATTTAATTAAATAATGCTTAATACAGTTTTGAACTTTAGCACTCAGCAACAAAATTCAAACAAATACTAAATAACAGTTTAAAATTGGGTGAGGAACTTATCTTTAATTTAGATCTGAATTGGAAGTACATTGCAGTAGATCCAGTCTTCTCCCCAAACACGGAATACAAAACAATACACAATGGATTGTCTCCACTGGTTAGATCCAGATCTGATTCCTTTTGACTGGATCTGGATCTGATCCAACAGTCCAAACACCAAACAACATATCTCCAACCAATAGAGTAGTTGTTGGACTTGATCTGAATCTGGATCTGCTTCAACAGTCCAAACACCAAACAACAATCTCCAACCAATAGAGTAGCTGTTGGACTGAATCTGAATCTGGATTTGCTCCAACCACCCGAACACCAAACACTAAATTCTCAACTAATGAAAATTCTTGTTTGGTCAGATCTGAGTCAAACTCAACTGCCAGGATCTCCTTCCCAACCCGAACACAGAACACCATAATCCACCAATCGAAAAAATCAAATTTTGGATCTGAGTTGTATCCTTCGTCTCCTTTTATCTCACATGAAGATCAATGGAGATGAAGGTGGGTAATCATCAAATTTATTTTTCTCTCTTTGTACTTTCCATTCTTGCTTTGATTTTCTTTGTGACGACGCGAACGGATTAAATATATCACTGGATGTTTATCTTATTCTGATTGTCTAATTCATATTATATAATGATAATATTAATTATATATTTATATTATATATTATATTAATAAATTAATTCCTAAATAATTTTAGGCTTCATTATTCCAGATTGTCACTTCAAGTAAAAAGTTCATAATTTAAAATTAGTTCAAAAAGTTCTAATATTAGGCTCATTGTAAAGTTCCTCAGTGAGACATTTTTAATGGTATAATTTTTTCCCCAAATAGATTATTGATATAAGCAATTTAATGTAAAATTTATTTCAACAAAACTAATTTACAACTTCTTTTTTGAGCCAAAAACTATATTATATTAAGTATAGAGTGGCATGGTTGGAGTGGAGCTTTATTTTCGCATCTGTATAATAAAATATTCTCCAGAATATTCTATTATAGAGATGATAAATAAAGCACCCATTGGAGATGCTCTCAAAGGAGAATAAGGATTCAAATAATCAGCATAAAAGGTTCTACCTTAGCAAGGTCAAACAAAAAAGAACCGTGCTGTGCAATCAATTTCCCAGGAGTCCTTCTCACGAGAGTCCTCTACACCATCATCTGCATGCCTCATTCTGCCATCCCTATCAATCTCATACAGCGATGTAATCTATCAGGACCCAGCCTACCCTGCACACATGAAGGTTTTTATTTTTTTTCTCCTCCATAAAGGTGTAAGAGCATCTGCAGTCGTTCTCTATATTTTCAAATTTTGAAATTTAAAGGGAATGAGACGTTGTAGTCGTTGTTGGGTTTATGTCTTGCATACAATGTTGGATAAGAAGATGATAAGACGATGGAGCGATCGAGACGATTGGAAACGGAGTGGAGCCGAGAAACAGTCGGCGATAGCAACAGCAGAAGTGTGTGCAGTCGACCGACTCCTGCACGAAGTCTTCCAGAGAGGAGAACAGTCGACCAACTTGTTGGTACGGTCGACCGTTCGCGGCGCTAATGGGTTTCGGGCTTGAGTCAGGCAGATTCGTGAAAAGGCCAACTTGTTATTCAAGTAAAATCGTGTGGCTCCTATCGTAGGGTTATCTCTTATGCAATATCCAATGGCTATTGTAACAAGATAAAAACTTAGGGTTTGTCTCTAGATCTATATAAACAATTGCAACGGCTCATAGATTCATATGATTCTATTGAGTGCCGAATAGAAGAAGATCGTACTTCATAGAGAAGGGTGGGAGAGTTTCTCCATTGTAAGAGCATCAAATTCCAATAGGCTTGAGAGAGGATCGTGGTGAGAATTGTAATATTCTTGTATCTTCTCTAGTTGAAATAATATCTCGGTTCTTCCTCCCACGGAGTAAGGCGAAATCCCCAACCGAGACAATTCTTGTATGCTTGTGTGATTGGTGCGATCTAGTTTTGCTTGGTGGTTTGTGTTGATTACATAAAAGACTCAACAAGATCCCAATTCCTAACAAGTGGTATCAGAGCAATCAGGTTTGTGGATTTGTTCGAGTTCCTTGGAGATGGCAGATCAAAAGATGAAGATCAAGCAGTTTGACGGTAAGATCAACTTCAATCTATGGAAGGTGGACATGTATGATGTTTTGGTTCAGAAGGACTTGTGCCTTTCCCTAGAAGAGAAAAAACCAATCGCCATAAAGCAGGAGAAGTGGAATGAGATTTGTTTCAAGGCCTTGAGTTTAATCCGGTTGCAATTGACGGACGAAGTTAAGTGTAATATTCTTGAGGAGAAAAGTGCGGCAAGTCTATGGGCGAGACTCAAATCTGACTACTCGGGTCGTCATTGCTGGATCGGATATATTGGAAAAGGAAGTTGTTTAGGTTCTCAATGAAGGAAGGTACCCATCTTCAAGATCATATTGTGGAGTTCAATAAGGTAATATATGAACTGAAGGCGATTAACACTGATGATCTTAGCGAAGAGAATAAAGCTTTCAACTTGATTTATTCACTGCCAACTTCTTATGATCACTTGATAACTACCATGCTACATGGGAAATTAGCCAAGGAGACACTTACTGTAGTCGGAGTGATTAAGGGTCTGAAGGAAGATGAACTAAGAAAGGAGACTCATAAAGGATGGTCTATTTCTTTAGGGTTTTATGCGGTAGATAGTGATACTTTAATTAGAAGGGATGCAGCACACAAGGGTAAGATTCGTTGCCATTACTGTAGAGGAGTTAGGCATTACAAGTGAGACTGTCGTAAGTGGTTGAGTCAGAAGAGTACTACTAAAGAAGAGGAACAAGCCCATATAATCAGTGCAACTGAGTCAGGTAATAATGATGGTTATTGTCTTCTTGTTTCAAATTCTTCATATGTGGATTAAGTAGGTATCTTGATTCGGGAAGTTCTTTTCATATTTGCTCCGAGAGAGATATATTTTATACTTACAAGTCATCAACAGGAACGGTGAGTGGTGAGATTTGTGAAGTAGTGGGTAAGGAAACAGTTGAATTGGAGAAGCTAGATGGTAAAGTGTTCACACTAAAAGAGGTCATACATATTCCTTCGATACAGCAGAATCGTATATCCTTGGGTACTCTTGATGCTCGTGGCTGCAGGTACACAACTCGAGGTGGAGTTTTGTTAGTTTGGGAGAGTCTTCATAAGGTAATAAGGTAAGAGAGGGATTGGGCAGGGTCAGCAAAACCTCTTCCAGCTTTGTGGAAGCAGGAAAACTCGGTCGAGTGTATGGAAGCTCATTGTTCCTGAAGCATCATCTAGTAGGCCGCACTAAAATTACCGACACGAGACTGCAACATTCGAATACCATTGGAAGGTGGAGAAAGCCTTGATGTAGATGGAGTTCGTGTGGAGGGTGGTACCTCCATGATTACATCTACAGGGGTGTGCCCTTGAGAGGGGCATATAGCTAGAGGAAAATAGGTGGAGGTTTGTTAAACTAGCAGGAGAAGCCATAGAAACATATTGTTTACAACGCGAAGAAGAAAGGTCTAGAAGAGTTTTAAATCACCCAGGTCTGGATTCATGCGTATGCAATCCAAGGTGGAGATTTTGGGTTTATGTCTTGCATACAATGTTGGATAAGAAGGCGATAAGACGATGGAGGGATCGAGATGATTCGAAATGGAGTGGAGGCGATAAACAGTCAGCAACAGCAACAGCAGAAGTTGCGGTCGACTGCAACTCATGTGCGGTCGACCGACCCCTGCACAAAGTCTTCCAGAGAGGAGGACAGTCCATCGACTTATTGGTGCAGTCGACCGTTCGCGGCGCTGATGGGTTTCGGGCTTGAGTCAGGCAGATTCGTGAAAAGCCCAATTTGCTCTTCAAGTTAGATCGTGTGGCTCCTATCGTAGGGTTATCTCTTATGTAATATCCAATGGCTATTGTAACAATATATCAACTTAGGGTTTGTCTCTAGACCTATATAAACAATTGTAACGGTTCATAGATCCATATGATTCTATTGAGTGTCGAATAGAAGAAGATAGTTCTTCATAGAGAAGGGTGAAAGAGTTTCTCCATTGTAAGCAGCATCAAGTTCCAATATGCTTGAGAGAGGATCGTGGTGAGAATTATAATATTCTTGTATCTTCTCTAGTTAAAATAATATCTCGGTTCTTCCTCCCCCGGAGTAAGGCAAAAGCCCCAACCGCGACAATTCTTGTGTGCTTTGTGTGATTGGTGCGATCTAGTTTTGCTTGGTGGTTTGTATTGATTACGTCAAAGACTCAAAAAGATCTTCATAAGTCTTAACAGTCGTTTCCTATATTTCCAAATTTTGGAAGAAAAAAAAAGAACAGTAGCCGACTATATTTGACAGAAGATGTAGAAAAAAATTCTCAAATATAGGAATCGAAAGATCATCTTGCGTCCGTTCTAAAAATAGTTGTCTCGGACACAAGATGATCTTGCGTTTGAAGAATTTTTAAAAAAACAGGTCGGACGTCAGATGATCTTGCATCCGATCAATTTTTTATAATAAATGTGTCGGATGCAAAATCATTTTGCATTTGACTAAAAAAAATTTAATTGAATCAATCGGATGCAAGATGAACTTGCGTCTTATTGAAATTTTAAAAAGAAAAGAAAAAAAGGGACGTACGCAACATTTGCGTCCCAAAATTTTTTCACCCTTTTTGAAATTTTAATTTCTATGGAATAGAGACTATAGGATTATTTATGCATATAAAGATAATTTGAGATTGGTTTGATTATTTGATCAAGGGATGAGACGAAATGGACCTATAGGAATTATTATGTATTCGTATGCGTACAAGTTTTTCTATTATAAATGTTTTGGACTGCTTTTTTTATAAAAAACCAATGACTGAGATTCAAAATTAAAACGATCATCTACCGTTGGACCAAATTTTAGATTTCAACGACTACAAGCTCAATTCAAAATTTCTATTTCTAAAAATCTAATATAGGAAATTTTGAGTCTAACGACTACAGATGCTCAAATAGTGTACAACAACAACAACAAAGCATTTGAGGGGCGGCGACGGCTAGCCCTTAGCGCTGCCCCCCCTACCTCTCCTCCCCTCCGCTGCGACTCCTTCGCGGTTGAAGACGAAAGGCCACGGAGCTCTTCCCGCTCTTGACGAAGTGGCGAGCGTTCAATCGATCGCGCCTCCATAGACGAACTCCACGGCGCTCCTCCCTGACGTAGTCGCCGAAGCCCTTACACCTCCCCTGATCGCCGTGCTCAATATCACGGTGGTCGAAATCGCCATGGTCGAAATCAAAGTGGTCGAGAACGGCTTGGAGCTGGGATGGTTTAGATCGGCTTGGTCCTGTCCGTTGGAGGTGTGCCCCCCCACCCCGACGATGACAACTGCCCACCTCATGGTGTGAGGTTGGTGGTTCGGTGGGCCCCGACTGCTCTTGCCGACTGCTAAGGAGATGTGTCGTTTCTCCCATTTATTCTGAGGGAGGAAGTTTCAAGATTACCAGCTGGTTAAGAGAATCTCTTGCTAATTGGAAGCTTTGAGGATTTTGGCTTTTCATATCTGATTACCAGGAACAATTCAATTCATGGTTGTGTGGGCAGATTGGAGGAGGTTCCTGGGATCGGTGTTGCACGGTTACGGGGTTAGGGCCCTGATGCGGTTTGTTTTTGGTCGCAGTGTGGATGCACCAGGTGTGAGTTCGGACTCAATTTGTAGTGAGGGAAGAGTGCGGCACGGGACGACGAGCGGGAGGCTCGCTTTGGCGCTAGAGGATCGGCTCGGATGACCTTGCCTCGAGTACCTGCAGACGGTCCTGAAATACCGGGGTTTATCCCGGTGGCGGACCCTCCGACGATCTAGTCAGTCTCTGTGAGAGAGTAGCAATAACTAGGGAATTTAGGTGGCAAAAGATTGATTGCCTGAAAAGGTGGGTGAGGGTCTGGTATTTATAGGGACTTCTAATCGGGTTTGGATCCGCTTGGGGGCCGGGTCTGAACCTGAAAGCCCATGGGCCTGACGTGGCAGAAGGCCCAGGGGGTTTAGGGCTGACGTGGCAGTACCAAGAGTGGTATAGGGCTGACTTGGCAAAGCCCTTGGTGGTATTTGGAGCTGACATGGCAGATCATGGGGCTCTTGTGCTCCTGGGAGAATCTGGTGGCCTAGGTTGTGCCAGGTCATCTTCATTCTTTACCAGGCTGGGCAGACGGCCCGTGGGGCTGTCGTGGATCGGAGGCCGAGGGTCATCGAGACTCGTCGGATACGAGGAGACCAGGTCTGCGGGGGTGAACTTGAGGTTCGGCGCCGACCCTGCAGTGGCTCGAAGCCGAGCCAGACTGTTGTTTTTCCCATTTTTGAGTGAGAGCTGTACTGGGCCCTGGTTGGGCCCCAAGCCATTTTTACCCTACCACACAAGCCCCCCACTCCTGCAGGGGTGCGGGAGCTAGCCGTGGAGGAGTGTTCATGGTTGCAGAAATGGGATGGCGAGTCACTGGGCCTTCATGAGGGGGATGCCCTGATATGAGAACGAACCTCGAGCTGGCGAGGGTTTATGGGCCGGTAAGGATGATGGCGAGCCGTTGAGCCTTCCTGAGAAGGTTACCCTGGTGCAGGCCAGACCTCGAGCTTTCGAGGGATTACGGGTCGGCAAGGGTGATGGCGAGCCGTTGAGCCTTCCTGAGAAGGTTACCCTGGTGCAGGCCGGACCTCGAGCTTTCGAGGGATTACGGATCGGCAAGGGTGATGGCGAGCCGTTGAGCCTTCCTGAGAAGGTTACCCTGGTGCAGGCCGAACCTCGAGCTTTCGAGAGATTACGGGTCGGCAAGGGTGATGGCGAGCCGTTGAACCTTCCTGAGAAGGTTACCCTGGTGCGGGCTGGACCTCGAGCTTTCGAGGGATTACGGGTCGGCAAGGGTGATGGCGAGCCGTTGAGCCTTCCTGAGAAGGTTACCCTGGTGCAGGCCGGACCTCGAGTTTTCGAGGGATTACGGGTCGGCAAGGGCGATGGCGAGCCGTTGAGCCTTCCTGAGAAGGTTACCCTGGTGCAGGCCGGACCTCGAGTTTTTGAGGGATTACGGGTCGGCAAGGGCGATGGCGAGCCGTTGAGCCTTCCTGAGAAGGTTACCCTGGTGCAGGCCGGACCTCGAGCTTTTGAGGGATTACGGGTCGGCAAGGGCGATGGCGAGCCGTTGAGCCTTCCAGAGAAGGTTACCCTGGTGCAGGCCGGACCTTGAGCTTTCGAGGGATTACGGATCGGCAAGGGTGATGGCGAGCCGGTGAGCCTTCCTGAGAA
Source organism: Hemerocallis citrina (assembly GCA_017893485.1). Taxonomy (NCBI): domain Eukaryota; kingdom Viridiplantae; phylum Streptophyta; class Magnoliopsida; order Asparagales; family Asphodelaceae; genus Hemerocallis; species Hemerocallis citrina. The sequence goes on from CM030367.1 coordinate 146,058,254, forward strand.
GGTTACCCTGGTGCAGGCCGGACCTCGAGCTTTCGAGGGATTACGGGTCGGCAAGGGCGATGGCGAGCCGTTGAACCTTCCTGAGAAGGTTACCCTGGTGCAGGCCGGACCTCGAGCTTTCGAGGGATTACGGGTCGGCAAGGGCGATGGCGAGCCGTTGAGCCTTCCTGAGAAGGTTACCCTGGTGTAGGCCGGACCTCGAGCTTTCGAGGGATTACGGGTCGGCAAGGGTGATGGCGAGCCGTTGAGCCTTCCTGAGAAGGTTACCCTGGTGCAGGCCGGACCTCGAGATTTCGAGGGATTACGGGTCGGCAAGGGAGATGGCGAGCCGTTGAGCCTTCCTAAGAAGGTTACCCTGGTGCAGGCCGGACCTCGAGCTTTCGAGGGATTACGGGTCGGCAAGGGTGATGGCAAGCCGTTGAGCCTTCCTGAGAAGGTTACCCTGGTGCAGGCCGGACCTCGAGCTTTCGAGGGATTACGGGTCGGCAAGGGCGATGGCGAGCCGTTGAACCTTCCTGAGAAGGTTACCCTGGTGCAGGCCGGACCTCGAGCTTTCGAGGGATTACGGGTCGGCAAGGGCGATGGCGAGCCGTTGAGCCTTCCTGAGAAGGTTACCCTGGTGTAGGCCGGACCTCGAGCTTTCGAGGGATTACGGGTCGGCAAGGGTGATGGCGAGCCGTTGAGCCTTCCTGAGAAGGTTACCCTGGTGCAGGCCGGACCTCGAGCTTTCGAGGGATTACGGGTCGGCAAGGGCGATGGCGAGCCGTTGAACCTTCCTGAGAAGGTTACCCTGGTGCAGGCCGGACCTCGAGCTTTCGAGGGATTACGGGTCGGCAAGGGCGATGGCGAGCCGTTGAGCCTTCCTGAGAAGGTTACCCTGGTGTAGGCCGGACCTCGAGCTTTCGAGGGATTACGGGTCGGCAAGGGTGATGGCGAGCCGTTGAGCCTTCCTGAGAAGGTTACCCTGGTGCAGGCCGGACCTCGAGATTTCGAGGGATTACGGGTCGGCAAGGGAGATGGCGAGCCGTTGAGCCTTCCTAAGAAGGTTACCCTGGTGCAGGCCGGACCTCGAGCTTTCGAGGGATTACGGGTCGGCAAGGGTGATGGCAAGCCGTTGAGCCTTCCTGAGAAGGTTACCCTGGTGCAGGCCGGACCTCGAGCTTTCGAGGGATTACGGGTCGGCAAGGGCGATGGCGAGCCGTTGAGCCTTCCTGAGAAGGTTACCCTGGTGCAGGCTGGACCTCGAGCTTTCGAGGGATTACGGGTCGGCAAGGGTGATGGCGAGCCGTTGAGCCTTCCTGAGAAGGTTACCCTGGTGCAGGCCGGACCTCGAGCTTTCGAGGGATTACGGGTCGGCAAGGGTGATGGCAAACCGCTGTGACTTAGAATGTTTGAGTAGGGTAGCCTGCTGTCTTTGTGGAGCATTGAAGGCGCTCAGGGATTTGTGCCATGCTCCAATTTCCTAGGGGCATTAATGGCACTGCCTAATAAATGCGTGGCGCATGGGCTTCCGTCGTTTGGCCTTCCCGACGTCATAAGGGCCGGTCCGTGGGGGAGGTTATAAATACTCCTCTCCCCCAGCGAGTTTGATCACAGCAAGGGTGGTCCTTTGGCCATTAGAGGTGTCTGCTTCGGCGGACGTCTCCTTCTTGCAAAATTTTGACCTTGGTTGTGTCGGAGGGGCAGTTACTCTGCCGTCCGGATCTTCTCTTGGATCTGATGGCCCTGATACGGTAGCCAGATCTAAGGGAGATTAGGGCAAGAGGGATAACGGCCGAAATCCTGACCGAGGGATAAGGGACCTCGGACTGGTGGGGACTCTACCATCCGGATCCTTTTTCGGGTCAGATGGCCTTGACACGGTTGTTTGGCTCGAGAGAGATCAGGACGGGAGGGGCACCCACCGTATTCTGGTCCTGGGGCTGAAGAGCCTCGGATAGATGGGTCGTCTCCGATTGGAGGCGGGCCGATCTGCTTTCTGACAGGGTTCTAGGCGATGGTGGCTTTTCTCCCACCCTCGAACAGTTCGAGGTTTCGGCTGCCGAGGCCGTAAGCCCCGAGCTGCTCGCGGGTGAGAGGGGAGCCGACCGAGCCCTGGAGCCCGGGGCGCCTGTCGAAGGACGGCACCTTAAATCTTAAGTGAAACATTTTCTTCGCTGAATACTTTATCCGAACCGACCCCTGTGTCTGGCTGCCAGCCTGGCACTGGGTGACATCAGCAGCGCACGTTTCGAGGATGTGGCGCGATTATCCAGGCGGCAGTTACACGTCAATCGGTGAACAGTAATTGCGGAAATCGATGAGTCGTTTTCATCCTCTATAAATATCCCCACCTCTCCTCCTATCGCCCACTTCCTTCTCGCTTCTTTCTTTTTCAAAAAATCTTCCAACACTTCAGCGCTCGTCCCTGCAGTTTGCTGCACCTGGCTCGTTCTTCCGAAGCGACCCCAGGTTAGTCGGTAAGTCTGTTTAGTTTAGGCACAGATGGACAGGGCTCAGTCTGGCTCGTCAGCATCGACGTCTAGGGAGGAAGTGAAACCCGCCTCCAAATTGACGTCGTGGGAGGAGCCCGTGCTTGAAGGGGAGTCTGTGCATAATGTGGAGCCTTCGGATTCGGTTTCGTGGGAGGAGCCGGTAGGCGAGGAGGAGGTGGTATAATGTGAGGCTGTTGCGATTTCGGAATCCTTTTGTGGTGGAGAGCAGCGACTCTGAGGCAAGTGGCAGTTCGGACGAAGTCCGGGTTCTAGATTTGACTTTCGAAGAGGAGGGGGGTGCAGGCAAGGGCAAAACAATAAGGAGATCCACAGTTCAGGGTGGGGGATCGAGTTCCATACCGACCGCTCTGGGGCGATTATCTACTCTCTCGCCGGAACGAACCAAGAAGAGGAAAAGGGCTCCGAGGAAGGCAGGGTCGAGGACCGGTGGCTCGAGCCAGGCACCTGTTTACCATAATTTGGTGACAGGGTCGCCCGTACAACCGAAGCCGTTCCGTCGGTACCCCGACGACCTTTCTGACCAAGAGCTTTTTGGGGTCCAGCCATCGTCGCCGAGCAGGAAGAGGGTGATGATGGACACACTTCCTTCCGTTTTGGAGGCTGGTGACTTGGAGGCTCTGCAGTTGGCGTACCACATAGGGCCCAGCTACGAGCTCATGTTGCTGAGCTCTACACTTCGGCCAACCGACCCCCTGTCTGATTGGTATTGCGTCTTCCCCGTGGATGCCTTCATCTCCGGACTGAGGCTGCCAGTCCACCCGTTTGTTCGGGAGGTGTTGAACTGGGCGTCTCTGGCACCGATGCAGTACGGGCCGAACTCCTGGAAGCAGATTATCTACTTCGTGCTGATGTGCGAGGAGCAGAAGGTACCCCTTCTTCTGAATGTGTTCCGAGCGATGTTGATGATCAGCTCGGCGGCTGAGGGTGTTTACTACATTTCGCCCCGGAGTAAGGGGAAGGTCGTCCACAGCCACCCGGACTCCATCAAGGATTGGAAGAAAAAGTATGTGGTGATCCGGAGTGAGGAGCCCTGGGACATTCCCACTCGATGGAACCACTCCAAGTCGAGCTACAAAACGCCGAGGCCGAGGGACCTGACGGCCGAGGAGTGGGGGTTTGTTGAGCGCCTCCATCTGTCGCATAGTATAAATTGGACGAAGGTGACGGAGGGTCATCTGGCGAGCGTCGGACTGAGCCCGGCCGTTCTGTGTATGTAGTTGTTCCTTTTTCCTCGATCCTTTCGTACTTTCTTGCTCATTGCTCTTAATGGACTTTTTTGCAGATATGGATGAAGCATCGATTAAGGCGAAGAGGCTCGCCCTGAAGAAGACGAAGACCGAGGCGAAGGGGGACGCGATGAGGACGAGGGGGTCGTCCCAGGTGGTCTCCGAGGCCCCCGTTCCGCCGAGGAGCAAGAGGACATGCTCGGAGATGGGCATGGAGGTTGTGGTTGAGGGGGGGCTCGGGTCAGGCTAAGGCTGCTGACCTTGATAAGAGGAAGGGTCCTCCGGTGGACCCAGATGTGGAGGAGAGGCTGCGGCGACCGTGGGTGCCAAAGTGGTCGATCCGCGAGGGCGACTGCCTAACGCGAGGGCGTCAGGCCGTCGAGGTGGCAGATAAGCTGGCGACCCCCCGGGACTGCTCGGAGATGAAGGCCGAGACCCTGGATGAGGCCTACGCACGCCTTGCGCAGGCTAATGTGTTGGTAAGCCAGCCGACCCCTCTTGCCTTGTGATTACTCCATAGGGGAGGTTTCCTTAGTACTGTTTGGTTTCTGCAGGCGACCGTGCAGGGGGCCCACGTGAGAGGCCTTTACGAGGCGGCCTTGCAGAGGGAGCGGGACCGGGCTGACAAGGCCGTACAGGAGATGAAGGAGATGAAGATAGAGCTCAAAGGCTCGCATAAGAGGGAGACAGAGATGAAGGCGGCCTTTGACAAGGAGAAGGAGGAATGGGCGAAGAAGATGACGGCTCAGAAGAAGATGTTCGCGAAGGAGAAGGATGAGTTGACGGAGGCGGTCAGCTCCTGGTGATCAAAGCCCAGGACGACTGTTATGCGAAGGCCCTCAGTCATGTGAGGCACTTCTACCCGACCGTCGACCTGTCCAACTTCGACTTCGACATGGAGATCGAGGGGACACCGAAGACCCCTGGCGAACAAGGGCCCGCTGATGACCCGGCTACCGACCCCCCTGTGAACCCGGCCGATGCTGAGGTGGGAAAACAAGTTGTATAACTTTTGTCTTTCTTTTTCCATCTCTCGATTGTATTTGCCTTCCGCGGACTGGCCACCGCATTTTTTGTAAGAAGCAACTCAATTTATAAAAGAAGATTTTTGACTAGCCAAGTGTTTTGACTCCGGATATTTCCGAACCTCCTTGCTTATGTGTTTTGAGTTGGCTGGTTCTCTTGCAGGTTGCGGCTCCCCTTCCCGAGGTGGACCCCCGTCGTTCCGACGTGGCGTGGCTCCGGAGCAAGGTTGAGGCCCTGGAGGCCACTTTGGTTCGGTACCGAAAGGGGGCCCGTGACACTGATACGGCCTTCAACTATTACAGGAACAAGTCTGAAGCCCTTAGTGAGGAGGCAAGCCGGCTGAGGAGGGCGATGGTGGATCGAGAGCTCGAGGGCGTCGGACTCGGCTACACTATGTCAAGTTCCTCGGTGCAGAGGCCCTCCTATGAGAGGCTACTTTGTGATGTGATAGTGGAGAAGGAGATGGAGATCCACCACTACAGGACGATACTGGGTGTCTCGACATCTTCCTTGGGGGGTCGGCGAGCGGAGGGGGTTCCCTTTGCGTTGTTGCTGTTGGAGCGTATGCGACCCGTTGATGCCCAGAGCTCCATAGCGGGTGCGTCGACCGTGGCTGAGCCGAAGGACCATTATGACAAGGAGAGGGCTCCAAGCCGCTCGGTCGGTGTGGTCCCGCCATTTGTCGGACCCGAGGGGCACTAAAACGGTGGTTTCCTTTAGTTTGAGATGAGTGGAGTGGTCCTGTAACGGTCTTTGTTTGTTTTCTCAGAACCAAATAAAGGAGTATGAATAAAGAATTCTTTTCCTTCTTTGCTCTGGTTAGTAGTGTAGTGAATAATGACGGAGGCGAGGTTCGGCCCCGTCGATCCGTGAGGGATCGACGCGGGGCATTAGGAAGACACCCAGGTCTGAAGCCGGGTCGGACCTACCGAGGCGTTGGGGACGATACCGGAGTGAGGACTCGGGTGCCGATCCCATTGCCCAGTGTTAGGTCGGAGCTGCCGAAGCATTTGGAGTTTGACAAAAAGAGATTTCTTTCATACAAGATAGGGAGGGTCGCCGGAGCGGCCCTTTACACATGAAAGCTTACAAAAGATTTTATTTACATTAGCCAAGCCAGAACCTACGTTCGCTCTTCCAGGAACTTCATTAGGTGCTCGGCGTTTCAGGGTCGGCTGATGAGCCGGCCGTTCATATCTGCCAGTCGGTATGTACCAGGGCGTACAGCCTCGACTACACGGTATGGGCCTTCCCAGTTGGAAGCCAATTTCCTCTTCTTGGTTGGATCAGAGACGGACCGTTTTCGTAACATGAGGTCCCCCGCCTTGATGTTTGTGGGGCGGACCTTCTTGTTGTAAAACTTCTCGATCCGTTGCTGGTAGATGCTTCTTTGGATTGAGGATTTCTCTCTGACTTCGGCGACGAGGTCCAGGTTGGACCTCAAGCTGGATGAATTTTCAGCTTCGTCGAAGGCCATGATACGGGGAAAAGGCAGGCCGACCTCGATGGGGATGACTGCCTCCGTCCCGTAGGTCAAGGCGAACGGCGTCTCTCCCGTGGGGATCCTCTTGGTGGTTCTGTGTGCCCATAGCACGCTAGGCAGTTCCTCGACCCACAGCCCTTTGGGGAAACTGTCGAGGCACTTTTTGAGGCCGTCGAGGATTTGCCTGTTCGCATTCTCCACCTGGCCATTGGACTGAGGGTGGCAAATAGCGGAGAAACGCTGCTGGATGCCGATGTCCGCGCAGAAGGTTTGGAAGTTCTGACCTTGGAATTGGGTTCCGTTGTCAGTGACCAGGACCCGACGGATCCCGAACCAGCAAATGATGTTCTTCCAAAAGAACTGTTGTACTTGGCGCTCGGTGATGCTGGACAGAGGCTCGGCTTCGAGCCACTTGGTGAAGTAGTCGATGGCAACTATCAAGAATTTCTTCTGTCCTACTGCTATGGGGAAGGGGCCCACAAGGTCCATGCCCCACATGGTGAATGGGGTAGGACTAGCCAGGGATCGGAGATTGGCTTGAGGAAGCCTCTTGATAGGGGAGAACCTTTGGCACGGGCCGCATCTCTTGACTAGGTCTTGCGAGTCTTGGAGCATGGTCGGCCAATAGTACCCCTGATTCAGGGCCTTCCGAGCGAGCATCCTGCTGTCCATGTGGCATCCGCCGATCCCCTCATGAAGATCTTTCAGCGCGTAGCTGGCCTCGTCGCTGGTAAGACAGCGGAGGTACGGCTTGCCGTCGGCCAAGATGTATGAGCGTTTGAAGAGGATGTCATCAATCATGACGAACCTTTCAGCTCGGACCCTGACTCGTCTAGCTTCGGCTCGGTCTTCAGGAAGCTCGGCATTGATTAAGAATTTCCGGATGGGAGTGGTCCAGTCATCTGGAATGGCTCCGTCTTGGACACATATTGCCTCCTGGTCTTGATCGTTAATACTTGGCTTTAGGAGGATTTCTATGAGTACCGTTTGGTTGAGACCCTCGAAGGAGGAAGAGGCGAGTTTTGACAATGCGTCTGCCTGAGCATTCTGCTCCCTAGGGACTCGAATGACTGTGGAGTGGCCGAAGGACGCTAGGAGACGTCGGACTACTGCCAAATACCTCACCATGCGTTCATCGCAGGCTTCATATTCTCCGGTGATCTGATTAACCACGAGCTGAGAATCGCTGAAGGCCCAAATTTTCTTGGCTCCGGCTCGATGTGCTAGGGTCAATCCGGCGATCATGGCCTCGTATTCCGCCTCGTTGTTAGAGGCTGGAAAGTTGAGGCGGATGGAGTATTGAAGTAAGAATTGGTCGGGGCCACGAAGGATGATGCCAGCCCCACTCCCTGTTTCGCATGATGATCCATCGACAAAGACCTCCCAGGTCAGATCTGAGGCCTCAGTGCAGGGCTGCTCGGAAACGGTGCACTCGGTGATGAACTCGGCGAGGGCTTGCCCTTTGATGGCCGTCCTCGGCTGATAGCTGATGTCGAACTGACTCAGCTCTATCGACCACTTGACTAAGCGGTCGGAGTTTTCGGGCTTGTGAAGGACAGTCTTCAGTGGCTGGTCGGTCAGTACTTGGACGGAGTGGGCCTGGAAGTATGGACGAAGCTTCCGGGCTGCCATGACCAATGCATAGACCACCTTTTCTATCTTTGCGTACCTCATCTCGGTGGGGAGCAGAACTTTGCTCACATAGTACAGTGGCCTCTGGACCCCATCTTCCTCTCGGACGAGGACGGCGCTGAGTGCGCTATCCGAGGCGGACAGGTAGAGCCATAGTGGTTCGCCCGGCTCGGGCTTGCTGAGGAGAGGAGGGTTGGTGAGGTACTGCTTCAGCTGTTCGAAGGCTTCTTGTTGAGGGGTACCCCACTCGAAGCCCCCTTTTCCGTGCAAGGCTTTGAAGAAGGGGAGAGACTTATCCCCTAACTTGGAGAGGAAACGGCCGATTGCAGCCAACCGGCCGGTAAGCCTCTGAACCTTCTTGACATTCCGGGGTGGGGCCATGTCAATAATAGCTTGGATTTTCTCGGGGTTCGCCTCGATGCCGCGCTGGCTGACGATGAACCCCAGGAATTTCCCAGTGGAGACGTCAAAGGTGCATTTAGCCGGGTTGAGCCTTATGTTGTGATGCCGGAGGACTCCGAAGGCTTCCTCAAGGTCGGCGACGTGGTCTGGCCCAGCCCGGCTCTTGACGAGCATATCGTCGACATAGACTTCCACGTTGCGGCCGATTAGGTCTTTGAAGATTCTGTTGACGAGCCGTTGGTATGTGGCTCCGGCATTTTTTAGCCCGAAGGGCATAACGCGGTAACAGAAAAGACCCTGGTCGGTGACGAACGAGGTCTTGGAGATGTCCGGTGGAAACATCCGGATCTGATTGTACCCTGAGAATGCGTCCATGAAGGACAGTAGCTCATGCCTCGAGGTTGCGTCGATCAAGGCGTCGATGCGGGGAGGGGGAAAGGATTTTTTGGACATGCTTTATTTAAATCCGTGAAGTCGATACAGATCTGCCAGCCCCCGGTTGCCTTCTTCACCATGACGACATTAGCCAACCACTCGGGGTAGCTGACTTCCTGAATAAATCGAGGCCGACAGGAGCTTGTCGACCTCTGCCTTCACAATTTGCTGCCTCTCCGGTGCGACTTTGCATCTCTTTTGGACGACCGACTTAGAGTCTGGGATGACGCTCAGCTGATGCATAATCAAGTCTTCGGAGATCCCGGGCATGTCGGAGGGCTTCCAAGCGAAGAGATCAATGTTGCGGCGGATGCAGGCGATTATGCCTGGCTTCAAGTCCTCAGGGAGTGAGCGGCTCACCCGGAACCACTTTGATTCATCCTCGGCACCGAACGGGACCTCCTCCAGTTCGTCGACAGGCTCTGGGGCGGGACCGTCCCTCTCAGGTTCGAGCTCAACGGCGTCGAGGGGGAACACACCTCCTCCGATGACGGTCATGTAGCATGACCGTGCCGCTTCTTGGCTACCTCGGACGATGCCGACCCCTTGCGGGGTGGGAAATTTAAGTTTTAGACGGTAAGCCGAAGGTACCGCTTGAAGGGAGCATAATCCGGGTCTTCCGAGTATGGCGTTGTAAGCCGCTTTGACGTTCACCACCATAAAGTCCATGGACTTGGTCCTCTTGATAGGAGACGATCCTGCGGTGACGTCGAGGGTAACAATCCCTTCTATTACGACAGGGATGCCAGAGAACCCATGTAAGGTGTACCCGGCTGGCTTGAGTTTGCCTCTGGGCAGTTTGAGATTCTCGAAGGCCTCCAGGAAGAGAATATTTACCGAGCTGCCGTTGTCGACGAGAATTCGTCGAACCTCGCAATTAGCCATGTGGAGGCCAATGACGAGGGCGTCGCAATGGGGTAGGCGAACGCCTTCGAGGTCCTCTCCTGAGAAGGAGACAGGCACCGGTTGTATCTTGGGCGAGGGGTTGTCTTGGATAGCATTCACCTCTCGAACGAAGGCTTTTCGGGAAGTATTTGATTCTCCTCCCATGGGCCTCCCGTGGACACAGTGCGAGATGAATGGCGTATCTGCGGCTCCCTCGGGTTCGGGATCCCGACCCTGGATGCAGTTCGGAGTAGGGTTCGGAGGCGAAGGCCTCCGGTTCCTAGTATCTCGCCGATCCCGTGGGCCATCCCTGGTGAATTCTCGGAGGTACCCTCGTGAGATGAGTTCCTTAATTTCGTCTTTCAAGGCTCGACATTGGTCGGTTTCGTGCCCATGATCTCTGTGGAAACGGCAGTAGAAGCGCTGATCTCACTTCTTATTGTTATTTGGTCGGGGAGGTAGTCGGACAATGCCTTTGTCTTCGATTTCTAGGAGGATGGCAGACACGTTATGTGTCAAAGGAGTGTACCACTCGAAGCGAGGGACCGGAGGTGCCCTCTTCACGCCGACACCTTCCTTTGCAGTTTTCTTGGCAGGCTCGGCCTCGTCGACCCGGCGCTTGCCCTTCCCCACGACTTCTTTGCTGCCCTCTGGGTTAAGGGCTTCTTCAGCTCGTATATACTTCTCGACCCGGTTGAGAAGGTCAGGGAAGTCCAGAGGTGGCCTCTTTGCTAAGGAGACCTTGAGCTGGTTGTGCCGGACATTGTGTCGAAAAGCTGTCGAGGCGACCCCTGCGTCGAGGGCAGAGACGGATCTGGCCTCGGCTGTGAACCTCTTGACGAAGTTACGGAGCGACTCCTCCTCCCTCTGGGTGAGGTTGAGCAGGGAAGCGCTCGTTCTCTCTGCCTTTCGGCTGGTGATGAAGTGGACCAGGAAGCTGGCCTCCAGCTGGTCGAACGAGAAAATCGAGCCGGGGGGGAGTTTGGAGAACCGATCTCTGGCCGGACCCCGGAGGGTGGCCGGGAAGGCTCGGCATAGCAGAGGATCCGAAGCGCTGTGAATCATCATGAGGGTTTTGAAGCCCTCCATGTGATCAGCTGGATCACCCTCGCCGTTGTATGTCTCGAACTGCGGAGGTCGGAAGTTCCGAGGGATCTTCGCTCCTATGATGTTGGCAGAGAATGGAGGTCGGGAAGGCCCCCGACCTAAGGCTAGGTGGGGATTCCTGTCGCCGATGCGCTCAATGCGATTCTCCATCTCTAGGAGGCGTCGGAGCACCTCGTCCGCGCGTTCCGGAGGGGGTGACGGCGCACGGGTGTGACTCCTTCCGTCGCTCATTTGGGGGGTTCGGTCGTAGGTCGCAGATCTCGGCGCTCCATGGAGGGCCTCCAAGATTTCCTCTCTAAAGCTCCTGAATTTGCCCCTGGTGACCCCGCCATGGTCGGAAGGGTCAGGTCGAGGCGTAGGAATTCGGCCGATGCGGCTGAGTGCCGGCGGCCTTTCCCCTTGTGCGGGCCTGGATGGTTTGGGACCGAGTTGGAAGCGGTCCCTCCCCTAGCCTGGCTGGCCCTTCTGTTCTCAATGACGTGACGAAGGTCGGGTTCGACGATGCGTGAAACGCTTCGTTGGGGTCCGGGGTTCGCCCCTGGATTATTGGATGCTTGCCCTCCGTCGGGGGCCCCCTCGGGGGGAGGCCCGTTTGTTCGGACGGACCGGGCCGATCTTCGGACTCGAGGAGCCATGGGAGATCGGGTCGAAGGAGAGCGTCGGTGGCGAGGCTCGGACTGTCGTTCGTACCGGAGAAGAAGTTTCCCACAGACGGCGCCAACCTGATGCGGTTTGTTTTTGGTCGCAGTGTGGATGCACCAGGTGTGAGTTCGGACTCAATTTGTAGTGAGGGAAGAGTGCGGCATGGAACGACGAGCGGGAGGCTCGCTTCGGCGCTAGAGGATCGGCTCGGATGACCTCGCCTCGAGTACCTGTAGACGGTCCTGAAACACCAGGGTTTATCCCGGCGGTGGACCCTCCGGCGATCTAGTCAGTCTCTGTGAGAGAGTAGCAATAACTAGAGAATTTAGGTGGCAAAAGATTGATTACCTGAAAAGGTGGGTGAGGGTCTGGTATTTATAGGGACTTCTAATCGGGTTTGGATCCGCTTGGGGGCCGGGTCTGAACCCGAAAGTCCATGGGCCTGACGTGGAAGAAGGCCCAGGGGGTTTAGGGCTGACGTGGCAGTACCAAGAGTGGTATAGGGCTGACTTGGAAAAGCCCTTGGTGGTATTTGGAGCTGACATGGCAGATCATGGGGCTCCTGTGCTCCTGGGAGAATCTGGTGGCCTAGGTTGTGCCAGGTCATCTTCATTCTTTACCAGGCTGGGCGGACGGCCCGTGGGGCTGTCGTGGATCGGAGGCCGAGGGTCATCGAGAATCGTCGGATACTAGGAGACCAGGTCTGTGGGGGTGAACTTGAGGTTCGGCGCCGACCCTGCAGTGGCTCGAAGCCGAGCCAGACTGTTGTTTTTTCCATTTTTGAGTGAGAGCTGTACTGGGCCCTGGTTGGGCCCCAAGCCATTTTTACCCTACCACAGACCCGAAGACTGGGTCCCCCCATAGGTGCGCACCTTTACAGCACTAGGTGGGGCTTAGGCCCGCAGACGGGGTCCCCCCATGAGGTGTCTTGTAGAAATTGGTGAGGTGGAGATGTATCTGTTTTTGTCGGTAGTGGGGTAGTCGCACCCTGAATTCGACACCCGTTAATCAACGGCCACAGGTTTCGCAACAGCGCCGCCACTACGCCCTTATCAATAAACATGCAATCTACAACGTCCACCGTCCGTAAGGGCGAAAGGGGAAGGTGATGCTTTAGTTGGTTGTGATTGTTTTGGGTTTTGCGTGAGAGAGAGAGTGAGAGAGTAAAGATGTTGCTTCTCTCTATTCTGTACTGGTGTCTGTTAGTGTTTGTGAGAAATCACTAGAGAGAGTAGATGCGTGTGAGAGGCAAATGTATCCTCTTCACGGCTCTCTCCTTGTCGGTGTTCGTGGTTAGAGTGACCGAGTATTGTGATTGGTGAGAAATTGCTGATGAGAGCTATAGCGTGACCGAGGTGAGTACCCTCTTCACGGCTCTCCTTTTGGGTGCGACTTCGATTGGGCCATGTGTGAAGTTGCGTTGGTGATGTAGAAAGATGGGAGCGGCAAATTTCCAAATCTCACATGATTCGCTTCAGGTGGGTGTGCGCACACCGTGGAGGTGGGTGCTCGAAGCTTGCTTGACGGACATACAATTAGTTGGTCCTTGTAGTTTAGAGTGAGAGCTGGTTATTTGTACTGGTCATGTCGCTTCATGTTTTTTTTTCTGTCTGTAGGTTGTAACTTATCCCAGTATGCTGGGATTGTTTTGTTAATTTTTTATTAATGAAACAGGGTGGCCTTATTCCATATTTTTCCTAAAAAAACAACAACAACAAAGCATTTATCCCGAAATTTAGGGATAACTTCATAATCCTTCTACTCCGCTCAACTTTATTGATGACCACATCATTCATCAAATTAACAATTTTTAAATTCCCACTAATAGCTTTAACCGAATTTCGTTTGGGCTTATCCTTGGTCCTTTTCGCTCCCGAAATTACCATTCTATAAATTTTCCTAACTAGGGCAAACGTGTAATAGGTGTAAGATACTGATTTTGAAAAAGCATGTTCAGAAGGTGTGATTGGATAGGTGACAAAATGCTAAAATTTTCCATAAAATATATTTTTTAGCATTTTGAACGCTGCAGTGGTGTGTATATATATATATATATATATATATATATATATATATATATAATTTGACAGAATTGCTACAGTAGATTACTATATATGAAAGAATAAATAGCCAAATGCATATAATACAGAACGAAACTATAACACCCCGAATTTCAAATAAGGACAAACTCGGGATTTCACAGGATCTTTACTTCACTTCGTACAATTTTACAAGGAATTTAAAACTTTTCATTCACAATACATCAGAGTTCCTTTACACAGCGGAAGAATAAAAGATTACAACAATGAAATACAACTTGTATAACTTTAACATCATTTGCAATATCTTTAACTTCTAAACAGCAACAGCATATCCACTTTATAACTCCATGAATAGTTCATTACCTGCATGTCAATCTGTGGGCACGTCAGTCACTTACAACTGACGAAATGTTATACACGGCTATCCTCTCTATGCCGGGAATAGTATAACGATCTCATACTTTAACAAATCACGAAAAGATTGAATGAACAAGTAAGTGTCAAAGGTGATTATTTTAAATATAAGTGTATGTCATGCCTTAATACCTAATGCACACATTTCTATACTAGGATGACACTAATGCACACTTGTTCAGATTCTATGCATCCCATACTACATAGGTCTGAGGGCAAGCGCCTACGTACTCCACATTGAAGGGTTCGATCCCTCGCCAAGAGACTACCCAGTAATAAAACAAGTTTTAGAGTTATTTCACAGATACGGATCTCAGCCTCCCTGGCTAGCCTCCCTGGCTTATATTAACAGATCCCAGCCTCCCTGGCTATTATATCGTGATGATAATCCCGTAAATGCCCTTCCAGCCCCGGTATATACATATTCTTTGGAGTATGGCAAACATCCGTCGACTACCCTAAGTCCCGAATAAAATACAGTCCATCTCCTATGGGGCAACCACAGTCCACCAACTGGGTCTATAGCCACGGAGATCCACCGCCGACTATATAGAAGCACCCATTTACGTTTGCACAAGTCTATTACATCTTCACCTAAGTGCCTAATTATTTTTAGTTCAAGACATGAATGTACTATCATTTCTAGAATCGGTTTTACTTCCTACCGGACTTGTTCACAAAACACGAGATCGCCCCACGGCAATATCTCAAAATCATATCAATTCTTTCTTTCATTTTTGCCGGTAACCGAAGTCTTACTAATTCTTAACCATAATCTTTCATGTACAAGAAAACATGGGTACACATAGCCTTTAATAATCATGTCTTAAACCTAAATAATTTCATCTTTCAATCCATTCACAATTGATCACAATCTTGTCTTAACACTTATCCACAAAGTAATCATTTCATAGTCTTGCCACTATTCATGATCTAGTTATTTATAATAAATAATAATTCATTCATAATTTCAAATTCATATGATGTCTCATTTTAGCATGATTCAATGATCTATTTATTCATTCATCAGCTTCATAGCAAAAATAATTCCTTTCAATGTGCATAATTTCATCACATGAAATTTCATACAAACATGGTATCTCAATTCACTTCAAATATTTCTTAAACAAAATAAGAGTGTAATCTTTTCAAGAGAAATCACTTCACAAAATAATATTTTACTCTTCTTCACAAAAGAAAGTTTCATTCTCAAATAATAAATTTTGAATTCAATAATCATTTTTCTATCTCAATTCCGTTTTTAATATTCCAAATATACATAAAAAAAATCTAAAACCCTTTTAAAAAAAAATTTAGTTCACTTTATAGGAATTGTAGAGTTTTTCCCAAATTCCATCCACCAAGAAAAATCCTTTCGAAATATTTCAGAACCCAGGTGAAAAAGACCACAAATAGCCATGATTTCTTAAACATCAAAACACATAGTAACAGATTTCTTAAACACCAAAACAAACAAAAGTTGGCCTGGTGGGTTTCGAACCCATGCACCACCGACCAACAGTGAACACCCCTAAGCTCACTCCACTAGCCAATAAATCCATGGGACTTGTCTGTCATGAAGTTGAACCGAAAGCCCCATATACTAACTTCAGTATTCCGGATTTAACTAAATAAATAAAATAGTGAATGTGACCATCAAGATTCGAACCCAATATCTCTTATAAGTAGTACTCACTGGCTAACCAGCAAGTCCGATTGTGATTTCTGTCTAAGAATTGTATTTGTATGTTTTTGTTCACACTTTTCTGAAATTGTCTCTTTTTACCCAAAAAAAAAATCGTTTATCCAAAGATCCAACACTTTATGATATTGATATAAACTTTTTCTTGACTGAGATAAATTTTAAAAACAGTAGCAAAACTCATTTCAAACTCTTTTAAAAAAATATATTTCTATTTTTAAATAATTTCCCTTCTCATTCTAGATATAGATTTTGCATTATTTCCATTTAATCAAATATAGCACTTTGTATCTTTTATAAACAAACAAATGAGTTCATGAGTATCAAATTTACTATACCAAAAATGTGTTTGCTTATCAAAAGGAAAACTCAACAATTATTCACATAATCAAAAATCTCTACATTCATGTATACTAGTTTATGACAAACTAATCAGCTATTCTTTTCTTATTATCAACTCACATAATGTTGATTAGTTTACTAATCATAGCATCTTTCATTACATACAATGCACAGGTTTGTTCTATTTTATCAAATTCTACACTACTCATTAGCATGCACATTCTCTATAATTAGAAAGTAGAGAACACCCACATCACATCAAATCGGTCTATTTTAATACTATCATATTCTAGCATGATTAACCAATGAATTAGAAAATATAGAGACCACCCACCTTTTGAAGCTTGAACAATGAAAGAAAATGAACACCTCTGCTAGCTCCAAAGTGACCTCCTAGATCTTCCCCACCTAGCAATTTCTCCTCTCCAAGCAAGAGATACTCCAAGCACAATGACTTTCTTACTCTCTTTCTTTTTTTCTTTTTCTTATTTTTCTTTCTCTCTTGCTTCTCTTTTCTTTATTCTCTTTCTCTTATTTATTTTATTTTTGGTGTGAAAAAGAATGAGAAATGAGTTGCTATTTATAGAAAAATGGGAGGGTCTAATTTGCAAAATTCTCAACCTAATAAATTACTCTCTTAATTTACCAACTCTTCATTTTCACAACTCCCTTAACTCCTAACTTTTCATCTCCCCACCTCCTAATTAACCATCCAAATTATAACTCCTCCTAATTTAATCCCCTTTCTCTAACTCTCATATCTCTCTCCCAAGAATCAAACCGGCCTACCCATTCAATACCCAGCACACAAGTGTGCTGGTGAGAAATTCTCACCGTGGGCCCCCCAATCCAACATTATTTATGTACACTAAACCCACCAAAAAAAATTGATCAAGCATAGGAAAATTTCCAATAGGGTTGTTCACGTGGGCCCCCATTCAAAACCATCATCAAATTCATTCATCATATCAGCACACGTTTTTAACTATATATACACAATAATATATATATACTCTGTATAATATGCATACATTATTACTAGTTTCCCATTTATATAAGTCAAATACACTATACACTACATAATATATACATGCTACTACCATTATATTAGTTCTTTAAATTACGGAGTGTTACACACTCCGAAATTTATTTTGAAAATAAACACACTCAAATATGTTCGCTTAAAACACGTGCGTTGCACGTAAAATATTAAAATGCGAAAACTGACTTTATCGATGAAAAATTATTAAATATAATAGAAAATAATATAAGAAAAATATATTTACTAATTTTATGTATTTCATGATGAAATCGCAGCACGTATAAAGCACGTGCATTATACGTGCAGAAAATCGAAAAATGCATTTTAATCAAAACAAGGGGAAAATAAATTTTCGTTTTATAAAATAGATTTAAATACATAAAAATAAATAATTTAAACCTATAGAAAATATTATACGTAGTGGTGGAAACACGTGCATCAAAACACGTAAATCCCAGGGATTATATTTTAGTTGACTGAAATCAATACGGAAAATGTATAAATAGTACGAATCCAAAATATGTGGTGAAATACATTACAAAATATACGTGCGTAACACCCAGGGGCAAAATTATAATTTCCAATTTTGCGGGGTGTTACACTCTCCCCCCCCCCCCTTAGAGTAGTTCCGTCCCCGGAAATCGCTAGGGTAAAGGTTGTATTTTGTACATGTCATAGAAAATATTTGTATTTAGAAAACTGCAACTTTAAGAAAAATAATTGTAGTATACGCAACAAGGAAAAACAAGACAAACTCTTTATAAGAAAACTATGAATATTAAGATGTTACAAGACGGAACAAGAAAATTAGGAAAATGGCATAAGAACTGAAATATGACAAAAGATAGAATAGTCTGAGAGAATTTTTCGTACAAAAATAATATTAGGTAAGCTATTAGATAAAAGGGAAAAGTCAATTATGTCGTTAATTTCGAAACAGTTCGGAAAACAATGTGGGGAAGAAACATAGTCAATAGGTAATTTAGAAAAATTTATAATATATATACAAAAATTTGTAGTAATAAAAATAATTTATAATATTAAGACAAAATAGTGTAAGGCACATACACGAGATGAAAATACAATTGAAAACAATAACTATATAGTACAGCAAATCAGGACAATAGACATAAACAATTATATATAAAAATATTAATGTAGTAATTAGACGAAAGTAAAATGACATGTATAATAAGAATATTGAAATATATGACACATATAGAAATCATTGGAAAAATATAAGTAATAACTAAGAATGTAAAGACAGTTAAAATTTGAGAAAGGATATTGTATAAATAGTGAGTATGTGCAATGTAAAACTATAAAAGTAATGAGTAGCGATTAATAGTAAAAATGTATTTATCAAAACAAATATACAATAATAGTACCGAATGTAAACAAATAAAACAAAAATGGTAGGTCATATTTATATAGGTAGAAAATTTCAATCTTGTTAAAAACATATAGAATAAGATATTATAATATCATAGAAATCAAAACCATATAAAATGATTGCTCCTAAGAAAACTTCATAAGAAAAATCCAAAATAATAAATGAAGAAAATATTGGTTGCAATATTAATTTAATAAACGGCAATTTAAAACTCGACAAAATACGTAAAGTAATAGTAGATATAAACGGGTAAACATAAAGTGACATAAATATATGAAAGACGAAATTTTAAGTTTGAAAAACAAGTTTAAAATATCAAGACTAAGGAAGATAGACAAATAATAGATAATATAAGAAAATATTTATTTGAAAAACACTGAATATGGAGAAAGTACCATGATAAAAATCTACAAAAATAATCTGAGATGGAAGTGTGTAAGGTGTCATGAATGACGGTCCAAGCCAACCACGCTTTCACTGCGCCACTCTGATACCCAGGGGAAAATGTGCTCGCATACACTCTCATGCATCATGAATGAAATTGAATGCAAGTTCAATAACAACTTCATTCACGACTCCAGCCATCCAAAAGAAAGAGAAAACATCAGTGCATAGAGCAACACAAATGTAAATCACTTACATTTAAATCTCTATAGACTGAAACTCGCACTCTAGTGTCTGCAGGAATAATATTGTAACTACTCAATAAGGTGCCACGGGTTCTAGACTATAGTTAATGATCTTACTACTCTTCCTAAACAAATCTTTAGTCTATCAAGTTCGGATTTACTTGGGTTAGCCGTAAGAGTCGGTTCCCAGCTAGTGGTGGTCCGAAGACGCTTAAATACCGTGTTGGTTAGGGTTGTTTACAATCGGTTGACAGAAGGACTCTTTTGGCTTGTTCCCAAATTTATCGTTACTTTTTATCGTTCCTTATAAACTTGTACTACTTGTGAAGCATGCTCTGATACCATCTGTAACACCCCGAATTTCAAATAAGGACAAACTCGGGATTTCACAGGATCTTTACTTCACTTCGTACAATTTTACAAGGAATTTAAAACTTTTCATTCACAATACATCAGAGTTCCTTTACACAGCGGAAGAATAAAAGATTACAACAATGAAATACAACTTGTACAACTTTAACATCATTTGCAATATCTTTAACTTCTAAACAGCAACAGCATATCCACTTTATAACTCCATGAATAGTTCATTACCTGCATGTCAATCTGTGGGCACGTCAGTCACTTACAACTGACGAAATGTTATACACGGCTATCCTCTCTATGCCGGGAATAGTATAACGATCTCATACTTTAACAAATCACGAAAAGATTGAATGAACAAGTAAAGTGTTAAAGGTGATTATTCTAAATATAAGTGTATGTCATGCCTTAATGCCTAATGCACACATTTCTATACTAGGATGACACTAATGCACACTTGTTCAGATTCTATGCATCCCATACTACATAGGTCTGAGGGCAAGCGCCTACGTACTCCACATTGAAGGGTTCGATCCCTCACCAAGAGACTACCCAGTAATAAAACAAGTTTTAGAGTTATTTCACAGATACGGATCTCAGCCTCCCTGGCTAGCCTCCCTGGCTTACATTAACAGATCCCAGCCTCCCTGGCTATTATATCGTGATGATAATCCCGTAAATGCCCTTCCAGCCCCGGTATATACATATTCTTTGGAGTATGGCAAACATCCGTCGACTACCCTAAGTCCCGAATAAAATACAGTCCATCTCCTATGGGGCAACCACAGTCCACCAACTGGGTCTATAGCCACGGAGATCCACCGCCGACTATATAGAAGCACCCATTTACGTTTGCACAAGTCTATTACATCTTCACCTAAGTGCCTAATTATTTTTAGTTCAAGACATGAATGTACTATCATTTCTAGAATCGGTTTTACTTCCTACCGGACTTGTTCACAAAACACGAGATCGCCCCACGGCAATATCTCAAAATCATATCAATTCTTTCTTTCATTTTTGCCGGTAACCGAAGTCTTACTAATTCTTAACCATAATCTTTCATGTACAAGAAAACATGGGTACACATACCCTTTAATAATCATGTCTTAAACCTAAATAATTTCATCTTTCAATCCATTCACAATTGATCACAATCTTGTCTTAACACTTATCCACAAAGTAATCATTTCATAGTCTTGCCACTATTCATGATCTAGTTATTCATAATAAATAATAATTCATTCATAATTTTAAATTCATATGATGTCTCATTTTAGCATGATTCAATGATCTATTTATTCATTCATCAGCTTCATAGCAAAAATAATTCCTTTCAATGTGCATAATTTCATCACATGAAATTTCATACAAACATGGTATCTCAATTCACTTCAAATATTTCTTAAACAAAATAAGAGTGTAATCTCTTCGAGAGAAATCACTTCACAAAATAATATTTTACTCTTCTTCACAAAAGAAAGTTTCATTCTCAAATAATAAATTTTGAATTCAATAATCATTTTTCTATCTCAATTCCGTTTTTAATATTCCAAATATACATAAAAAAATCTAAAACCCTTTTTAAAATAATTTTAGTTCACTTTATAGGAATTGTAGAGTTTTTCCCAAATTCCATCCACCAAGAAAAATCCTTTCGAAATATTTCAGAACCTAGGTGAAAAAGACCACAAATAGCCATGATTTCTTAAACATCAAAACACATAGTAACAGATTTCTTAAACACCAAAACAAACAAAAGTTGGCCCGGTGGGTTTCGAACCCATGCACCACCGACCAACAGTGAACACCCCTAAGCTCACTCCACTAGCCAATAAATCCATGGGACTTGTCTGTCATGAAGTTGAACCGAAAGCCCCATATACTAACTTCAGTATTCCGGATTTAACTAAATAAATAAAATAGTGAATGTGACCATCAAGATTCGAACCCAAGATCTCTTATAAGTAGTACTCACTGGCTAACCAGCAAGTCCGATTGTGATTTCTGTCTAAGAATTGTATTTGTATGTTTTTGTTCACACTTTTCTGAAATTGTCTCTTTTTACCAAAAAAAAAAATCGTTTATCCAAAGATCCAACACTTTATGATATTGATATAAACTTTTTCTTGACTGAGATAAATTTTAAAAACAGTAGCAAAACTCATTTCAAACTCTTTTAAAAAAATATATTTCTATTTTTAAATAATTTCCCTTCTCATTCTAGATATAGATTTTGCATTATTTCCATTTAATCAAATATAGCACTTTGTATCTTTTATAAACAAACAAATGAGTTCATGAGTATCAAATTTACTATACCAAAAATGTATTTGCTTATCAAAAGGAAAACTCAACAATTATTCACATAATCAAAAATCTCTACATTCATGTATACTAGTTTATGACAAACTAATCAGCTATTCTTTTCTTATTATCAACTCACATAATGTTGATTAGTTTACTAATCATAGCATCTTTCATTACATACAATGCACAGGTTTGTTCTATTTTATCAAATTCTACACTACTCATTAGCATGCACATTCTCTATAATTAGAAAGTAGAGAACACCCACATCACATCAAATCGGTCTATTTTAATACTATCATATTCTAGCATGATTAACCAATGAATTAGAAAATATAGAGACCACCCACCTTTTGAAGCTTGAACAATGAAAGAAAATGAACACCTCTGCTAGCTCCAAAGTGACCTCCTAGATCTTCCCCTCCTAGCAATTTCTCCTCTCCAAGCAAGAGATCCTCCAAGCACAATGACTTTCTTACTCTCTTTCTTTTTTTCTTTTTCTTATTTTTCTTTTTCTCTTGCTTCTCTTTTCTTTCTTCTCTTTCTCTTATTTATTTTATTTTTGGTGTGAAAAAGAATGAGAAATGAGTTGCTATTTATAGGAAAATGGGAGGGTCTAATTTGCAAAATTCTCAACCTAATAAATAACTCTCTTAATTTACCAACTCTTCATTTTCACAACTCCCTTAACTCCTAACTTTTCATCTCCCCACCTCCTAATTAACCATCCAAATTATAACTCCTCCTAATTTAATCCCCTTTCTCTAACTCTCATATCTCTCTCCCAAGAATCAAACCGGCCTACCCATTCAATACCCAGCACACAAGTGTGCTGGTGAGAAATTCTCACCGTGGGCCCCCCAATCCAACATTATTTATGTACACTAAACCCACCAAAAAAAATTGATCAAGCATAGGAAAATTTCCAATAGGGTTGTTCACGTGGGCCCCCATTCAAAACCATCATCAAATTCATTCATCATATCAGCACACGTTTTTAACTATATATACACAATAATATATATATACTCTGTATAATATGCATACATTATTACTAGTTTCCCATTTATATAAGTCAAATACACTATACACTACATAATATATACATGCTACTACCATTATATTAGTTCTTTAAATTACGGAGTGTTACACACTCCGAAATTTATTTTGAAAATAAACACACTCAAATATGTTCGCTTAAAACACGTGCGTTGCACGTAAAATATTAAAATGCGAAAACTGACTTTATCGATGAAAAATTATTAAATATAATAGAAAATAATATAAGAAAAATATATTTACTAATTTTATGTATTTCATGATGAAATCGCAGCACGTATAAAGCACGTGCATTATACGTGCAGAAAATCGAAAAATGCATTTTAATCAAAACAAGGGGAAAATAAATTTTCGTTTTATAAAATAGATTTAAATACATAAAAATAAATAATTTAAACCTATAGAAAATATTATACGTAGTGGTGGAAACACGTGCATCAAAACACGTAAATCCCAGGGATTATATTTTAGTTGACTGAAATCAATACGGAAAATGTATAAATAGTACGAATCCAAAATATGTGGTGAAATACATTACAAAATATACGTGCATAACACCCAGGGGCAAAATTATAATTTCCAATTTTGCGGGGTGTTACAGAAACGTCTATAGTAGACTGCAATATATGAGAGAAGAAAAAGCTAAATGCATATTATACAAGACGAAACTTCAAATTTCGTCCGAAATATTATATATTATTTTTAATCCATCGGACAAAACTTGTAGTTTCGTCCGAGGACCGTTGTGAATTAAAAAAAAAGTAGCTTAGTGGATTAATTAAACTTACTGATATGTCTAAAAATAGGATTAAATCGAGACCGTTCAAACCGAGCACGAATCTTAGAGCTCCCAGGGGTAAAACGGTAATTTTACCTACCAACCGATCTGAAACGGAAACTGGGTCTCTCTACAAAGCCCAATAACCCGGAAACGGATATGTCCTATTGGGCATGGGTGGCAACCCGTTTCAAACCAGCCCAGACATTTAAAGAGTAATTCAAATTCGTGATTAGCTCTAAGAGGCAGTTTAAACCGCTTCTTTTATCATGAAACGAGTTTAAACTCTACGTCTTATCCAAAAATACCAGGACATAGAGATAAATGATTATCTCTAAACTGTCGCTGAATGCGACTATAAATACCCCTCTCCCCTACCGTAAAAAAGGTAATCAATATTTTTCCACATAAACGCTCTTTCATAATCTTCCTGATTACTTACTTGAGCGTCGGAAGGTTCGTCGCTGGGAACAATCCCGGTGTATCGAATTTTTTGCAGGTCAACGGCAGCGGCAAGAAACAGTCAAATGCCGGTGAAAAGTCAACATGTTTGCCTTTATTGTTTCCTAAAAAATTTACAAATACATTGGTTTGCTCCCACACCAAAACCAGTAACAACAGATTGGAGCTATCTGTGAAAAATAGAAAAAGCAATCCAACCTTACTTCACCGGTGAAGTTAGTTTCCAAGCCATGCCTCCAAAGAAAGGAAAAGCAGCAGCCTCCAGCCACAGAGCCACTCCTCTTCCTCCTCCTCCACTCCATGATGTTCCTCTTCAACTCGACCAGCAAGTTCAGCAGTCGCAGCTTGAACAGCCTCTTTCTAACAGCCTCCTCCTCAGCACCTCAGCAGGCCCCTCCTGGATCTCGGGGGGCTGCCCCAGGCGACTCTCGTCGAAGTCGTCCTAAGCATTACGATGTTTGTTAATATATTTTCATGCTAGAATACATATGAGTTGATGAATCATGTTTATATGAAAATTGTCCTTATGAATGAGTTGTAGAATGCAATATGTGAAAAATTGTACTCATAAATGAATTATAGAATGCAAACTAGTATCCATGGATTATGAAATAAATTGATTAGTTGTAAAATTGAGTTCCAATTGCATTATACGAGTAATATTATATTCACTGGATTATCATCTATATTGTCTCTTTAAAACATAAGAAAATGATTAGTTTATAAACATAAGACTAAGTTGAGAACTTTGATTATGTTAAAAGAGAGATTGTATGAACACATTGTGAATAAAAGGGGAATATAATGAGATTCATCTAAAAAGTAATTTTTTATGTCGAAAATGTATTCATGATCCACCTTTTCAAAGAACTAAAGGGAAATAGTCTACTATGTGTTTAAAAATGAGGTTTTGACAATCTAAGAAATTATAAGTTACTGTTTTTCAAAGAAATAATATTCTGGAAAAGATATAGATTTTTATAAGTACAAATTAATTGAGAAAAATCAAGTTTGCTAAAAGAAGAACTAGATTCAGTGTAGTTTATACAAAAGTATTTAACTAGATTTAGTATCGGTTAGTCACTTAAGACCTACTGGTCTTCGGGTGCGTTTTGGGTGCGTTACTGTAGCTGAATGGAGCATTTGATCTTGGGTTCGAGTCTCTCAAGAGACTCTGTTTTTTCTAAAATTCGACTTTTTAATTCAAAACCGAAAACCATACTTTATATATACCCCAAGCCTATTCTATATCGGTTAGTCACTCTGGCCTTACTAGTCGACGGGTGCGATTTGGGTCGGTTACTGTTCATGAGCGGGGGGTTTGACTTGGGTTCGAATCAGGCCTTGGCCTTTTATTTGTAAATTAAGATTTTTTTTAGTTATTGACTTTTTTTGAGTATTTTAAGAAATATAAAAATGAGAAAAAAATATTAGAATTCTTCCAAAAATACCTAGACTTCATGAGAATTATTTCTACAATATTTGACTGAGTATAATGGGAATTAGAAGTAATTTTGAAGAAGAAATTAATAAAGTTTCTTAGAATATAATTTTCATTAATTAAAGAAAATGAATATTTATTTTTGAAAGAATTTTTGGTGTAGAGATCTAAAATGAGATTCTTGACATGGAAAAATTGAGTAAGATTAAAGATGAGATCGTTGTTTAAAACTATGCAAATGTGCATGGAAAATGAAGTAAAAGAAACATGATGAAATATGAAATTTGTGAATATGAACTATCATTTTGATGAACATGAAACGAGTTAACACTAGAGTTTAGCTAAGTCCTTACATCGGTATGAATGGAATTTTGAAAGAGAAATATGATAAATAAAGACCAAGATTGGGTCGTGATAACAGTTGATGTTTAAGACCAATGTAGAGGTAAAGGTTAACTCTAGGATATTAATTTTATTCATGATTCAATTATCTAAGGATTAGACACATAATAAAGATATGATGAAAGTAAGAGAAAAACACACAAGTATGAGGGCCTCGGATCTACGGTGTGAGAGTATTCACAGGCTGTCGACATGATGCGTCATGTCATGACGTGAATACGTCTCCGGAATTATCGGGACCGTGGCGACGCTTGTGGGGTGTTTGGTGACTACGTAGTGTCATTGTCATATGATGGAGGCGAATTGTCCATAGGTTGTCTACATGATGCGTCATGTCATGACGTAAAATTTCCTCCAGGCTGTCTGAACATGGGCTCGTAACTCATAGAACATCTAAGATACTTACCGTAGTTACCGTAGTAGTCTAACTCATAGCGAGGGAATCAATCCTACAAGATGAAGAACGATTAAGGGCTTGTCCTCAGACCTATGTAGTATGAGATGCATAGAATCCGAACAAGTGCGTATTTGTGTCATTAAATATAAATAACTGTATTAAGAACTAAGTGCACTTTCACACACGACATCAATAAGATAGTCCCCCTTAGCTTTGTTTGTGACAAGTGTGTGCTTTCCAAGTAAGAGAAATTGATGTATTATATCATAGCGTCAGTTGTATGCAACTGACGTGCCCACAGTTTCTATGCAGGATAAAGTGATTGACAAGACTAAAGAATGAATGCTGCTTAAAGAAATGTTCAAGTTGTTGTTTAATTTATGTATCATATTGTAATTTTTATTTCCGCTGTGTTGATGTAATCATTGTTGTACATAAAGTTTTTAATTCCTTGTAAAATTGTACGAAGTGATGTGTAAAGATCCTGTGGAACTTCGAATTCAGGCTTATTTGGAATTCGGGATGTTACACGTCAGCTCGTAACGAGCATGTCGTTGACGTATACCTCCATGTTACTACCGATCTAATCTTTAAAAACTCGGTTGACAAGTCGCTGGTAGGTGGCTCCAGTATTCTTAAGCCCGAAGGGCATGACCCGGTAACAGTAGAGACCCTGGTCGATAACGAAGGATGCTTTGGCGATGTCCGGAGGGAACATCCGAATCTGATTATAGCCTAAAAAGGTATCCATGAAGGTGTAACCCCTGTTTTTCATTTGTGTATTTTTTAGTGTATTTTTCATTTTAGTGTATTTTCTCTCTTGTATTTTTTCTGAATCGTATATTAGAGTTGTTTTCAATATATATTCATTTTATTTCATTTTGAGCTCTTTGTGTTTCATTGGTTGTCTCTTTTGTTTCGTTTTTCATTATTTTGTTCTTTCATTTAGTTCTTATCCTTTTTATTTTTGTTCGTGGGTGTGTGTGGTGGTGATTGGTGGTATCCTATTCCCAATCCTATTATTTGATCCCTAATAAGATTACCATAGCTAAATTAAACAAATCCTATTACTACTCCTAATATACCCATTACCCATTAACCAAACTTGTATTATTAACCCTAATCCCTCCATATAAATACACCCTCCCTCACACAAACCCTAACCCTAATAACTCTACCTCTCTTACCCGGCCTCCCTCTCTCTCCCCTTGCTTGCGCCACACCTACAGCCAACGCCAGACCCCCCTCCAGGCCGAGCCTTCCCCTTCAGCTGTGTGCACACCCCGACCCCACCCCGACAGCCCATCCCCTCCAACACCCGAGCCCTCATCTCCCCTCCTCCCGATTCCCCCTCTTGGCCATCCCGACCACCCTTCACACCACCTCACACCACCACATATAATCCCTAGTCTCTCTTGTGGTGTTCTCTTGTGGCCGCAAGCCACTATTGTCATCTCGCTTTTGGAGTTTGTTCGTGTGGAGATTTTCGCTCAAGTTTGCTTGGATTCATTAGTTCGTGGATTTTTGTTCGTGGGTTTGCTCGTTACTCTTGGTTTTCATTGTTCTTCATCTTCGGTTAAGGCAAGTAACTTGTACTCCAATTCATTTGTTTGATATAAGTCAAAAATACCACCTATAGTGTAGTTGGGTCTAGAGACGACTCTTATTTGTGTTATATTTGATGAGTTTTGTCTCTATTGTGAAAATTTGACCATAGATGACTAACGACACAATATGGACATGAATTAACTTAGGTTTTACCCGTTCTTAATTTTGATCGTGTATGTAAGACTTTTGTGAGAATTCGTGATTTCGTTGAGATCCATGTGATATATTTGGTGTGGACATGCTAGATAACCTAATTCATGATGTTTGGATACTTGGTAAATTCGATTTCATGTTTGGTTGTGTTTTGAACAAGTTTCGTATAATATATGTTGAGTTGTCGTTAAAAGGAAAAATCTGTATTTTGTCAATGATCTGTTTTGTTTGCTGTTTTGGACTATCTTGAAGTCGGTATCTTAATTTCGGTATAAAACATGAGTTTTAAAAAATTTCGTCTATTTTCAAAACCCTCTGACCTTGCTTGATTTCGTTTTTGTATGAGTGAGTTATGACTGTTTTACTATAGAGGTGTTGATCTTTTCCATATTTTGTTTTTCGATGATTTTGGTAACTAAATAATTTTGATACAGATGCTACACATATTATTTTGATATGAAACTTTGGTCAGTTTTTTTATATCTACTTAGGAATTACCCAGAATTTTGGTGGATTTTATTGATGAGTTTTATGTGCCACTTCATGCTCGTTTATGAAAATTTTACTTCCTATATTTTACTCGCAGTTCTGTAAAGAATCGTATTTTCACCCTGATTCCTTTTACTGTATGAAAAATGTTTGTGAAATATGAAAGTTAGTATATTTTATCTATTTTTATATCCCTTTGACGGAATTGGATTTCGTTTCACTGGTTGCGAGATATCATAGTTTTTGTACAGCAGTGTTGGGAATGTCAGATTTGTCAAACTCTCATTTATTGATGTTTTCTTATTTTTGATGACTGATTTAATTTTACTAGAAAATTTTGAAACTTTATATTTAGATACTGGACATATAGGGGAATACTCCAGATTTTTTGTAGATTTATTTAATGTGTTTTAATGCTGTGTTCCTGCTCTTGAATTCGATTTTCCTTATTTCTGGCTGAACCTATTTTTTGTATTCAAATCAGTTTTGAGTTATGATTTTATGAATTAATATATGACTTATTTATACTCGCTGGATTCGGTTGGGAGTCTATTTTCTTGAAGTTTTGACGGATTCAGATTTGTATGCTTGTAACACTGGGAATCACTATTTTACTACAGTATGGTCTTACTGTCCTGAACTTGAGATTTGTCTATTTTATTCATTTATGAGATATCTTGCACTCGTACATGTTTACCTTGCAACTTGCACTTGCCACATGATCATGCCATGACATTCTTAATATACTTTGCACATATACATACTTGTATGACATTAATAATGAATAACCAAGCCAGGGTTTAAGGGACAGATCTAATAGTGGATTAGAAACGTGTACTTGGAAGGAGATCCACTGATCCTACGTGATTACTTGAGACATGATACTTGACACGTGATTACTTGATACTTTCATGCAAGATACGATACTTGCCACTTGCACAACTTGAATTGTGATTACATGATACATGATACATGATACATGATACATGATACTTGGAGCTTTGAGCTCGATTACTTGACTTGTCCCCGAGAATACTGCACTTTATGGTCCAATATGAAATCCAAAGCAAAACTGTTTGCTGTAGCAACCATGTAAGGTGGGCTGCATGAAGTGCTACCTAGATAGTAATCACCACAAAACTTGATACATGATATTTGAACTTGATACTTGAACATGATACCTGCTTGCTTGAACTTGACTACTTGATATATGAGACTTTTTTACATGAGACTTGAACTTGACACTTGATACATGATTATATGATACTTGACACTTGATGCATGTTTACATGATACTTGATTACTTGACAATTGATTCATGCCATTTACACTTGTTTATTTTGCCATGCTAGTTGTTTATATTGACATCATACTTATACCATGTTGCTAGTTAGTTTCCCCATGTACTTGTGTCCTACATTATAAGTGGTCCGTAACTTGCAATTGATGGGTACTTGTTTTTCTCTTTTCCTCTTTCCTGCATTTGTTGAATTGTAGATTTTGGAGAACAGGTTCCAGATGGTATCGGAGATATGAAGTATTAGTGCTACTTTTTATTATTATTATTTCTTGTAGCTTGCTTGAACAATATTGTATTTTGAGACTTGGATTTATTCTTGTATTTGGGTAATATGACCCAAGATATTTATTTTATTCAGATCATGACTATTTGATATTTATATATTTGGTTTCAAGTATTCTTGTTGGTATTTTAGTTCATATGTGCATGTGGTTGATTCTTTTGCTTTCAAGTTCCAACTCTGATGATTCTTATGAATGTTGTAAAGATTTCTTGAACAGCTTATGGATGATGAAAATCATTCGCTAGGCTTTTGTCTCATATCCATATTCCGTATTTTTTTGGTAAGCGGGGCGTGACAGGGTTCTTAGTGGTATCAGAGCCCAGGTTTGGCTAATGTATTAGTTTCCTAATATATTAGACAAGTTTGGCTCGAACTGGGATCTACGCAACATTTCACCTACCATGCATACATGAATGAATTATAACCAACATTGATCTGGATATAGTCTTATTCCATTCTTTTTTATCCCTTCTTATTTGATTTCTTTTTGGGTATGAATTCATTCTTCTCGTACCCATATTCCTTAATTTTGGTGTCATCCATTCTTTTCTTTGTCTCTTCTGTTTTTCTATCTTAGGTGTTGTGCTTGTGTGCTCTTTCCCTGCTCATGTTCTGTTTGATTCTGGGGTAACTCATTCTTTTGTCTCCTCTCGATTTGTCGCTCGTCATCAGTTGGAGTGCAGCAACATGTCAGAGGCTTGGAACATTGTGACAGGTGGTGGAGTTGTCATTTGTTCCCGGGAGTGTAGGCAGTGTCCCGTAATTATTGGCAGCGCAGAGTTCAAAGCCAATCTGATTGTAATTGGGAATTCGGGGTTCGACGTTATTCTGGGTATGGATTGGTTGGGTGAAACTCATGCCATTATTGATTGCCGTGCCAAGAAAGTTGTGTTCCGGATTCCAGATCGCACAGAGTTTGAGTTCCATACCAGGGAGTCTTCCCTTGGTCGAGCTACAGTTGATCAGGAGATTTGTGCGATGGAGTTGTATTCAGGCTGTAAGGCTGCACCTCTAGTAGTTCGGGATTTCTTGGATATTTTTCCAGATGAGTTTTCTGGCTTCCCCTTGATAGGAAAGTGGAATTCGGTATTGATGTTCAGCCTGGAACGACGCCGATATTGAAGAGTCCCTATAGAATGGCACTGGTTGAGCTAGTAGAGCTTAAGGTGCAGATTCAGCACTTGCTTGATTTGGGTTTCATCAGACCTAGTGTTTCTCCTTGGGGTGCTCCGGTCCTTTTTGTCGACAAGAAAGATGGTGGTTGTCGACTGTGCATGGATTATCAAGAACTGAACAGAGTTACTGTGAAGAATCGGTATCCGTTGCCCAGGGTCAATGATTTGTTTGATCAGTTGAGTGGGGCTGCAATTTTCTTGAAGTTGGATCTTCGTTCTGGGTATCACCAAGTCAAGGTGAATGCTGCAGATATATAGAAGACTGCTTTCTGGACTAGATACAGGCACTATGAGTATCTTGTGATGTCGTTCGGAGTTACGAACACGCCGGCTGTATTCATGAGTCTTATAAACCGGGTCTTCTCTCAGTTCTTGGATAGATTTGTGGTGGCCTTCATTGATGATATTTTGGTGTATTTTTAGAATTAGGAAGATCATGCTGAGCATCTTAGAGTGGTTCTGTAGACTTTGAGAGAGAATCAGCTCTATGGAAAACTCAGCAAGTGCGACTTTTGGCTCGACAAGATCTCATTCTTGGGGCACATTATCTCAGGTGATGGTATTTCTGTGGATCCTGCCAAGGTTGAGGCTGTGAAGGATTGGCCTATTCTCAAGTCAATTTCAGAAGTCAGGAGTTTTCTCGGTTTGGCTGGCTATTATCGGAAGTTCGTTCAAGATTTTTCGAAGATAGCAGGACCGTTGACTAAGTTGACTGGGAAGGATCAGAAGTTCTGTTGGTCTGATGAGTGTGATGGAGCTTTTGTTGAGTTGAAGAACAGAATGACGTCAGCGCTTGTGTTGACTATTCCCGATGGTTCAGGTGTATTTGTAATTCACTATGATGCTTCTGGTAAGGGTCTTGGAGCAGTTTTGATGCAGAAAGGCCGAGTCATTGCGTATGTATCAAGGCAGTTGAGGCCGCATGAGAAGAACTATCATACTCATGACTTGGAGTTAATGACAGTGATTTTTGCTTTAAAGCCATGGAGACAATTTTTACTTGGGGACCGAGTGGAGATCTTTACAGACCACAAAAGTCTCAAGTACGTCTTTACCCAGAAGGTTTAAACATGAGGCAAAGGCGTTGGTTGGAGCTTATGACCGATTATAACATCAGTTTGCAATACTATCCTGGTAAAGTAAACTTGGTGCCAGATGCTTTGAGCATGAGATCGACAGTTATGTTCTTGACTCAGCAGAGGGATCTGACTGAGCAGATAAGGATGTTGGAGCTGGAAGTTTTGTTGCCGAGTTCTGATCGAAGTTGTTTGGTACTTCAGCTGCAGTCGTCTCTTGTTGATCAGATTAAAGAGGCGCATGCTAGTGATGCACAGTTGTAGAGATTTCAAGCTGAGGTTGAGTCTGGGTTCAGGACGGACATAGTTATTCATTCGGATGGATCGCTTCGTTTTGGGTCCAGATTATGTGTCCCGGAAGGTGATGTTCGTCAGAGGTTGCTTGAGGAAGCCATCAGTCTTCGTATTTTATCCATCATGGCGGTACTAAGATGTATCGGGATTTGAAGCTTCATTTCTGGTGGCAGGGTATGAAAAGGGTTGTGGCTCGATTTGTTGCTCAGTGTTTGATCTGCCAACAGGTTAAGGCAGAGCATCAGAGAACCGCTGGACTTCTTCAACCGCTTCCTATTCCAGAGTGGAAGTGGAAACATATCACTATGAATTTTGTGACCGCTTTGCCGAGGAGTACTAAGGGTCATAATGACATTTGGGTGATTGTCGACCGTTTGACGAATTCATTCCTTTTCGTGTCGGGAAGTCTACTAAGAGCCTAGCTGAGAGGTATATGCAAGAGATTGTTAGACTTCATGGGGTTCCAGTCAGTATTGTATCCGATAAGGATACGAGATTCAGATCTCAGTTTGCGAGAGTCTTCAGAATAGTTTGGGGAGTAAATTAAAGTACAGTACAGCTCTTCATCCCCAGACTGATGGACAGTCAGAGCGGACTATTCAGATTCTTGAGGACATGTTGAGGTCCTGTATGCTTCAGTTTGGTGGGTCTTAGGAGGATCATTTGCATCTCGTAGAGTTCTCCTCTACTCCCGATTCCCCCTCTTGGCCATCCCGACCACCCTTCACACCACCTCGCACCACCACATATAATCCCTAGTCTCTCTCGTGGTGCTCTCTTGTGGCCACAAGCCACTATTGTCATCTCGCTTTTGGAGTTTGTTCGTGTGGAGATTTTCGCTCAATTTTGCTTGGATTCATTAGTTCGTGGATTTTCGTTCGTGGGTTTGCTCATTACTCTTGATTTTCGTTGTTTTTCATCTTCGGTTAAGGCAAGTAACTTGTACTCCAATTCATTTGTTTGATATAAGTCAAAAATACCACCTATAGTGTAGTTGGGTCTAGAGACGACTCTTATTTGTGTTATATTTGATGAGTTTTGTCTCTATTGTGAAAATTTGACCATAGATGACTAACGACACAATATGGACATGAATTAACTTAGGTTTTACCCGTTCTTAATTTTGATCGTGTATGTAAGACTTTTGTGAGAATTCGTGATTTCGTTGAGATCCATGTGATATATTTGGTGTGGACATGCTAGATAACCTAATTCATGATGTTTGGATACTTGGTAAATTCGATTTCATGTTTGGTTGTGTTTTGAACAAGTTTCGTATAATATATGTTGAGTTGTCGTTAAAAGGAAAAATCTGTATTTTGTCAATGATCTGTTTTGTTTGCTGTTTTGGACTATCTTGAAGTCGGTATCTTAATTTCGGTATAAAACATGAGTTTTAAAAAATTTTGTCTATTTTCAAAACCCTCTGACCTTGCTTGATTTCGTTTTTGTATGAGTGAGTTATGACTGTTTTACTATAGAGGTGTTGATCTTTTCCATATTTTGTTTTTCGATGATTTTGATAACTAAATAATTTTGATACAGATGCTACACATATTATTTTGATATGAAACTTTGGTCAGTTTTTGTATATCTACTTAGGGATTACCCAGAATTTTGGTGGATTTTATTGATGAGTTTTGTGTGCTGCTTCATGCTCGTTTATGAAAATTTTACTTGCTGTATTTTACTCGCAGTTCTGTAAAGAATCGTATTTTCACCCTGATTCCTTTTACTGTATGAAAAATGTTTGTGAAATATGAAAGTTATTATATTTTATCTATTTTCATATCCCTTTGGAGAAATTGGATTTCGTTTCACTAGTTGCGAGATATCATAGTTTTTGTACAGCAATGTTGGGAATTCCAGATTTGTCAAACTCTCGTTTATTGATGTTTTCTTATTTTTGATGACTAAACTAATTTTACTAGAAAATTTTGAAACTTTATATTTAGATACTGGAAATATAGAGAAATACCCTAAATTTTTCGTGGATTTATTTAATGTGTTTTCATGCTATTTTCCTGCTTTTGAATTTGATTTTTCTGATTTCTGGCTAAACCTATTTTCTGTATTCAAATCAGTTTTGAGTTATGATTTTGTGAATTAATATATGACTTATTTATGCTCTCTGGATTCGGTTAGGAGTCTATTTTCTAGAAGTTTCGATGGATTCAAATTTGCATGCTTGTAACACTGGGAATCACTGTTTTACTACAGTATGGTCTTGCTGTCCTGAACTTGAGATTTGTCTATTTAATTCATTTATGAGATATCTTGCACTCGTACATGTTTACCTTGTAACTTGCACTTGCCACATGATCATGCCATGACATTCTTGATATACTTTGCACATATACACTCCTGTTTGACATTAATAATAAATAACCAAGCCGGGGTTTAAGGGACAGATCTATTAGTGGATAATTCAGAAACGTGTACTCGGAAGGGAATCCTACGTGATTACTTAAGACATGATACTTGACACGTGATTACTTGATACTTGCATGCAAGACACGATACTTGCCACTTACACAACTTGACAAGTGATTACATGATACATGATACATGATACATGATACTTGGAGCTTGGAGCTCGATTACTTGACTTGTCCCCAAGTATACTGCCCTCTATGGTCCACTATAAAATCTAAAGCGAAACTGTTTGCTGTAGCAATCATGTAAGGTGGGCTGCATGAAGTGCTACCTAGATAGTAATCACCACAAGACTTGATACATGATACTTGAACTTGATACATGAACATGATACTTGCTTGCTTGAACTTGACTACTTGATACATGAGACTTGTTTACATAAGACTTGAACTTGAAACTTGATACATGATTATATGATACTTGACACTTATGATACTTGTTTACTTGACACTTGATTCATGCAATTTACACTTGTTCATTTTACCATGCTAGTTGTTTATGTTGACATCATACTTATACCATATTGCTAGTTAGTTTCCTCACATGTTTGTATCCTACATTATAAGTGGTCCGTAACTTGCAATTGAAGGGTACTTGTTTTTTTTCATTCCCTCTTTCCTGCATTAGTTGAATTGGATATTTTGGAGAACAGGTCTCAGATGGTATCGGAGACATGAAGTATTAGTGCTGTTTTTTATTATTATTATTTCTTGTAGCTTGCTTGAACAATATTGTATTTTGAGACTTGGATTTATTCTTGTATTTGGGCAATGTGACCCAAAATATTTATTTTATTCAGATCATGACTATTTGAGATTTATATATTTGGTTTCAAGTATTCATGTTAGTATTTTGGCTCATATGTGCATGTGGTTGATTCTTTTACTTCCGACTCTGATGATTCTTGTGAATGTTGTAAAGATTTCTTGAATAACTTATAGATGATGAAAATCATTCACTGGGCTTTTGTCTCGTATCCGTATTCCGTATTCTTTTTTGGGAAGCAGGGCGTGACAGAAGGTCAGGAGCTTGCGACCCAACGTTGCGTCGATCAGAGCATCGATGCTCGGGGGGAGGATCTTTGGGGCATGCCCTGTTGAAATTCATGAAGTCTATGCAGATCCTCCAGCTCCCGCTGGCCTTCTTGACCATCACGACGTTAGCCAGCCACTCGGAATAGTTGACCTCCTGAATGAACCGGGCAGACAACAGTTTGTCTACCTCTGCTTTTACCACTTGTTGCCTCTCCGGGGCGAACTTGCGCCGTTTTTGATGGATCGGCTTGGAGGCCGTGGCGACGCTCAGCTTGTGCATGATTAAGTCCTAAAAAATTCTGGGCATGTTGGTCGGGGTCCAAGCAAAGAGGTCGATATTGCGGCGAACTTAATCAATCAGACCTGGCTTCAAGTCGGGGGAAAGGGTGCGGCTCACACGGAACCACTTAGACTTGTCTTCTACATCGAATGAGACCTCCCCCAATTCATCTGCAAGTTCCGACTCGGGCTGGCTTCTCTCAGGAGGAAGCTCGACTGCATCAAGGGGGAACAACCCGCCTCCAATAGCGGTCATGTAGCACAAACATGCAGACTCCTGATTTCCTCTAACAACGCCGACCCCGAGGTCAGTGGGGGATTTCAACTTCAAGTGCTAGGTCAAGGGGACGGCCTGGAACGACCAGAGGCCAGGTCAACCGAGGATGGCATTGTATGCCGCCTTGACGTTGACCACCATGAAGTCCATTGATTCGGTCCGTGTGATAGGGATCATGTCGGCTATTACATCCAGCATCACAATCCCTTCAATTTGTACCAAGATGCTTGAGAACCCATGCAGGGTGTATCCAGTCGGCTTTAGCTTGTCTCGGGGAAGTTTGAGGTTCTCAAATTCTTCTAAGAAGAAGATGTTGACTGAGCTTCCATTGTCAACGAGAATTCGGCAGACTTCAAAATTTGCCATGACAAGAGCGCCGCAGTACAGGAGCTAGACTCCTTCCAGGTCTACTTCGGAGAAGGAGATCGGTCGTTGCTGAATCTGGGGGGAGGGATGTTCTCAAACGGAGTTAACCTCTCGGACGAAGGCCTTACGGTAAGTGTTGGATTCCCCTCCCATGGGTCCACCATGGATGCAGTGTAGGATGGCCTGCCTTCCGGTTTCCTCAGGCTCGAGGTCCCGCTCGGGTCGCCGGTTGAGCGTTCGAGGGGAAGGCGAAGGCCTCGGATTTCTCGTATCCATCCGATCCCTTGGGCTATCCCGGGTGAACTCCCTCACGTACCCTCATTGGATAAGGGCCTCGATCTCATCTTTGAAGGCCCGGCAGTTGTCCGTCTCGTGCTCATTGTCTCGATGAAAGCGGCAGTAAACCTCTGGTCCAGCTTCTTGTTGTTGCTTGGTCGGAAAGGGAGTCGGACGATCCCTTTATCCTTGATCTCCATGAGGATTACCAACACTTTCTGTGACAGCAGTGTGTACCACTCAAATTGGGAGACCGGAGGAATTCTTTTGAGGTTGGTGGCCTCTTTTGTGACCTTCTTGACGGGATCGATGTCGTCTGCCTTCTACTTTTCCCTAAGCACTGGCTTCTTTGGTGCCCTCAGGGTTTAGGGCCTCTTCCGCCCGAATGTAATTCTCGACCCTGTTGAGCAAGTCGGAGAAGTCGACAAGTGGTTTTTTGGCCAAGGAAGCCTTAAGCTGAGGGTGCCGAATGTTAAGTCGGAAAGCTGCCAAAGCCACGCTCGCGTCGAGAAAGGAGACAGACATCGCCTCGACGGTGAACCTCTGCACGAATTCGTAGAGTGACTCCCTTCCTTCTGTCTAAGGTTCAGAAGGGGCGCACTCGTCTTCTCGACCTTTCTGTTGGTCAAGAAGTGGGCTAGAAAGTTTGCTTCCAACTGGTCGAACGAGAAGACTGAGCCGGGGGCAAGCTTTGAGAACCATTCCCGAGCTGAACCTCGTAAGGTGGCAGGAAAAGCGCGGCATAGGAGGGGATCTGAAGCGCTGTGAATCATCATGAGGGTTTTAAACCCCTCCATGTGATCAGCGGGATCACCTTCGCCGTTGTATGTCTCGAATTGGGGAGCCCTAAAATTTCTGGGGATTTCGGATTCCAAGATTTGAGTGGAAAATTTGGGTCGGGTCGACCGATAACCATTGTCAAGCATCGGTCGGCCCTCGCCGAGATGGGCGAGTCGATTCTCCATCCCTCGAAGGCGTCGAAGGATGGAATCTTCCTGTTCAAGTGGGTGGGTCGAGTCGTGGGATTTGCCACCTCGGGCTTCTGGCTGAGGGATGGAGTCGTTGCGCGCTTCCATCTTAGGATCGCCTCGAATTGCCTGGAGGACCTCGTCCCTAAAATTCTGAATCTCAACCCTCATAATTGGGGCTTGTCCCATCGGGTTACGCAATGGTTGAGGTCCTCGGGGCGAGTGGCTGTGTCCCCTCTCCCGCTCTGCCTGCCATGGTTCGGGACCGAGTTGGAAGCCGCCCCTCCCCTTGTTCGACTAGCCTACCAATTTTGGATGAAGCAACTCAAGTCAGTAGCGACTGAGAGAGAAGCACCTGGTCCGAATCCGGCTGCGCCATTGACCCATGGTTGATTGGAGCCCTGGGCGTCCACGTGGCTCTGATGGGGAGGAGGATCCGCATGACGCCCGGAGGTGACGGCCCTCTTTGCTTTCGGAGCCATGAAGGAGCTCGGACTTGAGATGATGTCCCTGGCTGGGTTCGGACTGGCGTCAGTACCTAACATGTTCCCACAGACAATGCCAACCTGATGCTATTTATTTTTGGGGTGTGGGGCCAACAGGTGTGAGTACTTGTAATTTGTGTAGCGGAAGAAGTGGTACTGGTGTCGATCCGATCCTAGGCCGTAGGACCTGCTTGGGAGTAGCATGAGAGAGGTGGAGACCAGGTGCTCGGCTCAGATCTCGTAGCTCGGCTCAGATCTTTGAGGCTCAGCTCGATCCTCTGTACCTGCACACTGCCTAGAAACACAGAGAGAGGTTTCGGCGATAGGCCCTCCGATGATCTAGTTAGTCACTGAGAAAGCAACTGTAGCTAGGGTTCAGGTGGGAAAAAGTTTATTGGGCAGTGAGGAGGGGGGCTGGTATTTATAGGCAGGGATAAAGGGGTCTGAGACCCTAACGAACCGGGTCGGACCCGTTTGCCTGTGAGCCTGAATGGGCTGAAGCTCGATTGACTCGTTTGATCTGATGATCACAGGGGAGCAAAATCTGAGGAGATTTGGTGGCCCGGATGGGGCTACGTCATCCACCCCATATCACAAATGGTTGAAGATTACTAGCACTCTCTTCTCTGTTTTAAATTTGGTTGCAAAATTGAAATAAAACAAACCGCAAAAATGACCATATATATATATATATATATATATATATATATATATATATATACATATAAAACAAAATACAAAGAAAGATATCAAGTGGCTCTCCTTCAATCCCCCCAAAATCAAAGGTCCAGATCTAACCTCTCAAAACACATTTTTCCCCAAAAAATTTCAAACACCAAATCAAGAGTGTGATGTGGGCCCAGCATGTGAGGAGTGTCTATGACTCTGATGTTGGAATTAATTTTTTCGGGCCGGATTCCGGCAGGCTCCAGCCATCGACGGCGTCGGAAAATGAGTGGATTGCGATCCTCTCGACGAGTACTATTCCGTAGTATACTCACTTGCCAAAAACGAATTCCGTATGAATGAGAAATGTTGATCCAAAGTTGGGTACTTGAAATGTACTAACTTGGCAACTTGGAGAAAATAGATAGTCCCATATCGGAAATTGGAAATGATTTTGTCTAGTATATATACTAGAAAAATGGACTAAAGGGCATGGCCCGGGGGTTACCACTAACGTGTAGTGGAGAGAGGACTTAGCCAAAATGACAAACACACACGTGCGCGCGCCCGGCCCGGCCCGGCTCCGACCTCGGGCTCGGCTTGGTCTGGTCTGGCTTAAATTTTTTTTTTTGCCCAGACAAAACCTCTTCCCCTACTGAACTGAAAAAGCTTTTCAGATTCAGTAACTGGTACCCATTACTCTGTAACAGCAGAGTAATGGCTGACCAGTTATGAATCTGAAGAGTCTCCATTACTCTGCTGTTACAGAGTAATGGCATCAGAACAGTTTCCAATTCCTCTATAAATCTAGACAGTGCCTGATATGCAGATACAAAATTTTTACATTTCTTTTCTTCTTCTTCTCCTCAGTGTTAGTGTCAAGTCAACTGAGAGTACACTACAGACACCAGTTCGTTGTCTCTGAAGCAAGGGTGCTGCATTCTTCAGAGAAGGTACAGTTGTATCCTGGGAAGCAATTCACCGGTAACCGTCACACTACGGGGCGAATTCTGCTTTAAGGACAGAGATTATCAAATCTCGACTCTGTGCAAGTTCTTTACTTACTATTTTTCCCTGTATTTGATTTCTTCACAATTTCTGTTGGAATTTCCTATTATTTTATATTCAGGTTCTAAGAATCTTAAAGCAGAATTTTTTCCTCACAGATTCTAACAATTTTGTGAAGTCTGTTTACAGGTTCTGTTCGGAAAAAAGAACTAACAGTTTCTGTTTCAACTAATTTCAAAGCAGAAAATCAGAACATGGAGAACACACCAACTGAAGTTGCTACTGGGCTTCTCAGTACCCAAACACCGGTGACCCAAAATGTGACTGCATAATCGGTTGCGGCACATTCGGTCGTTCTGTCCACGCACATAACCGTGGGAGAAAAACCGGAGAAGTTCAATGGAACTGGGTTCAAAAAGTGGCAGGGGAAGATGCAGTTCTACCTGACCACATTGAAGCTGGACAGATTCCTCAATGAATCTGCCCCGATGCTGGCGCCAATGGATGCACACTCCGTTGCTGCAGTTGATTCGTGGACTCAGGGCGACTACCGCTGTAGGAACTACATCATGAATGGCTTGGTAGACTCCCTGTACAACGTCTACTGTGTCGTCAAGACGTCCAAACTCCTGTGGGGGTCCCTGGAAAAGAAGTACAAAACAGAAGATGCCGGCTCCAAGAAATTTGTTGTCGGTAAATTTCTGGACTACAAGATGATTGACTCCAAAACTGTGGTGAGTCAATTCCAAGAACTGTAGGTTATAATGCACGACATTGCTGCAGAGAATATGACGTTGTGCGAACCATTCCAGGTTGCAGCGTTCATTGAAAAACTTCCATCTGGGTGGAAAGACTTCAAGAACTACCTCAAACACAAACGAAAGGAGATGTCTCTTGAAGATCTAATTGTCAGGTTGCGGATCGAAGAAGAGAATCGCAAGGCTGACAGGTCCTATGGAAATTAGTCCATAGAAAAGGCCAATGTGGTGGAGCACGAACAGAAGGGCAAGAAGAGGAAGTTTTTGCCACAGGCCTCAAACAAAAAACCTCTTGCAAAGAGGTTTGCTGGGAAATGCCACAAGTATGGTAAGCTGGGGCACAAAATTTCTGAGTGCCGCAGTAAGGACAGTAATCATTCAAAAACAGGACATGTAAAAGGAAATGAAAAATCCCACGTACACATAGCTAAGAACTTGTCCACTGGTCTCTCTGACCTGGACCTCTGTGCTGTTATATCAGAGGTAAATCTTGTGGGGAGCAATCCTCGTGAATGGTGGTACGATACTGGGGCCACCAAGCATATCTGCTCGGACAAGAAAATGTTCACCTCCTACCAGAAGTGCAACAAAGATGAACAGCTGTTCATGGAAAACTCTTCCACCTCCAAAATTGAAGGAACAGGGAAGATAGTGCTGAAAATGACTTCAGGCAAAGAGCTAACACTCACAAATGTGCTGCATGTCCCAGACATTAGAAAGAACTTGATATCAGGTTCTTTGCTAAGCAAGAATGAGTTTAAAGTTGTACTTGTTTCTGATAATTTTGTACTGTCTAAGAATGAGGTATACTTGGGTAAAGGATATGTAAATGATGGACTGTTCAAGTTTAATGTAATGACAGTCATCCCTAAAACTATTGTTTCTGTTGTTCCCAAAGTTAATGAAATAAATATTATTGCCTATGTTGTTGAGTCTTCCTCTGTTTGGCATGAAAGACTAGGCCATGTTAATGTAAATTCTATGCGTAGATTCGTTAACATGAATTTGCTACCAAAATTTAAGGTAGATACTCAGAAAAATGTGAAGTTTGCACGAAGGCCAAACTCACTAAAACTCCATCACGTTCTGTAGAAAGAAACACAGAAACTCTAGGTCTTATTCACACAGATTTGTGTGACTTAAAATATGTGCAGACCAGAGGTGGCAAAAAGTACTTTGTGACTTTCATAGACGATTGCACAAAATTCT
Organism: Hemerocallis citrina; assembly: GCA_017893485.1. Classification (NCBI taxonomy): domain Eukaryota; kingdom Viridiplantae; phylum Streptophyta; class Magnoliopsida; order Asparagales; family Asphodelaceae; genus Hemerocallis; species Hemerocallis citrina. The sequence continues at coordinate 146,100,503 of CM030367.1, forward strand.
GTTATGTATATTTGTTACATAGCAAAAATGAGGCTTTGGATAAATTCAAAGAATATAAACTTGAGGTTGAGAATCAACTTGGCAAAACGATTAAAATCGTTAGAAGTGATAGAGGAGGAGAATATGATGCACCATTTAACATGTTCTGCTCGGAACATGGAATAGTTCATCAGACAACTGCTCCCTACTCACCCGAATCAAACGGTACTGCCGAGCGCAAAAACCGAACTCTAAAGGAGATGATGAATGCCTTGTTGTTGAATTCTGGCTTACCCCAAAACATGTGGAGGGAAGCATTGCTGATCGCCAACTACATTCTCAACAAAATACCTCACAAGAAAACCGGCAAGACACCATATGAACTGTGGAAAGGTAATTTACCTTCGTATAAACACCTCAAAGTGTGGGGGTGTCTAGCAAAAGTGGCAGTACCTAACCCAGAACAGATCACCATCGGACCTAAGACGATCGATTGCATATTCATAGGCTATGCACATAACAGTAGTGCATATCGGTTCTTGGTATACAAATTGGATATACCGGATATCCATGTAAATACAATAATGGAATCAAGGAATGCTTCATTCTTTGAACACGTGTTTCCGTGCAAGGATACTACGTACCCCAAACGTACACGTGAACAAGAGAATGCAAGCACTTCAGTTGATGAACCGGAACATGATACTGATGAGCCTAGACGAAGTAAACGGGCTAGAACATCAAAATCATTTGGTCCTGACTTTGTGACGGCCTTTCTGTTAGAGAATGAGCCCAGAACTTTCAAGGAAGCCATGTCTATGCCTGATGCTCCTATGTGGAAGCAATCAAAAGTGAAATAGACTCCATTATGCAAAATCATACATGGGAGTTAGTCGACTTGCCTTCTGGATGTAAAGCTCTAGGATGCAAATAGATTTTCAAACAAAAATTGAAACCAGATGGTTCAATAGAGAAACATAAGGCTAGTCTTGTGGTACAAGGATTTAGGCAAAAAGAAGGCCTAGATTTCTTCAATACATATTCCCCAGTTATAAGAATAACATCCATAAGAATGTTGATAGCTATTGCAGCTCTACGTAACCTGGAAATACATCAAATGGATGTTAAAACTGCATTTCTAAATGGGGACTTAGAAGAAGAAATATACATGAAACAACCTGAGGGTTACGTAGTTCCTGGATAGGAAAATAAGGTGTGCAGGCTTGTAAATTCACTGTACGGCCTGAAACAAGCTCCTAAGTAGTGGCATGCAAAATTTGACAATGTTATGATGTCAAATGGTTTCAAAATAAATGAATGTGATAAATGTATCTACATCAAAGATACTCCAAATGGATACATTCTGGTCTGTCTATACGTAGACGACATGCTCATTATTAGAAGCAATAACGACATTATCAAACAAACTAAGAGCATGCTTAGTGGCAATTTTAACATGAAAGACTTGGAGTTGCAGATGTCATACTAGGAATCAAAGTTTCCAGGATATCTGAGGGGATTACTTTGTCTCAAGCTCATTATGCTGAGAAAGTACTTGAAAGATTCAAGAATTATTCCAATAGGACAACAAAAAGTCTCGTCGATCCAAGTCTTCACCTGTTCAAAAATACAGGCGAAAGCATATCACAACTAGAATATGCACGTGTAATTGGTAGTCTGATGTACCTAATAAATTGTACAAGACTGGACCTAGCACATTCGGTAAACGTACTGAGCCGATACACGAGTAATCCAGGACGAAGTCACTGGAAAGGAATAACTAGAGTATTGAACTACATGCGACATACTCAGAGTTATGCGCTGCATTACACCAGATATCCAGCAGTACTGGAAGGCTACAGTGATGCCAACTGGATATCGGACTCAAAGAACTCAAAATCCACAAGTGGATATGTTTTCACACTTGGTGGTGCAGCTGTGTCATGGAAATCCTCTAAACAAACGCTATTGGCCAGATCCACCATGGAATCTGAGTTTATTGCTTTAGACAAAGCGGCAGAGGAAGCAGAATGGCTTCGAAACTTCTTAGAGGATATTCCAATGTGGGAAAAATTAGTGCCTGCCTTATGTGTACACTGTGACAGCCAATCGGCTATAGCACGGGCACTGAGTTGTATGTATAATGGTAAGTCTCGTCATATCAGAAGGTGACACAAAACCATTAGACAATTGCTCTCAAATGGAGTAATCTCTATAGAATATATAAAATCGACCGACAACCTAGCGGATCCATTTACTAAAGGTCTGTCGCGAGAGCAGGTTGTGAGATCATCAAGAGGAATGGGTTTAAAGCCTATGACGAAAGAGGATACTTGATGGAAACCCTACCTAGGAATTGGAGATCCCAAGATCTAGGTTCAAAGGGACAACTAAATCTTGTTGAATCAACGAAAGCACTGAGAGATTAACATCTCATAACCATTCTTAGGATGATAAAACAAGTGCTGCCTGTAAATAGTTAGGATAAGCTTGGCTTTTAATGATTTCCATAGCTTTGAAATAAAAGTGGGGTATAGCAGGATACTCTTTATGGGCAATCACCTTGTGAGTGTGAAATGTGGCCGTTTCTAGGAGAATGAATAGAGGCTACATTCTCCAAGTTCACTTACGATTAACCAGGGATGTTCAAGGCCAAAATGAACACAACAAGAGAACTTAGTTCTGTGAGGAGATAAAACTGTGTGATAGTTATTGTCTAGGTTCACATAAACGCCCGGGTAGTTCAAGACATCATGATCACTACCTGGTCAAGTGAATCCGATAGCTAATTACTAAGGGTGGTTCAAAGTTGAAAAATTACTACCATCCCTGATACAGTAATTTTTCGATTGTACTCTCAGAGTCTTTCTATCATGTTTTTGTTTTTCTGTCGTGTCTGGATTACATGGTCTGGTAATTTCCATTCATGTGGGGGATTGTTGGAATTAATTTTTGCATTTTTTTGGGCCGGATTCCAGTAGGCTCCGGCCACCGACGGTGCCGGAAAATGAGTGGATTGCGATCCTCTCGACGAGTACTATTCCGTAGTATACTCACTTGCCAAAAACGAATTCCGTATGAATGAGAAATGTTGATCCAAAGTTGGGTACTTGAAATATACTAACTTGGCAACTTGGAGAAAATAGATAGTCCCATATCGGAAATTAGAAATGATTTTGTCTAGTATATATACTATAAAACTGGACTAAAGGGCATGGCCTGGGGGTTACCACTAACGTGTAGTGGAGAGAGGACTTAGCCAAAATGACAAACACACACGGCCCCGGCCCCGGCCTCGGCTTCGGCTTCGGCTCGGCTCGGCTCGGTTCGGTTCGGTTCGGTTTGGCTTGGTCTGGTCTGGCTTAAATTTTTTTTTTTTTTTGCCCAGACAAAACCTCTTCACCTACTGAACTGAAAAAGCTTTTCAGATTCAGTAACTGGTACCCATTACTCGGTAACAGCAGAGTAATGGCTGACCAGTTATGAATCTGAAGAGTCTCCATTACTCTGCTGTTACAGAGTAATGGCATGAGAACAGTTTCCAATTCCTCTATAAATCCAGACAGAGTCTGATATGCAGATACAGAATTTTTACATTTCTTTTCTTCTTCTTCTCCTCTGTGTCAAGTCAATTGAGAGTACACCACAGACAACAGTTCGTTGTCTCTGAAGCAAGGGTGCTGCATTCTTTAGAGAAGGTACAGTTGTATCCTGGGAAGCAATTCGCCGGTAACCGTCACACTACGGGGCAAATTCTGCTTTAAGGACAGAGATTATCAAATCTCGACTCTGTGCAAGTTCTTTACTTACTGTTTTTCTTCCTGTATTTGATTTCTTCACAATTTCTGTTGGAATTTTCTATTATTTTATATTCAGGTTCTAACATCTGAGAGGGTTAATTAGTGGGTGATGGTTTGTAGTGATGTGATTTTTGCGAGGGAGGTGTGGGAAAGTGGGACCCAGGTTGAGTTCATCACAGTTTTCGCGGCATTTTGAGTCTGACGTGGATATTATTAATTCTTGCAAGTATTTAGAAAATGTACAATAAATTCCTACTGTATTTGAATACTAGGTTTACCCGTGGACACGTACCTACGACACGTTTTCTTCAACAATGCAGCATATAAAAAGTAACATGAAGGTTGGGAACCAAAATGTGATATGCTGCAACGTTCATGAAACTGTGACGTGGGCACGTGTCCACGAGCAAGCCTATTATATATATATATATATATATATATATATATATATATATATATATATATATATATATATATATAAATTTACACCAGGCTGTAACACCCAACAAAATTGAGTTATGACAATTTTGCTAACGGGTGTTACGCACATGTATTTAGTAATATTACGAGTAATGTTCGTAACGTATTTTAATATAAACATTATACGTATTTTTTATTTCGACTATTAATTTATATATTTTCCGTATTCTCAAAATTCATTTTTTATCCTATTTGAGCCAATTCAAATATAAATTTTATCTTTGTTTTTTTACGTGTATCGCACGTGCTTTCAATACATGTGTCGATTATGTATATTTTTCATTACGTGAAAAATCCGTAATATTATTATTCTAAGTATTTTTTTCTGTTTTTCGTTATCTCAAATTTATTTTTGTATTTATATGTGCATTGCACGTAAAATTTTATGTAATTTAGTCCCTAAAATTTTCTAGAGTTATGCACATTTTTTGTCACACTTGTATGATTTATTTTATTTTAATCCAGTAGGCCTAAAATATATTTTTGAAGTCCACTAGAAATTAATTTCAAGTTGATGCCCATGATTAACTCTACATTTAAATACACATTTCTGTACACTTGTCATGTAACATACGCGTACATTTAATTTAATAACAATTAATAATAGAATGAGAGTGGTGTGCACATAGGGTGCACGTGCACGTGTTGTGCACTTAAGAGAGTTGGCCGGCCATTCTTGGAGTGAGGGGAGAGTGGAGGGAGTGTGTGAGAAAGTGGGTAGTTATTTGAGTAGTGGAAGTCATCTCAACCACATAATATTCCTATAAATAACCCCCCCCCCCCCCCCAAAACATGAACAACACACAAAAAACAGATCAAACAAAAGATTAAAAGAGAAGAGAAATAGAGAGAGTTCGGTTTTCTTGCTTGAGAGGAAGGTTTCGGTTTCTTTACTTAAGGAGGAGGAGGCTATAGTTTGTGTTGGAGCTTGAAGCAATTTTCTAGGAGTTTTATTTACAATTTGCATCAAGAAAGAGTTTTCCAGTGCAGGACTTGGATTAACAAGAGCATAAAGATGAATTAATGCTGATGATTATTTCCAGATTAAAGTTGTTGAATGTTAAAGTTGTATATTTCTTATTGTAACTTTCGCTGTGTATTTTTGTACAAACATTGTGTAATGAAAAAGTTTTAAATTTTTTGTAAATTTGTCCGAATTGAAGTAAAAGATTCTGTTGTGGTATGAATTACATATAAATGAAATTCTGAGCGTTACACAGGCTGTTAAAAATTTAACAATGCATCGGACTAAAATTGCTTATAGGAAAATAAACGAATATAGATGTGAAGACCTAGATTTACATGGCAATGCCAACATAATCTATGTCTATGGCAAGGCGCGCACCCTAGCGACCTCAATGATATCAATAAAGGTTTACAAACAATCTACATCGCTCTCTAAGCCTTTCTTTCTCTCTTTTTTCCCATCTTTTTTCTGATTACAATGGCTGCGCTCATTTCACATATTTAAAGAAAAAACCCAGAAACCTTAATTAGCCCTTTTAAACCCCAAATTACATAAGTACCATTACACAGTACCTCAAAAAATTCAGGATGGCATGATACTTTTCAGTGAAATAGCTACTAAAACCCACAGCAATTTCCTCTCTATCAGTAATCACCAACCGTCCTTCAATGGTGAGTTGGGAAATAAGGTTTCAAGCTTGCCTACATACAGTGGCTCTACGAAAAAACTTCATGTTTTGATCCTTTTCTTTTAACCAACTAATTATGGAACGTCGATGCCAAAAAAGCTCCTGACTTATATTGAGAAGCGACAACTAATTACAATGAACAATCAAGCAATATGGACCAAAACCAAACGCACAAGCACATAAGATTTATCTCAGTTCAGTGATCCTAATCCGAAGGAGAAATAATCGAGATATTATTCAACTAGAGGACATACAAGAGTTACAATACTCTTACTAAGAACATATCTATCTTTTAAGCCTCACTAGAAGATACTCTGTTATTTACAATAGAGAAAACTCCTACATAAAGTACTGCCTCTCAATGGAGGCTATTGCATTTTTATATAGAGATCTAGAGAAATCCTAGATTGTAGTATTGATCCACCATCTGATATACCCTGAAGAGCGAGTCATACGATAGAAGTTGTACGATCTAACTTGGAGAAGAAACTAAGCTTAAACAAATCCCAAAAAATCAACCTAATATCTACCAGCTGATCACTTGCGGTGGACTACTCAAAAGAGCAATCGACTGTACTGCATTCAAGAGCTTCCTGCTTGGTTGCAATCGATTGCTACTAATGCAGTCAATAGTCAATACCTTTCCAGCCAGCCTGCAGTTCTATTTTGTCATTGTGTTCACTTTGAACATCTTTTCGCTTAATTCACTCTATTCTCTTCACATCGAACCGACATAAACCCAACACTGGCATCTATAATTGTTATGTTGCTCACTAGCAACCACACTGAGTCTTTCTTCATAACTTAAAAGTAAATCACCACTTTCTTCTTTTAGTTAAAGTTGCTCCAGTTCAATCCCCTTAGAAAAAATGTTGCCAACCCTCTCCTTGTTCCACCGCTTCAGGCCATGTTTGAGTGTGGTACATTTCTTTAAAAAGATGTATAATGAATTTCCTTGTGACTGGAATTTTTTGCCATCATAGGACACTTTTTGAAAATATTTGCGATTATGGATCAGTTTCGAAACTAGTAGCGCTCGTGGGCTAACTTGTGTCACGTCAACAACGGCCGCTATTCTCATTAGTGTCCTATTCATTTTGAATGTCACTAATGGGAATAGTGGCCTATGTTTTTAATATTTTTGAATTTTTTGTTTGCAGTCGCTATTTCTACTAACGACCTTAGTATATATGAGGGCGCTGATAGGATTAGCAACCTCGAATGAATGTATTGAGACACTTAGCGATTCCTAAAGAGCTTTCCCCGAAAATTTAAAACTGAGATCGCTATTGAGAATAACGACCTCAGTAGGAAACACAATCTCCTTGTTCTTAGTAAAATTTGCAAAATAGTCATACAACTAAGGCCTCTATTCGGAATAGCGACCTTAGTACAATAAAGGCCTATTCTGAATAGCGACCTTAGTTTTAAAAATAAATTGATTGTCATTTTTTAGAGAGCAAAAGCTCTCTAGATTTTGCTAAGTGTTAGAATACAGCTCATTAAAGGTCGCTAATCCCATTAGCGACCTCATACATGCTAAGGTCGCTAGTGGGAATAGCGACGGCGAACAAAATTTTTAAAAAAAGTTAAAACATAGGTCGCTATTCTAATTAGCGACGTCGAAAATGAAGTGGTCGTTATTGGGAATAGCGGCCGCTGTTGACGTGGCACAAAGTTGCCCAAAAACATTAAAAGTTGGGAAACTTGCCCAAAAACACAAATATTTTCAAAGAGTGGCCTATGTAGGCAAAAAAATCTTGTGTCTAATCACACCACAGTTCCTTAAGATTGTTTCCAAAATGACCCACTTTTTAAAAATAGTACCAAATTAACCCACTTTTAAAACTAATTACTGAACTAACCCAATTTCTGTTTCAAACAGCAAACCCAGTTCAATGTTTTGAGACATGGTGAGATTTCTCCAAGTGTGGGAGAAAAAATTCTATAACTAAACTCATTGTTTCAAATAATGGCCCTAATTGAATTAGACTCACTGTTTCAACTAATTGAATTAGACTCGTTGTTTGAAACAGCGAGTCTAGTTCAATTAGAGTTTCTTTTCAAAATAGCGAGTTCATCTTTAGTTTTTTGAGACTTGGCGAAATTTCTCCAAGTGTTAGAGAAAATTCTCATAACTAAACTCGATGTTTCAAACAATGACCGTAATTGAACTAGACTCGTAGCGAGTCTAGTTCAATTAGGATCGCTTTTCGAAACAACGAGTTTAGCTTTAGTGTTTTGAGACTTGGCAAGATTCTTTTAAGTATTGGAGAAAATTCCTATAACTAAGCTCGTAGTTTCAAACAGTGACCCTAATTGAACTAAACTGGCTATTTCAAATAGAGAGTTTAGTTCAATTATGGTCGTTTTTCAAAATAGCGAGTTTAGCTTTAGTATTTTGAGACTTGGCGAGATATCTCCAAGTGTTTGAAAAAATTCCTACAAATAAACGCGATATTTGAAGCAACAAATGGATCAGTTTGGTAATTAGTTTCAAAAGTGGGTCAGTTTGATAAATATTTTTAAAAAGTGGGTCATTTTGGAAAAATATCGTTCCTTAACTACCTCTTCACATCCATTAATTTCCAACCAAAACTGCTCGAACCTGAATGGTTTGGGACGCCCAAAATTGCAACAACCCGTGTCCAACAATATAGGTATATGATCACTAGCGATGCGCAAGAGGTGTTTAAACCCATAGCTAGGAAACATAGTCATCCAATCCGTATTACCTCCCTAAAGAGACGTTCAAGAGTGCTATTGCCGGTCCGACTATTATACGCCTCCCATGTAAACTTAGGTCCCATGAAGCCAAGGTCGTGCAAGCCGCAGTCGCTTGGGAACTCCCTAAATTGGATGACCCCCATATCCTCTCCAAAAAGACCCACCCATTTTTTTCTGAAGCATGTAGAAGGGTACTGAAGTCCGCCGCAAACATAACCGCCTTATTTGTGAGTACAAAATCTGGACAAACACATCCAAAACTCTTCTTTTCCATTGTCGTTGACACTATCATACACACCTCCCAAGTACCATTCTTTACCATTATTCTCCCTTACCAATCCGACAATAACTTGATAGTTAGCCTCTAACAATTGGGAAGGAAATAGACGCTTCCCTCCACAGCATAATTAAACCACCTGAGTGAGACATCCAGATGGCATTGCAACGACCTTCCAAGATTTCCTAAGAAAGCTATACATACTTCAAAACTATCCCCATTTAACTGAGTATCCAGTAGGAAAACAACATCAACATCATGATCGAAAACTAACCTATATTCCAGTTGGTATGAGCAGCTTTCTTCTGTGGCCCCCCTACAGTTCTAAAAGACACATTTCCATCGAGCAACTGAAGGACAGATGTTACCTTCAACCACCTCCATAGAGGAAACACTTTCACTAGGTGAAACCAAAGGCTTCACCATTCTGAGAGGACTCCCATTGCCTACTCCAACCTCTACTCTTACGACGTTTGGCATAATCACCTTCCTCCCTATCACAAGGGGATGCGATCGAGCTAACATTCTCTCCCCAGCTTTGCAACCATCCATTTCGACATCCATCACCATCTCCCTACTCAGATCACAGAAAAAAAAATAGGTTGCAAATGACTTCGAGCTGCAGATGCAAACTGTTCTGATTTTTCCATTGCCTGTGGCTTAACATAACAGGGAAGATTTTAACTTTTTCGAATTCCTGAAAAATTGCTCCTCTCCCAGCCTAAACTGGAGTTATCTTACCGAAACAGGACGTAAAAGAATCTCAAAACAAGACGCAATTACAGAAAGAAACAATGGGAAAAAAGGAGGTAAAATACTCGGTAAATAATTCCTCAAATAGTATGGCTCATCAAAAAGGGGCTAAATATAAAAAAAGTACAAAAGTCTTGGGCCAGTTTAAAAAAAGTATACTAGTTAAGTGTTTTTTTTTAAAACAAAAATAAAAGATGGATGTGGTTTTTTTAAACACAAATGAAAGATGAAAGTGGTTTTTTTAAACCCAATCCTAACCCTAACCCTAACTAACCCAGTGGAGTTTTTTGAAACTTTGTGTCTTTTTTTAAAACAAAAAAATCTTAGTGTACCTTTTTTAAACTGGCCCAAAACTTTGTGTACATTTTTTGTATTTTGTTAGAATGTTGGATGTTGTGCACCTGAATCATTTTGTAGAGGATGTGTTGGTCTCATGTTGAAGTAATTTTTGAAGTATATTATGAATTATTCTTGGCCGAGTCATATTCATATTTTGGATGTTCAGTTTGATTGTTTATATTAAACTGGTTATGTGGTGATTTGATTGAGATAAATTGTAAACAGGGGAGTGGGCATATTAAATATTATAAAGTTGGTTGTTAATACTGTGGCCGCTATTGAGATTCGCGACCACATCTATATGCAGTCGTTATTACCAATAGCGATAAAATTGATACGACCTTATTATATATATAGTAATTATTACACTACAAGAAAAACCCTTTTTCGCAACAAGGTTTTGGCAACGACTTTTTAGTCGTTGTGAAAATTAATTATGGCAACGCGAAAGTCGTTGCCAAAAATAAAATAAAATTTTCCTCCTCCAAAATGGCTTGCGCGGGCCTTTGCAAACCCCCCGCTAGATTGTATAAATTGGAAACGATAAATGTCGTTGCGTATATTTCGTTATATTTACTGCAACGACAGTATTGTTGCCAAAAATATAAAAATAAATAAAAATAAATAAAATAATTTAAGTATCTACTGCAATTCCCATCTCTTCCTCTCAATATCCCCCCAATTGCCCCCCTCACCCTCTCTGTCAAATCTCTCCAAACCCTCTATCGCCTCGCATCCCCGCTCTTTGTCTTTTCTCCCTTAAAAAACGAAACCCAGTTAAAACCTCTACAAACACTCGGCTCAAATCGAAGTCGATCCCTAAGCAACGATGGCCGACGTTGCCATGGAGGCGGTCCATTTGGATTTAAGACCGCCTTTCCCTTTTCTCTTCTTCGGTATCGAATTCGAGCAGTTTCAGTAAGGGGTACGTATGTTTCTATACCTTTGATCTTTCGATTCTTTTACTTTTTCATGTAATTGGAATAAAGTGGGATTTTGGTTATGGGATTTCTAGTGTTTTTAAGATTTTCGTTTAGTAATTGAGATTTACGCAAGTGCTCTTAGTGCAGTGGTAAAGCCTCTAGCAGTTGGCAAGATGTGTAGGGTTCAAATTTATCAAATCCCCGTTCTCCTTCTCGCTCTCTTTCGTAACATCTCATTCTCAGGTTAGTTCTGATAACCAAAATTTCATTTTTTATGATAATTTGTTGGGTTTTTTTTTGGGGTGTAATTTGTGTTGATCTTGTTGGTGGGCTATTAGTTTATGAGGTTTTAGGATCTGGGTATTTGTCAAAATCTCATCTTGGCCTTGGTTTCGATCTGATTTGTTGGGAATGTTGATTTAGTGTAAATTTCATTGTCTTGATCTTTTGTGCCTATTAATTTTTTGTGGGAAATGGGGAAATGGATGGATGGATTTGGTTATGATTAGGGATGCATACTGTTGTCGCATTGACATTGAAGATGGGATTTTGATATGGTGTTGAACTTGAATTCTTCAGTTGCGATGTGAAATTTCTGAAGGCATTTGCATTTCTTTGTAAATGTAACTAATTATAGAAATTTCAATGTTTTGGGCATCTCTTTGTAGAAAGGGCCAAATAATTTACATCAACCTAAAGTGGCTACTAATCACTATTGTTATCAAGGGCCTTCCTTTTTCTTGTTTATCCAAGATAATTTTTTTAACTTGGCTTTTGGGAATACTCTTGACCTTTGTTACTCATCAATATTGTATGGATATTGCATTGGTTTAGCTTTACAGTAGCACCTATTCCCTCCATGTTGAAGAACTGTTTTATTATTTGTGAACCTATGTAGTATAGATGGAAACATAATACATGATTGCCTATTGGTAATTAGGCTCATAAAAATTGGACCTGTGAGCATTTTCTCGATATTCACTGAAATTCTTTTAGAGCTTCATGATATTTTTGTTGATTACTATGTGTTAAATGGAGTGAACTAGTACAAGGGTGATTAAATACGGCCATAAAGCTATAGATCTTGATGTTGTCTAAAAATATTATAGGGTTCTAGGCATCTAGGTTTGTGCAATTCGATGACATTCTTCTTAAACCATGTTGACTGTGAACCGCTGCTCCACATATTTGGTGGATTGTTAATTTAATTTTGCGATTTTTTGCCAAATTTTGTTTACCCAGTTTAATATATACCACAGAGTGATATCTTGTTATGATTTGAGAAAAGAAACCTGTAATTTTTTGCACTGATTGAAGGTACTATATCAAGAAACTTTATTAACTGTCTCCAGTTTACTTGCATTGCAATTTAATTGTATATGATACGAGTATTCATTATTTCTGTATCAAAATGATGTAACTAATTAAATAAAAATATAGGTTTTTCGCAGATATTTGTTTATTAGAATTATATTCAACACTATTCCCTTTATGTGTGCTTTTAGTTATTTCCTCAGTTTGTAGTAGATTATGTAATTAGTCCTCTTTGGATATTCCTTTATGGCTTTATATAATATATTTTGGTGAACTTTCGGTCGAATTTTATGCTCTCTTATTTTCATTTGATTTTTTAATTAGTTCTATAAGATAATTTTTACCTTTTTTGACAGGAGTGAAGCAGTTTGTGTATCCTGACCACCTCCATAGACCACATTGTTTATGCAAAATGCCAAAATGGATCTGTAGTTACTAGTATTTACTTCACAAAGCCCATTGATTAATAAACTTTGGCCTGCTCCTACTTTTGGTTTTCAAAAGGATGCAGAAGACCTCTACTCTGTAACATTTCTTTATATTTAGAAAACTGATGACACCTTTCTTGGAGAATGGGTTCTGGTGTGTAGTTTTTTGTTGAAGGATATTCTAGGTGCAATCTGAAATATTTGGGGTTTGTTTCACAACATGGATCTGTAGCTGAACTAGATTCAGCTTTGGTTGCTCTAAAGAAGAATGGCGGAAATATTGATTCAAGAAATATTTTTGGACTAACACCTCTTCACATTGCAACTTGGAGGAATCATCTGCCTATTGTTAAGAGGCTGCTTTCCGCTGGTGCTGATCCAAATGCGAGGGTTTGTTTATATATTCTTTCCTTTTGCAGTTCCATATTTTTATTATATTATTGTCTCGACATCCTTATACATGTATATTTTCAGAACTGGTTCATGAAGTGCTATTTCTCAGTTTTGCTTCCCTAGTAGTGTAGTATAGTTTAGGTTTTAGTGATTTTAAATGTGTTAAACCAAGATTCTTCTTGTTTAGGCACCTCGGGAGGATGAAATTCACACAAGAAATATATAAGATATAATACCTATCATTTTCCTTAACACCTTCTATATCCTTTCGGCTAAATTGTTTCAAACCATTTTTTCATCCTTAATATCAGTTTAATTATTGGAAAAGTTGATTCTAGGAGCTGTGTGCTTAGAAGTATTGCTATTTTTGAATATATGTATAAGAAGTATTGCTAATTAGCTGAGCTTGTATGCGTTCTATAATTTTGTATTTCTAAGAAAAATGGTGCATGCAGAGCTTTCGGAATTAGTTGCAATAAACTCAAGAAAGAACAACAAGAAAAATTGAACAACAAAAGGAAGATATGCAGCGTGCAATGGATGCAACGAAACAAGAATTGTTGGCACAACTTACAAATAGAGGTGCATGAAATTCCTCGATTGATCAAGGTATTCAATGCTGACAATAAGTTCATGGTTTGTGGCTATGTTTTAAATGGTTTTCTAATATTTTGATCTTATACTTGTTTTATTTATTCATTTCCTTTAAAATTGATGCAGGATGTTGATATTAGACAAGTTTTTTTGCAAGTACTTGGAGGAAGCTAAATGTATATGCACATGCTATTTTGATCTATTAGAAAACATGGTTAAGCTTATTATGCACAATGGAAATGATTATGAGATACTTAGATATCTTTTTGAGAAGTTGATGGTTGTAATATTTTGGGCATTGCTTCTTATATGACATAAATATAATATGTTGGACAAGTTTAATATTATAGTTTTTGGAATGATGTTGGTTTTTTATATTTTTGAAGTGTATGCTAGTTTTAGGATAGGGCTGAGCAACGACAATATATAATTTGTCTCGAAAAGAATTAAACTTTCGCAACGACAATTGGTAGCTTTAGTAACGAATATAGTTGTTACCAAAATACAAGTAATGCAAAGCAATAATAAAAATAATTGCAAAACAGTCGAGCTTTGTCAACGACAGTAGTCGTTGCCAAAATAGAAATAATGTAAGACAACGACAATAATTCATTGCGAAAAAACATCTTTAGCAAGGACATGAGTCGTTGCCAAATATATGAAGTATATTTAGCAACGACAAAAGTTGTTGCGATTGATTTTATACCTTAGCTCGGGTGAAATTAGGTATGACAACGACAAAATATATTGCAACGATAATGTCGTTGCGAAAAATCTATGTTTAGCAACGACAGAAAGTCGTAGTCAAAATCTTTCGCGACGCCCGGACGCGCAACGACCTTGCAACGACAAATATCGTTGCCAAAAATATTTTTCGCAACGACAAACGAGTTTTAGCAACGACATTTGGCGTTGCGAAAAAAAGGTTTTCTTGTAGTGTTACCAAACTCGACTGTAACTGAGGTCGCTTTTGGGAATAGCGACCCTAGTTAAAGTCGATTTTGAGTATAAATTCCAGAGAGGAAGTAGATATCGACTATAACGGAGGTCGCTTCTGGGATTAGCGACTTCAGTTATAGTCGACTTTGAGTTAAAATCTCAGAGAGTAAGCCAATATCGACTATAACTGAGGACGCTTTTGGGATTAGCAACCTCAATTATAGTCTATTTTGAGTTGAAATTCCAGAGAGCAAGCTAATATCGACTATAACTGAGGTCGCTTTTGGGATTAGCGACCCTAGTTAAAGTCAATTTTGAGTAGAAATTCCAGAGAGGAAGTAAATATCGACTGTAACGGAGGTCGCTTTTGGGATTAGCAACCTCAGTTATAGTTGATTTTGAGTTGAAATTCCACAGAGTAAGCCAATATCGACTATAACTGATGTCACTTTTGAGATTAGCGACCTCAGTTATAATTGATTTTGAGTTGAAATTCCAGAGAGCAAGACAATTTCGACTATAACTGATGTCGCTTTTGGGATTAGCAACTTGTAACGCCCCCAATTTTTTTTTCTTTTTTTGGACTCCAAATTCAATTCTTTCAATTTCTTTTTCACTTTAAACATAAACTAAGATTGTTATATTTCAAAGAAAATTTTGGCAGAGTTTTCCCTGAAATTTCTGCCCCGAAACACAAAAAGCTTACGAAATTCTGCTCTAAATTCCGTAGCTCACATCACAGGCAATAATATCATGAGTTCCCCCGGCCAAAATGAGCAGAATCACACAGGCAATATAAATATCATGCTCTGGGGGCCAAACTCATAATCGAATATCAATTATCAATTAAAAATCATAAATTCCTTTGAAAACGTAGTAAAGTTTTTAGAAAATAACTTATAAAACATACCACAGAGTCTGGTACTCCACAACGAGATAGGTACGGGTCAAAAACATATCGTGCCACTCCACACTATACTCATCATCATCATCCACATGCTTATACATTCAAAATACAATTTAAACCATAAATTTCACTATTTACATAACTAAACTTATACATAAAATTTAAAGTAAAAGACTTCACTCTACGAAATCTACGCCTCACCTCTGCACTGCTGAGGACCTGTAACAGTAGGGTCATAGGGTAGTCCGGGGACTCCTAACCCCCCAGACACTAAGGGCTAGGGTTAGCCATTTCTGGTGTGAGTATAATTCACTAGTCTAATAAATAAACTCAACTATATAAAGAAAATAAATTAAACTTACAAATATCAAGGTAAGAAGATTCAATCTGAATTTGAACATAAAAGCATCAAGAATACAACTTTATATCAAGTACTCGGCAAATCTGCATCCATCTACATATATATCCATAACTTCACACCCTTCACTAAATACATCATATTAACCTCACATATAACCTTATTTTACAGTCGCAAAATACTATATCACACATACACGCTTTCCTTATTTCTTATTCTCCTTTCCATATCCCAATTTGTGTGAGTTAACCACATAAATTATTATACACGCAATCCTTAATATTTAATCTCATAAACTCCGCATCATACTACTATATGTAGACCACTTTTTCACCTTATACTCAAATTCAACACTAACTTAATTCACGTATAGCTCTGCTTACTCTTCATTTTTAATCACACACCACATGTATTCATCTTCCCTTAATTACCTTCCCGCACCCATTTTAATTCATTTACAATACTCATATTCTTTCGTACTCATCTTTATTCATAAACATTTTCTTTCTCCTTCTCATGTCACATAACATCACACTCATCAATCTTGCAACACGCGGATACTTATTCCTATCATATTTATTCTCCTCTCATAACTTCACATTTATTCCATCATAAATTATTATGTTTTATCATATATAATTGTTCTACCATAAATCGTTACATCCTTTCGCATTCAGGGCATTATGTCTACATGCGGTCAATCTCATAATACCACATTCAGTCATTTATTATAATACTTATCATAATATTTCGTAATACATCCACCTTCATTCTCATATTACATACATCACATTCATACAATCAATAACGTCACATATATCTTCATAACATCTTGTTACAGGTATTCATCTCATTGCATATCATCACATGCGTCTGTTTTCATCGCATCTTATTCATATGCATTCTCATTCCTTCATACAACTTTGGTTACTTCTCATTCTTATTGGTAATAAATCATACTATCATTTTCACTTACATCTCATATTACACTTAACTTCATTTTCATTCTCATAAATTTATACTCCGCATCCCAAACATAGTTTAGGTAATAATATATTGCACCCCGAAGCCGGTAGCATGGGTAATAATCATGGTACCCCAAGTAGATCTTGGGTAATAACTCATCACATCTCAAGCCAATAGCTCAGTTATTAATTTACTTTACTTTTCTTTTCATCTTACAATTTACTTTACTCTTAATTTCATCCCACAACACATCTATCATATCAACAACCCATCAACCCATCCTGGGAGTTGTGCCAAGGCAGGTAGTTCCTACCATTTCCAAGAAAATAGCGGGCAAGTAGTTCCTCGACACAATTTCAAGGTACAACAAACTCATAACACAACAGGTTTCTCTATATTAACCATTTTCATAGCTATTCTCATATTACATCTGCTTCACTTCCATTCATATAATGTATACGACATTTTTTTTACTTACACATTTCATTCCCACAATATATAATTCTTCATTTTATTCATACTAATACACACATATACTACCTTCACTTTACCCTTTTCATTCGAATACAAATTTTCAGTTATTAGCCATATTCATATCAAATCATGCACTTGCATTACGTTCTCATTTCGATAATACACGTATACTTTCTTTTCTTTTTCGTTCTCATATCATATTTCACATCGTAAGCTTCTTTTACTCACTCATTCCTTTTTTCATTTCACATCACATGTTTTCACCATCCCACTTACCCTTTCAATGCATCACATATAAGAAATATCACTGTAATTAACATATAAAATCATCACATCATATGATTGCACATCACTAACGTACTGTATTATTTATTTTATCATTACCTCACACATCATGAGTATACCATACTATTTATTATCTCATTCTCACATGTTTGTATACGCCCAGTAGATTAACACATCACAACACCATATATATATATATATACTAGGTTTGCCCGTTGATACGTGCCTACGACACGTCTTCGGAACGGTGCACCTTGTTTGATCATATAAAATAGTTTTTGAGGTCGAGCAAATTAATTGATGTAGCAAACATATTATATGAGAAACTATTGGGGGTCCAGCAAAAAACATATTATATGATTTTTTTGATTTTTTTTGAACTATTTTAAAAGTTTTTAAATTATATTATTGTGTGTGTGTGTGTGTGTGTGTGTGTGTGTGTGTGTGTGTGTGTGTGTGTGTGTGTACACAATACATTACCATTACACTGAATATTCAAAATCACATCAATTCACCATATACTGACATCCTTATATACATATAACTCATCCCTATATATACATAACTAATCCATCGTCTATAAATTTATATCAATACACAAGAGACACGAGTATTTAATCGTCATATTGCACACCAAGACCGAACACTAATTCCCATATATACATACACCTTATTCCGTAATTCATACCAATCATTCAGATTATACTAAAATTTTCTTAAAACAATAGATACGTAAATACATTCATACTCACCAACAGCCCGGGAAGACTCGAAGCATCACTTCTCCATCCTGCACCCGAAGTCGTTAACATCTCCTATTATCAAGTTTCAAAGCAATTAAGGCTCAAAACATCCAAATCAACCACAGAAAATAATAACACTAATCCTAGTATCACTCAAGCATTTTATTGAACGCCTGGGATGCACATGCGCATTGCACGTAATATTCGAATTGCTACGTGATTTTTATCCCCAAATAATTTCTAAAATCACCCCTAAATTATTCTAATGGCTCAACAGGGATTTCTACTACTATAAAAGAAATAATTCTCACATATATAATTCTCTTTTACAAACCCAAAACCCTAATTTATTAGCAACTTGTAAAATCTCCAAGAATTTGCTAATTTCTCGCCTCTACTATTCCCAACATCTTCTAATCTCCCTACCATAATATTCCTACTTAATAGAAATTAATCACACTTAATTTTATACAAATAAAATGGAATAGGGTATACCTTTTCGTGGTTGTTTCTCCAAATTGACTCCACCACGAGCTAGAGCACCCTTCAATTAGTCATTCCCCCAATTTAATTTGAAAATCATGAAGTAAATAAGTGGATTAGACGGGGGAGAGGAGGATCGAAATGGGTTTCGGTCACCCCAGGTTTCGGTCGGGAAAAGAATCAGGAGAAGAAAAGGAAGAATGAGGAAGAGTTTGGGGGAGGGGGGGGGGGGGGGGGGGGGGTTGTAAAAAGAATATAAATATATTTATAATAAAAGTAAAGGGGATTTTATTATATAACCCCCAATCTCTAAAACTATTTCAAATAAACCCAGAACTCTGAACTTTAAGGCACTAACAATACAGATTACATTAAAATATCTCATAAGAATCCTCCAAAATTATATAATAAAAATAAACAATATTTCTTCATATAAAACTCGACTCATAACTCCAATATGTCATTAATATTGATCCAACTCAAATATCAACCCCAATATCAATATTTAAAAATAAAATAAAATAAAATACACCTAAAATAATTCTCACCACTCAAGGGATATAAAAACCAGTATTTTTGGTATTTACAAATTCGAGGTGTTACACGACCCTAGTTAAAGTCAATTTTGAGTAGAAATTACAGAGAGGAAGTAAATATCGACTATAACGGATGTCGCTTTTGGGATTAGCGACCTCAGTTATAGTCGATTTTAAGTTGAAATTCCAGAGAGTAAGCCAATTTCGACTATAAATGAGGTCGCCTTTGGGAATAGTGACCTCAGTTATAGTCGATTTTGATTACAAATATCCAGAGTGTATCAGTTTTAGTCATTAGTTAGATCGCTATTCCAACCAACGACCTATGTCAACCTAGGTCGCTGATGCCACTAACGACCTCTTCAGAGAAACAGATTTCCCTGTTTACATTCACAACAAAGTTTCTTTACCACATTAACACACAAACAAGCATTCATCAAGAACACCATAAAACAAGCCAATATCGACATTAACACTGAAGTTTATATATCAAATGAAGTAGGACCATAAAATAACCAAAGCCAATAGCCTAAAAAAATTACACAAGAATGTTTGCAACCTCAAATCCATCACAGATCCATCACAGGCCTAAAAAAACACAAGAAACATGCACGAGGCTAAAAAATACACAAGAATCTTTGCAACCACAAAAATAACCAAAGCCTACATTAATACAAAAGAAACATGCACGAGGCTAAACATGCACGAGGCTAATTTCACAACCAAGCATGTTTGCAACATGTTACAAAGCCACGCATCAAAAACTACATTTTCCATTGCGTGCATTGATTAAAAAAAAGGCGACTAATTTCTACGATGAAACTACGACTAAAGAAAAACACAAGAATTGGTACACCTAAAATGGGACGACTATGATGGAGTGTACAAGGTCGACTTCCTTCTTTTCCGAAGAGCTTTCTAGCTCGGGCCAACTTGTGCAACTTGGGTAACTTGTGAAATGAGCATATCATCAGGAATTACTTCAATTTCATTACTATGTTGTCCTCCTACTTATGGTTGAAACTGCTCTTCTTGTTGTGCATTTACATCTTCATTGACAGGATCTTGTTCATGCTCTTCATCAGCTTGTTCTTCTACTGGCGGCTCAACTCATTGTCGTTGCCGTGTAGGACGCTTTACGGCCTTCTTACACCTAGATGTTCTGTAGGTCAGGGATGTCATCAATGCATCAAATCTTGCCACCTTACCCACCTCCTCTATTTGCAAACGGCATGGTGCAAGAATCTCGCATGCGATATCCTTTGCCGCTTGAGCTACATTGCTTTTCAAAACTTGTGCGCATTTCCAGGCAATGACCCATACTTGGTCCATCTGCATATATCACAAATACATTTCATATAATATACATCGCAAATGTATTAATATAGATGTTTAAAATATAATCAAAATTTCAAAATAACAAATGAAATATTAACATACGATTTTGCGAGTGGATGTCGCCCTTGGTTAATATGTGGGTAGCATAAAGGAATAGGCGAGATCGGGTTCGACCTGATCACTCGGAACTGGTAGGAGGACACCTGCTGGGACAGAAGTATGAGGAGCGACATATAAACGGGTTATCTGCTGATACCACGACATGTATATAGTGTGGAGTGAACCATCATACGAAGGAATACTGGTAATAATAGTTTCATATCTCCGCTCATTCCACACGTTCACATGAGCTTGGTGATGGGTAGCCCAATTATAATCGGGCATACGTCCAGCCCCTTTGACCTTGTGTAATAGAACGCCATACGTCCGTGGGGCAGGTATGGTTTGCTGAAGACCAAATTAACGAAGCACTCGATCCGGATAGTACATTTCCACAACACTAAATTTATCGATTCGGTGTGTACGGTGCCTGATATGGCTAAAAATAGGATTAAATTGGGACCGTTCTTATCGGACACGAATCTTAAAGCTCAGGGGTAAAACGGTAATTTCACCCACAAACAGGTCCGAAATGGGAACTGGGTCTTTATTCAAAACCCAATAACCCATGAACGGATCCACGTCAACTGGGTATGGGTTTCAAACCGCTGCACACCCGATCCAGCAAGATACAATCAAGGTCCCTGATTAGACCTTAATCAACGGCCCTGATTTACATCTATCTTTTCACTGGGAATTAGGGATTCAATTCCTTATCTGATTACTAGGAGAATATTCCTTATCTAATCACGGGGATTACATTCCTAATCCAGTCCCAAAGACGCCTATAAATACCCCCCATCCATCTCCATTAAGAGGTAATTAATACTTTTCCAATTTACGCTCTTTCTTAATCATTTCTGATTACTGACTTGAGCGTCGGAGGGTGCGTCGCCGGGAACAACCCCGGTGTCTCGCACTTTTTGCAGGTCTACGGCGGGAGTCAACGGTCAATCTCTGGCGGAACAGGTTAGAGGTTTGCTATTCAGGTTTTTCACGAACTCACAAATTCTATCTGTTTACCCCCACACCAGATTTAGCGGTAACAGATTGGCACCGTCTGTGGGAACCATACGAATAGCAGCCCCTCCTCTTCCCGTTGGTCAGATCTTCTCCAGCCATGCCTCCTAGAAAAGTAAGATCCAGAGGGTCCAACCGTGGACCCAACCCCGCCGATCAGCAAGAGGTAGTCCCCGTCCAACCCGCTCCGCAGCAGGGACAACCCCCGCTTCAAGTAGAGGACCCTCTTCAACAAGATCAGCCTCTCCCTCAGAATCAACAACCTCCCAAGGGTCCTTCCGGTCCACAGAATGCCGGTGCGGGGGGCTCCCGCATGAAGCAACCTCTCCATCAGGACCACGTCTCCGTACACAACGCCTCTACGGATTCCATGGCCTCCCACAATCCTCAAAACCGGTAGAAGTTGGAGGACTTACGCCACCGTCTGGACGAGAAGCGGTCCCGAGAGGGAGCCTCCCGCCAGCAACGTCCGGGTGAGCGATCCCCACACCGCCGAGACTACAAAAGGTCCCATGTCCGAAGAGGGAGGAAGGAATCCCCCGAGCATCACAGAAGAAGACCACGCTCCCCCGCGGGTCGGCAGCAGCCTAGGAACGATGAGGCGCCAATCACCCGTGCCGAGATCCAACGAGTTTGGAGCACAACTCTCTCCTAGAGTTCCTCCTCACACTCGTCCCAAAAACAGCTCTTTCCCAGGGCCGGGCTCTTCCGCTCCGCCCACCTCTAAGGCGGACCTCTTCTCAATGAGTTCGGAGCTCACAACTCTCTCCTAGAGTTGCTCCTCAAACTCATCTCCCAAATGGCTTTCTCCCAGAGCCGAGCTCTTCGCTCCGCTCGCCTCCGAAGCGGACCTCTTCTCAGACAGTTCGGAGCCCACAACTCTTTCCTAGAGTTGCTCCTCAAACTCGCCTCCCAAACGGCTCTCTTCCAGAGCCGAGCTCTCCACTCTGCTCACCTCGGAGCGGACCTCTTCTCAACGAGTTCGGAGCTCACAACTCTCACCAAGAGCTCCTCCTCGCACTCGTCTCACAAACGGCTCTCTTCCAGAGCCGAGCTCTCCACTCTGCTCACCTCGGAGCGGACCTCTTATCAACAAGTTTGGAGCGCACAACTCTCTCCTAGAGTTGCTCCCCAAACTCTTCTCCCAAATGGCTCTCTTCCCGAGCCGAACTCTTTGCTCCGCCCACCTCCAAGGCGGACCTCTTCTCAACGAGTTCGGAGCTCACAACTCTCACCAAGAGCTCCTCCTCGCACTCGTCTCACAAACGGCTCTCTTCCAGAGCCGAGCTCATCGCTCCGCTCGCCTCCGAAGCAGACCTCTTCTCAGACAGTTCGGAGCCCACAACTCTCTCCTAGAGTTGCTCCTCAAACTCGCCTCCCAAACGGCTCTCTTCCAGAGCCGAGCTCTCCACTCTGCTCACCTCGGAGCGGACCTCTTCTCAACGAGTTCGGAGCTCACAACTCTCACCAAGAGCTCCTCCTCGCACTCGTCTCATAAACGGCTCTCTTCTAGAGCCGAGCTCATCGCTCCGCTTGCCTCCGAAGCGGACCTCTTCTCAGACAGTTCGGAGCCCACAACTCTCTCCTAGAGTTGCTCCTCAAACTCGCCTCCCAAACGGCTCTCTTCCAGAGCCAAGCTCTCCACTCTGCTCACCTCGGAGCGGACCTCTTCTCAACGAGTTCGGAGCTCACAACTCTCACCAAGAGCTCCTCCTCGCACTCGTCTCACAAACGGCTCTCTTCCAGAGCCGAGCTCTCCACTCTGCTCACCTCGGAGCGGACCTCTTATCAACAAGTTTGGAGCGCACAACTCTCTCCTAGAGTTGCTCCCCAAACTCTTCTCCCAAATGGCTCTCTTCCCGAGCCGAACTCTTTGCTCCGCCCACCTCCAAGGCGGACCTCTTCTCAACGAGTTCGGAGCTCACAACTCTCACCAAGAGCTCCTCCTCGCACTCGTCTCACAAACGGCTCTCTTCCAGAGCCGAGCTCATCGCTCCGCTCGCCTCCGAAGCGGACCTCTTCTCAGACAGTTCGGAGCCCACAACTCTCTCCTAGAGTTGCTCCTCAAACTCGCCTCCCAAACGGCTCTCTTCCAGAGCCAAGCTCTCCACTCTGCTCACCTCGGAGCGAACCTCTTCTCAACGAGTTCGGAGCTCACAACTCTCACCAAGAGCTCCTCCTCACACTCGTCTCACAAACAGCTCTCTTCCAGAGCCGAGCTCTCCACTCTGCTCACCTCAGAGCGGACCTCTTATCAACAAGTTTGGAGCGCACAACTCTCTCCTAGAGTTGCTCCCCAAACTCTTCACCCAAATGGCTCTCTTCCCGAGCCGAACTCTTTGCTCCGCCCACCTCCAAGGCGGACCTCTTCTCAACGAGTTCGGAGCTCACAACTCTCACCAAGAGCTCCTCCTCGCACTCGTCTCACAAACGGCTCTCTTCCAGAGCCGAGCTATTCACTCTGCTCACCTCGGAGCGGACCTCTTATCAACAAGTTTGGAGCGCACAACTCTCTCCTAGAGTTTCTCCCCAAACTCTTCTCCCAAATGGCTCTCTTCCAGAGCCGAACTCTTTGCTCTGCCCACCTCCAAGGCGGACCTCTTCTCAACGAGTTCGGAGCTACAGCTCTCCCCTAGAGTTGCTCCTCAAACTCATCTCACAAATGGCTCTCTTCCAGAGCCGAGCTCTTCCCTCCGCTCGCCGCCGAAGCGGACCTCTTCTCAACGAGTTCGGAGCTCAAAACTCTCTCCAAGAGTTGCTCCTCAAAAATGGCTCTCTTCCAGAGCCGAGCTCTTCCCTCCGCTCACCGCCGAAGCGGACCTCTTCTCAACGAGTTCGGAGCTCAAAACTCTCTCCAAGAGTTGCTCCTCAAAAATGGCTCTCTTCCAGAGCCGAGCTCTCCACTCCGCTCCCCTGCAAAGCGGACCTCTTCTCAACAAGTCCGGAGCACACAACTCTCTCCTAGAGTTGCTCCCAAACCCTTCTCCCAAATGACTCTCTTCCAGAGCCAAGCTCTTTGCTCCGCTCACCTCCAAGGCGGACCTCTTCTGAACGAGTTCGGAGCTCACAACTCTCTTCTAGAGTTGCTCCTCAAACTTATCTCACAAATGGCTCTCTTCCAGAGCCGAGCTCTTCGCTCCGCCCACCTCCAAGGCGGACCTCTTCTCAACGAGTTCGGAGCTCACGACTCTCTCCAAGAGCTCCTCCTCGCACTCGTCTCACAAACGGCTCTCTTCCAGAGCCGAGCTCTTCACCCCGCTCACCTCCAAGGCGGACCTCTTCTTAACGAGTTCAGAGTCCAGCTTCTTCTACATGGCTGCTCCCACAACTTGCTAAGCACTTCACAATGGTTCGGAGTCCAGCACTCGGCTCAACTCTTCTTCCTCGGCTCGCCCACAGACGAGCCGGAAGTAGATCGCCGTTCGAAATTGCTCCTGCAGCCGTTGAATGGATCGGAGTCCAACACTTGGCTCGATTCTACTTCGCAAGTTCGCTCCTAAGCGGACTAGAAGTAGCTCGCCATTCGAAACTGCTCCTGCATCCCTCAAACTAACCTCACAATGGTTCGGAGTCCAGCACTCGGCTCGACTCTTCTTCCTCGGCTCGCCCACAGACGAGCCGGAAGTAGATCGCCGTTCGAAATTGCTCCTGCAGCCGTTGAATGGATCGGAGTCCAACACTTGGCTCGATTCTACTTCGCAAGTTCGCTCCTAAGCGGACTAGAAGTAGCTCGCCATTCGAAACTGCTCCTGCATCCCTTAAACTAACCTCACAATGGTTCGGAGTCCAGCACTCGGCTCGACTCTTCTTCCTCGGCTCGCCCACAGACGAGCCGGAAGTAGATCGCCATTCGAAATTGCTCCTGCAGCCGTTGAATGGATCGGAGTCCAACACTTGGCTCGATTCTACTTCGCAAGTTCGCTCCTAAGCGGACTAGAAGTAGCTCGCCATTCGAAACTGCTCCTGCATCCCTCAAACTAACCTCACGATGGTTCGGAGTCCAGCACTCGGCTCGACTCTTCTTCCTCGGCTCGCCCACAGACGAGCCGGAAGTAGATCGCCGTTCGAAATTGCTCCTGCAGCCGTTGAATGGATCGGAGTCCAACACTTGGCTCGATTCTACTTCGCAAGTTCGCTCCTAAGCGGACTAGAAGTAGCTCGTCATTCGAAACTGCTCTTGCATCCCTTGAACTAACCTTACGATGGTCGGGGTCCTATGGCTCGACTTTACTTCACCGGCTCGTCCTTAAACGGGCCGGAGGAAGATGGCCATTCCGAACTGCCCCCACGACCATCCGAGCCGAGCTACCCATCTACCGAGAAGCAAAGTGGCGGAAAATGTGCCCCAAAATCCATGCTCGGATCTACCGAACAAGATGCATCTACCGAGCGGCAAAGCAGATGAAGAGCAAGAAGAAAAAGAGGCTAACGGGTCAGGGTCGGATCCAATACAAACGGTCCGACCCATACCCTTCTTAGCTCCTTCATTCTTCTCCTTCTTCAGTCTTCCCGCCAAAAGTACCCAACACTTCTGCTCTTCTTCACTGTGCGAAAGAACGAGGCAGGGGAGAGAACCCGAATGCCTCTCCTCCCCTTCCTCTTCTCAGGGCCAAGCTCTTCGCTCCGCTCGCCTCCAAAGCGGAGCTCTTCTCAAGCGAGTTCGGAGCTAAAATTCTCTCCTAGAGTTGCTCCTCAAACTCCTCGTCCAGATGGCTCTCCTAGAGCCGAGCTCTTCACTCCGCTCGCCTCCAAAGTGGACCTCTCCTCGAACAAGTTTGGAGCACAACTCTCTCCTAGAGTTCCCCCTCACACTTGCCTCACAAATAGCTCTCCTCCAGATCCGAGCTCTTTGCTCCGCTCGCCTCCGAAGCGGACCTCTTCTCAACAAGATCGGAGCTCACAACTCTCTCCTAGAGTTGCTCCTCAAACTTGTCTTCCAAATGGCTCTCTCCTAAAGCCAAGCTCTTCGTTTAGCTCACCTCAAAGGATGGGTCTTCCCACGGCTCTTACAAGGG
This sequence comes from Hemerocallis citrina, assembly GCA_017893485.1. Taxonomy (NCBI): domain Eukaryota; kingdom Viridiplantae; phylum Streptophyta; class Magnoliopsida; order Asparagales; family Asphodelaceae; genus Hemerocallis; species Hemerocallis citrina. The sequence continues at coordinate 146,127,328 of CM030367.1, forward strand.
TCTTCCTGGCACAAGAGTTTTCCCAGCACAGCTTCTCCGCCCCTAGGAGTGGAGCTCCTCTTCCAAAATCCCCACGACCAAAACACTCCTCAACTTCATGAAGACAAGGATGTTGCGGGGCTATTTTGACCATGAAGGAGGGTGAATCTTCGTCTCACTCCTAAAGAGAAGTTGTAGATCTTCGAATTAGCTTCGAAACAAGGGGTCGCACGCCCCGAGCCGACCTCCGTAACATCGAGAAGAACTCTGCAGGGAAAAATTCCAGTTCGGCACCTACTGCCGAGCGTTCGTGGAACCGACCCTGTTACGGGGGAAAAAATCAAGCTCCGCACCAGCTGCCGAGCGTTCGTGGCACCGACCTCGTTATGGGGAAAAATTCCAGTTCGGCACCCACTGCCGAGCGTTCGTTGAACCGACCCCGTTACGGGGGAAAATTCCAGTTCGGCACCCACTGCCGAGCGTTCGTGGAACCGATCCCGTTACGGGGGAAAAATCAAGTTCGGCACCCACTGCCGAGCGTTCGTGACACCGACCTCGTTACGGGGAAAAAATCAAGTTCGGCACCCACTGCCGAGCGTTCGTGGAACCGACCTCGTTACGGGGGGAAAATCAAGTTCGGCACCAGCTGCCGAGCGTTCTCAGAACCGACCTCGTTACGGGGGAAAAATCGGACCTCGGCACCCCTTCGCCGAACGCTCTCATATACAAGCAACCAAACAAACAACACAAAAAGAAGAGGGGGGCTATAGGGTCGGGTTCAGACCCGTTAAGGATCCAAACCCAAACTCTCTCTCTCCTCCCATTCTTCTCCAACAAAGTTGCCGCCGATCCCAAGCAAAAAGCCAAAATACTCCTCAACTTCATGAAGACAAGAATGTTGCGGGGCTATTTTGACCATGAAAGAGAGTGAATCTTCGTCTCACTCCTAAAGAGAAGTCGTAGATCGTCGAGTTAGCTTCGAAACAAGGGGTCGCACGCCCCGAGCCGACCTCCGTAGCTCCGGGAACATCGAAAACTCTCCTCAACCTCATGTATACAAGGATATTCTCTGGCTGTTTTGACCAGGAAGGAGGGTGAATCTTCATCTCACTCCTAAAGAAAAGTCGTAGATCTTCGAATTATCTTCAAAACAAGGGGTCGCACGCCCCGAGCCGACCTCCGTAGCACCGGGAATATCAAGAAGAACTCTACAAGGAAAATTGGAGTTCGGCACCCGCTGCCGAGCGTTCTTGCCACCGACCGTTTTACGGGCTTGAGTTCGGCACCAGTTGAGTTCGGCACCCCTGCCGAGCGTTCTTGCCACCGACCGTTTTACGGGCTTGAGTTCGGCACCAGTTGGGTTCGGCACCCCTGCCGAGCGTTCTTGCCACCGACCGTTTTACGGGCTTGAGTTCGGCACCAGTTGAGTTCGGCACCCCTGCCTAGCGTTCTTGCCACCGACCGTTTTACGGGCTTGAGTTCGGCACCAGTTGAGTTCGGCACCCACTGCCGAGCGTTCTTGACACCGACCTCGTTATGGGGGAAAAATTCGAGTTCGGCACCCACTGCCGAGCGTTCTTGACACCGACCTCGTTACGGGGAAAAATTGTGGTTCGGCACCAGCTGCCGAACGCTCTCAGCACCGACCCACAAACAACACAAAAAAAAAAAAAAAATTTGAAGGGCTAACGGGTCGGCAGTTCGGGTTCGAACTCCGTACCCGAACCATACTGCCACGTCGCCCCCCCTTCTTCTCCAGTAAAGCTCCCGCCAAAACCAGGAAGCACAGTTCGTCACCTTCATCTTCAAGCTCCATCTTCAAATACCCAACTCACCCCTTCGACGACAACCGACAAGCTCTCACCCCCTCCGTCGTCAAGCTCCGTCACCAAGCTCGGCCTCGTCAACTTCCGACGAGCCTCTTCCATCTCCTAGCCCCGTCGACGAGCTTCCAAACCCAACTCAACGACGAGCTCGAAACATCCACCACTGCGTCGAGCTCCCCATCCTGAGCTCGCATCCAACACCACCTTCACGAGCTCCCGACGTTGCCGAGCTCCGTCACCGAGCTCCGTCACCGAGCTCTGAAGCATCAACTCCAATAGCGAGCTCCATTGAGATTCACCGCAGAGCTCCTCCCCCGTCGTCGCATAGTTCCACGACCACTTCAACGAGCTCCGAATGCCATCACAGGCTCCGTCAGCTCTCTCGAGCGAGCTCTGCCGGATACTGAGCTCCAACGTCGAGCTCACCACTGCGACGAGTTCTCCCACAATCGAGCTCCATCACCATTGCCGAGCTCCTCCGCACACCGAGCTCCACATCCGCTGCCTCCGAGCGTGCCTCTTCTCCTCGGCGAACATGCATGAGCAGCCAAAACTCACCATCGAAGCTCGGAGCTTCGTCAGGCCCACTCACGACCGCTATCAACCTCCTCTTCGAAGCTCGTAGCCGAAAGCTCCCAACTCCTCTCTCCCTTGTCGATATCCGAGCTCAGTCTCCTCCCTCGACAAACAAACCGCCGAGCTCCAACGTGCTCCCGCCGAACTTCGTATTCCTCGCCGACGACCTCCTCGAAGAATGAAGTCAGATAGGTAAAGAGGTTGGGGACGAGGTGGTGAAGTCGAGGACGGGGGAGAAGAAAAACGAAGGAAAGAGGAAACAGAGAAGAAAAGAAAAAGCAGAGGAGAAGAAGAGCTGGCGCAAAATATAAAAAAAAAAAAAAAAAAAAAAAAGAGTCAACCTTTGACTTGCCACGTGGCGTCCACGTGGACTTCGCCACTTTTTGCCGAGCGTTCATGGAACCGACCCTCTTACACCAAAAAATGGCCTCCTCTTCCTCCTCCCGATGCGCGCTCGCTTGATCGTGATCAACGCACACGATCGCGCCACGTGTCCAGGTAATATTTTATTTATTTATTTATTTGTTTTAATTATTTAAAAATTTCGAAAAAATATTTTAAAATTCTGAAAAATATAATTATTTAATTAGAATAATTATTTAATATTTTCGATAATTAATTATTTAATTCGAAAAATGAATAAAAAATTCAAAAAAAATGAGAAAAAATTCAGAAAAATCTGAAAAAATCACCAAAAATCCAGAAAATTTTGAGGATATTTTTGGGTATATTACAAGCCCAGAATAACACCCGTTACACCCCCGAACAAGATCCAAACTCCCTTAAGAACACCGATAAAATCCCGTACGCCATTAGAACAGTAAACTACTCCTCAAAGGCTGATCAAACTCAGTCTTTAGGAGTGGGGGGCTCGTGATATGGCTAAAAATAGGATTAAATCGGGACCATTCTTATCAGACACGAATCTTAAAGCTCAGGGGTAAAACGGTAATTTCACCCACAAACGGGTCCGAAATGGGAACTGGGTCTTTATTCAAAACCCAATAACCCATGAACGGACCCACGTCAACTGGGTATGGGTTCCAAACCGCTGCACACCCGATCCAGCAAGATACAATCAAGGTCCCTGATTAGACCTTAATCAACGGCCCTGATTTACATCTATCTTTTCACTGGAAATTAGGGATTCAATTCCTTATCTGATTACTAGGAGAATATTTCTTATCTAATCACGGGGATTACATTCCTAATCCAGTCCCAAAGTCGCCTATAAATACCCTCCATCCATCTCCATTAAGAGGTAATCAATACTTTTCCAATTTACGCTCTTTCTTAATCATTTCTGATTACTGACTTGAGCGTCGGAGGGTGTGTCGCCGGGAACAACCCCGGTGTCTCGCACTTTTTGTAGGTCTACGGCGGGAGTCAACGGTCAATCTCCGGCGGAACAGGTTAGAGGTTTGCTATTCAGGTTTTTCACGAACTCACAAATTCTATCTGTTTACCCCCACACCAGATTTAGCGGTAACAGTGCCCATATGACATACTCCTCTCTCAACATATCTAGCTCGTCCCTGTAGTAAGTAATCACCCTACGTGGATTATCTCTCCACATGTGACTCCCTGCCCAGTACACACCGATGGGAGCCAACATTGCAACATTCGCTGCATCTATCATCCACCCCTGTGACTGCCAACTTATACGGGGACGTCCAACATGCAACTATTCCCAACACCAAATTTGTAGGATTAACATTCGACCAGTCATCTCCTTTACATTCAATGCTCCTGTAATGCCCCTGTCCTTCGCTCAGACAATTTATACAATTTAGAAGACAAATTATTTATAGTATGGTACAACTGTCCACCACAGGCTGTCTCTCAAAAGATGACTCTTGATCATAGGCATTATTATTTATAGTTATATATTACTATTATATTCTCGATGTGGGACAAATAACAACTCACAAATTCCTCTCTCCACTGCTATGTACACAAAGCCCCCAAGTGGGCCCCTGTGCCACATCGGCCTCTGTTACCGCTGATTTCGGTGTGGGGTAAACAGATAAGATTTGTGAGTTCGAGAAAACCTGAACAGCTGATCCAAGCCTTCTTGCTCCTGCCGCGACCTGCAAGGAAGTGCGAGACACCGGGGTTGATTCCGGCGACGCACCATCCGACGCTCTTGTCAGTAACTAGTGATGATTAAAGAAAGAGCTTAAGGTGGAAAAAGAGTGATTACCTGGTCACAGTGGCAGAGGGGAGGTATTTATAGTCGCCAGGGGAGTCATTAGAGGCTTGATTCCCTGTGTAACTGCTAGGAGAAAAATCCTCACAGCCTGTTTAGGAAACTAACCCCTGATTCCCGGTGAGAGCAAATCAGGCTCGTTGACTTGGTCAAATCAGTGATCCTGATTTGTCTCCTGTTGGTCTAGGTTCGCTTCGAGTCGGGACCCGTACCCAATTGGAGTGGACCCGTTCATGGGTTATTGGATCTGTGAGAAGGAGATCCGGTACCCGCTTTGGATCCGCTTGTATGTGAAATTACCGTTTTACCCCCGAGCTTCAAGATTCGCACCCAATCTGGACGGTTCCGATTTAACCCCATTTTTAGCCATATCACGAGCCCCCCACTCCTAAAGACTGAGTGTGATCAGTCTTTGAGGAGTAGTTTAACTGTTTTGGTGGCTAGTGGAGTTGTATCGGAGTCTAAATGGAGGATTTTGAATCTCGAAGGGGGTAGTGAGGTAATTTTTTGATGCCATGTGCTGTTCTCTAGCCATATCGAGTATTTGACGGTTTTTATCTATTTTTTCGGATTATTTATTTAATTTTGCGATGTGTTTACTAATCGTTCGGGGGCCTTAACAGTGCATTCTAGGCGATAATTGTTCGTTCGGGGGCTCAAAAATATACCCCCGAATTTTTAATTAATTTCTAGAATTTTTAGTTAATTTTTCCGAATTTTTAGTAATTTTTTCGCAATTTTTAAATAAATAAAACGATTTAAATAAATAAAAAATGATTTTAAATACCGACTTATGACGTGGCTCGATCTGGGCTGTCGATCATGGACGGACGCGAATTTTTGAGAGATCCATTGGTTGTTATTGCTCGGACGCTTTTTTCTCCGTTTGCGAGCTCGGGAAGGCACTCGCTCGGTCGCCGACCGGAGGGTAGGGGTTCGGCAGGTCGAGCGACGTGGCGCAATCTGAGCCGTCCGGTGATGGAGTGAATCCCAAGAAAATGCTATCTTGTCTTTTAGCGCACGTGGCGCAATCTGGACTGTTCATCATTAGGGGCACGAATTTCTGAGAGATCCGACGGTTGTAGTTGCTCGGATGTTTTTTTTCTCCGTTTGCGAGCTCGGAAAGGCACTTGCTCGGCACCCGGCCGAAGACAGGGGTTCTCGGCAGGTCGAGCGACGTGGTGCAATCTGGGCCATCGGATGACGACGCGCATTTCAAGACGGGTACATTTCCCAAGAAAACACTATCTTGTCGCCTAGTGTCCTCGGCAAGATCTGGGCCGTCTGATCGAGATCATGTGCGAAAGTTGAGGAGAAAGTGAGTTTTCTCCGTTTGCAAGCTCGGAAAGGCACTTGCTCGGCAGCCGACCGAAGATAGGGGTCTCGGCAGGTCGAGCGACGTGGCGCAATCTGAGCCATTGGATGACGACGCGCATCTCAAGACGGGCACATTTCCCAAGAAAACACTATCTTGTCGCCTAGTGTCCTCGGCAAGATTTGGGCCGTCTGATCGAGATCATGCGCAAAAGTTGAGGAGAAAATGAGTTTTCTCCGTTTGCGAGCTTGGAAAGGTACTTGCTCGGTAGCCGACCGAAGACAGGGGGTCTCGGCAGGTCGAGCGACGTGGCGCAATCTGAGCCATTGGATGACGACGCGCATCTCAAGACGGGCACATTTCCCAAGAAAATACTATCTTGTCGCCTAGTGTCCTCGGCAAGATCTGGGCCATCTGATCGAGATCATGCGCGAAAGTTGAGGAGAAAGTGAGTTTTCTCCGTTTGCGAGCTCGGAAAGGCACTTGCTCGGCAGCCGACCGAAGACAGGGGGTCTCGGCAGGTCGAGCGACGTGGCGCAATCTGAGCCATTGGATGACGACGCGCATCTCAAGACGGGCACATTTCCCAAGAAAACACTATCTTGTCGCCTAGTGTCCTCGGCAAGATCTGGTCCGTCTGATCGAGATTATGCGCGAAAGTTGAGGAGAAAGTGAGTTTTCTCCGTTTGCGAGCTCGGAAAGGCACTTGCTCGGCAGCCGACCGAAGACAGGGGGTCTCGGCAGGTCGAGCGACGTGGCGCAATCTGTCTCGAGACGATCCTGTTCCCGAGGGCATTAATGGTGCCCCGGGGTTTGCGCGGCGTTCCACCTTCCCCAGGTCATTAAGGATAATTCCTTCAATTAATGTGTGGCGTTTCAACTTCCGAGGGTCATAATGGCCAAATCTTGGAGGAGAGCTTATAAGTACCCTACTCCCTTTGTCATTTCAATCGCAACAATGTAGAGTTTCAAACCTCGGAGGTATTGGCCTTGGGTAACTTCTCTTTCGAGGTCCGAAGGGGTGGTTGCTCTTTTGCCTTTTTCTTCTCCCGTTCCTGACGGCCCCAAAGTGGATGTCAGGAGCGGGGGGGAACAAGACAGTAGTGGTGACGACCGTAGTCCGGACCCGAGGGATGAGTTACTTCGGAAGGACGGGTGGTCACTCTTTTGCCTTGTTCTTCTCCCGTTCCTTACGCCCCCAAAGTGGGTGTCAGGAGTGGGGGAGGATAAGGCAGTAGTGGTGACGACCGTAGTCTGGACCCGAGGGATGAGTTACTTCGGAATGACGGGTGGTCGTTCTTCCACCATGGTCTTCTCCTGACTCTGACTGCTCCAACATGGATGTTAGGGTCGGGGGAGATCATGGTGGAAGAGGTGATGACCCATGTCCGGAGCCGAGGGGTGAGCTACTTCGGAAGGACGGGTGGTCACCCTTCCACCATGATCATCACTCGATTTTGACCGGCCCGATGCGGGTGTCAAGATCGGGGGTGATCTTGGTAGAAGGGGTGATGACCAGAGTCCGGATTTGTGGGATGAGCCTCGGTTGGACGGGTGGTCGTTCTTCTACCGTGATCTTCTCCCGATTCTGACGGCCCGGGCGTGGGTGTTAGAATCGGAGGATCACGGTAGGAGAGGTGATGACCCAAGTCCGGTCCGAGGGGAGGGTTTGCTTCGGAACGACTGGTGGTCGTTCTCCCGCCCAAATCTTCTCCTGACTCTGACGGCCCGGATGGAGGTGTCAGGGTCAGGGGAGATTTGGGCCGAAGGGTAGACCACCGAAGTCTGGGTCCGAGGGACCATGTTCAGATCCGAGGTACTGTGTGTTTCGGAAGGGCGTGGGCATCGTTCTTTCGCCTAGATCTTCTCCCGATTCTGAAGGCTTGGGCAGAGGTGTTAGGGTCGGGGGGAGATCTCGGCAGAAGGGTTGACCGCCGAAGTCCAGATCCGAAGGGGGTGATCTGTTTTGGTAGGACGGGTGGTCGTTCTTCCACCATGATCTTCACCCGATTCTGGGTGCTCCAACGTGGGTGTCAGGGTCGGGGAAGATCATGGTAGAAGAGGTGATGACCCTAGTCCGGAACCGAGGGACTGCAGCAGCTTCGGAATGACGGGCCTCTTCCCATCTCTGTCTTCCTTCCGGGCCGACAGCTTCCGATGGTTGTCAGCCCGAAGGAGTTAGAGATGGGGGGTGCGCCGATCTATTTTTGACCGGGCCCCGTGGGTCGGCGGAATACCAACCGAGACATGGGGCTTGGGGGGCACGCCGAGGGCGGTGCCTTAAAACTTTGAATTCAAATTTTTTCTGGTTTCTTCAGACAGAGGTGGGATATGGAGGAAGTGTAGGCCATCCGAGCGACTTGACGCAATCTGTACCGTTGGATGGCGTCGCGCATCTCGAGACGGGCACATTTCTCGAGAAAACACTATCTTGTCGTCTAGTGTTCTCGGCGAGATCTGGGCCGTCTGATTGAGATTTCACACGAAGTTTGAGGAGAAGGGGATTTTTCTCCGTTTGCCAGCTCGGATTGGTATTTGCTCGGTAGCCGACCGGTCTCTTTGCTGGCGTGGTCGGATGGCGTATGGTTCGGCTCCCGGTCCCGTTATACCGAGCTAGTTGACTTGGCGAAGAAGACAGTTGTGTTGGGCCTTCGCGACGTTTCGAGAGCGGCCCAAGAGTCGCACTTTTTCGTTTGGAAGTCCAAGGGACGTTCCTTTTTACTATAAATCTTCACCCCCTCCTTAAACCAAGTCTCATTATTTACTTTTACTCTCTCTCTTCAGTTCTTACTTTCATCTTCGAAGTTTTTAGCTCCCTGGTGGTGGTGCTAGCTGTCGCGGCGAGGCATTCCTTGTCTCCAGTGAACTTTCCGACCGTACCTGTCACTTCGAGGTCAGTCTCTCTCCCTTCTCTTTTAGAAAAATGGTTAAGATTACGGATGAGACCCCCGCCTCGGAGCGAGCCGTTGGCCGAGCGGGCGAAGGAGAGGAGATGGTGGTTCCGGAGCCGACCGATCAGCACGTCGTACGTCCGGATAGAGAGGGCGAAGTGGCCGAGCTGCCTAAGGAAGTCGCGGCGGTATCCCAGAAGGGTAAAGCGGTGGTCACGATCGTGGAAACGCCGAAGACAGTGGGAGCGTTCGGTCGGCAGCCCATTGCTCTGTCGAGCGTGGGAGGTGTACGGGACTATGCCGAGAACATTTTGTAGAAAGTGACCCAAGGCATGTAACACCCCGCAAAATTGAAATTACAATTTTGCCCCTGGGTGTTACGCACGTATATTTTGTAATGTATTTCACTACATATTTTGGATTCGTACTATTTATGCATTTTCCGTATCGATTTCAGTCAACTAAAATATAATATTTCAATTCCTGGGATTTACGTGCTTTTTTCGTGTTTTGATGCACGTGTTTCCACCACTACGTATAATATTTTTTATAGGTTTAAATTATTTATTTTTATGTATTTAAATCTATTTTATAAAACGAAAATTTATTTTCCCCTTGTTTTGATTAAAATGCACTTTTCGACTTTCTGCACGTATATTGCACGTACTTTCTACGTGTTATGATTTCATCAGGAAATATATGTAAATTAGTAAATATAATTTTTGCTGATATTATTTTCAATTATATTTAATAACTTTTCATCAATAAAGTCGATTTTTGCATTTTCATGTTTTACGTGCGATGCACGTGGTTTCGGTGTGCACATTTAAGCGTAGTTGTTTTCAAAATAATTTTCGATGTGTGTAACACCCGTAGTTTTCGAAATATTATAAAATAATATATATATAGTATTGGTGTTGTTTAGATAATGTGCATGGATTGGTATAATATAAAAAATGGATGGTTTAATGAAATGAAATGGTAAGTTTGGAGGGGGTCCCACGTGGAATTTGAAGGAAGGCACAGCAATGTGTTGGTCTTGCCTTGACTTTGTCAAGATGACGTGGCTTCCACATTTGGGGCCCACGATGGAGATCAAAACATCAAAACTGTGCTGGATTGAATTGTTGGCCGGGTTGTAACTATGTGGAGGCCGGTTTTTAACATGTAGAAGAAGGGGTTATGGGAGAGGGATTTGATTAGTAGGAGTTAGTGTTTTAGAGAGTGGGGAGATGAAGAGTGAGGAGTTAGGGGAGTTATGAAATGTGAAGAGGTGAGAATTAAAAAGAGAATTAAAATGAGAAGTTATTAGGTGGGAGATTTTGCAATATAGTCTCTAGCATTGTCCTATAAATAGCAACTCATTTCTCATTCTTTTTCACACCAAAAATAAAATAAAGAAGAGAAAGAAAAGAGTGTAAGAAAAAGAAAGAGAGTTATTGTGCTTGGAGGATCTCTTGCTTGGAGCATTTGCTAGGAGGAGAAGAGGACTAGGAGTTGCTAGGAGCAAGAAGGAGCCATTCACTTGTAGTTTTCAACATTCAAACAAAAGGTGGGTGTCTCCTACTTTCTAAATTATAGATAATGTGCATGCTAATAAGAAAATAAATGTGTAGTGTAGGATTTGATTTTGAAAAAAAACGAGTAGAATAATCTATGCTATTGGATGTGGTGAATAGTAGTGAATCATGTTATGGTAGATTAAATTACAACTTGTTAGTTGATAAATGAGAAAAGAATTTATTTTTGCCATGCACTAGTATACATGAATGTAGAGATTTTTGATCATGTGATTAATTGTTGAGTTTTCCTTTTTGATAAGCAACTATATTTTTGTAATGTAAATTTGATGCTATCAAACTCTTTGATTGCAAAAGATGTAGTGTGCAACTTTGATTGAATTGAATAAATGCAAATTCATATAAAAATTTGAAAGTTAGTTTTATTTTTATGCATTATAAAATTATGGGTTACTGTGAGAAAGTAAACTCAATATAGATGAACCAATTATAATTATATGAAAGATTAGATCAAGAGGAAAATCGAGTTTTGATGATAATAGAATAATAGAAAGTTTGGACAAAAGATTAGTTTTGTTTCTCATGCCAAGTAGTCACAATGGACTAACTGGCTAGTTGGGGGTCCTTAAGAACGTCACTGTAGCTCGTATGGAATCAGAGGTCCCGAGTTCAAACCATACGTTCCCCTTTTTCTTTTTGTTTTGGTTAAAATTAAACTACAGGCCGAGATTGATATTTCAGAAGTTAAATCCTTCTTTATGATAATCAAGTCACAGTGGACTATTGGTTAGCGGATTAATACTTGGGCCTTGGCTGTTCAATCACGGGATCAAACCCCAACCCCTTTTTCTTTTTATTTAATTTTTTGGGTCCGATGAAACTAAACCTGCAATTTGATAGCGAGTAGGTCAATATGGTAAATAGTTTCGAAAGTGGGTCATTTTGGTAAAAACTTCCGTGGGAACTAGATCCGTAATTTTGATAGTGAGTAGGTCAATTTGGTAAATAGTTTCGAGAGTGGGTCAGTTGGGTAAAAACTTTCAAAAGTGTTTCATTTTGGGTAAATTTTAGTATTCATAAAACATAAATGAAGAATTTATTCTTAAAGATTGTTTTTGTGTAATTGATAAGTTTTAATGAGGATTTGAGATAGGAAGAAAAATAAATGACTACAAAAGTATTAGTAAAGAGCATGACTTTTAATTTACAAAATAATGATTTAGGGTGAATTGAAATCTCTTTATTTCTAGGAATGCAATATGGTTGAGTTATGTGACTTTTGAGATCATGAAAGATTTTTTTTTTGTGAATGAGTAAATCATGTTTAGTGCTAAAGATGAGACATTGAATCGTGTTGAAATGAGACATCGTATGAATTTGAAATTATGAATGAATTATTATTTATTATGAATAACTAGATCATGAATAGTGGTAAGACTATGAAATGATTACTTTGTGGATAAGTGTTAAGACAAGATTGTGATCAATTGTGAATGAATTGAAAGATGGAATTATTTAGGTTTAAGACATGATTATTAAAGGGTATGTATACCCATGTTTTCTTGTACATGAAAGTTTATGACATAGAGTTAGTAAGACCTCGATACTGGCATTATTGAAAGAAATATTTGAGATATGATTTGGAGATATGGCCATGGGGCTATCTCGCAGTTGTTGATTAAGTCCGGTAGGAGGTAAAACTAATCCTTTGAATGGAAATTATTCATGTCTTGAACTTAAGAAAATTTAGGCACATAAGTGAAGATGTAGTAAACTTAGAGAAACGTAAGTGGGGTGCTCTATATAGTTGTTGGTGGACTCCGAGACTATAGACCCAGTTGGTGGACTGAGGTTGCCCTGTGGGAGACGGATTATTATATTTTAGTCCGGGACTATGAGGACGGGTCAGCGGTGGACTCCGGGATCTTGAGTAGTCGGACGGATGGATTTTTGTGCTTACCGTCTCCAATGTATATATATATATACTGGGCTAGAGGGTCACATATGGGACGGTTCGTACGATGTGGAATCTGTTATAACAGCTGGCGGTGGACTCCAAGGCTGGGATTCACATTCATGGAATAGTCTGAACTTTGTTTTGCTACCGGGTAGTTTTCATGGCGAGGGATCGAGCCCTGTATTGTGAAGAACGTAGGCGCTTGCCCTCGGACCTATGTAGTATGGGATGCATAGAATCCGAACAAGTGTGCATTAGTGTCATCCTAGTGTAGAATTGTGTGCATTAGGCATTAAGACATGACATACACTTATATTTAGAATAATCACTTTTGACACTTTATATGTTCATTCAATCTTTTGTGATTTGTTAAAGTATGAGACCGTTATACTATTCCCGGCATAGAGAGGATAGCCGTGTATAACATTTCGTCAGTTGTAAGTAACTGACGTGCCCACAGATTAACATGCAGGTAATGGACTATTCGCGAAGCTATAAAGTGGATATGCTGGTGCTGTTTTATTTTTAAAGATGTTGTAAATGTTTTATTGTAAATTTCATTTTTCCGCTGTGTAAAACCAAGTTGTAATTGAACTCTGATGTATTGTGAATAAAAAGTTTTAAATTTTCCTTGTAAAATTGTACGAAGTGAAGTAAAGATCCTGTGAAATCTCGAGTTTGTCCTTATTTGAAATTCGGGGTGTTACAAGGCACGGCCAAGGCGGTGGAGGAGAATGAGCCGAGAGAGCTGTCCGAGGTGGACCATACCATCTCGTCTCTTACGGAGACCGACCTTCACCTGATCCGAAAGGGTTTCCGGATCCCTGCCGACTACGGACTGCTCCTCCCCGGGCCGGGTTTCCGAGCCAATACAAAGTCTTCGTCAGACGTGTGTGTCTTTCCAGTCGACTCCCTCATTGCCGGACTCCGCTTTCCTCTCCACCCGTTCGTTGTGGATGTCTTGACATGGTACGGTTTGTGCCCCGCCCAGGTGATGCCGAACACATGGAGGCACATCATGGCATTCGTTCTCCGGTGCCAAGAGGTTGGTGCCGAGCCGAGTATGTTTCTCTTTCGGAGCCTCTACCGACCTTGTCAGCCAAGGCGAGACGAACAAAGGTTCTATCTTTCACCACGAACGGGCGTGAAGCTGATCGAGAATCCGGACTCGATCAAACATTGGAAGGAAAAGTATTTCATCATCCGAGCCCCTGCGCCGTGGGTGATACCGACAGTTTGGGCGAAGGATGGCCTGCCCAAGCGAACCAAGAAGGAGCCAGTTCTGAGTGATGAGGAGACAGAGGTCCACAAGAAGCTCCTCGCCCTGCCAGCGCTGAGCTGGAAAGATATTATCGAGGAGGATCTGTTCCGAGGGGGTCTCAGTCCGATCGACCCTAGTATGCTCCTGGTATTTATACTCTTTGCTTAAAGTTCATGAAAATTTTTCTAAGTTTTTTCATTCGGTTTGTGCAGAGACGATGAAGCTGGACTACAAAGCTCTGATGGCGAAGGGCAGGTCGGAGCAGGAGGCGAAGAAGAAGAGGCCTTCGGCGGGGCCTCAGGACGGCCGAGCCTCGAAAAAGCCTTCGGTCGCGAAAGTTGCCGACCAGCCGAAGGTTGTTGCGTCGGAGGCTGGTTCCGAGCAGGGGGAGGTCATGGTCACCGACCCTTCCGCTTCAGGTGCGCCGACACCGACCTCGAAGGGAGAAGCTCCCGGTTCGTCGAGCGGTGCGTTCGGCGTGAAGGAGGTGCTGTCCCTCCAAGTTCCGCCCCTCACTGCCGAGGCGGAGAAGATCTTGACCGAGCGTCATAAGCAGATCTTCGTCCCTGACTGGCAGGTGATGAATGTCGGCGGCTTCTTGGGCGACGGCAATATCTGCATGGAGGCGGTGAGGCACCTGCCGACCCCAAAGGATCGAGCGACCCTGAAGGCCGGGCTAGCAGGAGACGCCGCGATTCAGATTGCTCGGAACACCATGTCGGTAAGTAGGCCGAGCTCTTCCTCTAAAAAATTTTCTGAGATTTTTCCAAGTCCTTTGGTTCGGCTTCTAATGTCTTGTTCTCTTTTCAGACCCTCTGCCACTTCAACTTCCTGCTCGAGGAGTTCGCGAACAAGGAACGGGAACATGAGCGGGAGAGGGTGGAGCGCGTCAAGGTCGCGAAGCAGCTTGAAGCCGAGCAGCTCCTCTCGACGAAGAGGGGTGCCGAAGTGGCTGGGCTGGAGAAGCAGCTGGCCGATGCCATTCAGCTGTCGAAGGACGCGGCGGCCAAGCTTGAGGCATCGGAGAAGGAGGCTGCGGAGCTGAAGGAGGGGCTGGCCAATGCTCGGTCGGAAGCGGAGAGGGCTCGGAAGAGGGCCGAGAAGATCATGGCCAAACACCAGAGGAAGGTGAAGAAGGTGAAGAAGGCTGTGCAAGAGGAGGCCGCGCAGCACATGCTCCAGAACATGGAGGATGCCTACGGTCGAGCCTTGCTCCATGTGGCCGCCAAGAACCCGGGCTTCGACACGTCTTCCTACCGTTTTTACGACCTCGTGGAAGGGGAGGAGGAGGTTCCCGCGGGGATGCTCGACCCCGAGGGAGAGACGGAAGGCGTCGAAGGCCCAGGAGAGACCGAGGCCGAGGGTGAAGAGGAAGACGACTCTGAGGAGGGGAGCGGGAGCGAAGGCGAAGACGGGGGCGACGGCGAGGACAAGGCCGGGGGGTCGACGGACCCGAACAACAAAAAGGTCGACCCCTGACTCGGTTGTCTCTTTTAGTCTTTCGTCGTTTTGTTTCTTTTTGTAAGCCTAACTGCGGACTGGCCACCGCTCTTTGTAAAAACTTTCTTCTCGGTTTTAAATGAAAACAGCGTGTTTGGCCAAAATTTATCCAAGTGTTGAGTCTCGAATTTGTGTGTGATTAGTAGTAGATGTTTCCAAGTATTGTCCCATCAGATTTATCTCTGCTTTTCAGGTGAAGTTCGGTCCGATCACGGAGGTTTCGTACCTTCGTAAAGAGTTGACCAAGACGAAGCGAGAGCTGTCACTGAGCCGCGACAAGCGCTTTTACTTATTTTTGGAACTGGGGGAGGTAAAGGCGCTAGCCAGGGGGAAGTGTCGCGAGTTGGCGCAGCTACGAAAATGACCCCCGGTCTCTGCTCTTGAGGGCGAGGTCGAGCGGCTTGGTGGGGAGCTCGCCGTCGCCGAGCGGAAGAACGAAGAGCTCTCGGCCAAAATCCGAGACTTGGAGGTAGCGGGGCGAGGCCGTTCGGCGGAAGAAGAGAAGCTTGCTTCCGAGCTGGAGAAGGTGTCATCCGAGAGCCAGAAGCTACTAGCCGAGGTCGACAAGCTTAGGAGGATTACTATAGATAGGGGGATCGAGGCCACCCATTACCGACGGCTTGCGACCGATAGTGCCAATGCCTCGGGCTCGTCGAGGCTCCCTCGACTGAAGAAGTTGGCAAAGGACGATGCTTTGAGGGATAGAATCATCGAACTGGAGGAGGAGGTCGCATCGCTCAAGCCCCTGCCCGAGAGAGCCAACGTCCGGAGCACGTCGTGTACCCGCGAAGAGAGCGAGAGAGGGATTACATTTTACGAACTTGCGACACGCTTGCCTATGACCAGGCGGAGTCCAGCCGACGCTCAGAGCAGTGTGGCCGTCTCGTCGAGCGGAGCCTCGGTCGGCGCCGCAGTTAGAGCCAGCAGCGAAGGGGGGTCGCGGTTCGTTGGTTTAGGATCGAGCTCGGAGGGCAGGCCTCGTCGTCCTCGCGTTTCCCTGAACCGAAGCGTTCCCCTTCCGAAGAGGCCCTAATCATGTCATTTTTCATTTTTGTTGGTTGTTGTAAAACCTAATTGTAGGGTCGGTTCGGCCGTCTGTAACACTATTATATCTGAATGCGAATCTGAAAGTTTCTTTAGAAAGTTTCCAAGTGTCGGACTTCGGCAGTATATTGAAATTTTGCTATTCGTTTTCCCTTCTTTTCAGCTCGTGGTGGCAGTCCATGACTCGAATTCCAACAGCTCGAACGAGGACGCTGAGACCGAGGTGATTTCAGGGGCGACGAAGTTCAGCTCATTGAAGTGCCGAGAGCGGCTTCGTGGCGTGGAGCTGAAGTTGCGCCGGGCTGAGAGCGAGCGGGCCCACCTCCAGTCCGTCCTCGGCCAACGGGACGCCGAGATCCAATGCCTGGAGGGTAGGATCGTCGAGGTGACTCCCGTAGGGGAGGATGAAGACTCGCAGTCTGCTTTTAGCAACGCTCTTCGGGTCCAATGTATTCGGCACAATCAGTCGAAGATAATAACCGAGCGAGACGATTTGGTCTATGAGATCCATCACTTGCAGACCGTGGAGGCAAAGCTTCGGAAAGAAGTGGAGGAGCTATTGGCCGAAGTGGATGGGCTGGCGACCGAACAGACCAGTGAGGATATTTCTGTTTGAACGCCAAGTGTTGTGGGTCGGCGTTGTATTTTTGTTTTCTAATAACACTTTGAGATCATAGAAAGATTGCTTTGTACTATGCCCAGATCATTAATAAAATTTCTTTTAAGAACTGGCATCTCTTTTGTTGCTATGCGTATCGATCTCGTGTAAGTGTGTCGGTCGTGTCGAGGTCTACGAACCGAGCGTGTCAGTTCCGTCGGCGAGAGTATCGAACCGAACCGGTTCCTATGAGAACAGCATCTTGTCGTTTAGCGACTCTGACAAGGTACGGCACGAATCCCGAGGCGGCTCAGTCCCCAAGAAAATGCTATCTTGTCGTTTAGCGACTCTGACAATATCTGGGTCGTCGGATGTCGGCGCGAATCTCGAGGCATTGCAATTCCCAAGGAAACGCTATCTTGTCGTTTAGCATCGGTGGCAAGATCCGAGCCGTTGAATGTAGGCACGAATCTCGAGGCGGCTCAGTTCCCAAGAAAACGCTATCTTGTCGTTTAGCGTCGGTGGCAAGATCTGAGCCGTCTGATCGAGATCATGCACGAAAGTTGAGGAGAAAGTGAGTTTTCTCCGTTTGTAGGGTCGGGAAGCCCCTGCTCGGCAGCCGACCGAAGGCGTGGGGTCTCGGGCTTCGGCTGCTAGGCAAGATTGTTCGGATTATGTGGCCGGACGTAGCTTCGGTATCCCTCTACTGGCGAAGCTGAGGGGTGGACCATTCCTAGTCTGCCGCGAAGTAAGCTTGGGGGGACTGGGAGCCAAGTGTTGGACTCCGGGGCCATTGGTGTAGTTCGACGGTTGTGGGAGCAATTCCGAACGGCGATCCACCTCTGGCTCGTCCGGGGACGAGCCGAGGAGGTAAAGTCGAGCCAAGTGTTGGACTCCAAACCATCGGTGTAGTTCAACGGTTGTGGGAGCAATTCCGAACGGCGATCTACCTCTGGCTCGTCCGGGGACGAGCCGAGAAGGTAAAGTCGAGCCGAGTGTTGGACTCCGAACCATCGGTAAGGTTCAACGGTTGTGGGAGCAATTCCGAACGACGATCCACCTCTGGCTCGTCCGGGGACGAGCCGAGGAGGTAAAGTCGAGCCGAGTGTTGGACTCCGAACCATCGGTGAAGTTCAACGGTTGTGGGAGCAATTCCGAACGGCGATCCACCTCTGGCTCGTCCGGGGACGAGCCAAGGAGGTAAAGTCGAGCCGAGTGTTGGACTCCGAACCATCGGTGAAGTTTAACGGTTGTGGGAGCAGTTCCGAATGGCGATCTACCTCTGGCTCGTCCGGGGACGAGCCGAGGAGGTAAAATCGAGCCGAGTGTTGGACTCCGAACCATCGGTGAAGTTCAACGGTTGTGGGAGCAGTTCCGAACGGCGATCTACCTCTGGCTCGTCCGGGGACGAGCCGAGGAGGTAAAGTTGAGCCGGACATGGACTCCGAACCATTGGTTGAAAAATAACGAATAACAGTGAAATAGGGGAGGAGATATGTAAATAAATTTGTAAGCAGGAAAGAGCATTCTTTATTGATAATCGACGGCGAACCGTTTTACATGTTACAGCCCATGAAAATAGATTACAAATTAGAGGAGAGGAATAGCTCGATATCCTATAATACTTAGAGTGGCGCCGGGGCGCTTTCTTGGTATTTCAGGAGATGGTCGGCATTCCAGGTCCTCGGAATCTCTCTGCCCTCTAGATCCTCAAGACGATATGCTCCGGGCCGAACTACCCTCGTGATCATGTACGGCCCTTCCCAGTTCGGAGCCAGCTTGCTCTTCTGATTGGGGAAGGATATGGCCAATTTTCTCAAGACTAAATCCCCTTGCTTAATGTTGGTGGGTCGGACCTTCTTGTTGTACGCCAGTTCAACCCTTCTTCGGTAATTCTACTGTCGAATCGACGCTCTTTCCCTCAGCTCGTCTATCAGATCTAAGTCTGCCCTGAGGTCCCTGGCGTTCTGTTCCTCGTCGTAGGCTACAAGCCGAGGGGAAGGTATTCCGACCTCGAGGGGTATCACAGCCTCGGACCCATAGGTGAGGTTGAAAGGGGACTCTCCTGTGGGGGTCCGCTTGCTCGTGCGGTAGTTCCATAGGACGTTGGGGAGTTGGTCGACCCATAGGCCTTTGGAACTTTTGTCCAACCTTTTCTTGATGCCTGCGAGGATTTGCCGATTAGCGTTTTCTGCCTGTCCGTTCGACTGAGGGTAGGAGACGGACGAGAAGCGTTGCTGGATGGCAAGGTCGTCGCACAGAGCTCGGAACGCTGCGCCGGTGAACTGAGTCCCGTTGTCCGTCACGAGGACACGGGGGACGCCGAACCTGCAGATGATGTTCTTCCAGAAGAATTGTACCACCTTGTTCTCGGTTATTGTGGCGAGGGGCTCGGCTTCGACCCACTTCGAGAAGTAGTCGATGGCTACGACCAAGAACTTGAATTGACCCGGAGCCGGAGGGAAAGGCCCTAGTAAATCCATCCCCCACATTGCAAAGGGGATAGGACTTGATAGGGAGGCGAGGTTGGCTTGAGGGAGGCGACGAATACCGGGGTTGATTACCGCGACCTGCAAGGAAGTGCGAGACACCGGGGTTGATTCCGGCGACGCACCCTCCGACGCTCTTGTCAGTAACCAGTGATGATTAAAGAAAGAGATTAAGGTGGAAAAAGAGTGATTACCTGGTCACAGTAGCAGAGGGGAGGTATTTATAGTCGCCAGGGGAGTCATTAGTGGCTTGATTCTCTGTGTAACTGCTAGGAGAAAAATCCTCACAGCCTGTTTAGGAAACTAACCCCTGATTCCCGGTGAGAGCAAATCAGGCTCGTTGACTTGGTCAAATCAGTGATCCTGATTTGTCTCCTATTGGTCTGGGTTTGCTTCGGGTCGGGACCCGTACCCAATTGGAGTGGACCCGTTCGTGGGTTATTGGATCTGTGAGAAGGAGATCCGGTACCCGCTGTTACCGCTGATTTCGGTGTGGGGGTAAACAGATAAGATTTGTGAGTTCGAGAAAACCTGAACAGCTGATCCAAGCCTTCATGCTCCTGCCGCGACCTGCAAGGAAGTGCGAGACACCGGGGTTGATTCCGGCGACGCACCCTCCGACGCTCTTGTCAGTAACCAGTGATGATTAAAGAAAGAGCTTAAGGTGGAAAAAGAGTGATTACCTGGTCACAGTGGTAGAGGGGAGGTATTTATAGTCGCCAGGGGAGTCACTAGAGGCTTGATTCCCTGTGTAACTGCTAGGAGAAAAATCCTCACAGCCTGTTTAGGAAACTAACCCCTGATTCCCGGTGAGAGCAAATTAGGCTCGTTGACTTGGTCAAATCAGTGATCCTGATTTGTCTCCTGTTAGTCTGGGTTCGCTTCGGGTCGGGACCCGTACCCAATTGGAGTGGACCCGTTCGTGGGTTATTGGATCTGTGAGAAGGAGATCCGGTACCCGCTTTGGATCCGCTTGTATGTGAAATTACCGTTTTACCCCCGAGCTTCAAGATTCGCGCCCAATCTGGACGGTTCCGATTTAACCCCATTTTTAGCCATATCAGCCTCAAAGACAGCCAGCGTTGTCTTTCAGAAGTGAAGAATCAGGTGGCCCCCCTGAAATGCTGACATCATCAGCCTGTTGAAGACAGCATACAAATGGTATCAGAGCCGACTTTCGACACTGAGTGTGGGGCATGTCTATATAGTCGGGCAGTGAATTCCGGGATTGTGGTAATCCAGTCGGGCGGTGGATTCTGGGACTGTGGTGAATGAGACGAGCCTCAATTAAATTCGGGATTATGATTGATCGGGCGATGGATTCTGGAATCATGATTTATCGAGCGGATAGAAGAGCAGATGCTCCATAACGGTTAGAAAGTAGATCCTGCACTAGAATGTGTATGCCCTATACTCAGCGAGGACGCTGATTTCTGAAGGGAGGGGGGGTGTAACACCCCGTAATTTCAAAATAAATATAATAGTGTGTGTGTGTGTATATATATATATATATAGGGCTGTAAATCGAACTGGACGAGATCGAACAGCCATATGTTCAAGCTCGGACCAAAATTGTACTCGGACGGGCTTATGTCCGACCCGATCTAGGTCGGACAAAATTTTTATAGGCCGGACTCAGTTCGGTAAAGCATCGGACCGCAATAATATTCGGACAGACTTATGTACTGCTCGAGCTCGGTAATGAATCAGACCGAATAATTTGTTCAGGATCGGTTCGTATAACAATTCAGACGGTCCACGGTCGGACCATTTCTCGAGCCGGACTCGGACGGACGACGGACCGTCCTGTTCATTTTACACCCCTATATGTAAAAGAAGGCAATGGCATATGTTGTAAATAACTTGAAATGTGTAGTCATGAGGGGGGCCCACATGAGAAAATTGTGCAGCGAAAAGAAAACTTGGCTGATGGTTGCCTGGTGACGTGGCGCCCATGATGGAGGGGCCCACATGCTGGTTTGGCTGGGGGGTCATATGTTGACGCCAGGTGAAAGAGAGAGGAAGTGTTGAATAGTACCAAGTCGAAAATACAATACAAATAATTAACTATAAATACTATTGCCTATGATCAAGAGTCACCAATCCGGTTAACCACCTTTTGAGAGTCAGCCTGTGGTGGGTAGTTGTACTATACTATAAATAATTTGTCTTCTAAATTGTACAAATTATCTGAGCTAGGGGTAGGGGTGTTACAGCTCCATTGCACAAACTCCTGTAGTAATGCAGCACTGCCCCAGCTGTATTGACTAACTCTAGTCAAGTCACTAATCAGTGGTAAGTACATGAGAGGCACAACATCTCCTTTCGAGTTGGGGAAAAGAACACCACCAAATACAGTCATCTAGTAAGCTCGGGTGTAGCACTCTATATGATACTCCAGCGATTCGTTGTTTAAGAAATTCCTGAATGTATTCTTGAGCCAACTTAACCGGATAGACATACCATCGAATGTAGTCTCATCTGCCTCGACACCAAGATAATCTGCCACAAGCATCTCCTTATTAAATGTCATTGTACCTGTGACGGCGAAACCATCAATTGGAAGTCCAGAGATAACTGCGATATTCTGAAGCGTCACGGTCATCTCTCCAACGGGGAAATGGAAGGAATGGGTCTCCGGCCTCCAACGCTCGAGTTCCGCTGTAAGTAGATGGCGATCAAGTTTCATCTTCCCTATCAAACCAAGTCCGTAGAAACCGGCCGCCACTAACAGCTCGTGTGTCATGGGATGCATTGGCAAGGTCTCCTGAGTACGAAAACTGCACTCCCTGGCTATACCATCCCATACCTGCTGTGATCCATGTGTATGCTGCATAGTCAACAAAGAAGGATCATGAGGACCGGGCCCACCTGGTGCAATGTGAGAAGATGGGGCGTGCACACCACTAGCAGACGAAGAAGCTCCCCCGCCTTGGACACCCTGCGATGGACGTTCATATCCACGGCCAATATTACTCGGTCCTTCGTCGAAACCCTACAAGAATATAGTAATGTTTATTGAACACTGCATTGAAACAAGTATATTATCTAAACCAAACATAAAAATACTACTTACTTGGGGTCTAGCACCGGCTGCAACATTCTTCGTCCGAACCATTTATCCGTTGATTACAGCTGCAAAACATAATCATAAATATTTAAAAGTTCTCCAATAACAAGATATACTTCGAACATTCCCAATATGAACGAATAAAATCACAATCATAATAGTAATGTTGATGATGATTCACATTATACAACAACTAAATCAAAGAACCATGATCAAATCACAATCACCCAATTACACCTAATAGCATCACAAGTATATTGCAAACATTCCTCCTTGCCTATAACCACCACAAAGAAGATGCTATCTTTACTAACTATCTATTGTGAACAATATAGCAGTCATAATAAGTAACAAGCATACATAATAAGTCCTGCATTTGATAGTCTATGGGGTTTAACAACATTCAACTCTCAAACACGAATCATACACAATCATAACCCATTATTTCAACAACAAGTCAACTAAATGTAACCTACAATAAGAATCAAACAACAAGTTGTAAATATTGTGCATACCTATCTAGGGTTTCGGATTTCGAATTCCCAAATTTCCAAATGTCAATGGTGGTCACTAGTTGGTGGAGAGATGAAGAGAGACGAGTCCTTTTGAGGAATCTTTGGGGTCTACGGAAATGTATGATGATTTGGGGGGGGGGGGGGAATGGGGGATTAGGGTTATTGGGGATTAGGGTCTTGGGAACGAAGAAGAGGGGCAATCGATGTGTAGAGAGAGAGAGAGGGAGAGAGACAGTGGGAATAGAGGCCTTATTAGAGGTCGGGTCCCACTAGCGGCCGTTACTGGGAATAGCGACCACAGTAATACTAGGTCGTTTTTTCCAACAGTGACTTCAGTTAAGTGTTCATTATTCAAAAATCCATGGGAATACCGACAGAGTTATAAAAATTCCATAACATTTATAATAGGGGCCGTTATTTTCATTACTGGCATCGTATATGAAGAGGCCGCTATTTTCATGTGACACTGATTAGCCCATGAACGCTAATAATTTGGGAACTGGTTTAAAATCGCAAATAGTTTCAAAAATTGGCCTGGTACGGCAAAAAAATTCTAAAATATCCCCCACCTTCCTCAATAAAATGCCAAGCCAAGGCAAACCACATTTCCAGCTCCCCCTCCAATTCCTCCCTTCCCAAAATCCCTCAATTGGTGACCCCCCCGCCCCCCTCACCGCCGGGTAACCATGAACTCTTTCACCGGCAACCCCTCCCAAAAAACCTCCACCTCATCCACCTTCAACTCCTACCAATTCGATTTCGGACTCGGGTCCCAAACCCGCAACTCCTCCGCTCCCCTCAAAGAGCAGAAACTCAACCCCGCACCCGCACCCGCACCCGCACCCAGACCCACCCCCTCATCCTCATCCTCCTCCTCCAAACCCTCCTGGACCCACCAACCCGCCGCACCCAGATCCGCGCACATTTCCAACCTCAGCGGTCCCACCTCCATGGTCGGCGACATCCTCGGCAAAAACTGGAACTCCACCGCCCCCACGACGTCAGCATCGTCCTCCTCCCTTGGAATCGGAATCGGTATCCCTAAATCGAACCCGAATCTCTTCGGCGATCTCGTTGGATCTGCGCTCAATCAAAACAAAACGAGTAACGTCCCTCTGAAACCCACGCCGACGAGGAACTCGTACTCGATGGGAAATTTGTCAGATTCGCTGCCGAAATCGAGCAGCAGTTCGAATGTCAGTAGCACTAGCGTTCCGTTGAAATCGAGCTGGGGATCTGCAGATAATTTGGGGAATTTTGGTTCTATGAATCCAAGTACTAAACCCATTGGTGGTGGTATCGGATCTAAATCTAACTTGAATCAAGACCCGTTTGGGTCATTAATGGATTTTGGGGTGAAGAATTCTGCAAAAACACCGATTAGTTCGTCGAAGAATTCTTCTTCGTCGGCTTTCGGGGCATTTCAATATGCGAAACAGGCAGTTTCTTCGAATTCTGCTGCATCTTTTGGGGCTTTCCATGATGCCAAACCTGCAGTTTCGTCTAATCCTGCCGCATCTTTTGGGGCTTTTCCAGATGCGAAACCAGCGACAAAATCTGCATCTTTTGAGGCTGGTTTCGGAATGCCAGCTCAGCAACCTGCGAAAACTGAGGATTACTCGTTTGGGGATTTCAAGAATGCGGAGGCGATGAGCAATGTGAAGCAAGCCGATCCATTGGATTCTCTGTTTGGTTCCTCGGGGAATGGTTCTTCCGGAGGGCAGCAGTTTAGTAGTGAGATGGGTAGTGATTGGGATGTGGGTGCGGAGTTTGGAGGGGGAGATCATGGTGAGACTACGACGGAGCTGGAAGGGCTTCCTTCCCCGCCGAATGGGGTTACGTCGGGAATGGCAAAAAGTAAAGGGGTGGATAACTACAAGAATGGGCAGTTTGCAGATGCGATAAAGTGGCTGTCTTGGGCTGTTGTTCTGTTGGAGAAGGGTGGTGATAATGCGGATGAGGTGTTGATTTGCAGAGCTTCCTGCTATAAGGAGGTTGGGGAGTATAAGAAGGCAGTTGCTGATTGCTCAAAGGTATAACGATCCTCGTGTATTCTGTTACTATTTTGATTGTTTGACTGCACTGCATTTACTATATTGGATCACCATATGCTTGTTGAGTAAAATTTAGAGTATACAACTCTAAACTTTCTAATATTTGACCCAAACAAGTAAACAAATTACTTCTATTATACCCATAATAAAGGACACTACAACACTTTCCAAAGACCACTCACAATTTGTAGAAAAATACTAACACTCAAATAAAAACTCACAACTTACACTCAAAAGATTCTATACTCAAACTAAGAATACAAAGACTTATTTTTTGGAGGATACCTAAACCAAATGCAAGAGAGGGTATTTATAGTCCACTCCATGCAATCTATACCATACAAATATAAAATTAAGAAATAATCCTAATCATATATTATTACCACATTCTACTCACTTATCCTAAAAAATCTTATTTCTACATTCTTCTACAATTTTCTCTTAAATATCTTCCTTCCACATTTGTTGAGAAGCTTCCATTGTCTTAGGTTTAGATAAATGGATTGGGCTTTTATTTTTCTTGGACTGAAATAAAAACAAATACATTGGGCTAATGGGTTGAGGTTGATTTTCGACACTCCCCTTCAACATCAGCCTTCACTATTTGCACTGTGCCGTGTTGACAGCGAAATATTTCAAACTTGCCGGTGCTCAAGCCTTTTGTGAACAAGTTTGCGACTTGATCATCTGTCTTGATATACCTCATTTCAATTTCTTCTTGCTGAACCTTTTCTATGATAAGATGATAGTGCACTTCAACATACTTAGTTCTTGCGTGAAAGACTGGATTCTCCGCCAAACGAATTGCCGGCTGAGTGTCACAATACAATGGAACTGCATAATCTACTGGTTGATGTAGATTAGTCATTAGTTGTATCAACCATGTACTCTCTTGAGCTACCACTGCCGCTGCTCGATCACTGTGTTAAATTTCCTCTGATACGGCTAAAATTTTGGTCGAGATTTCGTTTCGGCTGGCTTGCCGATACGAAATTACATATTTTATACTATACATCGTTTTGGACTGAAATGTGTATATTTCAACCGAAAGTACAAAAATATCGGCCGAAATATTACCGAAAGTGGGAAATATTAGCTGAAATAGACATAAATGTTATTGTGAATATATTAAAAAAATTATTTTACTTTTTGCATTTATGTCTTTCAATATAGGACCTTAAGCTAAAATAATGTGAAGATTTCGTATCGCTATTGTTTGTATATATGCCAAGTAAGTTACTAACTAATATATTTTTTCTAATCAATGCAAATTTAATTTAGTTATATACTTATATTACATTCTCTTCTATATTATTGTTAAATTATGCAAAGATTAACCGTAATTGATGTCATTAATTACATTATACAGTTATATGATAAATGACATGTAGAATATATAATATCTTATTTAGTAACATTTTTTTATTGAGTATAGGAAATGAACATCCGATATGATCATATTTCTTCGAGATCTCCGATATCTCCGATCGAGACGAAACACCCCTTGCCGAGACGAGTCCGAAATTCGATATTTAAAACCATATGCTCGATACTCAGCTTCAGTGGTTGATAATGATACTGTCGGTTGTCTCTTGCTGCACCAAGAAATTGTTCCAGAACCAAGCTTAAACACATACCCAGTTGTTGATTACCTGGTGTCATGATCTCCTGCATAGTCAGCATCGCAGTATCCAACTAACTTGCAGTCTTCACCTTTCTTGTACAAAAGACCATAGTCAATTGTACTCTTCACATATCTCAGTATTCGTCGAACTGCTTCCAAATGAGATATCTTTGAATTTTGCATGTACCGACTCATCACACTAACTGCATAAGAAATGTCAGTTCGAGTCAAGGTTAAGTAGATAAGACTGCCTACCATTTGTCGATACATGTTGCATCTTCCAAATACTTTCATTTATGTTCACACATTTTGACATTTGGTTCCATCGGCATCGATATTGGCTTGCATTCGAGCATTCCAAACCTCTTCAACAAATCTTTGGAATATTTTTGTTGACAGAAATATTTCTTCTTGTGTGCGATCAACCTCTAAACCAAGGAAGTGTTTGAGCTGTCCAAGTTCCTTCATCTGGAAATGAACTGATAAATTCTCCTTCGCTTGAAGAATTTATGCCTCATCATCATCGGTTATGATTAAATCATCCACGTACACTAGCACGATAGCTAGCTTTCCTTCATTGGCTTTGACAAATAAGCTGGAATCTGCAGGTGTTACTGAATAACCACTTTGTGTTAGAAATTCAGCAATCTTACCATACCACATCCTGGGTGCTTGTTTCAATCCGTAGAGTGCTTTCCGCAGCTTACACACATATTTAGGATGATTTTGGCTCTGAAAACTCAATGGTTGGATCATGTAGATCTCCCGATCCAGTTCTCCATGAAGAAAAGCATTCTTCACATTTATCTGCCACAAATTCCAGTCTTTGTTGGTTGCAAGTGCAAGTAGGACTCATACAGTTGTAAGTTTCGCCACTGGACTAAACGTTTCATCATAGTCTAGTCTGTACTGTTGAGAGAAACCACGAGCTACAAATCGTGTCTTATACCTCTCGATTAACCCATCTGGATGGCGCTTTATCTTAAAAACCCACGTGCAGGATATGGGTTTCACATCTCTTGGCTTTGGCACGAGATCCCAAGTCTGATTTTGCTGAAGTGCATCTATCTCTTCTTTCATAGCTGCCATCCACTCAGAACCCTGCGATGCTTCTTCGAACATCTCAGGCTCTGTTGCTTCTTCAACTATGGTTGCATTGACGTATTTTGGATTTGTCCTTCGTGTTCTTGTTGACCTTCGGAGTTGAGATTGTGGAGTTGATTCTTCCGTTTTAGTAGGCCCACCTTCTTCGCTTGGTTGTTGATACACGCCAATTTGCCAAGGATTCTGAGCCATTCTTTATTCGACATCATTGCCATTTGGATCTCCTGATTCATCTGAACTTAGTTGGAGTTGAACGGTATGCTCCCCCATCTTTTGTTGGAGTTTCTCTCCAAATTCTTTGGAGTCTGGCAACACCTCCTTCTCTGAGGACCACCAAGAAGATGTTTCATCGAACACCACATCTCGTGAAGTGTAGCATCTTCCACTTGTTGGATCGCAACATTTTCACCCATTTCTCTGGCTGTCGTATCCCACAAAGATACATCTAACAACTTTCTTGTCAAACTTGCTTCATAAATGATCAGGAACAAATACATAACATACACAGCCAAATACTTGAAAGTAGCTGATTGTAGGTTTCATGTTTCTTAGTTTCTCAAAAGGTGAAATGAACCCTAACCTCGGTTAAGGAAGTCTATTGATCACAAAAGTTGCAGTCCACATTGCTTCAGCCCAAAACCTTTCAGGTACATTATTTTCATGCAGCATACTCCGACAAATTTATGCAAGATGTCAGTTCTTTCTCTCTGCTACACCATTCTGTTGTGGCGTGTTGGCACAAGTGTAATGATGACGTATTCGGTATTCGCTTAGGTATAAAGAGAACTCGCTCGAGCTATATTCTCTCCCGTTGTCTGTGCGCAAGCAACGGATCTTCTTTCCCACTTCTCCTTCAGCTGACTCTCTGAACTCTTTAAACTTTGAGAATGTGTCAGATTTTTCTTTCATAAAGAAAACCCACACATACCTTGAGAAGTCATCAATGAATGTCACAATGTATCACATACCGCTAATTGATGGTTGTTTAACGGACCCGAATACATCAGAGTGAACTAACTCTAACGGTTCCTTCGCTTTAAACTTTGATTCCTCGTATGGCAATTGGTGTGCGTTACCATACTGGCATACCGCCTAGACCATGTCTGTTCGCACGGCTAGTTGAGGAAGCCCCTTAAGCACCAACTTCTTCCCTATCACACTTAGCTTGGAATAGCTAACGTGACCTAACCGCATGTGCCATAGATATGTTATTTCATTTTTTCTTGTTCTGTCTACATATGCAGATTCTGCTGATACCATGTAACTGACTCCAATCATCGCCCCTCCATTGTCGGTGTTTTCAAGATTTTGAGGTCACGGTACACCTTCACATCTCGGGGACTGAATAAGACATAATGGCCTGATGATGTCAATTGAGCCACAAATAGCAAATTTTTCTTCATTCCTGGGACATGGTAAATATCTTGAAGTGGCATCTGGTTAGAATTATATCGGGGCGTAACTATAGTCTTACCGATGTGAGCATCGGTAACCTTGAGTTGTCGGCTGTCACCACCACACGACCTTTTTTGTACTCAAACAGGTTTTGCAGTTTCTGTTTATCACCAGTCATATGATTTGAGCAGCCCGAATCTGCGATCCAGTTATTCTTGTTGTCAATCTGTTCTGGTGTTGTTACCGTGAGAGCTAATTCTTCTTCCTCCGTAGCGAATAAAGCTTCGGCATCTCAACCATCTTCGCTATTCTCCTTAGAACCGGAAGTTGCAATATTGCTTTTAATAGGCTTTTTCTTGGTCCAACAATCTTTTGCCATGTGGCCATCTTCCCACAGCTGTAACACTCTCCATCGAACTTCCTATACCACGGTTCTTCGAAGCTCCTCCTAGACGAGAGCCTCCCATTCTTTGGTAACTTTTCACCTTCTCACCGTCCTTAAATCCACCACTAGTGTGCCACTTGAAAGTTGAAACTGTCCTTGCTTTAGCTGGTGTAGAGCGCTTCCTTCTCACCCTTTAGCGAGACTCCTCCCATTTGCTTAGGTATAGCTTCCTGACCCGCAAGAAAATTTTCAAACTCAACAAGTGATGGTTGTGTTGGCCATCCCTGTACAGCGGCAACGGACCCGCGATATTCGGATCTCAAACCATGGATAATTATTCTCTTTATCCTGGTTTTCCCAATAGGAGCCGTCGGATCTAACTCTGAAATTTCGCGGCATATCTACTTCACCTTGTGAAAGTACTGGGCAATTGTCATGTCGCGTTGCGCCATCGATAACAGCTCATTCTCGAGAAGTTGTAGTCTTGCATCATTCTTCTTTGAAAATAGTGTAATAAAAGTGTCCCATGCTTTGATGTTTTGGCATCCTGGATGTGCTCCAACATTTCTTCTTCAATTGTAGTTTTTAAAGCAAACTTCGCTTTGTCTGTTTTAATCTTCCACTTTCACAAGATGCCATTGGCATCTTCTGCCGCCGGTTGTGTAGCTTCACCATCACCGACAGCCTCCCAAAGGTCCTGACCTTGTAGGTAAGACTCTATACATGTTGCACACGTGTTGTAGTTTTGGTTGTTGAGCTTCTTGATTCCTCCAACTACTTGAAGGTCACCCGTTATGCCGATAAGACTTCGACTATGCCGAACAAACTTGACTAACAAACTTGCAGAGTACCAAACTTCTCACAACTCAAGATAGCTCCACCAAGAACGATCCCTGACCGTCCCGCTCTGATACCAATTGTTGAGTAAAATTTAGAGTATACAACTCTAATTACTAATATTGGACCCAAACAAGTAAACAAATTACTTTTATTATACCCACAATAAAAGATACTACAACACTTTCCAAAGACCACTCACAATTTGAAGAAAAATACAAACACTCAAAAGAAAGCTGACAACTTACACTCAAGACTCCACACTCAAACTAAGAATACAAAGACTTTATTTTTTGGAGGATTCCTAAACCAAATGCAAGGGGGAGGGTATTTATAGTCTACTCCATGCAATCTACACCATACAAATATAAATTTAAGAAATAATCCTAACAATACATTATTACCACATTCTACACACACCTCCTAAAAAAATATTATTTCTATATCCTTCAACAATTTTCTTTTTAATATCTTCCTTCCACATTTGTTGAGAATCTTCTATTGTCTTGGGTTTAGATAAATGGATTGGGCTTTTATTTTCCTTGGGCTGAAATTAAAACAAATACATTGGACTTTGTAATTGGCCGAGGTCAACAATGCTTGAAATGCTTAAATTATCGTACGATATAACTTATGAACTTTTAGCAAATATGGCTGTTGATGTTCATCCTTTTTTTGGTAGAAATTTAATGGTAATTGTGATTTATCTTTCCATTGCCTTATAGCTTGTAGGAATGACTTAGACTATATTTGGTAGTGCTTTTGAATAGTTCATAAGTACATTTGGTCTCTAAAATCACTTTTAAACTTTAATAAAAGTTTGGTACTTTGGTTGTATCGAGTACAAACTGTGTTGGGCCCTCATTTCAGCATATTGTTTTAGCTCTATGCCAAAGTGCATTCGCCCATTATAAAAATACTTTGCAATATTGTTTGCTTGCAAGACTTTGGTCACAGCAGAACCTAAGCATCATAAGTGAGCTTTAATCAACTTTAGCCTCTGGCCTCATGCTATAAGGCGAGTTAAAAAGTATGATGTTGGTTATGGAAACACTCATATATTGTTCTCAACATTTCAAATTGTTAATCTCCACTTGTTTTTGGATTGCAATTAAAATCGATGCAGGAAAGATATTTTTTCAGTGAGGCAAAGGAAAAGGTGAACATTGAAACATTGATACACAAGTTATGAAGTTTTGAATACAGTACTGAGAAGAAATTAACAAATTCATGATACTTGGGAATTTTTAACCAGTTCTCTAAATAATCAATCTTTTGTAATTAACGAGGGAGAATTACTAATTTATATCCAAACATACTCTTAACCATTATATTGACATTGTGCTAATTTTTGCAGGTGTTAGAACGCGATAGCTCAAATGTCGCAGTGCTGGTGCAGCGTGCTTTACTCTATGAGAGCACTGAGAAGTACAGGCTTGGGGCTGATGATTTGAGGATGGTTTTGAAGATTGATCCTACTAACAGGCTTGCAAAGAGTACTATTCATAGGTTGAATAAAATGGCTGAGTAAAAGGGAGGTTTATATTTCTTTTCATTCCCCTGATCATTCTTTTGTTCTCTGGGCATATAAATGGTAATTGAGTACTTTATACTTTTCCCTTTCTAGAGGTCATACGTGTGGGGAATTCATATGTTTTGGAAATGTGGGCTTGTGTGTTAAATTTGTTGCTGGACTTGAGAATTACTATTACTTGTATGTTTATATGTTGTTGTATCAAATTTTTCTTTTGATATGTTACTTGCAATTACATTAATTCGATATTTCATCTATTACTTGTCTAACTACTCACAGATTACTTCAGTCAGTCAATTGTATGATTGTTCGGATCTGTTTGTTCATTTGATATTTTTGTGATTTTTATGATGCACATGTTTTGAAAGCTTCAGTACCCACAGCCTTTTTCATTAGAGGTCATCTTGCATATATTACATTTTATTATTTCCAATATGGGTTTAAGGGGATGAGGTGCCATCTTACATAGGAATATAGGACCGTATGGTGGCAGTTGAAGAAGGACATAAAAAATAAAACCACGATCTAAACCGGTCAAAGTGTTCTAATATTCATAAAACATTAAATGATGAAATATCACAAAGGTTCAAGATGTTTTTCCCATTCATTGACCTCAACTGTGATGAATGGGCAAAATATGTGTCAGCTTGGTGAGTTTTACATCACCCTATGTTTTATTTTATGAAGATCACTTTGAATGGTGTGGATCGTGTCTTTTATATCTATTTATATTCCTTACTTATCCACCTGCCTGCCACCTTACAGCTATGAAGCACGGATACTCTGCGGGGGGTCGCGTATCACGTACCCGATACGTATCAGACACGATACGCGTACCGTACTCATCCGATACGTACCCGATACGTATCGGAATTAATTAAAAAATAAAAAAATAAAAAAAATATCCGATACTCTTCCGATACGCGGGGATACGCGTATCGGAAGGGCGGGATACGCCACCGATACTTTTTTTTTAAATTTTTTTTTAGTTTGGCTCGGCCCAACAGGCCCATTCACCGTTCTATCTTCTATAATCTATCTTCTGCCTCTCTCTTTCTCATCTCATCAATTAGAAGATTCAGAACCCTATTCCCTTCTCTCTCAGCCGATCCTTCTCTGCCTCTCTCTTTCTCATCCCATCGATCAGAACCCTATCCCCTTATCTCTCTCAGCCGATCCTTCTCTGTCACCCTCAGATCTGATCAGACCCCGATCAGATCTCTCTCAGCCGACCCCGATCAGTCTTCCTCTCCGACCCCGATCAGATCTCTCCGACCCCGATCAGATCTCTCTGTCACCCTCAGATATTTGCCATAAAGGTATTTTTTTTCCAGTTCTTTTTTCAGTTCTTTTTTTATTTTTTCAGTTCTTAATTTATTCACCGTGATCGCCTGATCGGTTCTTTTTTTAATTTTTTATTTTTTCAGTTCTTTATTTATTTTTTCAGTTCTTTATCCATGTGATCAAAACTCAAAAGGATTTATCTGACTCCTTTGGAGATATGTACGAATCTAACTCATCTTGGAGTTATACTGAGCTTGTTCTAGTGCATGTTTTGATGTAGGAATTTTCTTGCAAATAGAGGATAAGTATAAGAAATGGTATTTAACAAATCACATTACATAATTGTCAATTTGTCATTACATAACAAAATAACAAAATAACACAAATAGAGTATATTACAATAACAAAATGACATTACTGATTAAGATGCACACAAAATTGTTTTTAACAAAATGAGAAGTTATCCATGTATTAAGATGGACAATTGGACATAGTTATTCAAATATTGAAAACGACAAATAAGAAGTATCTCACTCAGGTACGTATATTTTTATTTAATGCAATTTTATATTGTCTATGTATAACTTAAGGAATTCAATTTTTATTTATAATATATATTATTATTATTTTTTATTTAATTTATTTAAGCGTATCCTAACGTACCCGTATCCTAGTTTTTGAGAAATCGACGTATCCACGTATCCGATACGTACCGTATCAGATACGCGTATCCGTATCCGTGCCTCATAGCCTTACAGTGCTATGTATGGTGGCACTAAATTCCCATTAAACCCCTTTTAATATATTATTTTTCGTATATATTTAACCGGCATAGCATTGTTAAGTTTGCTTGTGACTTTTCTCTCTCCTACTGCTGTGTCTTCTGCCTTGGTACTGATCTGTTTGTACGTAGGTAAAGAATGCACAAAATTCTGTTCATTGACATCAATATATCGATTCTTTCTTTATTAATAGAGGCAGTTATGTGCGGAGATTTGAAAATCAAAGCTTTCTCGAGTGACAATGCTTCATCATCAGTTTTTCTCTTTGTGCTAATTCTCTATTATATTTCTCTGTTCACTCTATAATTCATAATTGAGATAGATGTAACTCTTAACACTGATTTCTTTATGTAAGAAAAGGAGTAGAAATTTGACTGTATTAGTAAATTGCTTGGTGTCAGTATTAGGAATTGAACAACTTTTGTACTCTTATACAGTTATACTTCCAGAAGTTTATGAGAAGGGAACCTCTATATATTTTAAATGTTATGAGAATATTAAAAAATGAGTATAAACTTTTATAAGACCTTAAGTACCAACTATGCGTTATGGTTCAAAATGTTGGACATTTTAAGCTGCTAGGCGTATGAGTGGCAAAACAGCAATTGATAAGAAATGTGCACAATTGTAGGAGATTGGTGATGCTGCAATTAGGGGAGGGATAACTGATTGAGATGGTTTGAGCATGTGCAGCAAAGACCAATAGCAGTGTCGGATTGTGCTGAATGGAACAAAGATAAGAGGTCGACCTTAGCACACTTGGATTGAGATATTTAAGAGAGACTTAGTAGGTGTTAATTTGACACAGGAGTTGGCTCTTTATGAAGCTAAATTGAGTAGAAAGATTCATATGTCTCTACCCATAGATTTGAACCCAGTGAAGTTTTCTGGTTCTATTTGTCCCTGATCAACCTTTTGTATTGGAAAACAAAATTACTCTGCTGGTGGTTGCTTTATACAAAATATCTTTTACTATTCGTTATAGTGATTAAAAACAAATAATGCAATTTGAAGCATAGGAAAACAGAATATCGCTGGTTGCAGGGAGATAATAGATAACCTATTTGTAAATCGCATAATGTTTTGTGTTTTCTAAAAGAGGGCATAAGCTGAAGTGTTTTTGTATCTGTTTTTTCCTGTGAGAAATGTTCGGTTCTTTGGTAGACTATATGAGATTTAGGTCATTCTTAATGTCTGTTAAAAATTTACAAGTTCCCGGGCAATTCAATTTATTATATGCGTTAATTTTTTTGTTATTTTGTAAAGCTTGCTTGTATTTGAACTTTTTAAGGCAAATTGTCTCATATGTTAGTTGCGGTGATTGTTACTGGAAGTGGATGAATTTGATCCCTTTATGCAGAATTTCCGATATTATAGTTTTCTTCTATGTCATGGAGTTCAAGGAATAGAAGTTTATATTCTAGTTCTGATGCTTAGTTTTGTGAATTTGGTTTTCGGAAATCTTAACAAAATCATCAAAAGATGGTTGCTCAGTATGGATTGATTTGATGTCCTTACCTACTAATGTCTGTTTAATTCTTCACAAAAAACTTGAGGTTTCCTTTTTTATTCTTAAATGAAGTTTTCTAATACCGCTCATAGCTTAAAATTCTGAATAGACCATAACAACAGGTACTAAATAAGTCAATATTTGGAGGTGGTGCAATAAGGATTAATGGTGATATATTGCAACTAGGTTATAAAAAAATATTTTCTTTATTTTATTTTATTTTATTTTATTATAATCAAAGTTGACAGGTTCAGGTTGGTTGAAAAAACAACTGGCATGATGAGATTGTGCTTTGGTCTTTCTCATGTTACAACTACAATGAAATTGCCAGATAGTCAAAGCAGTTCAAGGTATGTGGGTTGGTAAGGTATTTGGGTTGGTAAGATATTTGTTGTCACTGTGTCTATCCTTTCCTTCATAATCTTAGACTTGGGTTTTGGACTTTGAATATCATTTGATGTTGAAGGTTAACCACAATTTCTTTTTCTGATAATTAAAGTAGTTTTTATCAGCTGAGATAGATCCCAGGTTAAAGATTAATGCTAAACCATTTAGTTCTTAGAATTATTTTTTTTATCGACAATTCTACATCCAATGTGTCTTTTTCTAATATATTGTACACAAAACATTTTCTACTCTGGTCAATTACATAATGCAGAGATTGATTTTTTTGTTGAATACAGAAAATCTTGAGAATGTTGAAGATCAACATCAAGTATCTGGATGAATTGAATGTTGTTTGTTTTGTGTAAATTTTATTGTTTGATTAGTATGTTTTAGGTCTGCTGGCAGTGAATTCAGTAGCCCAAATCCCAGAGTAGGAGAAGTTGCCTCTATTTGTATTAGTTCTCAAATGCTATCCCTTCTTGTCTCATTGGGCGATTGGAATCACAGAATTTGAATCTGAAATTACTGGGTACAGAATTTGAATTAATCATTGGTATTACTGTATTTGGATATAATTAGTTTCAGTATTTTTGTTTGTTTGTTTTTATCTTTGGTTTATAGATAGGCGAAGAACATTAGATAATACGGGAAATTGTTCCAGCAGCTCATTCCGGTTCTCCTGCATCTGCATTATTGTTGGTGCTTGTCGTATGTTTTATATTTCTTTTTGAAGAGATTAATGAGAATGCTATTTGAGTTGTTTCTACAGCACAGAGCAGTTAGGTCACTTGTAGCGGTGGGTGTATCATTTGTTAGGTCTCATATAAAATTTGATTCTCAAGACGGTGCATCGCTTGTTAGGTTTCATATAAAATATGATAGTTAGGATTGAAGACTATCATTTGTCACCATGTATTGTTCGCAGCAAAACGAAATTGCTTTGTAATTCCTGTCTATTTCATTACGAGTCATGCATTACACTACTAACTCTAAAGTAGGACTGGATCCTAATACAAATTAAGTTACAGCAACGCAAAAGGACTGATATACAGACGGTCCATCTGCCAACGTCGAATTAAACTACACAGAACTAACAGAAAAAATAAAGGGGAAAAAAATATATTAAATGCTACGACTTCTCTTTTAAGCTTTTCTTCCAGCGAATTCAGCTCTTCAGAGAGTTTCTCGTATAGTAGCTGATATGATCGAAGCTCTCTTTTAAGCTTTTCTTCCTGCTCAGTAAAATGAAGATTTCAACATAGTTACAGTTGTGAACTTCTTATAGAACATCTAGCAGCAAATTGTGTTTAAACTAATGAAACTGAAGCGAATAAAGAGTACCTTGACCGAGAGCTCCTTTTCCCTCTCCTCAAATTCCGTGCACCTATAAAAATCAAATAGAAATGAAATATCAAAATTAAATGAAATACTCAATCCTGACAAAAGATTAGTTGCCTCAAGATTGGCATTGGGAATAAGATTACACCACAATTCAGAGATGAGCAATCAAAACTGTTTCAGCAGAATGCTCTCTTTCGGGGGTGGAATACCCAATCAATTTGTTGCATTTCTCAGAGTCAGTAGACCACAAAACGACAAGAATTTCAAAACAATGAATTTCTAATTTAATCGACTAAAACCCCTCGAGAATATTTGGAAAAGCCTCGCCGCAAAATTATATAGAGAAATGTAAGAAAAAATTGCCGTACTGTCCTCTTTTTTGAAAATAATTAGCGACTTGTCCTACTTTCCAAAACAATTAGCGATATGCCCTTGTTTAGGACACATCAACAAAAAACGTTATTGGAAAAAACGGCATAAGTTATTTCGATGCCGTTCTTCCCAATAACGACATCTCTTTTTAAAAAAATTGTCGTGTCGTTATTGGGAATAACGGCATAGCTTATTTTTGTCTAAAGATCGTACAGTATCAATTGTGACTCGAGAGAGAATTGCAAATTGAATATAACTGATGTCGTTCTTTGAGAGAACGGCATAGATTATACTGATGCCGTTATTGTGAAGAACGGCATCAGTTATAATTGTTTTGCACAGCTTCCTATAATCGAAAAACCCCTTCTCCTCTCTCCTACCCCTTCTGATTCGTAAACTTCTCTCTCTCTCATCGCTCCTGTTACCCACAAACCCTAGATCCCAAAATCAAAAAATTCCAACCATTTGACTCCTCTAAAATTCCATAAATTACCTCCTTACTCTCACTCTCATTTGCAGTCTTCATCCACAACGAAATTTTTGCTAGTGGTTTTTTGGTTTAATTTGAAGGTATTATCATCTTAACCTTATGTTTGATTTTTATTCCAATGTTATGTTTATTGTGAGTAGTGAATGACTTGAATATGTTTTAATTTTTATGCATAGGTATGGAATTTGATATCCCTATTTAGTTATATTATAGGGGTGAAGTAATTAAGGATCCAAAAATTAGATATTCTTATAGTGATGTTGAACCGGTAATTATTTGGGCTACCCCCAACTTTACGTACGCAGAATTAATAGATAAGATATATGAAGTCACCAATTGGGATAGAAGTGAAATGAGTCTGAAACTCAGAGGCTATTATTCAGCAGTATTTCATGTTGGTACCCATAGACAATGACAGTTCTCTGAGGTCTATGTTGCTTAGGACACTTCATCCAAGTTGTGGTTAGAATATAGTTGAGTTATATATCGATCAAACGAGGCTTCCAAATACTACACGAGTTGTTATCGAAAGTCCAAGGCCCACAAGGACTTTGAAACCATCTACAGAGTCACACGCAAGGATTTCAAATACAACTGGAGATACTAGCACAACTCCAACGGAACCTGTTTCCTCCGAATACGAGCAGGTATATCCGACCCCATTGCCACAAAATATTTTGGTAGCTGGCATTGCTATGGAAGACTTTGACAACGCCGTTGTAAATAATGACTTAGTCGAAGAGGAAGAAGATGAGGTACGCGGTTTCGAGGATGATGATGAGGAGATTGCAGTTGAAGCTCCAGTTGTTGAAGTCAATGTTGATGTGCCGGTTAACAATGCCCGTGTGTTGCCAAGTCAGGACACAAGTGCAGCGATGCGTGGATCGCAATCAAGTGAATGGATGTCCCGTGCCACCATACATGAACATGGGCAGTCTTCCATTGGTTCTTCCAACTTGGATGAACTCTTCATAGGTCAAAGATTTCCAACCAAAGATGCTCTACAACATCAAGTGAAGATGTATGCCGTGAAAAATCACAGAGAATTCGTGACGGTAAAATCAGATCGTTGTCTATACCATGTGAAATGTAAATACGCGCTCATCAACCATTCAGCCAAGGAGATTGCAGAAAATCCATCACTTCAAAATGTAGTTGGTTGTCCATGGCACTTGCATTGTTCCCAAAGGCCATAATTATTTTGTGGTGAAAAAGCTTGAAGGTGTACACACATGTGTGAATCCTACATTGACTCAGGATCACAACAAAATTGACTCGACGGTCGTATCGATGGTCATAATAGATACTCTGAAGGGACAACTCTTAATAACACCAGGAGCCATAATTGGCTTAGTGAAGGGTAGGTTCCATTACACAATATCATATTGGAAAGCTTGGAAGGCAAAACATAAAGCAATTGAGAAACTATATGGTTCTTTTGAAAAAGCGTACACTAAATTACCATATCTACTCAATGCAATTCAAGCTTCAAATCCGGGTACGGCTGTACATTGGGCGAAGATTGCGACCGGTCCGAGTATAGAAATATTTAAGGGTATTTTTTGGGCATTCGGTCCTTCCATCGAAGGATTTAAGTCATGTAGATCAGTTATAAGTGTAGACGGCACTCACTTGTACGGGAAATATAAAGGCTATTTATTGATTGCGGTTTCACCAGACACAAATGGGAGGTTGTTTCCGTTTGCGTTTGCACTGGTTGGCGGTGAAAGCATAGAAACGTGGACATGGTTCATGAACTGTATTCGGTACTTTGTTACAGATCGTGAAGGTCTTTGTGTCATTTCTGACTGACATACCGGTATTTTATCAGCAATGGGAAATGAGTTTGGTACGTGGAGGGAACTATTTACATATCATCGGTACTGTAT
Source organism: Hemerocallis citrina (assembly GCA_017893485.1). Classification (NCBI taxonomy): domain Eukaryota; kingdom Viridiplantae; phylum Streptophyta; class Magnoliopsida; order Asparagales; family Asphodelaceae; genus Hemerocallis; species Hemerocallis citrina. The sequence continues at coordinate 146,167,066 of CM030367.1, forward strand.
GCGCCATTTTGCTAGCAATTTTCATAAAAAATTTGGTTCCAAATTTTTGATGAAAAAGTTAAAGGTAATTGCGTGTCAAAATCAGTGGAAAAAGTACGAGGAAAAGATGACACAACTTGAAGCTAGCAATGCTGATGCAGCTAACTGGGTGAAGGAAAAAGCGAATGAGAAGTGGGCACTTACTGCCGATGGTGGGCGTAGATATGGTATAATGACAACGAATCTGTCCGAAGTGTTCAACTCAGTTCTAAAAGGTGTTCGTAGCTTACCTGTCACCGCAATTGTAGAACAAATATTTTTTCGTCTAAACATGTACTTCACCGACTGCCGTGAAGCCGCGCAGACACTTATCAGTGAAGGTAAACTATGGGCACCCCGGATTCAGGATCTAATTGATGTCCGCCGTGAAAAATCCAATTTACATGAGGCAATAATGTTTAATAATTGCGATGGTATTTTTGGGGTGAAAACGGGCATTAGAATGGACGGTGGATATCAAAAAGGTGGACATTGGCATACGGTGGACCTAGAGGGCCGATCTTGTACATGTGGCAAATTCCAACTGATCCACGTTCCATACTCTCATGTGTTAGCAGCATGTGCTTCACTGCACTTGATTATCAACCGTACATTGATGCCTTCTACTCTACGGATTTGTTAGCAAAAACATGGGCACCAACTTTCAATCCTATACCAGACGAATCTTATTGGCCTACCCAAAGCGCACCGGTACTTATAGTTGATTCTAGTCTTCGTTGGGTGAAGGGGAGGCCTAGGAGTACTCGCATCCGCAATGACATGGACGCTCGAGACGGTGGGAGTAGCGGAAAAGTATGTTCGAAATGTGGTGTGAGTGGACACAATAGACGGAGTTGTAAGAATTTACAAAGTGTGGGGACTTCACAATCTATCCGCACTTGAATATTTTCCTTGTTATTGTATGTTAGTTATGTCTCCTCTTTTGTAAGTGTTTGTATGAAATTATAAAGTTGTTTTTATATGTTGAGCAATTTAAGTTTAAATCGTTTGGAATGAGATTTTTTGTATGACTGGGTGGTGAATATAGTTAAATTTGTTGTAAATAAACATTCACAACAAAACATGCACAACTGTTCAAACAACAGATGCCGTTCTTGTGAATAACGACATCTTCTTTCTATGCCATTATTCTCAAGAACGACTGTGGAGACAGAAAGTTTGGCAGAAATCTCAAATTTTGGAATTTTGATGTTTAACTGATGTCGTGATTCTGAACAACAGTACAGTTAATAGATGCCGTTATTTTGGAAAACAGCAGGATTTGAAGTTGCTGTTATCTTGGATAACGGCATACTTATGTACATCTTCAGATATGCCGTTATCTTGGAGGGTAGGGAGGTTATACGAAGATGCCATTATCTTCAATAACAGCATCAGTTTAGGATGCCGTTAATTTGAATAACGACTGTGGAGACAGAAATATTGGCAGCAAACTCCAACTTTGCTAATTTTCCCTCTATGCTGATGCCGTTATTCGCGATAACATTACAGGATTAAGATGCCGTTATTGCAAATAACGACATCTTTTATTCATGTTTTTCACATACAGACATGCCAACTCCTTCTTCAATTCATTGATGTGCATGTTTTCAGATCCTACATCCATGCTTCAATTCAATTCAATTCAATTCATCAATTTTCAATTCATCTTAAATTTTCACAGACCAACTCCTTCTTCTTCACATACTAGATCAAGACTTCTTTGTGTCAATTTAATTCAATTCATCAAGTTTCTAAAGATTTCATAATAATAAAGTCTCAAAACATGCACAACTAAAAATAAGGAACCATACTTAAACACTTCTTTGTGTCAATTTCACAGACTTCACAGACTTTCCGATTGCACATCAAGTTTCAAAATATGCACAACTGAAATCTTTCAAAACATGCAAATCAAACTTAAATATACTTAAACAATTCATCAACTACATAGCATGCATACATAAAGTTTATAATTACTAAAATACAAGAAAGATCAATATTACATAAAGTTTTCTTCAATTTAACTCAGCGTGAAATGTTGGGGTGGTCTCCTCCTTCGAGCCGGGACTTTCCGTCTACGTTCCCTGGTCTCTTGCGTTGCGGGTTCACTTGGACCAACTTCTTCTTCTTCATCACCTCCTCCTACTTCAATCTCTAGATTTGCCAATTCGCTTTGCATAGGAGGGAAGCAAACGGTCTTACCCCTTCATGGAAGATGTGACGGAGTTTGAGGTTGAGTTTGAGGTGTGAGGGGATCTCCTAATTCCAATGCTTGTTGTGGTGGAGGTGGAGCTTGGCTAGAGCTAGGTCGAACTTCGGTCGACCGCATAAAGTCATTGAAAACCATCTCCAACCTCTTCAAGAGAGGTACGACAATTGCACAGGAGGTCTCGTGCCAATTCTTTGCATGCCTTATTGGCGTTGCTCTTCAAGACACTCATACATTTTCTCGCCATGTCCCATGTGTTGTCGATCTATAATAGTAAACCAAATTAGACATAATTAAAGAAGCATAAGTAAAATTCATCGAAATAAATGTAATTGACCAAACAAACTTATTTACCATTAGACGATATGATGAAGCTTTTGGTTGATACATGGGTTGCGATGATGAATGTGCGGGTGGTGGTTCAACTTGGTGCGCGGGTATCGGTTGTTGGATACCCGCGGGAAGATCCGTTTTCGGCGCAACATACAACCATGTGATGCGACGGTACCATGCCATATAAGCTGTTTGCATTGATCCGTCGTACGGCTGTACAATACCCTCTACTACCAACTCGTACCTCCGCTCATTCCAACATCCTACATGAGCACGGTGGTGATCAGCCCAATCCATATTTGGTAAACGACCTTGACCCGTGATGTTGTGAAGTCTATGGTCGAACAATGAGTTTACGGGGACGGGCTGTTGTGCACTGAATTGGTGAAGAACACGGCCGGGGTAATAAAACTCCACAACTGAGAAGTTTACAAGTGGAGCTAATGTCAACCACAACTAATTATTGGCAGTGCAAATGGATGGTAGACGTTGCAGCCTATCATCTGTGTACGGGGTCCAATTGACGAACTCTTCCCTCAACTGATCGAGTTCGTCCCTGTAATAGGTAAGGACACCACGTGGGTTATCCCTCCATGTACGCTTCCCCGCCCAGTAGGCACCGAGAGGAGCTCTCAGCACAGGATTTTCCTATAGTACTCTCCAACTTTCTGACAGTACCTTGACACGGGGTCGGCTGAGGTGTATTCGTTTTCAACACCATATTTGCAAGATAGATATTGGCCCGGTCATTTGGATCGACCCCATCGAACAGTTACATAGAGCACGGTAGAGGGAGGCCAGAGCCGCACTTCCCCAACTATATCGGCCGGCTGTCTGCAGGTCAGCAATGAGTGGAAGGTACATGAGGTGCACTACATCACCTGAAGAGTTAGGAAATAGAATCCCTCCAATCATCGACAATAGGTAAGCGCAGGTATAGTTCTGGAGTTGGATGTCCGTCGGCACTTCTGGCAATCAATTAGTGAACTGATCGTTAAGGTATGAACGTCTAATGGATTCCCCAACGAATATTCCGTGGTCCTCATCAGGCACCTCCAAGCTAAGATAATCTCGTACCAATGCTACCTTGTTGAACATCAAGTTGCCGGTGACGGCCACCCCATCAATTGGAAGACCCGCAATCACGGCTACATCTTGTAGGGTGACCGTCATCTCTCCAACCGGTAAGTAAAACGTGTGTCTCCGGCCTCCATCGCTCCACAAGTGTGGTAAATAGGGCGTGGTCACACTTGATTTTCGCTAGCTTTGTTATTCCGTAGAATCCGCTGCTTACCAAGTAATTTTCAATACGGGGGATCGTCGGCATGATGTTGTGCATTCGGAAACTCATCTTCTCTACATCCCCTTTCCAAACCGCCTTTGATCTGTGGTCTTCTTGTAGATATAGAACGGTAGGATCTATTAGACCCGGATGTCCCCGTGGTCCATACGAAGAACTAGAAGAAGCACCAACACCATGGGAAGAAGATGGTTGTGTATGATCCATTGGCCTGTCAACAATAACAAACACTAATCAATAACAATTTTAGAAAAAGAATTTTGAAAATAAACTAAGTATAATTCATCACAAACTCGTTATTCCTCAAATCCGAATCATTCATAACATTGTAAAAAAATGGATTTTATAAACTAAGTATGAATTTTGAACTACTTACAATCATCATAATGACAACGAAAACCCCTCCACAAAGTATCTCCCGATATTATTTGTTTTCCTAACAACTTGAACAATTCAACCTTTCTCAACAATTGAACATTTTGTAAATCCTATATCACTAAGAATCCATAATATTATTTTCAAAATTACTACTTAAATAACACAAATCTACATCACTTGTACTATACTACCAATGCACACATCTATCATACTATCAAAATCAACTTTACAAAAAAAAATTAGGGTTTTTGGAAACTTACAATAATTTCGGATTTGGATTGATTTGGCACTCTCAATGAGAGATTGAAGAGTAGACTCTAAGTACAAATCAATTAAATACTTGGGATTTTAGGAATTGTTTTTTTTTGGGGGGGGGGGGGGGGTTAGGGATTTCGGAGTCGGAATGGAGAAGGAAACAATCGCAAGGGATAAGGGGGAAGAAGAAGGGTTTTTCGATTATAGGAAGCTGTGCAAAACGATTATAACTGATGTTGTTCTTCACAATAACGGCATCAGTATAATCTATGCCATTCTCTCAGAGAACGGTATCAGTTATTTTCAATTTGCAATTCTCTCTCGAGTCACAATTGATATTGTACGATCTTTAGACAAAAAATAAGCTATGCCGTTATTCTCAATAACGGCACGACAATTTTTTTAAAAAGAGATGCTGTTATTGGGAAGAACGACATCGAAATAACTTATGCCGATTTTCCCAATAATGTTTGTTGCTGACGTGTCCTAAACAAGGGCATATCGCTAATTGTTTTGGAAAGTAGGACAAGTCACTAATTATTTTCAAAAAAGAGGGTAGTACAGCAAATTTTTCGAAATGTAACATGACAGATGTGCTTCGAAAGTAAACCAACCATTGTTCCAATGTATCTTCTCTATATTAGAAGGTGAAGTTTAAACGAAAATTGCACATAAATGAGAAGAAAAAGTAGTATGTAATAAACATTACACAAAGTAACGAAGAGAATCAGTTAGAAAACAAATACATCTGTCAATCCACTTACTGTTCTTGAAGCTTCTTATTTTCCAGCTTCATGGTTTTGATTTCTTGCCTTCATTTGTCTACAATAGTTTAAACACAAATACAGCTGTAGATGGAGAGTGGAGGATAGGGTTTCAAAGGTGGAGCTTTGGGGTAGGTTGCAGAAGGCGGGGGGTTTGGAGGTGGAATCGATTGGTGGTGGCGGTGCTCAGATGGAGATCGGGTTTGTAGATTGAGTCGAATGGTGGGATGGATATTGGTGGCGGGGGTCGGGGGAGAATGACAGAGGGACGAAGAAGCTAGGGTTTCGACAGAGAAAGAAGTGAGAGACAGACGTCTGGAGCTAGGGTTTGAGATTTGGGAGGGATTTCAAAGAGAGAAGAATTGAGAGATAAAACTCAGAGAGAAGGAAAGAGAAGGGGTAGCTGGAAGAAGTGAAAAGTCCAAATAACCCTCAATATTAGATGAGAAGAGTGGGAGAAACCATAGCCACCCGATCAAGATCAGGCCGTGGGAGAGTGCACACCAAAGAGGTGCGCAACTGAAGAGCCCTATATCTATATAATAAAACAGAAAGAAAGCTATCAAGTGGCTCACATTCAATCCCCCCAAAATTAAAGGCCTAGATTCAATCTCACAAAACACATTTTTCCTCCCAAAATTTCAAATCCCAAAATCAAAATTTTTCCCCCAAAACTAAAAAACTCATTACTTTATTACTATCTCTCTCCTCTCTTCACTTTTTCATATTTTTCTCTTTCTCTCTCTCTCTCTCATTCTTTCTTTATTTACTTAGAAATTTATATTTTAAAATTTCAGGTTTGTAAAATTTTCAGAATTTTTATATATTTTTTTTATTGCACATGTTATATTGAAAATAGCAAATATCTCTTCAACAGTTAAATTTCATCATTTTCTACCCTTAAAGTTCTAAGAAGTTATAATTTTTTTTCAACATATACTAATAGAAACATGGACTTTTATTTACAACTAACTATTGTCATTCTATTCAAACTTGAACTACATAATTGTTGTTTTACTGTTTACAGGGCTTTTCGTGTGTTGTATCGTTCCAAAGACATGCCGTAGGCATGTGCCCACGGGCAAATCTAGTATATAAAATAAATTACAAAGAAAGCTATCAAGTGGCTCTCATTCAATCTCCCCCAAAACCAATGTCCTAGATTGATTCTCACAAAACATATTTTCCTGCCAAAAAATTTCAAACCCCAAAATTAAATTTTTCCCCCCAAAACTAAAAAACTCATTACTTTATTACTATCTCTCTCTTCTCTCTTCACTTTTTCATATTTTTCTCTTTCTCTCTCTCTCCCATTCTTTCTTAACTTATTTAGAAATTTAGATTTTAAGATTTTAGGTTGTAAAATTTTCAGAATTTTATGTTTTTTTATTCCACATGTTATATTGAAAATAGCAAATATCTCTTCAACAAGTTAAATTTCATCATTTTCCACCCTTCAAGTTCTAAGAAGTTGGATTTTACACCCTCGTTTATAATTATTTTTCAACATATACTAATAGAAACATGGACTTTTATTTATAACTAATTATTGTCATACTATTCAAACTTGAACTACATAATTGTTGTTTTACTGTTTACAAGGCTTTTCGTGTGTTGTATCGTTTCGACGACGTGCCATAGGCACGTGTCAACGGGCAAATCTAGTGTGTGTGTGTGTGTGTGTGTGTGTGTGTGTGTGTGTGTGTGTGTGTGTGTGTGTGTGTGTGTGTGTGTGTGTATATATATATATATATATATATATATATATATATATATATATATATAGGAAAACCTTCCGTTGTGCACTACCCCTCCGTGTGCACTCATGTGCACTCGGCCTTCCCGTCTTCGTATCGACGATCCGAACCGTTCACATTGATCTACACATCTAAATTAGTCTAAATATATAAAATCAAATCATTTGAAATTCATTTGCCCATCCATCATGTTACTATAAAAAATAATGATTTTTAGCCATACAATTTTGTAACACTTCAATGGATGGGTAAATGAATTTCAAATGATTTAATTTTACATATTTAGATTAATTTAGATGTGTAGATTAATGTGAACGGTTCGGATCATCGATATGAATGCCCGAAGGCCGAGTGCACACGCCGTGTGCACTATAGGTGGTGCACAACAGAAGGGCTCCCTATATATATATAGGGAAAGCTTCGGTTGTGCACTCCTCTGACGTGTGCACTAGGCCTTCGGGCGTTCATATCGATGATCTGAACCGTTCACATTGATCTACACATCTAAATTAGTCTAAATATGTAAAATCAAATCATTTGAAATTCATTTGTCCATCCATTGAAGCGTTACAAAATTATATGACTGAAAATCATTATTTTTTATAGTCACATAATGGATGAGCAAATGAATTTTAAATGATTTGATTTTACATATTTAGACTAATTTAAATGTGTAGATCAATGTGAACGGTTCGGAATGTCGATATGAACGCTCGAAGACCTAGTGCACATGCCGTATGCACTAGAGGTAGTGCACCCGAGTTTTCCCTATGTATATATATTTTGCTTTGATATGGTTTTATATAATTTTTTATAGTCAATATGGTGTATCATCTGTTATGTTTCGTATGATTTGATAGTCAAGACCATTGACTTGAACGATTTAACCTTCCTTTCCATTGACAGCGTAGGGAGAGAAGATATGTAGGTGTTTACCTCTGATATTTGAATTCTTTTACATACTATCTCTCAACATTTGGTATAAATATCCTGAGATCTTATTGGTCTTTTTTTAGTAAAGATTGATAAATTTTCACTCTGTTTTGTTACAAAAACTAACCGAAATGAGAGTTTTCTGCTTCTTTTGATTGAACAGTTGTATATTAGAGAGAAAACTACAGAGTGGTTTCTTATCTTGTTGCTATGTGTTTGTTCTATTGTTTATCCTTTTCCTTTTTTTTTGTTTTAGAAAAATGTGGAATATAGCTAGTTAGTTACCATGTTTTATTAATAAAAAGTTAACAAAATAAACTCGGAGAACTAGAAAAAGTACAAAATATAAGTAAAATTTAAAATCTCCACCTAGCATTGGAGGGTGGGACATGTAGTCAATGAAGTAAATGAAGACAACATAAGGAGTATACAAAGGTAGAGCTGGTATCGGCTTCTATCGGGTCGGGTCCTCCACTACCTGGACCCGGACTTGTGAGAACCGGGTCTGGATCAGGGTCTTTAGTTAAAAAAATCTACCTGTTGGGTTCGGTAGCAGAAAGTAAATATTTGCATTTAAATATTTTTACATTTGATACTCTACGGTTCTAACAATTTTTGCATATGTTATTCTGCGATTCTAAACAAAAAAAAATAACCAAATTATAACATAGATAACTATAAAAGGCACTATACTAGTAACAGATTAGGAGTGATACTAGGTTGGCCTCTATGTTAACTATAAAGCAATCCTCAACCGCTACGAAGTGTTCAGAATATAAAACATAACATGATCTATTGTTGGATATCGAAAATGAACACGGTGAAGAGAAGATTACTTGTGGATAAGGTCTGATATAAAGATGTCAAGATTCGCAGAGATTATAAACAGTAAACCTAGTATTAATGATAAAAATGTTTTAGGCCAACTTTCAACACTAGAATTTTCAGAAAATGGCAGGTTAGGGAGGTATTTTTTAACGGCTCCGGGTTCGGATCGGGGTCGGTTCTATTTTGAGCGGTCCCAGACCGGATCCGGACCCATATACATCGGGTCGGTTCTGGTCCAATGCCAGGTTCGGGTCGGGCCCTGGTATCGGGTTAATGTGACAGTGCTATATAGAGGAACCAAAACATAAAACAAAACAAATACATAGGGGTCCCTCCAACAAAGTCCTAAAGGGTGGGAGTATAAGACGTGCCCCTCAGTCCAGCGTAGGACCAATCATAATGTCCTCATTATCATACTCGTCCACCTGAAAGACCCTAGCGATCCTTTTCCTAGGTCCCGCCGCCACAACTGTAGCCCAAAAAGATATCAGATACATAATAAGAGTAAGATTGCCAGAAATACTATTACGAGTCGTGCAAAAATAAAAGTTAATTCTGTCAAGCCAAAAAAATTCAAGTCGTTGTGGCGATGACAATATACCAAGCTTCTCTCATTTCCTTTCTCTCTCTTGTGAAGCGAGGGCCAATCCACAGGTCTTCATATGATATAGGATAGTTCGAAGTCCCGAGGGCTCTCAGGACTTTGACCAGGACGGATTTACTCATATGGCAGTCTAAGAGTATGTGGTTTCTCGTCATCATGTGAACCGAGCGAAACCCGCAGTCGCTAGTAAGGTTTAGAATTCTTTTAGCAAGATTTTCCCTTGCCATGATAGCTTCATTGAGCACTAACCACAAGAAAACTTGCACCTTCAAAGGAGCCTTCGCCTTCCAAAGTAGTGAAGACCAATTCAGAATACACCCTATGAAGTTTATGCGATTGTAAAGTGAGCGAACGGAGAACGATCCCTTCGTTTCCAGTTCCCAGGCTCTCCGGGTAGGACCATGAGAACACCTAACCCCTGACTATGCAATGTATGTCTGTAAGGTGACTAAACACTCCTGATCGACCACAGATAAGCATGCCTTGAAAGGAGGTTTCCAGGATCCTCATTTCCAACACTTGACCACCGTAAGGTGAGTGAGAGAAATCCGCTCATAAAGTTCAGGAAACAAGTTCTTCATAGGATGTGCTCCACACCACTTGTCCCACCAGAACTTGGTGGCAGAACCATTGTCGATGAATGATACAGAGCAACTATTGAACGTGTCAAATGCTCTGGACACTCATTTCCAAAACCATAAGACCTTAGGCCCAATTCGGAAACCCAAGCTACGTGTCCCTCTCCCCTGTTGGTAGGAATGGGTGAAGTCCTGCCAACCTTCGCCATTAAGATGATATACTTTCCACTATCATTTACCTAGCAGGGCTAGGTTCATGTCCCTTAGGTCAACGATACTTAGCCCACCATTTTTCATATAGGCATTTTCTCGTCTAATAAGATGAAAGCCACCCTACCAGCCTCTGCACCCTTCCACAGAAACCTCTTTCGAATATGGTCAATATATCCTTTGGATCACCCATTTTGGTAATTCAAAGAATGACATGTAATAAGTTGGAAGGTTAGACAAAACCAAATTAATCAAAATCATTCTTTCCCTAGAAAGAGTAATTTACCTTTCCATCCTGATAGTTTAGCCTCGATTCTATCAATGATCGGGGTCCAGTTCGATTTTAGAAGTCTCCCAGGCCGGAGAGGTAGCCCAAGATACTTAATAGGAAAACTCTATGTCTTACAATTAAGGATGGAAGCGTGTTTAAACATGTCCTTCATCTTCATAGCAATATGGACAATGACACTTGATATGGCTAAAAATAGGGTTAAATCAGAACCGTCCAAATCGGACACGAATCTTAAAGCTAGGGGGTAACATGGTAATTTCACTTACAAACGGGTCTGAAGTGGGTACTGGGTCTTCTTACCAAAAGCCCAGTAACCCACAAACAAATCCATCCCAACTGGGTGCGGATTTCAACCCGCAGCAAACCCGGTCCAGCAGGATAGAGTTAGGGTTTCTGATTAATCCTAATCAACGACCTTGATTCATATCTATCATTTCATTAGGAATTAGGAATTACATTCCTAATCTGATCCTAGGGATTACATTCCTAATCTGATCATAGGGATTACATTCCTAATCTGATCTCAAAGGCGGCTATAAATACCCCCCCACCCACCACCATTATGAGGTAATCAATCTTTTGCCAGTTCATGCTCTTTCGTAATCTTCTTTGATTACTGACTTGAGCATCGGAGAGTGCGTCGCCGGGATCAACCCCGGTGTATTGCACTTTTTGCAGGTGAACGGCGGGAGTCAACGGTCAAACTCCGGCAGAAAAGGTTAAGGTTTGATTATTCAGTTTTCCTAAGAATCCACAAATACTATCTGTTTGCCCCCACACCAGATTCAGCGGTAACAGATTGGCACCATCTGTGGGAACCAACGAATAGCAGCCCTTACTCTTCCCGTTGGACAGATCTTACCCAGCCATGCCTCCAAAGAAACTTAGATCTAGGGGGTCCAACCGTGGACCTACTCCTCAACAGGAGAACCCCCTAGAAACGGTCCAGCCACAGGGACTCCCTCCTCAACCTGACCAAGCCCCGCAGCAGGACCAACTTCCTCATCAGAATCTTCAACCCTCTCGCGGTCAAACCGATCCCCAAAATGTTGGTGCGGGGGGCTCCCGTCCCAATCCTCAGAAACAACCTCTCCAACATGATCGCATCTCCGTACACAACCCCTCTACCGACTCCATGGCATCCCATAACCCCCGAGCTTCTGATGACCTTCGCAATACCATCCTCAATCGGCAGAAGGAAAAGGATCTTCGCCACCGTTTGGATGAAAGGCGGGCCCGAGAGGGAGCCTCCCACCAACAACGTCCAAATGAGTGATCTCCTCATTCCCGAGACTACAGAAGGTCCCCTCCTCGGCGAGGGCAAAGAGAGTCTCCCAGCCACCATAGGAGAAGACCTCACTCTCCTGCTGGTCGACAACCTCCGAGGAACGATGACGCACCCATCACTCGTGCCGAGTTCCAGCAATTCCAGGCAACCGTCTTACAAGCCCTCAATCTCCGACTCAACAACAATGCTCTGAGGGTCCCCACTCCTCCTCCGGTCCAAAGTCCTCGCCGACGGTCCCTAACTCCTCCCCCAGCTCCTAGCAACCCCAAGCACATTCCTAGTCCTCGCCACTCCCGGAGCTACCGTCGTCGTAGCCCTCGCTCTCCCTCATACGAAGACGAGTCCAGAGGCTCGTTTGTTTACCGTCGAAGGGATGACACTATCTACCGTCATCTCCACGAAATGGAGAGGCACTTGGGTCAGCTAGACAGAGAAGAAGAGCTTAGAGGAAGGACCTTCCGTCCAAGCCGACCTCCTTTCTCTCGAACCATCATGGAGGCGCCCGTTCCAATAGGCTTCAAGCCTCCATAATTCGAGACTTATTCTGGGGAGTCCGACCCCGTGGACCACATCGAAAGCTTTAAGACCCTCATGCTAATCCACCAAGCTTCTGATGCCCTGTTGTGCAAAACCTTTCCTGCCACTCTTAAGGGTCCGGCTCGGGAATGGTACTCTCGCCTCGTCCCATCCTCAATATTCTCCTTCGAGCAATTCGAGACCATCTTCGTCACCCACTTCGTAAGTAGCCGCCGAACTGAGAAGACCAGCATTTCGCTACTCTACCTCAACCAGAAGAAGGGTGAGAAGCTGAGAGACTATGTGAAGAGGTTCACCGCGGAAGCTAGGTCCATCGCTTCCCTCTACCAGTCGGTCGCTGCAACAGCATTCCAATCAAATGTCCTTAACTCCAGCCTTCGGTCCTCCCTTGCCAAGAAGCCCCTGCAGAACTTCTCTGACCTCCTCCTCCGAAGCGAGAAGTATATCCAGGCTGAGGAAGCTAAGCATCGCCCCACCTTTGAGGGGCCTTCCTCCGGAGCCAAAAGAAAGGCCGGTGAAGAAGAAGGAGCCAAGAAGCTCCAGAAGGACAATGGTGGTCAGCGCCGTCCTCCCCCCAGATTTGAGAAATTCACTCCTCTTAACGCCAATATTTCCACTATTCTCATGGAAGTTGAGAAGGAAGGGGTAATACCTCCTGCCCCGAAGATGAACACCCCCGGCAAGAAGAGGGACAAAGAGAAGTGGTGCCGCTATCACCGGGACCATGACCACGACACCAACGATTGTCGGGCCTTCAAGAACGAGAACGAGGCCCTCATCCAGAGGGGGTAGCTGGACAAATTTGTGAGAAAGGACCGAACCGATCTTCCTCCACCCCCTCGGGGGGCTAATAAGCATCCCGAACGACGCGATGAGACACCCGAATTCGAAGAGAAACGTATCCTGCACCTCATTCATGGAGGCCCCATGGGGGGCTCCTCCAACTCCTCCCGAAGGCGTTTATAAGAGAAGTCAATTCGGTTCACGGTACCCCTCCCCCTAAAGGCCTCGGAGTACCAGTCACATTCTTAAATGAAGATCTCGAAGGGGTCCGAACCCCCCATTGTGATGCACTTGTGATCAACCTCCATATGGCAAACTTTAAAGTGGAAAGGATCTTAGTGGACAATGGAAGCTCCATTAACATTCTCTTCCTCGCGGCTTTCCGAGGGCTCAAGCTGTCCCGGGACAGGCTCAAGCTAGCCGGCTACACGCTCCATGGGTTCACGGGAGTGCCAGTGACTGTCGAAGGGATAATCACCTTTGATGTAACCGCTGGATTCGTAGATCAATGCCTTGTTGCCTAGCACTAATGATTTGGCGAAGATCTTTAGATCCCCGGGGGCCTCGCAAGGCCATTGAATCGGTTGAAGCATTATGGACTGAGATATGGTCGTGCAGAGGATGTTGTTCATGACGAATTTGTCGGGAGCCCCCGGTGCCTCTCCGTTGATGGGAACTTGACTAGGTTGTGGGGGCTGCTGTTGAGGAGGAATCAGATCTTTCCACATGAGGAGCTAGTTGACGAAGAGAGTTGGTGCAACGGCTTGGGGATGTCACTCTGCCTCTTAGTCTTGGTAGCATGGCGGTAAGTCGGATTTGTGTAGTTTCTCACAAACGGTGCCAATCTGTTGCTGTTTATTTTGGTGTGGGATCAAACAAATAGTGAGTTTATATTTGATGGAAACTACTAAAGATTTTACCCTTGAATGTTGCCGTAAAAAGTGGTTAGAACTTCTGAGAGTAGATCTAGATCGTTGATTAAACAACGTGATTTGAATCCAACGGTTGCTGGGCCGATAGACCTGCAAAAAGACTGAAAGATGCCCATGTCCATGCCTTGTAGAGGATCCTGAAGAAGCATGAAAGATGCCTATGTCTTGTCACCGATGCCCATCTTTCAAGCCCATCGACACGAATTTATTACAACACTTAGATATGTGTCAGTCACCGACAAGCATTTCATGTCATCCAACTTAGCACGTACTCCCCCCTCAAATCGGAATTTTTCCCCCAAACTGTCCCTCTTTTTGAAAGTTATTCCCAAACAGCCCTACTTTTAAAAAAAAATCCAAAATGCCCTACTCGCTTTCTGAAAAGGCGAGTGTGGGAAAAACCCCATCGCATTTTTAGAAAGCGAGTGCGAGGCTTTGGTTTTCACTTGCCTAGACTCACTTTCTCAAAAAGAGATGGGATTTATCCCACACTTACTTTTTTAAAAAGCGAGTGTCGATTGGGGCTTTTTAGCCCCCATGCTCGAATTTCGATCTCACCTTTTCTTTCAACTCTCTATCTTCCTCTTCCTCTTCTAACCCCAAAACCCTAACCCATTTCATCTTAAAATTTCGTCGATTGACCTAAAATTCCTCGCATCTCTCATCTCGTTTCGACGTCACTTAATCTTTCCCAACCCTAAACCCATCTTCCGAAATATCCATACTTTGGAATTTTGATAAACTTGAAAAGGATAGCAACTTCAACTCTTCTACCCATATATCTACGGCTATATCTTTCCGAATAAGCTTATGGAGGTATGATTTATATCACCTATTATTTTGTACATTTTTGTAGGTTTTGTTTGTGGGTAGATAATAACTTGTATATTCGTATAAATATACATTGGTATGGATTACGATATTCCTATTTGGTTATACTTTGGTGGTGAAATAATTCGTGATCCAAAGATAGGTTGTGTTATAGTGTCGTTGATCCTAAAATAGTTTGGGCACCTCGTACCATTACATTGGCATTAATAGTTGAGAAAATGTATGAAGTTACTAATTGGAATAAGGATCAATGGAATATAAAAAATTTAGCTCGGTACGCAGCAGGAAAAGGAGATGGTCAGTATTTTATGGCAGTGCCCGTATCTACTGATAATGCTATGAAGTCAATGATTGTTAGGACACTTGATCCCAATTGTACTTGGTCTGCATTGGAGTTATATATTCAGCAAATCCAAATTATGAATGCTCAGTCACATGATAATCCTAGTTCAAGCTTCGTACGAGAAGTACCGACACAGTAGATGAGGTCTAATCCCGTTCAAACTTTACAAGCAATCCCATTGTCCCCACAAGAAGACACGTTCACAAATACAACAAGTCTGGATTCTACAGATGTTGAGTTGCCACGTCAACCTAGTCCGGTTCATGACTATGTTCGAAATGACACTTTATTTGAATTATTTTAAAATGCTACCATTAACAACAACCTATTAGACGATGATGAAGAAGAGGAAGAAACGAACGATGAAGTTGATGAGAGGGTAGAAAATGATGATGGGGACGAAGATGATAAATATGCAAATGTAAACATAAATAACAGCATGTCTAATGAAGTGAGAGCTATTGATAGCTATGCCAATGTTAACGCTCATGTTACCGAGGAGATGACACAAGGTGCTAGAGTACATCAAGTTCCACAAGAGTCATCTGGTTCATCCAATGTAGATGAATTGTACATTGGACAGGAGTTTATAAGTAAAGAGTCGATTCAGCAGGCTATGAAGCTGTATTCTATCAAGAAACATTGTGAATTTGTCACATTGAAATCTTTATCGGCACTGTACACCGTTAAATGTAAATTGGCACCTAGAAAACATAAAATTGAGGAGATGGTGCAAATTCTCCCAGTAGTAAGTGATGGTGGCTGTCCTTGGAGATTACGAGCAATCTTTCCAAAAGGCGGGACAAATTTCGTGGTGAAGAATATAGTTGGACCTCATACTTGTACGAATCCCACGCTGAATCAGGACCACTATAAAGTTGATTCTAACCTTATTTGCAATTTGATTGTGAGTGTGGTGAAGCCTGAGATAGGTTTAACACCGCGGGCCATTATTGAGATAGTGAAACTACAATATAATTGTCAGATTTCATATAAGAAAGCTTGGATTGCAAAACAAAAAACAATTGAGAGGTTGTTCGGTACCTTCGAAGAAACATATACGAAGTTGCCTTTTCTTCTATCAGCAATACAAGCAGCAAATCCAGAAACTGTTGTCCACTGGGATAAATATCAGTCTAGTCCTGGTGAGGAAATATTCAAGGGGGTATTTTGGGCATTTGGTCTTTCGATTGAAGGTTTCTAGTCTTGCAGACCTGTTATTAGTGTTGATGGAACTCACTTGTACGGTAAGTACAAAGGTTGTTTGTTAGTTGTTGTTTCCCTAGATGCGAATGATAGCTTATTTCCCTTTGCATTTGCATTTGTTAATAGAGAGAGTATAAATACTTGGACATGGTTCATGAGTTGCATTCGGTATTTTGTCACCAATCGTACTGAGTTGTGTGTTATCTCTGATCGTCATGCTGGTCTTTTGTCTGCTATGGAATTGCAAAATGGAGCTTAGAGCGAACCTAATGCATATCATCGTTATTATGTGTCATTTCGCTACAAATTTCTTCAGTAAATTCGGTAGTAAGGCAATGAAGAAAAAATCCAAAATTATAGCGTGTCAAAACCAACCCAAAAAGTTTAGTACCAAACTCGCTGAACATGAAACCATCAATGTCGATGCGGCTAATTGGTTGAAAGAGAAACCGTTTGAGAAATTGGCACTTTATGCAGATGAAGGTCGACGATACGGCATAATGACTACAAACCTATCAGAAGTCTTCAATTCAGTCTTAAAAGGTATCCGTAGTTTACCGGTAACTGCGATTGTGGAAATGATCTTTTATCGTCAAAATTATTACTTTACTACTCGTCGATAAGAAGCCAATAAGCTTTTATCTGAAGGGAAAGTTTTTGCTCGAAGAGTACAAGAATTGATCGATAGTCGGCGTGAGAGAACAAACCGACATGAGGTTACAATGTTTCATCGTGAACCTGGAGTTTTTGCCATCAAAACGAGTCTACGCATGGTAGGTGGAGAAAGGAAGGGTGGGAACTTGCACATTGTTAACTTGGGTACTAAAACATGCACATGTATGAAAGTTCAACTATGTCATATTCCATGTTTTCATGCGTTGGCAGCTTGTGCATATCGTGCAATCGATTACAAGTCTTTTGTTGATAAATTTTACTTGGTTACTTCATTAGCAAAAATATGGGCTCCCCTCTTTCATCAAACTCTAGATCCAGTATATTTTCCTACTTTTGATGGACCACGACTCGTAGCTGATGCAAGTCTGCGACGTTCAAGGAAAGGCCGGCCAAGATCTACGAGAATTCGCAACGACATGGATGTGAGAGATAGGTCTAGCAGAGGTACGAGAATGAAATGTTCGAAATGTGGATTTCATGGACACAATAAGCGGCGATGTAGTAATGGAAGATCTCAAAACATTTAATCCATGTCAAATTCGAATGTGTTTGTGTTTGTTTTGTCAACTTAGCAGTAGCTTGTAATTTACTATGTGATGTGGACTCTCTACTAATTTGTATGCGTTTAATTCTGAAAAAGTGATAATTCCCATTTGTTTCCAAGTCATTGGAAGTTTAGAGATTGTGAATTAATTTGTAAGTCGGATGATGTTGGAGTACATATGAATGTACATGGTAGACTGCATATGTATATTGTAACGGATTCCCCCCCCTAAACTCGCTTTCTCAGAAAGCGAGTCTTGTTTAAACCACCTCGCTTTCTGAGAAAGCGATTGTTGAGTAGATAGATTTCCAGAGCCAAGCTGATCTCTAAAAATTTGTCGACTCAAGCGACTGTTGAGTAGAAAAATTTCCAGAGCCAAACTGATCTTTGAAAATTTGTTTACTCAACAGTCGCTTTCTCAGAAAACGAGGAGTTTAAATCTCATTGCTTTATGAGAAAGCAACTGTTGAGTAGAGAAATTTCCAGAGCCAAGCTGATCTCTGGAAATTTGTCTACTCAACAGTCGCTTTCTTAGAAAGCGATGAGATTTAAACTATACTCACTTTCTGAAAAAACGAGTCTTGTGTCTGCTGAGAAACAACTTGTACAGACTCAAGACTTGCTTTTTCAGAAAGCGAGGAGGTTAATACCAGACTCACTTTATGAGAAAATGAGTTTAGGCAAAAAACATACCACTTCTAATTGCATATGCAGTCGGCCTGTATACAATTTTGCCTACAATACACTTCAACCTTTTCACTATAATTCACTTCACCAATTCTCAACCCTTCAATCAATTTCCAACAAATACACTTCAACCAATTCACTACAATACACTTCGCCATTTCTCAACTCTTTCCATTCATAACACACAATCACACTCAATCATAACACACAAACACAAACATTCAAAACATTGAAACAATGAAACAATCACACTCACACACCTCATACAAAATTACATTGCTTTATACGTTCCAAAATTATAAAAGTTCACAAATCCACTTCACAACATTGAAAGATACATTACAAAATATTGAAACATTAATACCAAAATAACTTCATGGATCAGGTGTAAAGAAAGTAGGGGGTCTCCTTTGCCTTTTAGCACATTGTGGAGTGGCTTGGGTGACACCGGACAATGGAATCGGATGATATGGGGGTCTATGGATAAATTTCTTCCGATAAACACCACGCTGACTGGTTCGATGTGCAAAAGTAGTTAGTATAGCATCTAAAGTTGCTCCTTCGCCCACAGCATCATCCTGTGGACGACACGACATAATCATCTCGCGTGCAAAGTCCTTCATCGGTTCCGCGACATTACTGCTCAACACAGCAGCACATTTTTTAGCCATCATCCAAGTCTGGCCCATCTACAAATCATGAGAAGTTGAAATATTAAATACAGTGCATATGTATATATAAACCAAAATTTTAGAAAAACATGAAAAGAATACAACAAAACTTAACAACTTATGATTTTACGAAGAGCCGATGCGTTCAGTTGGAACATAGGCAAATTCATTGAATGTTCATCTACTGGTTCGGCTGCTGGTTGACGAATCGGGACTACTACACCAGCATGAGTCTGCACCGTGGGAGAGATATAATGTCTAGTCATTCTCTCATACCAAGCCATGTAAGTCGCATGCACCGATGCATCAAACGAAGGAATGTCACCAATGATTTCGTCGAACCGGTGCTAATTACATCTCTCAACATATGTAGCAAAGCATGCAGCCCAATTGTGTCCGGGTTATCGACCCATTCCAGTAATAGAATGAATATCTGCATTGAACGGTTCAGCAACATGAATACTTTGAAGCAGACCAAACTGACGTAGCACTCTATTAGAGTAGCAGAACTCGACTGTACTAAAGTTGATTAGAGGTGCCTTTGTCGGCCATAGATCGCGTCTATACAAGAAAATAGGCAATGGTCGACCCTCACGCACCTCCGTGTAGGGCTGCCGTACGACGCAATCATCTGCCAACCTATCCAATTCATCTCGAAAGTACGTCAGACATCTATTGGGGTTGGCCATCCATGTGAGATTGCCTGACCAGTAAACACCGAGTGGAGGTAACATGTGTTGGTCCTCGAGGAGATGGACCCAATTGGGTGATTGCCTATGCACTACGGGTCGACCAACATGAATACGCTCCTGATGCTGTTTATTTCTGAGAAACGTGTGGAAGCACCAGGTGTGAGTTCGGACTCAATTTGTATTGAAGGAGATTGCCGCTCGTCTGCCGACCTTCAGTTGACCTTCTGGGACCTACGATGAGCTCGGAAAGATGTTGGAGGTTGGGCTCGGATCGGAAGGGTCGGATCCGAGGTCTTGTGTACCTGCAGACGGTCCTGAAACATCGGGGTTTGTCCCGGTGGCGGACCCTCCGACGCTCTAGTTAGTCTCTGTGAGAGAGTAGCAATAACTAGGTATATTTAAGTGGCAAAAGATTGATTACCTCAAAAGGTGGGTGTGGGTCTAGTATTTATAGAGAATCCCAACCGGGTTTGGTTCCACTTGGGGGCCGAGTTTGGATCCGAAAGCCCATGGGCCTGACGTGGCAGACGGCCCAGGGGGTTTAGGGCGGACGTGGCGATACCAGGAGTGGTAAAGGGCTGACGTGGCGAAACCCTTGGCGGTATTTGGAGCTGACGTGGCCCATCGTGAGCCTCCTGTGCCTCTGGGGGGAATCGGAGGGCCTAGGCTGCACCAGGTCATCCTTCTGCCCCGCCAGAGAGGGGGGACGGCCTGTGGGACTGCTCCGGATCGGACTCCGAGGGATACTGAGGCTCGTCAGTACGAGGAGGCCGGCACCGTGAGGGCAAACACGAGGTTCGGCGCCGACCCTGAAGTGGTCCGGAGCCGAACCAGGTTGCCATCTTTACCTTTCTGAGTGGGAATTGTATTGGGCCCTGGTTGGGCCTCAGGCCATTTTTACCCTGTCACACAAGCCCCCCACTCCTGCGGGGGGTGCGGGAGCTAGCCGTGGAGGAGTGTTCCTGATTGTAAAAAATGGGAGGGCGGATCACAGGGCCTTCCTGGTGGTGCTGCCCTGAGGCTTGGATAGGACCTCGAGCTAGTCGAGGGTCTACGTGTAGGTGAAGGCGATGGCGAACCGTTGTCTCTTCCGGAGAAGAGTACCCTGGTGTTCGACTGAACCTCGAGAGGTCGAGGGATTACGTGTCAACAAGGGTGATGGCGAGCCGTTGCTTCTTCCTGAGAAGAGTACCCGGGTGCCAGACCGAACCTCGAGATGAGGGGGAATTATGGGCTGGTAAGGGTGATGGCTAGCCGATGGATCTTCCGAAGAAGAGTACCCGGGTGCCAGACCGGACCTCGAGCTGGCGAGGGATTATGGGTCGGTAAGGGTGAAGGCGAGCCGTTGTTTCTTCCTGAGAAGAGTACCCCGGTGCCAGGCCGAACCTCGAGACGAGGGGGAATTACGGGCTGGTAAGGGTGATGGCCCGCCGGTGGATCTTCCGAAGAAGAGTACCCCGGTGCCAGACCGGACCTCGAGCTGGCGAGGGATTATGGGTCGGTAAGGGTGAAGGCGAGCCGTTGTTTCTTCCTGAGAAGAGTACCCGGGTGCCAGACCTAACCTCGAGACGAGGGGGAATTACGGGCTGGTAAGGGTGATGGCCAGCCGGTGGATCTTCCGAAGAAGAGTACCCGGGTGCCGGACCGGACCTCGAGCTGGCGAGGGATTATGGGCCAGTGAGGGTGAAGGCGAGTCGTTGTTTCTTCCTGGGAAGAGTACCCCGGTGCCAAGCCGAACCTCGAGACGAGGGGGAATTACGGGCTGGTAAGGGTGATGGCCAGCCGGTGGATCTTCTGAAGAAGAGTACTTTAGTGCCGGCGAAGGCGAGCCGTTATTTTGCCCGAACCGACCCCCGTATCGGGCGGCCAGTCTGGCACTGGGTGACGTCAGCAGCACATGTTTCGAGGACGTGGCGTGATTTCCTAGGCGGTAGTTGCACGTCAATCAGTGAATAGTGACTGCGAAAATCGAGGAGTTGTTCCTATCCCCTATAAATGTTCCCCCCTCTCCTCCCATTGCCTATTTCTCTCTTGCCTCTTACTTTTCAAAAAAAATCCTTCAACTCTTCAGCGCTCGTCCCTTCAGCTTCCTGCAGCAAGGTCGTTTTTCCGAGGTGATTCCAGGTTAGTTGGTAACCCCGTTTAACTTAGGCACGGATGGATAGGGCTCAGTCCGGCTCGTCGGCGTCGACCTCTGGGGAGGGGCCGGTAGGCAAGGAGGAGGTCGTACACAGTGTGAAGCCATTGCGATCTCGGAGGCATTTCGTGGTAGAAAGCAGCGACTCTGAGGAGGGGGGCGGCAGCTCAGACGAAGTCCGGACCCTAGGGTCGGCTTCCAGAGAGGAGGGCGGCTCCGAGGGAGATGGCTCCGCAGGGTCTCTGAATCCGCCCGTTCTGGGGCGTTTGTCTACACCTTCGCCGGAACGGACTAAGAGGAGGAGGGCTCCGAAGAAGAAGGGATCGAGGATTGGCGGCCCGAGCGACTTGGTGATAGGGTCGTCTGCACAACCCCGGTCTTTCCGTCGCTACCCCGACGATCTCTCAGATAAGGAGTCCTCGGGGGTCCAGCCGTCGTCGTCAAGCCGGAAGAGGTTGATGGTGGACGCATCCCCGACCGTTCTGGAGGCAAGCGACTTGGGGGCTCTGCAGTTGGCCTACCACATAGGGCCCAGTTATGAGCTTATGCTGCCGAGTTCTACTCTTCGGCCGACCGATCCCCTACCGGATAGGTATTGTATCTTCCCTGTGGACGCCTTTATCTCCGGCCTGAGGCTGCCCATCCACCCCTTCGTTCGGGAGGTGTTAAATTGGTCGTCCCTGGCGCCGATGCAGTTTGGGCCGAACTCCTGGAAGCAGATCATCTGCTTCGTGCTGTTGTGCGAGGAGCAGAGGGTACCCCTGCGGCTGGGCGTGTTCCGAGCGATGTTGTTGATTGGCTCATCGGCAGAAGGAGTATACTACATCTCGCCTCGAGGTAAGGCGAAGGTTGTCCACGGTCATCCAGATTCCATTAAGTTCTGGAAGAAAAAGTATCTGGTGATCTGGAGTGAGGATCCTTGGGCTATCCCTACTCGGTGGAACCATTCTAAGCCGAGCTACGCAGCACCGGGGCCGGGGGACTTGACGGCGGAGGAGTGGAGACTCGTTGAGCGCCTCCGTCTGTCGTATAGCATCAATTGGGGGAAGGTGACGGAGGCCCATCTGGCAAGCGTCGGACTGAGCCCTAGCCCGGCCATGCCTCGTACGTGGTTGTTTCTTTCCTCACACTCTTCTTGTACTGTCTTGCTCATTTGTTCTTAATGGATCTTTTTACAGAAATGGACGAAGAGTCGATTAAGGCGCTGAGGCTCGCCATGAAGAAGAAGAAGGCCGAGAAGAAGGATGTCGCGGCGAAGACGACCGAGTTGTCCCAGGTGGTCTCCGAGGCCCCCATTCAGCTGAGGATGAAAAGGACTCGGTCGGAGACGGGTGGGGACGCGGTGGTCCAGGGGGGTTCGGATCAGGGTGCGGCCGCCGACCCTGATAAGGGGAAGGGTCCCCTGGTGGATCCCGGACTAGAGGAGAGACTTCGGCGAAGGTGGGTGCCAGATTGGTCGATCCGCGAGGGTGATTGCCTGGTCCGGGGGCGCCAGGCCGTGGAGGTTGCAGATAAGCTGGCGACCCCTCGGGACTGCTCGGATATGAAGTCCCAGACCCTGGACGAGGCGTACGTGCGTCTTGCGCAGGCCACTGTGCTGGTAAGTCAATCGAACCTCCTAGCTTTCGGGTGATGTTGTTTAAGGAAGATTTCTTAGTAGTGTCTGGTTATGGTAGGCGACCGTGCAGGGGGCCCATGTGAGGGGCCTCTACGAGGCGGTGTTGCAGCGAGAGCGAGATCGGGCTGACAAGGCCGAGCAGGAGGTGACGGAATTGAAGGGAGAGCTCGAAGGCTCTCGTAAGAAGGAGGCGGAGACGAAGGCGGCTTTTGACAAGGAGAAGGAGGAATGGGCAAAGGCGAGGGCGGCTCAGGAGGAGAGGTCGGAGAAGGAGAAGAAAGAGGTGACTAAGTCGTGTCAGATCCTGGTGATCAACGCCCAGGATAGCAGTTATGCGAAGGCCCTCAGCCATGTGAGGCACTTTTATCCGACTATCGACCTGTCCAACTTCGAGTATGATATGGAGATTGAGGGGACACCGAAGACCCCTGGCGGACAAGGGTCAGATGATAAATCGGTTGCCGACCCCCCAACGGATCCGGCTGATATAGAGGTGGGAAAACCAGCTGTATAATTTTTGTCCTTCTTTTTCCTTCTCTCGATTGTATTTGCCTTCCGCGGACTGGCCACCGCATTTTTTGTATGGGGAAACTGAATTTATAAAAAGAGGGTTTTTTGGCTGGCTAAGTGTTCCAACTTCGAAAAATTTCTGAACCTCTTTGCTTATATGTCTTGAGTGGGCTGGTTCTCTTGTAGGTCACGGCTCCCCTTCCTGAGGTGGACCCCCTTCGTTCCGACGTGGCGTGGCTTCGGGGCAAGGTCGAGGCCTTAGAGGCCACTTTGGTTCGGTATCGAAAGAGGGCTCGCGACACTGATGCGGCCTTCCATTATTACAGGAACAAGTCTGAAGCCCTAAGTGAGGAGGCGAGCCGGCTGAGGAGGGCGATGGTGGATCGGGAGCTAGGGGGCGTTGGTCTTGGATACACCATGTCAAGTTCCTCGGTGCAGAGGCCTTCCTCCGAGAAGCTACTTCGCGACGTGATAGTGGAGAAGGAGATGGAGATACACCGCTATAGGACTATGTTGGGTGTTTCGACATTTTCCTCGAGGGGTCGGCGAGCAGAGGGGGCTCCCTCGGCGTTGCCACTGATGGAACGCATTCGATCCGTGGATGCCCAGAGCTCCGTGGCCGGGGTGTCGACGGTGGCAGAACCGAAGGACCGTCATGACGAAGAGAGAGTCCCAAGTCGTTTGGTCGGAGTGATCCCGCCCTTCACCGGGTCCGAGGGGCCCTAAGTCGGCGATCCCCTTTAGTTTGAGATGAGTGGAGTGGTCCTGTAACGGTATTTGCTTGTTTTCTCCGCACAAAAATAAAAGAGTATGAATAAAGCTTTCTTTTCCTTCTTTGCTCTGGCTATCGGGGTGGTGAAGGGCGGTGTAGGCGAGGTCGGGCTCCGCCGATTCGTGAGGGATCGACGCGGGGCGACAGGGAGACCTCCGGTCCGGAGTTGGGTCGAACCTGCCGAGGCGTTTGGGGATGAGACCCGAGGGAGAACCCAGATGCCGCCCCCATTGCCCGGTACCGGGTCGGAGTTGCCGAGGTATTTAACTTTTGACAAAAAGAGACTTCTTTTATATCAGACCGGGGGGGGGGGGTCGCTGAAGCGGCCCTTTACACACGAATGTTTACAAAAGTTTTAATTTACTTAAGCCACGCTAGAACCTAAGCTTGCTCTCCCCGGAATTTCATGAGGTGCTCAGCGTTCCAGGGTCGGCTGATGGGTCGGTCGTTCATATCCGTCAGTCGGTATGTACCAGGGCGTACAGCCTCGACTACGCGGTATGGGCCTTCCCAGTTGGGAGCCAGTTTCCTCTTCTTGGTTGGATCAGAGATAGATAGCTTTCGCAAAACCAGGTCCCCTGCCTGGATGCTGGTGGGGCGGACTTTCTTGTTGTAAAATCTTTCGATCCGTTGCTGATAAATGCTCCTTCGGACCGCGGACTTCTCTCGTACTTCGGCGACGAGGTCCAGGTTAGCCCTCAGGGCGGACACATTGTCGTCTTCATCAAAGGCTATGATCCGGGGAGAAGGCAATCCGACTTCGACGGGGATGACTGCCTCAGTCCCATAGGTCAGATTGAATGGCGTCTCCCCCGTGGGGATCCTCTGTGTGGTTCGGTGTGCCCATAGTACGCTGGGCAGCTCCTCCACCCATAGCCCTTTGGGGGAATTGTCAAGGCGCTTTTTGAGGCCGTCGAGGATTTGCCTGTTCGCATTCTCCGCTTGGCCGTTAGACTGAGGGTGGCAAATGGCGGAGAAACGCTGCTGGATGCCGATGTCCTGACAGAAAGATTGGAAGTTCTGCCCTTGGAACTGGGTTCCGTTGTCCGTGACGAGGATTCGGGGGATCCCGAATCGAAAAATGATGTTCTTCCAAAAGAACTGTTGCACTTGGCGCTCGGTGATGCTGGATAGTGGTTCGGCTTCGATCCACTTGGTGAAGTAGTCGATGGCGACAATCAGGAATTTCTTTTGCCCTACCGCTGGGGGGAAGGGCCCCACAAGGTCCATACCCCACATGGCGAAGGGCATAGGGCTCGCCAGGGATCGGAGGTTGGCCTGAGGAAGCCTTTTGATGGGGGAGAATCTTTGGCAGGGGCCGCACCTCTTGACTAAGTCTTGTGAGTCTTGGAGCATGGTGGGCCAATAGTACCCTTGATTCAGGGCCTTTCGGGCAAGTGTCCTACTCCCCTTGTGGCATCCGCCGATCCCCTCGTGTAGGTCTTTGAGGGCGTAGCTGGCCTCGTCCCTGGCGAGGCAGCGGAGGTAGGGTTTGCCGTCGGCCAAGGTGTACGAGCGTTTGAAGAGGATGTTATCGATCATGACGAACCTTTCAGCTCGGATTCTGATTCGCCTGGCCTCGGCTTTGTCTTCAGGAAGCTCGGCCCGGTTTAAGAATTTTCGGATGGGAGTGGTCCAGTCGTCCGGGCTGGTCCCCTCTTGAACACACATCGCTTCCGGCTCTGGGCTACTGATGCTTGGCTCCAAGAGGACCTCGACGAGCACCGTACGATCGAGGCCTTCGAAGGAAAAAGAGGCAAGTTTGGATAGCGCGTCGGCTTGGGCGTTCTGTTCCCTGGGGACTCTGACAACCGTAGCGTCGTCGAAGAACGCCAAGAGTCGTCGGACCGCCGCCAAATACCTCATCATTCGGTCGTCGCGGGCTTCGTACTCTCCGTTGATTTGATGGATCACGAGCTGAGAGTCGCTAAACGCCCGGATTCGCTTGGCACCGGCTCGGTGGGCGAGGGTCAATCCGGCGATCATGGCCTCGTATTCTGCCTCGTTGTTGGAGGCTGGAAAGTTGAGGCGCAGGGAGTATTGAAGTAGGAATTGGTCGGGGCCACGAAGGATGACGCCCGCCCCACTCCCCGTTTCGCAGGATGAGCCGTCAACAAAGACCTCCCAGGTCGGATCCGATTCTTCTACGTCAGGTTGCTCGGAGACAGTGCATTCAGTTGTGAACTCGGCGAGGGCCTGCCCTTTAATGGCTGCCCTGGGATGATAGCTAATGTCGAACTGGCTCAGCTCGATCGACCATTTGACTAATCGGCCGGAGTTTTCGGGCTTGTGGAGGACGGTCTTCAGTGGTTGGTCGGTCAGTACTTGGACGGAGTGGGCCTGGAAGTAAGGTCGGAGTTTTCGGGCTGCCATAACCAGGGCATAGGCCACCTTTTCTATCTTCGCGTATCTCGTCTCGGTCGGGTGCAGCACTTTGCTTACATAGTACAGGGGTTTCTGAACTCCTTCCTCCTCTCGGACGAGGACGGCACTGAGGGCGTGGTCCGAGGCGGACAGGTAGAGCCAAAGCGGCTCGCCCGGTTCGGGCTTGCTGAGGAGAGGCGGGTTGGCGAGGTACTGTTTCAGCTGTTCGAAGGCTTCTTGTTGATGGGTACCCCACTCGAAGCCCCATTTCCCGCGCAAGGCTTTGAAGAAGGGGAGAGATTTCTCCCCTGACTTGGAGAGAAAACGGCCGATCGCCGCCAACCGACCCGTGAGCCTCTGAACCTCTTTGACATTCTGGGACGGGGACATGTTAATGATGGCCTGTATTTTTTCGGGGTTTGCCTCAATGCCGCGCTGGCTGACGATGAATCCTAAGAACTTCCCCGTGGAGACGCCGAAGGCGCATTTAGCCGGGTTGAGCCTCATGTTGTGGCGTCGGAGGACACCGAAGGCTTCCTCGAGGTCGGCGACGTGGTCCGGCCCAGCCCGGCTCTTGACAAGCATGTCGTCGACGTAAACTTCTACGTTGCGGCCGATCAGGTCCTTGAAGACTCTGTTGACGAGTCGCTGGTACGTGGCTCCGGCGTTTTTCAGCCCGAAAGGCATGACACGGTAACAATAAAGACCTTGGTCGGTGACGAACGAGGTCTTGGAGATGTCTGGCGGAAACATCCGGATCTGATTGTACCCCGAGAACGCGTCCATGAAGGACAGCAGCTCGTGCCCTGAGGTCGCGTCTATTAAAGCGTCGATGCGCGGGAGGGGGAAAGGATCTTTCGGACACGCTTTGTTAAGGTCCGTGAAGTCAATGCAGATTCGCCAACCCCCTGTCGCTTTCTTCACCATGACGACATTGGCCAACCACTCGGGGTAGGTGACTTCTTGGATGAATCGAGCGGACAAGAGCTTGTCCACTTCTGTTTTTACAATTTGTTGCCTCTCCGGGGCGACTTTGCGCCTCTTTTGGACGATCAGTTTAGAGTCAGGGAGGACGCTCAGTCGGTGCATGATCAAGTCTTCAGAGATTCCGGGCATATCGGAGGGCTTCCAAGCGAAGAGATCAACGTTGCGGCGGACGCAAGCGATGATGCCCGTCTTCAGATCTTCGGCGAGTGAGCAGCTCACCCGGAACCATTTCGACTCATCCTCGGTGTCGAATAGGACCTCCTCCAGTTCGTCCACGGGCTCGGGGGCGGGGCCGTCTTTCTCGGGTTCGAGTTCAACGGCGCTGAGGGGGAGCACGCCCCCTCCCCTGGTGGTAACGCTACATGACCGTGCTGCTTCGACGCTGTCTCGGACGATGCTGACCCCTTGGGGGGGGAATTTGAGTTTCAGATGGTGGGCCGAAGGTATCGCCTGGAGGGAGTTTAGCCCGGGTCGGCCGAGGATGGCGTTGTAGGCCGCCTTGACGTGGATGACCATGAAATCCAAGGACTCGGTCCTCTTGTCAGGGTCCGGTCCAGCGGTGACGTTGAGGGTAATAATTCCCTCCACTACGACCGGGACGCCCGAAAGTTTGAGCAACGTGCATCCTGCTGGTTTGAGTTTCCCTCTGGATAATCTGAGGCTTTCGAAGGTTCTGAGGAAGAGAATATTTACCGGGTTGCCGTTGTCAACAAGGATTCGGCGAACCTCACAATTGGCCATGCGGAGGCTAACGACGAGGGCCTCGCAGTGGGGGAGGTGAACTCCTTCGGGTCCCTCTCCTGAGAAGGAGACTGGCCGCGGTTGTAGCTCAGGAGAGGGGCTGTACTGAATAGCGTTCGTCTCCTGGGTGAAGGTTCTTTGGGAAGTATCGGTTTCTCCCCCCACCGGTCCCCCGTGGATGTAGGGTAGGGTGAATGGCGTATCCATGGATACCTCGGATTCGGGATCCTGACCCTGGGTGCGGTTTGGGTTAGGCTTCGGGGTTGGTGATCCCCGGTTCCTATCACCTTGCCGACCCCGTGGGCCGTCATCCCTGTGGGTCTTCCTCGGATGGTTCGGGGCCGAGTTGGAAGCGGCCCTTCCCCAGCTGTGGGTAATCTTGCGGTTGAGGATTACTCTCCGTAGGTCGGGCTGGGCTGTCCAGCCGACGCTCCTTTGGGACTCCCGAGGGGGAGCCTTGTGTTTCGACGTGCGGGGCCTGGCTTCATCAGTGGGTGGGGGCGAGCCCCGTTGGTTGACGGAGGAAGCAGCCCCCTTGCCTTTGGAGGCCATGAGGATTCGGCTGTCGATGGCCTTTGAGGGTCTGGGTCGGATCGGCTTCTGGAGCAGCTGTTCCCACAGACGGCGCCAACCTGATGCTGTTTATTTCTGAGAAACGTGTGGAAGCACCAGGTGTGAGTTCGGACTCAATTTGTATTGAAGGAGATTGCCGCTCGTCTGCCGACCTTCAGTTGACCTTCTGGGACCTACGATGAGCTCGGAAAGATGTTGGAGGTTGGGCTCGGATCGGAAGGGTCGGATCCGAGGTCTTGTGTACCTGCAGACGGTCCTGAAACACCGGGGTTTGTCCCGGTGGCGGACCCTCCGACGCTCTAGTCAGTCTCTGTGAGAGAGTAGCAATAACTAGGTATATTTAAGTGGCAAAAGATTGATTACCTCAAAAGGTGGGTGTGAGTCTAGTATTTATAGAGAATCCCAACCGGGTTTGGTTCCACTTGGGGGCCGGGTTTGGATCCGAAAGCCCATGGGCCTGACGTGGCAGACGGCCCAGGGGGTTTAGGGCGGACATGGCGATACCAGGAGTGGTAAAGGGCTGACGTGGCGAAACCCTTGGTGGTATTTGGAGCTGACGTGGCCCATCGTGAGCCTCCTGTGCCTCTGGGGGGAATCGGAGGGCCTAGGCTGCGCCAGGTCATCCTTCTGCCCCGCCAGAGAGGGGGGACGGCCTGTGGGACTGCTCCGGATCGGACTCCGAGGGATACTGAGGCTCGTCAGTACGAGGAGGCCGGCACCGTGAGGGCAAACACGAGGTTCGGCGCCGACCCTGAAGTGGTCCGGAGCCGAACCAGGTTGCCATCTTTACCTTTCTGAGTGGGAATTGTATTGGGCCCTGGTTGGGCCTCAGGCCATTTTTACCCTGTCACAGCTCCCAACTCCAAACTTGAAGTAAGATCATTGGTCCATTCATCTGCACCGAACTAAGACTGCAGTTACACAAACTCCTGTATAGAGACACCAATGCGGCACTACCCCAACTGTACTGTCCGACTCTTTGCAGATCGGCAATCAATGACAGGTACATCAACGACACTGCATGACCAGTCGAATTCGGGAACATCTTGCCGCCAAATAGTGTCAAGATGTACGCTCTGTAATAACACTCAACCACAACCTCAGTGGAATCTTCATTCAATCTATTCTTGAAAGTCTCCTTCAACCACTTCAAGCGAATGAACTTTCCATTTCCTGCCCCCATTTCGATTTCAACACCAAGGTATTGTTCCACAAGATATACGGCTCGAAGTCCATCGTACCGGACTACTGATCACTATCTGCCCATCGACTGGAAGACCGGTGAGTATGGAGACGTCCTGTAGTGTTACGGTCATCTCTTCAACTGGTAGGTGGAAGGTATGGGTTTCAGGCCGCCATCACTCAAGAAGTGTGGTAAGAAGAGGCCGATCACATTTGATGGAGCTCATTCATCCAATACCATATAACCCGAGGTCCCGTAGAATCTCGTGAATCCGTGGGTGCATAAGAAGTGGATGACCCCCCTAAATGTACACTCATTAGATTCGCCTTCCCACACGTCCTTTGAACGGTGATGCGATTGGAGAGTAAGCAGTGTAGGGTGGAGGGGACCTGAACCTCCAGAAGGAACATAAGATGATGAAGAAGGGGTTGATGAAGAAGGGCCCGCCTCATTTGGATTAGTTGTGACCTACACAACAATAACATTTAAATTAATAGACCGATATTACATTTTATTGTATGAAAATCAAACTAATCAAGTAAAAACAATTATTCACTTACATTAGTATGCTCGGTACCATCACGACCACGACCACGTCCACCGCGAGGAGGCAGGCCAAAAGAAGTACGTGGTCCGTCGCCTCGATTATTTGGAGGTCTACTACTCGATCCTTCCTCCATATTATCCATCGTGCGTGTAGCGCCCCGAATTTTCAATATAATATCTCAGAAATACGTGGCACAATTCCAGAATCAACTTCAATGTAATTATAAACATAGCAACCAAATACAGTGAAATTTAAAACTTTTTATTACATCAACTGTTTACAAAGCACAGCAGAAAATAAAACACCTTGAATTACATTTTCTTTCTTTTACAACACATTCTTTTACATTTTGTCTAAGCCATATTATCATTCTACCACATGCACCCAAATCCCAAGTTATAGGCACTTACCTGTAAAACGTGAGGCTAGAGATAACTCTAACCCCCAAAACTACAAGGGTCAGCCATAACGGTGTGAGTGACATCAAAAGAAAAACAACATAAATAAAGCATGAAGGATAAAGTCATAAACAACATGTATTAATAGCAAGAATAAATGGAATAAGAAATAACAATAAATAAAATATGAAACATCAAGTGAAACTAGACTAAGTGTCAAGTGTAGGAAAACAAAAAACAATCATGCATAAAACCAAGTCAAGAAAAACACAATGCTATATGCTGACTCTCTAATGCATACTTGTCGGATTTTATGCTTCCCACTCTACATAGGTCCGGTACAAGCCCTTATCGTTCTTCACTTTATAGGGTTAAATCCCTCGTTATGCAACTAATCCTACTACGACGATGGAAACAAGATCCATAATACTCCGCGAATAGGCATCACAGCCCTCGACGCGCAAGCATCATGTAAGAATAGCTTAAAACCGGAGAATCATCTCCCTGTCGTGTACCCTACGAATAGGCTTGCGAGGTCCTCGCCATGCAGATACACCAGGTACATTCCGTGAATAGGCCCGCCGACCCTCAACACGCGAATGCACCCTGTATGCTCCGTGAATAGGCTTGCAGACCCTCGATACGCGAACATACAAATGTCCTCTCGAGACAGAACAACACACAAGTCCTGGAACACATCCATTGGACCTAAATCCAAAAGCATATACTTATATTTTTCAAGTTCCATCACATCTCCACTAGTGCCTGTCCTTAGGTTGATTATTATTAAAACACAAAAGTTCATCTTTTTTAGAGTTAGTGTATCCTGCCGGACTTAATTCCACAAAACAACCCCAATGATCGCAACTGGTCAAAATCCACCAAATCTCATCAGCCGGTTCACAGGAATTCCACTCAACTCCTAGAGATCCACGAAACGAATATCAACACCAAAACTTCCAATAAAACTCTTAATATCATCGTTAAAACGTTTATATAAATAAAACTTTTTTAATCAATCAAAAATCCAAATTTATTTAATATACTCGTAAAATTCCAGAATTGAAATAAAATATTAAATCCATTAGATAACTGGGAATCATATTTTGAAATCACAGAATACCACAAAACATCAATTACTTCAAAGAAAACATATATATTTTACTATACGAAGTTAAAGAAATACAAGTTTGAATTATTTATAAACAAAATACAACTCTTTGTAAAATACTTTAATTTGTAGCAAAACATCATTTAAATAAGTAGATTACTAATCCATAATGTCGAGGAACCAATCGTTTAAAGAAAACATCATAAAACTCAAGAAATCCATCAGCCAGAGCAATGACAGTCGACTGTCACAAATGGTCGGTCGACTGTCCTACAAAAATCCGAAACTAAAGAAAACCCATCAGCAAGGATAGTGATAGTCGACTGTTGAAAATGGCCAGTCGACTGTCCTGCGAAAATTCAAAACTCAAGAACCGATAGTTGACTATCGGCTTCAGTTCAAAGACGAAGCAGTCAACTGTTATTGCAAACAAAATCCAAAATTCAATAATTGACAGTCGACTATCGACTTCAGTTCGGTCGACTGTCAATTATAATAGGTTGCAGTTTTGAAATTCTGTGCATGTTTTAAACTGATACGTCGATAAATCTTTGTAAAAATCAAAATTAAACTTCCTGAGATGATCGAATATAACTTGTATAACATATAGGAGTTTATAAAACAAATCAAAAGCTTATCAAATCCATAAAAGAGCAAATTTCATCGAAATCTTCAAAACAGTGAATATAGATACATATGTGTATATGTGTGTGTTTTGCATCAGTTAAAGCATCAAATCTCATCAATTAAAAGTAATATAATGTTCAAATCAACTCAGTATCAAAACAAATCATATCTCAATCGAAAACTTCATAAAAATCTCAAAACTCAAATTCGGCTGAAAGCATCAGCCCCGAAACTTAACCCCCTTTTTAATACTTCAAAACTTGATCTTTTTTATCCAAGAACTACTTCTACAACTTGTTATATACATACTCTACTAATTTCATTAGTTTACCCATGAATACATGCTATCACAATCAAGTTTACTTCATTAAACATCATAACAGTACATGTATAAGCATATTATCACTAAAGAACTCAACTTTATTCTCTTTTATGCAATTTACCTCATACAACTCATGATAGGTGATCAATCAGCAAGAAAAGGATACAAAACAAGAAGTCCATGATTTTTACTAGGTTCTTAACAATCTCAATTCATCTATATAGAATTTTAAATCTTCAATAGCATAGGTTTCATGAAAAGATTCAATTTTTAGTTCATCTATTCATCAAAATTCATTATATTTTCATACCATCATCTAACATACTTTTTAACAGATAAATCATCACATACAACATGCTTAGAACAATAAGAAAACAAACATATGTCACTCACCTTATTGAAGAATCAATCGAAGATAATAAAGAATAAGAAAAAGTCATTCTTTTGCAAAATCCAAGATCATCGGTGTGAAACTCCAAGAAAATAATTGTTACCGCTGAATCTGGTGTGGGGGTAAACAGATAGTATTTGTGGATTCTTAGGAAAACTTGAATAGCAAACCTGTTACCTTTTCCGCCGGAGTTTGACCGTTGACTCCTGCCGTTCACCTGCAAAAAGTGCGAGACACTGGGGTTGATCCCGGCGACACACCCTCCGACGCTCAAGTCAGTAATCAGAAGTGATTATGAAAGAGCGTAAAATTGGCAAAAGATTGATTACCTCTTAATGGAGATGGATGGGGGGTATTTATAGGCACCGTTGGGGTCAGATTAGGAATGTAATCCTTTTGGTTAGATAAGGAATGTAATCCCTAATCCCCAGTGAAAGGATAGATATGAATCAAGGCCGTAGATTAGGATTAATCAGAAACCCTAATTCTATCCTGTTGGATCGGGTTTGTTGCGGGTTGAAACCCGCACCCGTTTGAGGTGGATCCGTTCGCGGGTTAGCAGGTCTTCGAGAAGGAGAACCAACACCCGCTTCGGACCCATTGGTAGGTGAAGTTACCATTTTACCCTTAAGCTTTAAGATTCGTTCCTGATTTGGACGGTTCTGATTTAATCCCATTTTTAGCCATATCACGAGCCTCCCACTCCCGAAGACTGAGCTTGATCAGCCTTTGAGGAGTAGTTTTACTGTTTTGATGGCTAGCGGAGTTGTATCAGAGTCCAAATGCAAGGTTTCGAATGTTTGCAGGGGGCAGTATGGTGATTTTTTAAGTTGGTTGCGCTCTAAGTTGTTCTTGAGCTCTTCTGGTCATCCGGTGATATTTATTTATTTTTTCGGAATATTTACTTAATTTTGCGAAGTGTCGATTCGTCGTTCGGGGGTCTTAATAAATGGTTCTAGGCAATAATCACTTAGTCGGGAGTTCAAAAATATTTCCCCGACTTTATAATTATTTTCCAGAATTTTAAACCATTTTTTGCAATTTTTTAAATAAATAAAACGATTTTAATAAATAAAATACCGAATTATGGCGTGGCGCGATCTGGACCGTTGATCTTGAGCAAGCGCGGTTTTCTGGAAGATCGGATGGACAGAGTTGCTCAGCAGTATTTTTCTCGCTTTCGTAGGTCGGATGGGCACTTGCTCGAAATCCGAGCGAAGTGGCTCGGTTCGTCCCTCGCGCAAGTGGCTCTGATCGCTAGTCGCTCGGGTCGAAACTCCGAGCGACGTGGGGCGATCTGAGCCGTTGGATCTTGATGCGAATCTTGAGGCAGACACGGTTCCTAGAAAACACTATCTTATCGTTTAGTGGACGTGGCGCAATCTGGGTCGTCCAACATCTGATGCGCAAATTTCGTAACGATCCGATGGTCGGAGATGCTCGGCAGCAATTTTCTTCACTTTCGAGGGTCGAATTGGCACTTGCTCGGATTCTGAGCGATATGGCTCGGTTTTACCCTCGCGCAAGTGGTTGGGATTGCTAGTCGCTCGGCTCGGAATACCGAGCGACGTGGAGCGATCTGGGCCGTCGGATCTTGGCGCGAATCTCGATGCTGGCTCAGTTTTCAAGAAAATACTATCTTGTCGTGTAGTGGTGCTGGCGAGATCCGAGCCGTCTGATCGAAATCTAGCGCGAATCTTGAGGAGAAAGTTGTTTTTCTCCATTTCGTAGCTCAGATTGGCACTTGTTCGGAATCCGAGCGATATGGCTCGGATCGCCTGTTGCTCGGCTGTTGGATCCGAGGGACGTGGGGTGATTTCAGCCGTTGGATGATGGCACAGATCTCGATACAGGCACGGTTTCCAAGAAAACACTATCTTTTTGTTTAGTGATGCTGGCATGATCTGGGCCGTCTGATCGAAATCTTGCACGAATCTTGAGGAGAAAGTTGTTTTTCTCCATTTCGTAGCTCGGATTGGCACTTGCTCGGATTCCGAGCAATATGTCTCGGTTTTACCCTCGCGCAAGTGGCTCGGATTGCTAGTCGCTCGGCTCGGAATACCGAGCGACGTGGAGCGATCTGGGCCGTCGGATCTTGGCGCGAATCTCGATGCTAGCTCAGTTTCCAAGAAAACACTATCTTGTCGTGTAGTGGCGCTGGCGAGATCTGAGCCGTTTGATCAAAATCTGGCGCAAATCTTGAGGAGAAAGTTGTTTTTCTCTATTTCGGAGCTTGGATTGGCACTTGCTCAGAATCCGAGCGATATGGCTCGGATCGCCTGTCGCTCGGCTGTTGGATCCGAGGGACGTGGGGCGATCTCTGTCGTTGGATGATGGCACAGATCTCGATGCAGGCACGGTTCCCAAGAAAACACTATCTTGTCGTTTAGTGATGTTGGCATGATCTGGGCCGTCTGATCGAAATCTTGCATGAATCTTGAGGAAAAAGTTGTTTTTCTCCATTTCGTAGCTCGGATTGGCACTTGCTCGGAATCCGAGCGATATGGCTCGGATCGCCTGTCGCTCGGCTATTGGATCCGAGGGACGTGGGGCGATCTCAGCCGTTGCATGTGGAGTGCCGAGCTGCTTTACATAGGGGGTCGAAACGTTGCTCCCTTTGCCATCAGTCGTGTTTCTTCATTACTTGGCCGTTTGGACTTTTGTAACGGTTCAAGGGAGGCCCAGGAGTCGCGCCCTTATGTTATAAAGCCCAAGAGGCATTGTTTTTACTATAAGTCTTCACCCCCCCAACATTTCACCTCATTTCTCACTTTCATTTTCTCACTCTTGATTTTTACTTTCAAGCGAAGTTATTAGCTCTCGAGCAGCGCTGCTAGCTGTTGTGGCCAGGCGTTTTAATCTCCGGTGATCTTTCTGGCCGTAATAGTCACTTCAAGGTCAGTCCCTCTCCCCATCTTTGTAAAAATGGTTAAGTTTTCTTCCACGGACGAAACCCCCTCCTCGGACCTAGGCGTCAGCCGAGTGGTCAGGCCGAGCAAAGATACACGGAAGAAGGTCGTGGAGCCGACCAAAGGGACTTTGGTTCGGCCGAACAAAGACGGGGAGGTTGCCGAGCCACTTTAGGAGGTTGAGGCCCGGTCTAACAAGGGCAAGGGTGTGGAAACCATTATTGAGCACTCGAAGACAGCAGGGGAGATGGGTCGGCAGCCGAGCGTTTTGTCGAGCATCGGCGGTGTGCGGAGCTACTCTGGAGAACTGTTGGAGAAGGTGACGCAGGGCACAGCCAAATCAATCGAGGAGAACGAGCCGAGGGAAACTTCCGAGGTGGATCATATCTCCTCAGTGCTGACCGAGGCGGATCTGCATCGGATCTGGAGCGGGTTCCAAATCCTAGCAGGGTACAGACTTCTGCTCCCGGGCCCCGGCTTCCGAGCGTGCACCTCGTCCTCGGCCGATGTTTGTGTTTTTCCCGCCGACTCACTGAATGTCGGACTTCGTCTGCCGCTCCACCCCTTTGTGGTCGAGGTGCTGCAGTGGTACGCCTTGTGTCCGGCTCAGCTGATGCCGAACACGTGGCGGCATGTGATGGCATTTGTTCTTCAATGCCATGAGGTCGGAGCCGAGCCGAACATGTTCATCCTTTGGAGTCTCTACCGACCTTGCCAACCTAGCAAGAATGAGCAAAGGTACTACCTTTTGCCGAGGAAGGGCGTGAAGCTGATCGAGAACCCATACTCGATCAAGCATTGGAAGGAAAAGTACTTCCTCGTCCGAGCTCCCAAGCCATGGGTGATACCGACGGTGTGGTCGAGGGACGGTCTTCCGAAGCGGGCGAAGAAAGAGCCCGTGCTCAGTAATGATGAGGCGGAGGTCGTGGAGAAGTTGCTCGGCCTTCCGACCCTCAGTTGGAAGGACATCACAGAGGAGGCATTATTCCGAGGGGGTCTCAGTCCGATCGAACCTAGCACGCCTTTTCTGTACTAGTTTTTTCTTTGAAGTTTTTTGAAAATTTTTCTAACTCTTTTTGCTCGGTTTGTGCAGAATCCTCCGGCATGGATTACAAAGGTTTGATGGCGAAGGCCCGAGCGGCTAGGGAGCAGGAGACGAGGAAGAGGAAGAGGACCGTGTCCGGTCCTCAAGGCGGCCGAGCGCCCAAAGT